>CM048655.1:11301638-12512471 GCA_026413185.1 Pueraria montana var. lobata
AAGTGACCCGAAAAGCCTAGATTTTGATCCGAGATGTGAATTTTGGGGTGAGACCAATTCCTACAATCCTATTTTTATGTTTATAAAATCTGTTTTGAGGATTTACAAAGTTTCTCCTTGTGGATTTTAAATTCACCTTTGAAAACCACCTATTTTCTAAGCCATTTTTTACTCGAAACTTGAAACCTACGCCATTTTCAAACCGTTTGACCTTTTAGAGTGAAACCAAAGCCCAAAACTTTGTTTTAGTACCCTCTAAATCTGTTTTGAGGTCCCATATAAGTTTAAGCATTATACAAGGATTTTGGTAGAAAAATCCGTTTTCTAGAAACATGCATTTTGCAAACTTGTAATGTGCATCATTTCCAAAATGCTTTGAGTTTTTTAGTCAAACCAAAGCCATTAAGTCACATTTAATGTGTATTAAATGATTTCAAGTCCCAAAGGATTTCGAGCTTTGTAGCTCAATTGACGTAGAAAACCGTTTTATATAATTCCTTAAAATCGCAAACTTAAAACGCGCGTAGTTTTCGAACTGTAACTCCAATTTGGATGAAACCAAAACTCACGATCTTGTTTTTAAGTGAACTAATCTGTTTTTGGGTTATAAAATGAAAATATCACTGTATCATAGGGTTTCTTCCCAAAATCACCTCTTAGAAAGCTGTGAATTATTATCAGGTATTGAATTATTGAATATCTATAACTACATTAACCTTCAAGACCAGATAGAACCTGACAATTTTCACCACAAAAAGAAAACTGAACAACAAACATTACCTGTCTACATGCGAGAATAGTGCCAGCAGAGACAGCATTGGCGAGCCTACACGTATACATAAGAGCCACTCATCAACCATTGAATTTTGTTGAACCAATGAGATAACTTAAGCACACAGATAATATACACACTTAATATAAGATTAATAAGGCTTAAACATTGAGAAGGCTAGCTCTTCGGCAAAGAACAGGGAAAAGTTATGAAGAGCCAAAATTTGGTAAATCGATTCAGTTTAGACATTTTATCATGTCAAGCCCAATAGAGTCAACTTTAGATATGTGATTCCTCATAATTTCATATCTTCCCTGTGCAATAACATATTAATTTCAAAACAGAGACCATTGATAAAACATTGAAAAACAAGGATTATCACTTATTAAGAAATAGAGCTATGACCTCTGGTGGTGTAATATTTTATTGACAATTAATTTTAATAACTTAAAAAATAAAATAAAGTGAGAAATTACCAGCTATCATTATTCTAAAGAGAAAAAGAAAAAACTCAATTATAATTTGGAGTAAAACTCAATTATATTAATAACCATAAAGAACTAAAACTCAAAAGTAAATAAAAAAAAAACTCAAGAAACTCCTCTGCACAAAGTTAAAGCTTCAAAACTACATAAATATAGACCAATGAATGATGATAACACGTTAAGCTTAATGCAGCAAGAAAAATGATGCATGTCAAATTACTAGGGGCAGTGTTAGAAATCTAGTCATGAGGCCTAGACTAAAACATATATAACATGTAGGGTGAAGGACCATCAACTACAGAAACCATGTGAAAATTCAATTCATTTTATGGGGGGTGTCAACTAAAATAGTTTGATAACTAATATCTGACATCACATCTCATGGGTCCATAATGTGTGGTGCAAGTAATTAGGTTCCAGACAAAATGCACAGAGCACAATGTCACAGTTGATACATAAAAGACCATTTAGGAGTCAAGTCAAATTCAAGCTTTAAAAAGAATCAAACTTCTTATATTAGATAATCAATTCTGCTCTGTTAAATTACAGCCACACCCAACTCTTGGACATTTTGTTTTGATGCTTTACATCTAATAATCTTCCCTACCATCTGATAAGTGAAATAAATAGTTATCAAATAACTAGATCTCTTCTTTTAACGTTTTCTTTTTAAATTAAGTCTAATTTTGATGTGGAAAATATATGGATGGAGGTAACCTTTATATGCTTTTCTTCAAACACACAAGTATTTGTCAATTTGACGAACACAAACACATTGTAATTATAAAATAATTAGGGGAAACAAGTTCTTGTTTAGTGTTTTGATTCAGGATGAAGAATTGATCATTATTACTTGTAATTTATTATTTGCTAATTTTCCACATCCTAATTATTGATCCTGGTATATAAAAGAGAATCACATATGTAAGTGCTAAAATATTAAACCAGGGAGCTAGTTGTTGACACAGTTTCCAAAACTCCTTTGCCACCAAAGAAACCTCGACCAAGAGGGCTATATGGTACAATTCCAATGCCAAGCTCCCTGTATCAATGATTTTTTTTACAAAGTAACGTACATTTTAATTTTATTTTGTTTATTTATACCTCCTTTTCATATGTAGCTCGTGATCAAATACATTATTGAGGAAGAAACAGTTATGAGAGATGTATTCATATTGGAGAAAAACTCGAACTTACCTACATAGAGGAATTATCTGGTCCTCAATGTCACGAGTTCACAGGAACCACTTTTCCTTGTTGCCAAATAACAACAGTTTTTGTGAATCAAACACAGCATCTAAATCATTGTCTGCAGTAACATTTTGAGGATCTAAATAAGGACACGAATAATTCATTGTTTACACTGGCAGGAGAACCTTACTTGGCCCTGACATTCACAAACCAAGAACTAAGAAGAAAAAAAAAAGGAAACAGAAATAGGAAAAAAAATTCTTACGCAATAGTTTCTTGGCCTTCTTCTTGATTTTTTCTGCAAGCTTTTGGTCTCGCTCGACACAGATCGTCAATCCCTTCGTTCTCGCCCTCGCCCTACTCGTTGAAGATCTGGCAGAGGGCTTGGCGGAGAGCTTGTAGCCAGTAGCGGCAGAGAGGAGAGAGTAGAGAGAGAGAGAGAGAGAGTTGAAAGCCGAGAGGCTTGGCCTTGGTGGTGGTGGAGTCCAAGATCTCAAGATATCACCTTGCGGTCTAGATCGAGCTTTGTGGAGACCGAGATCTAGAGGCGAGATTGTGGCGACAAAGATCTGCGCCAATTGCCAAACAATGTCATTGAAGTCACCGATCCTTGACATGGAGGAGGAGGGTTCGTCACAATCGCAGTGGTGGCGGCGGCGTCACAATGCGAAGCAGAGAACAGAGGTAGTGGTCGAGAAGAGGGGTTCACGGAGGTTTTGGATGAAGGCACGAGAGAGGGAAGATTAAAATTAGAAGCAAATCTAACATCGGTCCTACATAAAACTGATGTTAAAATAACTCACACTACATCGGTTCCTTTTAGAGCCGATGTTGAATATGTCATTTAACATCGTTTCTATGTCAACCGATGTAGTATTCTTTGCTTTAATTTCAAAATTGTCACCGCGTCTTTTATAACATCGGTTCATCAAGAACCGATGTTAATTGGACGATGTAAAATGCTTATTTTCTAGTAGTGCTAGCTATCCTACATGCCTTTTCTCCTTTTTCTTGCTAAAAAGTATAAAGGTCTTTTACTAAATTGGAGAAAAGGCATGTAGGATAGGAAGAAAAAAAAATGATTAAGTATTGTGCTAATGTTTTTCCCATCTTTCGTGTAAAGAGAAAGTCTTACGTGTGATGAGAAAAAAAAAAGTCTAGCAAAGTAGTTTGAAGGGTTTGAGTGAGATTATTAGATGCGTGTGACATACCCTTGAGATTTTGCTAGACTTTTTATCCTCTCATCTCACATAATTTCCTCCTTTTCCACTTAAGGAGGTACAAACATCGATATAGTACTTGATTATTTCTTTCAACCTATTGTGACACCCTTTACCCCTTAGCTAATTACTAAATAAAACATTTCGAAATAAGGTATAATATTTGTTGCAGAATAAAATTGTAAATTGAAATTAAACTTTTATTTCTCAAGTGTAAAGAATATCACATGCGTAACTCGTAAGCAATTCAAACTTAAATAAATGACTCAATAGACAACAAAAGATATTGACCCACATTTGGCCTTACAAATCCTTAAAATAAACTCATTAAAGTAATAAATCCACCAATTCAAATTTATAAAACTACAAACATAAAGCTATTTCCAAGCCCCGATGTCACAACCTATCAAAGCTCTCCAATCCCAAGACAAAATTAGTAATAAAAGACAAATAAATGAAGGCCTTGTTGACGCAGAACCTTTTATGAGATGAATGTTTTAATAACAACAAACTTTTAAGAAACAGATTTTAAGTATGATAGACTTTTGCTATTAATCGTTTGCCTTGAAGTGCTTTCAAAGAAACATGACTCATCAAGAAGCATGGAGAACAAGGTGATATAGGACTAAAAAGCTACAAGAGGAGATTAAAATGGAGCCCAGTCTTAGAATAGGAGTTTATGTATTTGGACCTTTTATTGGACTTTTATATTTGGCTTTTTTATGTTTTTAATTATGTTTATAAATAGGGCCAAATGTTAACTTTGTAATCAGTTTTGATTATCATTTGATTTTTTGTGAGAGGAAACTCTCTAAGTTCTTAGGAAGTTCTTATCTTTGAATTTATGTATTCAAAGTGGCGAATCTTCCTTGACTTATCAATCCTTAAGAATTATGGCGTCGTTCTTTCCATTTCTTATCTCGATCCATTTTTTCCTTTTGTTTCTAAATTTGTCCTTGAATTTTTACCCAATTGAGATGCTGAATTTTGATCCTTAAAGGGGTTCTCATCATTTGGTATTAGAGCAAGGTTCAGCATCAATCTTTCATTAAGACCGGTGGTGTCAAGTCTGATTTGTGGTTGTGCATCAATCCGTGGATTAATTCGTTGCTTCCGATTATTGATCCCAGATCCACGCGTCAAGTATTTGTGTCAATTCCTGCGTCAAATTCCTTAATTCCATTCAGTGCCTTTTGTTGAATTTGAAGCGGTGCCAAATTTTTGAGTTGAATTTGTGTTGATCTGCTCTCGTAAAGAGCTTATTAAGCTGCTTGTGTCACTCCAATTAATTGTGCCAATTGATTTCGATTAGGTGCTGTGCATTATTGTTGATCCTTGGCTGCATCTACGTGTCCTAGCTGGTGCGTTGATTTCATTTGTCAATTTTTACTTGCATCATTCGGTGCCAAGTGTTGATCGTATTTCTTGAATATGCCAGCCTTGTATTAGTGCACTTGGATTATGTCAATTACTTCTTTTGGGATATTAGCGTCACTTCTTTTATTCCAATTCATGATCTGACTTCTTATGTGCCTTTATTTGCTCACAATCTGAACATTTTAGCGTCAATTCTGATCATACTATTGTGTGCCAATTTATGATTGATGCGATTAGTATTGGAATTTGATACGTCAATTCCATTTCCTTTTGCCTTGGTTGCGTCAATTTATTCTGATTGTGGTGTTAAATTACTTTTGGTACCCTATTGTTTTATTTCTTGTGTCATTTTGTTTCAGCTGTGTGCTTAATGCTTGCATCAAATTTTGTGTATCACTTTTTGTGTCCTGGTTGCTTGTGTTGTGTCAATTTCTATTTGCTGCTGTGATCATCTTTTGTTCATAGTGTTCTTGAAAGTATTGGCAAAACCCTTGTGTTTGATCCATAAATTTTTGGTTCAAGTGAGTTTGGATGTTTTTCATAAATATTGAAAAGTTTGGGGACTTTTTAGCAATTAGTAGGACTGAAAAGTAAAAAAAAATATTGGAGCAAAATTGAAAAAAAAAAACAGAAAAAGAAGTTAAAAAAAAGTTGAAAAAAAATTTTGATATTTAAAAAAAAAAAAAAACTGTCCTATAGAAAGTCCTTCTACACTTTTGTCAAACTCTCATTTTAGGATTCTTGTTTTGTGTTACTCTTATCCTTGAGTCTTCGTCTTGTCCTTCCTTGTCATTCCATTTGAGTTTCCTTCCATTTCTTTTAGCTTTTATTGCTTGTCTTTAAATTTCCTTAGTTTTGTCTTTAAGTTATCTCTTTCTTTGAAATCTTAAGTTGAGCTAAGATTTGTTACATTTTTCACTTTGAATACCAATTCTTGATTTGTAATTGAGAGTGTTTCTTAAGAACTATTGAGGAGTTTGAGTGGAAAAAGACAAATGTGCACATTATAGAAAAAGCCTTGAAAGAGAGCAACAAACACGAGTGATACATCTCTAAGAATGTAAACATGTGAGAAGTGTGGTGAGGTCCATAATTCTATTATTTGTGCTAACCATTTTCTTGCAGGAATGTATTCTTCATCTTGTCATAGATGTGATGGAGGTTTTGGGAAGATGAAATTTAAAAGGAGAACATATTTCAAACTAAAAGTTTGGTTCTAGGGAATGTGTGTTCTTTGATCATTGATGGGGGTAGTTGTATTAATGTGGCTAGCACTAGGTTGGTTAGCAAACTTAATCTTCAAACCACCCTACACCCTAAACCTTTTTGCATGAAATGGCCATGTGAAGAAGGTGATTTGGTTGTAGACCAACAAGTCTTGGTGAGCTTTACCATTGGAAAATATAAAGATGATGTGCTGTGTATTTAGCTCCCATAGTACATGTCATATCTTGTTAAGTAAATCTTGGCAAGTTGAAAGAAATGTGAAACAACATGGGAAGAACAACACGATTTCTTTTGTACATGAAGGACATAAGATCAAACTTGCATTACTTTCACCTGAGGAAGCAAGTGAGGATCAAATCAAGTTGAGAAAGAAAATAGAACAAGAGAGAAAAGAAATAAAAGAAAAAGAGTTGAGAGAAAAAGAAAAGGAGATGAGAGAAAAAGAAAAAGAGATGAGAGAAAGAGAAATAATTGAAAAAGAGAGTAAAAAAGTTAGAGCAAAAGAAAAAGAGGGATATGATTGTTCTTGTTTTCATTCTAATCCTTTAACTATTTTTTATGATTCTTTGCTCAAGGAATTTGAAGAAGAGCTTGCAAAGGATGAATGCAAAGCTTTGTTTGTGAAAGAAATTAAAAATGAGTCGTCAAAGGGGAATGCAAAACTCTAATTTCTTCTCCTAAATTGGATTGTGAATTTAATTATAAATTCTTTTGTTTTGATGCCTAGGGAAGAATTGTTCATCAAGGATCAATGGGCAAAGCAATTTGGAGAAGAAGTGGTTGCATATGAGGAACAAGGCAATCGTTTGGAGAAGAATATTTTGACCGACACCATCTTTCAACCTAGTGGTTTAATGGATATGTTCATTCAAGATGCTTTTCATGTGCATGTGGCTTATGTTTTGCATAATACTTGTGATTTATAGGATGCATTTGATTAGCATAACCTTGTTTTGGTTATTAGTGTGAAGTCCTTGAGATTTGAGATGAATTTAATTTTCATGATGTTTGATGGTTTCTTTAGGCTTGTATTTGATCCTGGAGGATTGATATATAAGCACATAGATAATAAGAAATTTGCCTTTTTACAGGGTTCAAGTCTCAATAGAGATAGGATTTATTTTATTTTATTTTATTTTATTTTTATTCTATATTATCTCAAAACTAAAACATGTGTCTCTTGAGTTGTTTTTGTGTTGTAGGTACCTTGGCTCCAAATTCAAGGTCGAATTTTCTTTCAAGAAGGAGGGAATGATAGAGGACTAAAAAGCTACAAGAGGAGATTAAAATGGAGCCCAATCTTAGAATGAGTTTATGTATTTGGGCCTTTTATTGGGCTTTTATATTTGACCTTTTTATGTTTTTAATTATGTTTATTTTTAGTTTGGGCCTTTTAGTTATTGGGCTTACTAATAATGGGCCTTGGTAACCCTTTAGGCCAATAGTTATAAATAGGGCCAAATGTTAACTTTGTAATCAATTTTGACTCTCATTTGGAATAAAGCTTTAATGCTTTTATGAGAGAAAACTCTCTAGGTTCTTAGGAACTATCCTTGGTTCTTATCTTTGAATTTTCGTATTCAAAGTGGCGAATCTTCCTCGACTTATCAATCCTTAGGGATTGTGGCGTCGTTCTTTCCATTTCTTATGTCGATCCATTTTTTTCCTTTTGTTTCTAAATTTGTCCCTTGAATTTTCACCCACTTGTGAAGCGTTCGCCTATAACCTTGGTTTCCCAAATCTGAAGACCGTCTAACTTCAAAAGCATGAAATTAACCAGAAGCAGAAGGGCGCAGTCATGTTTCTATGTTAAAGTGCAGATATCAGAAGCTGTATATGACTAAAAGCATGATTCTGGAGGTAGTTTAAGTCAAGGGGTAGATATCAGAAGTTACACATGACTTAAGGATCATTAGAAGATGCATTTCTTAGACAACAAGTGAAGACAAACGTGTCTACACAGTCGAGAAGCATACACCAAGGGCTATAATAGTAAACTCTATGTAGTAGTGTACTAATACACTGCCTTGATGTAGCTCTCTTGATCCAATAGATCTATTCAAGAGAAGAGAGTGTTAAGTTATACTTTAGCAAGACAACCATTAAGAAGAAAAGTAGTCATTTACAATCTGCAATGATTAAGAAAGAATCAACACCATTCTGCAAAAGACTTACTTTTTTAAAGAAGTAGCAAACCCCATCACTGAGCTACTTTTTTAAAAAAAGAATCAACACCATTCTGTATTAGATACCTGTCCAAATAGAATTTGTTTAGCATATGGAACCTCAGAAGAGTAGTCAGGGGATTGCTACTTCTGAAGGTTGAGTGTGACACAGTAGGTTGCTGTGAGGGTCAAGTAACAGTTGCTACTAAGGGTTCAAAGCTTGGAGAGGCTTTTTCAAAAAAATACTTGGGTAGATATCCTGCAGAGGCTTAGAGAATATTGGTGTTAAGCCTGGAAAGACTTCTTGAAAGAATACTCGGGGGAGCCTGCAAAGGCTTAGAGAATATTTAGGTGCATGAGCCTAGGGAGGCTTCAGGAAAGAAAGAATACCCGATTGGTGCTTGTTGGGATTGGACGTAGCCCAGGTGGGGTGAACCAAGATAATTCCTCTGTGTGCTTTACCCTTCTTATTGCTTCTGATTTGTGTGTTTTTTAATCTTTACCTTAAGTAGCTTGGTTTTTAAATTGTTATATCTTTGATATAAAATTCTCTTAAGCTACTCAAAATGTTTTTGAAAGTCCAGAAGCATACATCTACTCATTGTTCTTAACTGTCAAAACAAATTCAACTTACCTTGAATCTGACATTTTATGAGTAACTTCTGAAGCAGTATACAAGAGTATTTTTGTATGACTATTATTGAAAAACTATTTTATACAAAATACTATCAAAGGATATTGGTTACTCTCAACGAAGCTTCTTGAAGTTGTCCCTTGGATATATTCTAAAACTTTCGAAGCTGAGTGTTATTTTACAGAAAAGCCATAGTCGGTTAAGTGTGTTTGGATTCACTTTAAAATCATGGTAGACCATGGTGAGGTAGGTCAAACTTGATTATAACTAAAATTTTGCATGTTTGGCTATCTTAGTAGAATTAATTTTGATGAAAAAATCATGGTGGAGTTGAAGCAAGTAGGAGTAGCTTCTACTTCTACCAAAATCAACTGTAGTTGGATTTTCTCTAATTTACCCTCACATCAAATTGATTTTAAAAGTATATATAGACATCAAAACTCATTTTGGTCATTACACCTTCAAAATCAATTTTGATTCAAAGTATCCAAACAACATTCTCTTAAAAAAATCATTTTTCTGATATCTATTATCCAAACAAAAATCACATTACTTCATAATCAATTCTAACCATAATTAATTATGTAAAATAAATTTTATTCAAAATCAATTTTGTTACCACCAATCCAAACACACACTAAGTGTCACTATTCAACTCCCTTCTAGTGACCTTTTGATGCACTTTAGGCCTAAGCCTCTCTTCCAACATCATCATCATGATCCCGTAGTGACTTACCTACAAGGGTGGCCTTTAGCCCAAACACAAATAAGACAAACAAATAGGGGATCGAAAACAATTAAAAGCATGCATCATTACACATGGAAAATCACCAGTACCATTGTCACACAATCATAAACATTCTCATAGATACACATGCCTTATGATGCAGATCTAACTTATGACTATGTATGCATGACGTACCAATAAAAACACTGTGGAAGAAGTTCAAGAGGACATGTAGTCAACGAATTCACATGACTCGACATTGACACTCTTAATCAAGATGAGACTTCCAGCTGCATGTCAAGGTTACCCAGCATTGCAAGGATACTTTAACTCATGGGATCAACATGAAATCTTTATCAAACACTCTTTAGGGTTTGTAAATTAAATTATATAATTTAATAAATAAATTTGTATAGTTTGTAAATGTGTATAGTTTTCTTTTAAAAGGATAAATGTGTATAATTAAAATAAAAAATTTGATAAATAAATTTATCATCTTAACTTTTAATATTTTCCCATACAATAAATATAAACATATATTCACTTTCTCTTTCATCTTCCTATCTCTATGTTCTTTTTCATCACATTACTAATATTATATTATTTATTTTAATATTGTAATATTTATGCTTTATTTTAATTTATAAAATTAAAATAATAAATATTTAATATTAAATAAAAATTAATTTCGCATAATTGTAATACTTATGGACTAAAAATATAATTAACCCATGTAGAAGTAATGCTATATATAAAATATTATTTATATTATAAACTAATAAGTTAAATGGTTGAGTGGCTTTGACGGTATTAAAAGTGTGAGAGGTTATGAGATCAAATTTCACTTCCAAAACTCTAATGATTTTCTAAATCATATATCCATATCCTCATGCTATGTTTTTTTCATGTTATGTTAGCGACATGTAAGTAGTTTACATCAACATCATAATCATCATCACATCATAGCCAATCATGTCATGTTATAGTCAATTGATATTCAACAGATGAACCAAAATTGTTTAATTTTAACAATTGGAAGATTAAATTTGCAAATTAAAAAAAATTGAGACAAAAAGTATAATTTATCCTTAATTCCACCACCCTAGTTCCCCAAATATCGAAGGGAAAAGAGCAAAAAGTGAGGTACATCGCAACCAGGCTAAGGCCTAAACCAACAAGGGAGTTGCTATTCTCATCCCATATGCATTAAAATTCTTTTTTTTTTTTTCAAAACTACCCTTTTCACGGAAACATGATTCCGTTGAAATTTACATAACAGAATCATAGTTCCTTTTTTAAGTGGAGGTGCAAAAAACAATACACAACAAAACATGATTTCATTGTGTATTTTGTCAAAGAAATCGTGTTTCCGTGAAAAAATACAATGAAATCACATGTCCGTTTCATATCCCCCCGCCCCCCCCCCCCCCCCCCCCCCCCCCGCCTCTTACACAACAGAAACATGTTTTTGTTGTATAATTTTTACAAAGGAAACATTTTTCAATGAAAATGGTATTTTAAGGGAAAAAATTAATTTTAAAGTTGTGGTGTTGTGAATAGCAAATTTGGATGTGAGAATAGCCATGCACAACCAACAAAGATATCCAAATTCAAAAGGAAGAATTGGTCTTCTTGATAAAAAAAAAAAAAAAAATAAGGAAGAATTGGTCTCCATGATGGACTTAAAATTAAAGTGTGAGAGATGAAAGTAGAGTTGTTTGATATAGATGAAAGAGAGTTGAAAAGAGATAAAAGTTTTGAATTAAAGTGGTTAAGTGAGTAATAAAAGAAAAAAAATTAAACATTAAGCACTTCCAATTTTACCCCCAGTTTGACATTATAATTAATCACTTATTGTTTAAAAATCAAATTTGTTTTTTTATGGATTGATAACAAAAATATTTACACAAGCTGTACACGAATATTAAACTCCTTTTGTGACATGTTTTAACTTTTATGATAAATTTATATTTATAATTAACTATTTAATTAAATAACTCTTTTCTTTAATTCGTTAATTGATATTAAGCCTTTTCAATTAACATTAAACATAATGAGTGTGATAAGAATCTCGTATTGTATAGCTTTTTGAGTGGTAGGCACACGCGGGGGTGCAGTAAATTCAGTCACCACAAGACACACACGGTCTCAAATAACAAAATGGGTTAATTAAGTTTTTAGTCTCTAAATTTTTTCAAAATTTAATTTTTAGTCCCTAAACTTTAGTTTAACTGGTCAAGGTTCTTAAACTTTTTAAAAATTCGATATTTAGTCTCTGAACAAAATTTTGACCGGTCAAAGTTCCTAAACTTTTTAAAAATTCTGTTTTTAGTCCCTAAACTTTTTAAAAATTCAGTTTTTAGTCCCTAAATTAATGAGATTTCAGGGACTAAAAACTGAATTTTCAAAAAGTTTAGGGACTAAAAATTGAATTTTTAAAAAGTTTAGAGACCTTAACCAGTCAAACTAAAGTTTAGGGACTAAAAACTGAATTTTTTAAAAATTTAGGGATTTTGACCAGTCAAACTAAAATTTAAGGACTAAAAATCAAATTTTGAAGAAGTTTAAGGACTAAAAATTTAGTTAACCCTAAAAAAAGGCAGCGGCATATATGAAAACGAAAATGCTGCTGTAGATTTCACCTTACTTTCACCTATTTTTGATGTGAAAGATAAAACATTGGGACCCACATAAAAATGGTAGCTTTCGTGCCTCTTTCATTGGAAACAAACAAGGCTGATGAAAGTGTTCCAGTGCAATTCAGCAGTGAAAGTCTTTCAGCTCAAACACTACTACTGTGTTTGGTAGCAAGGGATGAAAATGAATGAAAATGTGAGGAACAAAAAAAGGTGAAAAATAGAGAAAAGTAAGATTGTTTGATTGAGAAAAAAAAAATATAAAAGAAATAAAAATTTTGAATTAAAGTGATTAGGTAAATAAAAAGAATAGAATTATTTTATTGTTAACAGTATTCTTATTTATTTATTTATTATTAATAATATTATTATTTATTTATTATTATTATTATTATTATTATTATTATCGGGAGAGAGGGGTGGGGTCTAAAGGGATGTAAGAAAAAGGAAAAGGGGTTTTATATAGAAAATGGGGTCTATATAAAGAAAAAGATGAAGCTGTCTACATTGCATAATAATCGATTATGCATTTGAATAATTGGTTACTATGCATTTGAATAAAAGTTTGCATCGAGCAGCCCATTTTTTTTATTCAATAATTTTTTAACATTAGCTCACGTGATTAGTGTTTATTTCAACAGACTTTCATCTCAATTTGGGATGAAACTTCTATGTTGTGGGATCCATATTTCACTTACTTTCATTTCACTTTTATTCCTATCAAACACACTCTATTTTCACTTTTATCTCACTTTCATCCATCTTTCTTTCACCCCTACCAATAAAGGAAATTGAAAGATAAGTTTAACAACTACATGTGGACTTACGAGAAAAGTGAAAGCCAAGTTTAGCCAACTACGTCCCATTGGTCGTTTACTGTAACTGTTTCTGGGCCATGTAACTTCATTTTTAACATAAATCTTTTAGTATTTTTTATATTTTCTAATTTTCAAGTAACATTCTACGATTCACAAAAATTTATTAATATTTAATTGAGTCTAAATTTATATTATTTTCTGATTTAATTCTTTTAAGAGAAAATAGGCTATACACTGACAATGTAAAACAATTTTACACCGTCATTCAATCACAATCGACCATGTATGGTAAATTTATTGACTTTCATTATAATTATCCTAAAAGTCATAACAACGGTGATTTGTAATTAGGTAATAGTGTAAAACTTCTTCAGTGCATGACCATTAAACTCTTTTAATTGGTTCACTAAATTTATATTACCTGTAAATTTATCAAAATGTGTGGACAGAAAATTAATGAGTTGAGATAAAAACACTTAAAAAAATTGTGGATCTAGAATAAAATTGAACATGGCTATATTTATAGGGAATACTAAAAAGATATTTAAGTTTAAAAGTATTTATTAAGATTTAAAAAAAAGTATCTTATAAAAATTTTATTTCTTTAACAATATATCTTTGAACATCTCCAACAATTGACTACTTATTTTCATATTTTTTTCGTACATATGTTTTTATTGTTACAAACTTATTATCATATTTTATTATGAGTTTAATGGTGATATACTGACAGTGTAAAACAATTTTATCCAATCATAAATCACTGTTGATATAACTTTTAAGATAATTTTGTAAAAGTCAACAAACTTACCATACATGGTGGATTGTGAATGGATGACAGTGTAAAAGTATTTTACACTGTCAGTGCATAGTTCTTTTTCTCTTTTTTTATAGCACAAAGCGCACTGGATTAACTAAATATTTAATTTGATATTTTAGTGTAATCAATGTCAACTTCAAGAACACGAAATGAATATTATCATTAAATTGGTAGCACCTTTTGATTATTTTTTTTAACCTTAATTTATAGATGTGATGTATTCACTACCTTTGTCAGTTATTAATCTCCGTTAAAAAACTAGCTAAATGACCAATTTTAGCATATTTTTCCCCCTCCAACTACATTTTTTTTTTCACTTACAAAACTTGAATTCAAGATCTTAGGCCCTGTTTGGAGTGGTTTTTAGTTGTGAATTTAAAAAATTTTAAAAACAATAACTAGTTTTTAGTTTTTAAAATTTACTTTTAGTTTTTTCTCCAATTTTTAGTTTCAAAATAAACTCATTTTGAAAGTTTCTTATCCTATTAAAATTAGTTTAAGGATGTTTTTGTGTGGTATAGTAATGACAATAATGATGGTGGTGGTGATGCCGATAGTGATACTGTTGATGGTGGTGGCAGCGGCAGCGGCGATGGTGGTGGTGATTGCAACGGTGGCGGCAATGATGGTGGTGGTTGTGATGGTAGTGGCATTGGTATTAATGTTGGTGGTAGCGGTGTCGGTGGCGGTGGTTGTGGTGGCAGTGGCGGCAATGTCAGTGGTGGCGGTGGTGATAGTGGCAAGAGTCATCGTCAAATGTAGGGGTGTGTGCTTTTTTAAAACTAAAAGCCAAATTCACAAATATTTTTTTCTTGATTTTGAAATTAAATTTAAAAGTGTTTTGAAAATGAGTTAAAAATCGTTTTAGCTCCATTTTTGACGAACATGTTTTATTTTGAAAATTGTATTTGAAAACCAAAAACAAAAAATCAACAACTCGCAACCACCTAAAAGGGACCCTTATTTAAGATATTTAAGTCAAGTTCCACTCAGACTAATGTGACGTTGGTTTTTAAATTTATGTTTGTTTATAAATAGAACAATAATGATCAAATAATGATAGAAAATTAATTAAAATTAAGAAAATTTGATTTGATTAAATAATTAATTAAAAATTAATA
This sequence comes from Pueraria montana var. lobata, assembly GCA_026413185.1. NCBI lineage: Eukaryota > Viridiplantae > Streptophyta > Magnoliopsida > Fabales > Fabaceae > Pueraria > Pueraria montana. The sequence goes on from CM048655.1 coordinate 11,316,832, forward strand.
TCATTAATTCAGTGTTTGCTGTGTGGGATCAATGTGTTTGGTGATGTCAACCTAGTTGGGATCATTGGACATATTGTGATGTTGTCCAAACACCTACGCTTATATAAAATATATATATATATATATATATATATATATATATATATATATATATATATATATATATATTTTCAAAATATGCATACATCTCAAAATGTAAGCAAAAGTAACGCGTGAAAAAGTTAGTAAAAGAAATAGCAAACTAACATTCATTTTGTATGATGTAATAAATAATCTCAATAATTAATCATTCAACACATCAATAAATTATTTTGTATAACCATTAATTAATATAATATAACCATTAAAAGCATCTTCAATGTGCATGCTTTATGAGTTGCTTAAAGTTAAGTAACGTTGCTTAATAAATTTTTACTATTGGAGCAAATGACTTGACAGTGTGTTGGTTAAGTGAGTTAACTTATATAAACAATCGTTGCTTGACTCATTCTTACCAAATAAAGAACCATTTTTCAATTACAAAATTTAATATGACCCAAGTTAAGCATACTCTAATAACTTTAGCATTGGAGTAAATTTAGTAAATTTTTGTGTAAAGTTCATCTATGCAGGCATTGTAGGGCTCACAAATTTAAGATAAGCAATTCATTTAAGCAATCATGCATTGTAGATGCTCTAATTTATTCATTTTCGAATTGGAATAATTGTCTATGAGAGCAGTTACAATTCATGATATCTTAAATAGATTGCTTATTTTAAATTTGTAAGTCTCGCAATGTCACATAGATTTAAGAACTGCACACAGAAATTCACTCTAATGCAAAGATTGTTAAAGTGAATACTTAATTTAATTTCCCTTATTTTTCTACTGGTTTTTTGGCATGGAAAGTGCATATTTATTGATTAAAAAAATAGTTAAGGAACATTGTTTATATAAGCAATGGTGTTTGTATTAATCAACACCACGTCTTAAACAACTCGTCTAAGCAACCATATTGTAGATATTCTGAGTTGATCTGCGTGCATATTTTAATTAAAGCTTAAATACCTTTTTAATCCTTTCAATTTAGTGTTTTTTTGTTTTTCATCATTGTAAATTTTTTTTTTTAGTCATTGCAAATTATGTTTGTTTTGTTTTTCATCCTTAAAGCGGTTTAGATAGTGTTTTTTTCACTGTTCAAAACGGTTTTTTACAGTTCAAAACGCTATCTAAACTGCTTTCAGGACAAAAAATAAAACAAATATAATTTGCAATGACTAAAACAAAAAAAAAAAGTTGTAATGACGGAAAGCAAAAAAAAGCTAAATTGCAAGCACTAAAAAAGTATTTAAACCTTAATTAATTATTTGGCACAGTAAAAAAAAATAATTAGTTGGCATTAGCGGATAAGTCATTTTCTATTTAAGACGTGCGTGATGAGACTCCATACACATCCCCATCTCTCATCCCTTGTTTGTTTCAATTTCTTGCTTCTCTCTAGTCATGGTACTCGCTGGTAAACTTAGCACTGAAATTGGGGTCAAAGCACCAGCTTCCAAGTGGTTCAATCTCTTAACGAAGCAACTTCACCAAGTTCAAAACCTTTGTGGAAGAGTGCATGCAACCAAGCTGCATCAAGGTGATGACTGGCATGGAGTTGGTAATTCCGTTAAACACTGGACTTATGTCATAGGTAATTATGTTTCTGATTCATTAATATCCTAATATGATTTGATTAAGGTCCTATTTGATAAACTTCATCATAAATATTTATAACAAAAAAAAAATAATAAGAAGATAAAATAAAATAAATTTTTTTCGTTAACTTTTGCATAGTATCTTTTGGGGAAACTAAATCAAATTAGTTAAGTGTATAAATTGATTTTATGTTATGTGAGAAACTTAATTTATTTATTTTCTTCAAACAAGGCCTAAATAAATTTTTGTTTGGTCTGAAAAATGTTTTTTTTAAGTAGTTTTAGTTTATGAAAATGTGTATATATAAAAAAGTAAAAACAATTAATAGATATTTAAAAAAATAAATTAAATGAAAAAAACATAATATGTTTATAGTTGAAAATAAATAGTTCTTATGTTTTCTATAATTCTTATTCCCAACTTTTATGTTATATTTAAGGGTTTATTATCTTTTTGGTTCCTAAATTTTTTTGAATCTATACTTTTAGTTCCTAATCTAGATTTGACCCGTCAAAGTTCCTGAATTTTTTCCTCTATTGCCATTTTAGTCCCTGTTGTAAGTAATAACGTTAGTTGATGATATAACAAAGACTAGCCCAGTAACTTGCTACATCATCAAGAAGTCTGATAGAACAATCACGTGTAATTTTTTTTTTGGCAAACTGTGATTTTAATCTCTCATCTATTCAGACGAGTTGATGATGTCAAACTAGTTGATAATGGATTAAAAACACAGTTTATAAAAAAAAAATTACATGTGGCTATCTTGTTGACCTCTTTGATGACATGACAAGCAGGGACAAATCCATAAACCTGTTAAAGGGGGGCTGGTTTTTTTTTTCTTCCTTTATAATTTTTAAAAAAATATTTACTATTTTTATACGTAAATTAATGATAATAACCTTATCCGTTACCACAATAGCAACAAACAAACAACTGGTTTTACACTAGTTATCATCTTAACTATTGCAATAATAATAACATATGTAACTAGTTTTACATAATTTTACACTATTTAACCTTAACTAGTATTATAATAATAATATAACAATTAATTTTACACAATTTTATACTAACTAATTTTAAAATATATATGTATATACACGAAACATCCCAAGGGGGGGGGGGGGGGGCTAGCACCCCTGCCCGTCCCCCTCTGGATCCGTCCCTGATGATAAGTCACTGAACTGTTAACGTTGTTGTAACATCATAGGGTAACGTTGTTACTTGAGTGTAGGAACTAAAAATAGTGGCAAAGAAAAAGTTTGTTCATAAACTTTAATCGGTCAAAATTTAAATTAGAGACTAAAAGTGAAAATCTGAAAAAAGTTTTAAAAAAAATAGTAAACCCTATATTTAATTAATTGCTTGTGAAATACCAGATGGCAAGGTACACACATGTCACGAGAGTATTGAAGCCATTGATGAGCAGAACAAAACAGTCAAATACAAGTTCTTTGGTGGAGATATCGATCAGCACTACAAAAGCTTTAAGATGATCATTGAAGTGATTGATAAGAACGACGGTGGTGCTGCTGTTAAATGGACTGTTGAATATGAGAAGATCAACGAGGATATTGATCCTCCACATGGCTACATGGACTACTTTGACAAATGCACTAAAGACGTGGATGCTTATCTTCTCAAGGCATAGCTCATAGCTCCAAAAATTATAAAGAAAATAACATAAAAGGAGTAATAATGAGTTTGGCCCTTGAGAACCTAAAAGTGTTTATCTATATTTTTTTATGCATAAGTGTTTATCTATATAGTTACTGCGATGTTTGAATGCATGTTTGCTTCTGTTCATCCATCCTATGTGTGGAATAAATGCAGGTTGGTGACTTGCAGAATGTGTAAAATTATGTGAAACAGTTTATGCAATGCAAGCTTTATGCTTTGTATATATTTGTGCAGAGCATTTGTTTTTATAAGCAAAATATACATTATAAATGAACTTAAGCATAATGTATTCTATATATTTGTGGAGTCCCTAGAGTGCTTTCTATTGTTTCTGAATGTATCTATCAATTTTAATATATTAAAATTGAGATAAAATATACTCTAAAATTTTTGAAATTTGATTTTAGTTTTTCTAAAAAAATTATTTTTACTGAGCACACCACTCATCCTTTTTTCCTAAAAATATATATTCCTAATGTTACAAAAGACTCCCTACACATACCACCCCTTAACATTCCAGTCATCGTGGGGGATATGCCTTGATGTCTTCTTATTAGATGATGGCTTGTGATAAACAAAAATTTAAGTACTTGAAAGACGAAGTAGTTTAGATGCATAATGTTACTTCTCTAGATGAATATTTAAAACAATTTTTAGTACATGAAAATCTATTAGTCTCTATTAAAATATAACTCTTTTATGTTTTATTTGTTAAACTAATGGTTGAATTGTTTTAGACTTAATAATAAGGACAAAGACCTTAATTTTAAGGCTTAAACACAATTTTTTGTTTTCCAATTTTGCTCAATACAAATTTTTAGTCTAATATTCAATTTTGCCCTTGTAACTAATAGTTATTTTATAGAATGTAACAAATAGTCTTCTTACTTATTTGACAAATTAACTAAAAATAATTGAAATTGTTGATATGAGTGTAAAGTGACTAAGAGAAAATGAGGAATTGAAATATTGAATCACTCTATGACACAATGATTAAGGGGGTTTAGCTCAATTGAGTTGAACAATGTGCGTGAGTCATTGTAAATTATTTGATGCTTCAATTTGATTCCTATGGATAATAAAAAATATAAAAAAAACCCTGTGTAGAAAAAAATAGCTTAATTGTCATAGTTCACCTTCAAGATTTATCTATCACTCAATATAAAAACTCGCGCATTGGTTGGACAAATAAATGAATATATTCTGTTAAAAAAAATGAATATATTATATTGTTATGATATTAGTACAAACAAAAATCAGTATATAAAATATAATAATAATATTAAATAAAATTTTGCTAAAGTATTTATGTAATTGAAATGAACTATTAAATTAAATTAATGTAAGATAATAGTTCAATGGTATAATTTAAAAGTAAAAATGTTCCTCTTTTCTTTACTAAATACAATCAATATTTGTGTTCATTTTCGGTTAGAAATTTTGTCTTTATCATTTGCACTTGTCTCCTAAGTTAATTTTCTTTTTAATTCGTTTTGCTTCAAGTTTTGAATGAAATTTGGATGTTTATCATAGGATGTTAAGTTGGATGCGCAAATTTTAAATATTTAGGATTTTTAATTTGAAATATAGATTAGTTTTTACATTTTATATTTATTCCGATGACGATTTATGAAACGTTATGCATTTCCTTGTATTTAAGATTTTCGTTAAATGAGAATAAAAAAGTATTATTGAGATTGAGAAAGTTACAAAGATTAATGAAAATTGTACTCAGACTCGACACAACACTCAACAAGATTGTCGACTGAGTAGACTCCACCATGTCCATAGCCAACAGAGAGCTTGGCCCAAATGTAAAAATAGAAAGAAGGAAAGTCTATCTTATTGCTTAAAAAGACAAAGATATGAAAAAATCAAGTAAGATAAGGCAAGAAATTTAACATATATTTGTTACAGCTTTATCGTAATCGACAAGACTTATAATAGGAAACTAGGTCCATGGACCTTAAAAAGTTCTATAAAAGCAAAGCCAATAATTCCAAAAGGGGTACTTAATTCTAATCCCTTTATTGATACATGATTCTTATCTTTCTGCTTCTAACTTGAGTGTTGATGTGTTTTGCAGGTACCCCATCTCTGTACCTGGAGGACACCAAGGAGGAGCAACACCATGAACGAAGGTTCCGACAATTCCTCTAGGAACAAAAATGAAAAGATATAAAAATTGATATAGAATTATTCTGAAATTAAAATAGAATTTTTATAAGGTTAAAGGAAAAGAAAAGAATATTGAAAGTTGTCTTTCAAAAATAGAATGATGACAAATAACTGAAAAAAAAAAAGTGATGACAAATAAGCTAAAATGTTGATGTGTAAATTATATTGTTGCTCACATAACAACGCTATATTTAACACTTTAGAAATTATATAATATAGACTAAATTGTAATTTTGATATATTTTTTAAAATTTTTTATCCATAATTTTGGTCTCTTTATATATTTGTTTTTTTTTTTTTGCAATTTTAGTCTTAAAAAAATAATTTAATTAATTAAAATGTATAAATAAAAGAAATAAATGTATGCAAAATATAATTATATTGAATCAAAATGGTAGATTTTCTAACATTTGGAAATTAAAATCATAAGAAAAAAAAACCTAAGGGGTCAAAAATCTCGAATGATGAATTAAAGGAAGACAAAAATTACAAATTTTAGTTTATAATATATAACGGATTCTACAGTGAACTACCATCATGGTGGCCCACCATGCACCAAAATTTAGAGCCCCTTAGAATCATCATCTAAGATGCAAAGTCTTATCATAGACCCTTCCTACAAAATCATCTCCTCTTTACCCTCCTTAATTTCTTCATGGCTGTCGTCGCTGCCGCCGCCGTTGCTGAACCCCCATACATCGTCGGTCGACAACTGCTTCCTTCAGAGATCTTGTCTAACCTTTAAGACGTATTAATTTCCTCCACACGCGAGTTTTGCGGCCTAATGTAAAAACATGAAGCCCTAGCTAGAGCAACACCGTTGAGTCCTCCAACCGCAACTGTGACGTGGCTTTGGGTTTGATTGCAATCATCACCTGCACCATAAGGAAGGTGATGTTAATGGGAGCGGTTCTAGAATCTTCAATCTCGACCTTCTTAACCATCCTCCTTTGCAAGAGATTGCTTGATCTGAACTCTGACTCTTCGAGTTTTCTTCTTCTTCTTCTTTTTTTTTTTTTTTTAATTTTAATTTTGATTTTTGTTTTTCAGGATTATGAAATTTTTCTTTAATTTTTTTTATAAGTACAGACATGAGACATCTCTATTTTTTGCAGTAGAGGAACCACTGGTTTCATGCTATTGTTTCTTAAATCACAAAACAATTCTTCAACATTTATTTTGTTTTGATTATGTAAGGTGTAATGTTTTGGGTTTGTAGCCATAATTTGGTTCAATGAAATTAATACACAATGTTTTTTATAAATAGTTCATGTAATCTTTTTTTATATTAAGTAATTTTTTTTATAAGCAAAAATTTATCAAAAAGACAATACAAGGGATTTTACACTAAGTATTTTATTTTATTTTATTTTGCAATTTTTATTCATCTTAAATTATCATTGTTACTTAAATTTTTAATAGTAAATTTAATTTGAATTGAATTTTAAAATTTTAATCTTAAATAAATTAGCCAATCCTAATTTAAATTTTATTTTACGATTAATAATAATGATACTTTCTCTTATATTGTTTACTTAAGTTCTTTAAAATTATGCTTAATTAAGTATAAAAATTCCTGTACAATATACAAGAAACTTCCTAGTTTATTTATGGTTCAAAAAATTGAAAACTTGGCGGAGTGTTTTGATATTTATAAAAGTCTTACTGACTTAATACCTAACTAGTGCATAGACGTGTGCGATGCACGGGATAATTTTTTTTTTTTTTTTTTTGACACAAGGATAATTTTTTTTTTATTTTTTTTTTATTTTTTTTTTATTTTTTTTTTTAAGAGGTGGAGTAATTTTTTAATTTATATTTAATAACATGTAAATATATTTAAATATCAATTTAAAATATTAGAAATATGAATCATGTTTTAAAAATTACTCACTAATAATAAGTATTTATAATTACTAATTTAACACTAACTATTCTTGGTTTTAAAAAATTATAATATTTTTAAAGGTTTAAATATTTTAAATAATTAAAATTAGTAAATATATATTTAATTAAAATTCGTCAATATTTCAAAAAGTCTGTTATAACTATTTTTAAATAATTAAAATTAGTAAATATGAATTTAATTATTTAATCCCAACTATTATAAGTTTAAAAAAAATTGTAACATTTTTATAATTTAAAAATTTAAAGGATGCATTTATAATAATTTTTAATAATTAAAATTAATAAATTTGAAATTACTAATTTATTCCAAAAATGCATTTTAATATTTTCTTAAAAATTGTTTAAAAACTGAAGGAAATATTATATAAATTTAAATAATTAAAATAAAAACATTTGATTTAAATTATTTAATGCCAACTATTCATAGTTTCAATAAAAACATTTATAACATTTTTAAAAGTTAATTTTTAAAAAAAAATTACAACAGCTTTTAAATGATTAAAGTTATTATTTAATTTAACTATTTGATTTCAATAATTTCCAGTTTCAATTATAATTTGGAGTAAAACTCAATTATATTAATAACCATAAAGAACTAAAACTCAAAAGTAAAAAAAAAAAAAAAAAAAAAAAAAAAAACTCAAGAAACTCCTCTGCACAAAGTTCAAGCTTCAAAACTACATAAATATAGACCAATGAATGATGATAACACGTTAAGCTTAATGAAGCAAGAAAAATGATGCATGTCAAATTACTAGGGGCAGTGTTAGAAATCTAGTCATGAGGCCCAGACCAAAACATATATAACATGTAGGGTGAAGGACCATCAACTACAGAAACCATGTGAAAATTCAATTCATTTTATGGGGGGTGTCAACTAAAATAGTTTGATAACTAATGTCTGACATCACATCTCATGGGTCCATAATGTGTGGTGCAAGTAATTAGGTTCCAGACAAAATGCACAGAGAACAATGTCACAGTTGATACATAAAAGACCATTTAGGAGTCAAGTCAAATTCAAGCTTTAAAAAGAATCAAACTTCCTATATTAGGTAATCAATTCTGCTCTGTTAAATTACAGCCACACCCAACTCTTGGACATTTTGTTTTGATGCTTTACATCTAATAATCTTCCCTACCATCTGATAAGTGAAATAAATAGTTATCAAATAACTAGATCTCTTCTTTTAAAGTTTTCTTTTTAAACTAAGTCTAATTTTGATGTGGAAAATATATGGATGGAGGTAACCTTTATATGCTTTTCTTCAAACACACAAGTATTTGCCAATTTGACGAACACAAACACATTGTAATTATAAAATAATTAGGGGAAACAAGTTCTTGTTTAGTGTTTTGATTCAGGATGAAGAATTGATCATTATTACTTGTAATTTATTATTTGCTAATTTTCCACATCCTAATTATTGATCCTGGTATATAAAAGAGAATCACATATGTAAGTGCTAAAATATTAAACCAGGGAGCTAGCTGTTGACACAGTTTCCAAAACTCCTTTGCCACCAAAGAAACCTCGACCAAGAGGGCTATATGGTACAATTCCAATGCCAAGCTCCCTGTATCAATGATTTTTTTTACAAAGTAACGTACATTTTAATTTTATTTTGTTTATTTATACCTCCTTTTCATATGTAGCTCGTGATCAAATACATTATTGAGGAAGAAACAGTTATGAGAGATGTATTCATATTGGAGAAAAACTCGAACTTACCTACAGAGAGGAATTATCTGGTCCTCAATGTCACGAGTCCACAGGGACCACTTCTTCCTTGTTGCCAAATAACAACACTTTTTGTGAATCAAACACAGCATCTAAATCATTGTCTGCAGTAACATTTTGAGGATCTAAATAAGGACACGAATCATTCATTGTTTACACTGGCAGGAGAACCTTACTTGGCCCTGACATTCACAAACCAAGAACTAAGAAGAAAAAAAAAAGGAAATAGAAATAGGAAAAAAAATCTTACGCAGTAGTTTCTTGGCCTTCTTCTTAATTTTTTCTGCAAGCTTTTGGTCTCGCTCGACACAGATCGTCAATCCCTTCGTTATTGCCCTCGCCCTACTCGTTGAAGATCTGGCAGAGGGCTTGGCGGAGAGCTTGTAGCCAGTAGCGGCAGAGAGGAGAGAGGAGAGAGAGAGAGTTGAAAGCCGAGAGGCTGGGCCTTGGTGGTGGTGGAGTCCAAGATCTCAAGATCTCACCTTGCGGTCTTGATCGAGCTTTGTGGAGACCGAGATCTAGCGGCGAGATTATGGCGACAAAGATCTGCGCCAATTGCCAAACAATGTCATTGAAGTCACAGATCCTTGACATGGAGGAGGAGGGTTCGTCACAATCGCAGTGGTGGCGGCGACGTCACAATGTGAAGTAGAGAACAGAGGTAGTGGTCGAGAAGAGGGGTTCACGGAGGTTTGGGATGAAGGCACGAGAGAGGGAAGATTAAAATTAGAAGCAAATCTAACATCGGTCCTACATAAAACTGATGTTAAAATAACTCATACTACATCGGTTCCTTTTAGAGCCGATGTTGAATATGTCATTTAACATCGTTTCTATGTCAACCGATGTAGTATTCTTTGCTTTAATTTCAAAATTGCCACCGCGTCTTTTGTAACATCGGTTCATCAAGAACCAATGTTAATTGGACGATGTAAAATGCTTATTTTCTAGTAGTGCTACCTATCCTACATGCCTTTTCTCCTTTTTCTTGCTAAAAAGTATAAAGGTCTTTTACTAAATTGGAGAAAAGGCATGTAGGATAGGAAGAAAAAAAATGATCTAAGTATTGTGCTAATGTTTTTCCCATCTTTCGTGTAAAGAGAAAGTCTTACGTGTGATGAGAAAAAAAAAAGTCTAGCAAAGTAGTTTGAAGGGTTTGAGTGAGATTGTTAGATGCGTGTGACATACCCTTGAGATTTTGCTAGACTTTTTATTCTCTCATCTCACATAATTTCCTCCTTTCCCACTTAAGGAGGTACAAACATCGATATAGTACTTGATTATTTCTTTCAACCTATTGTGACACCTTTTACCCCTTAGCTAATTACTAAATAAAACATTTCGAAATAAGGTATAATATTTGTTGCAGAATAAAATTGTAAATTGAAATTAAACTTTTATTTCTCAAGTGTAAAGAATATCACATGCGTAACTCTTAAGCAATTCAAACTTAAATAAATGACTCAATAGACAACAAAAGATATTGACCCACATTTGACCTTACAAATCCTTAAAATAAACTCATTAAAGTAATAAATCCACCAATTCAAATTTATAAAACTAAAAACATAAAGCTATTTCCAAGCCCCGATGTCACAACCTATCAGAGCTCTCCAATCTCAAGACAAAATTAGTAATAAAAGACAAATAAATGAAGGCCTTGTTGAAGAAACAACAAACTTTTAAGAAACAGATTTTAAGTATGATAGACTTTTGCTATTAATCGTTTGCCTTGAAGTGCTTTCAAAGAAACATGACTCATCAAGAAGCATGGAGAACAAGGTGATATAGGACTAAAAAGCTACAAGAGGAGATTAAAATGGAGCCCAGCATTAGAATAGGAGTTTATGTATTTGGGCCTTTTATTAGACTTTTATATTTGGCCTTTTTATGTTTTTAATTATGTTTATTTTTAATTTGGGCCTTTTAATTATTAGGCTTACTAATAATGGGCCTTGGTAACCCTTTAGGCCAATAGTTATAAATATGGCAAAATGTTAACTTTGTAATCAGTTTTGACTATCATTTGGAATGAAGCTTTGATGTTTTTGTGAGAGGAAACTCTATAGGTTCTTAAGAATTTCTTATCTTTGAATTTTTGTATTCAAAGTGGCGAATCTTTCTCGACTTATCCATCCTTAGGAATTGTGGCGTCGTTCTTTCCATTTTTTATCTCGATCCATTTTTTCCTTTTGTTTCTAAATTTGTCCTTGAATTTTCACCCAATTAAGATGCTGAATTTTGATCCGTAAAGGGATTCTCATCATTTGGTATCAGAGCAAGGGTTCAACATCAATCTTTCATTAAGACCGGTGGTGTCAAGTCTGATTTGTGGTTGTGCATCAATCCGTGGATTAATTCGTTGCTTCCGGTTATTGATCCAGATCCACGCGTCAAGTATTTGCGTCAATTCCTGCGTCAAATTCCTTAATTCCATTCAGTGCCTTTTGTTGAATTTGAAGCGGTGCCAAATTTTGGAGTTGAATTTGTGTTGATCTGCACTCGTAAAGAGCTTATTAAGCTGCTTGTGTCACTCCAATTAATTGTGCCAATTGATTTCGATTAGGTGCTGTGCATTATTGTTGATCCTTGGCTGCATCTACGTGTCCTAGCTGGTGCGTTGATTTCATTTGTCAATTTTTACTTGCATCATTCGGTGCCAAGTGTTGATCGTATTTCTTGAATATGCCAGCCTTGTATTAGTGCACTTGGATTATGTCAATTACTTCTTTTGGGATATTAGCGTCACTTCTTTTATTCCAATTCATGATCTGACTTCTTATGTGCCTTTATTTGCTCACAATCTGAACATTTTAGCGTCAATTCTGATCATACTATTGTGTGCCAATTTATGATTGATGCGATTAGTATTGGAATTTGATACGTAAATTCCATTTCCTTTTGCCTTGGTTGCGTCAATTTATTCTGATTGTCGTGTTAAATTACTTTTGGTACCCTATTGTTTTATTTCTTGTGTCATTTTGTTTCAGCTGTGTGCTTAATGTTTGCATCAAATTTTGTGTATCACTTTTTGTGTCCTGGTTGCTTGTGTTATGTCAATTTCTATTTGCTGCTGTGATCATCTTTTGTTCATAGTGTTCTTGAGAGTATTGGCAAAACCCTTGTGTTTGATCCATAAATTTTTGGTTCAAGTGAGTTTAGATGTTTTTCATAAATATTGAAAAGTTTGGGGACTTTTTAGCAATTAGTAGGACTGAAAAGTAAAAAAAAAATATTGGAGCAAAATTGAAAAAAAAAAAAAAAAAACAGAAAAAGAAGTTAAAAAAAAGTTGAAAAAAAATTTTGATATTTAAAAAAAAAAAAAAAAACTGTCCTATAGAAAGTCCTTCTACACTTTTGTCAAACTCTCATTTTAGGATTCTTGTTTTGTGTTACTCTTATCCTTGAGTCTTCGTCTTGTCCTTCCTTGTCATTCCATTTGAGTTTCCTTCCATTTCTTTTAGCTTTTATTGCTTGTCTTTAAATTTCCTTAGTTTTGTCTTTAAGTTATCTCTTTCTTTGAAATCTTAAGTTGAGCTAAGATTTGCTACATTTTTCACTTTGAATACCAATTCTTGATTTGTAATTGAGAGTGTTTCTTAAGAACTATTGAGGAGTTTGAGTGGAAAAAGATAAATGTGCACATTATAGAAAAAGCCTTGAAAGAGAGCAACAAACACGAGTGATACATCTCTAAGAATGTAAACACGTGAGAAGTGTGGTGAGGTCCATAATTCTATTATTTGTGCTAACCATTTTCTTGCAGGAATGTATTCTTCATCTTGTCATAGATGTGATGGAGGTTTTGGGGAAGATGAAATTTAAAAGGAGAACATATTTCAAACTAGAAGTTTGGTTCTAGGGAATGTGTGTTCTTTGATCATTGATGGGGGTAGTTGTATTAATGTGGCTAGCACTAGGTTGGTTAGCAAACTTAATCTTCAAACCACCCTACACCCTAAACCTTTTTGCATGAAATGGCCATGTGAAGAAGGTGATTTGGTTGTAGACCAACAAGTCTTGGTGAGCTTTACCATTGGAAAATATAAAGATGATGTGCTGTGTGATTTAGCTCCCATAGTACATGTCATATCTTGTTAAGTAAATCTTGGCAAGTTGAAAGAAATGTGAAACAACATGGGAAGAACAACACGATTTCTTTTGTACATGAAGGACATAAGATCAAACTTGCATTACTTTCACCTGAGGAAGCAAGTGAGGATCAAATCAAGTTGAGAAAGAAAATAGAACAAGAGAGAAAAGAAATAAAAGAAAAAGAGTTGAGAGAAAAAGAAAAGGAGATGAGAGAAAAAGAAAAAAGAGATGAGAGAAAGAGAAATAATTGAAAAAGAGAGTAAAAAAGTTAGAGCAAAAGAAAAAGAGGGATATGATTGTTCTTGTTTTCATTCTAATCCTTTAACTATTTTTTATGATTCTTTGCTCAAGGAATTTGAAGAAGAGCTTCCAAAGGATGAATGCAAAGCTTTGTTTGTGAAAGAAATTAAAAATGAGTCCTCAAAGGGAAATGCAAAACTCTAATTTCTTCTCCTAAATTGGATTGTGAATTTAATTATAAATTCTTTTGTTTTGATGCCTAGGGAAGAATTGTTCATCAAGGATCAATGGGCAAAGCAATTTGGAGAAGAAGTGGTTGCATATGAGGAACAAGGCAATCGTTTGGAGAAGAAGATTTTGACCGACACCATCTTTCAACCTAGTGGTTTAATGGATATTTTCATTCAAGATGCTTTTCATGTGCATGTGGCTTATGTTTTGCATAATACTTGTGATTTATAGGATGTATTTGATTAGCATAACCTTGTTTTGGTTATTAGTGTGAAGTCCTTGAGATTTGAGATGAATTTAATTTTTATGATGTTTGATGGTTTCTTTAGGCTTGTATTTGATCCTGGAGGATTGATATATAAGCACATAGATAATAAGAAATTTGCCTTTTTACAGGGTTCAAGTCTCAATAGAGATAGGATTTATTTTATTCTATTTTATTTTATTTTTATTCTATATTATCTCAAAACTAAAACATGTGTCTCTTGAGTTATTTTTGTGTTGTAGGTACCTTGGCTCCAAATTCAAGGTCGAATTTTCTTTCAAGAAGGAGGGAATGATAGAGGACTAAAAAGCTACAAGAGGAGATTAAAATGGAGCCCAATCTTAGAATGAGTTTATGTATTTGGGCCTTTTATTGGGCTTTTATATTTGACCTTTTTATGTTTTTAATTATGTTTATTTTTAGTTTGGGCCTTTTAGTTATTGGGCTTACTAATAATGGGCCTTGGTAACCCTTTAGGCCAATAGTTATAAATAGGGCCAAATGTTAACTTTGTAATCAATTTTGACTCTCATTTGGAATGAAGCTTTAATGCTTTTATGAGAGAAAACTCTCTAGGTTCTTAGGAACTATCCTTGGTTCTTATCTTTGAATTTCCGTATTCAAAGTGGCGAATCTTCCTCGACTTATCAATCCTTGGGGATTGTGGCGTCGTTCTTTCCATTTCTTATGTCGATCCATTTTTTTCCTTTTGTTTCTAAATTTGTCCCTTGAATTTTCACCCACTTGTGAAGCGTTCGCCTATAACCTTGGTTTCCCAAATCTGAAGACCGTCTAACTTCAAAAGCATGAAATTAACCAGAAGCAGAAGGGCGCAGTCATGTTTCTATGTTAAAGTGCAGATATCAGAAGCTGTATATGACTAAAAGCATGATTCTGGAGGTAGTTTAAGTCAAGGGGTAGATATCAGAAGTTACACATGACTTAAGGATCATTAGAAGATGCATTGCTTAGACAACAAGTGAAGACAAACGTGTCTACACAGTCGAGAAGCACACACCAAGGGCTATAATAGTCAACTCTATGTAGTAGTGTACTAATGCACTGCCTTGATGTAGCTCTCTTGATCCAATAGATCTATTCAAGAGAAGAGAGTGTTAAGTTATACTTTAGCAAGACAACCATTAAGAAGAAAAGTAGTCATTTACAATCTGCAATGATTAAGAAAGAATCAACACCATTCTGCAAAAGACTTACTTTTTTAAAAGAAGTAGCAAACCTCATCGCTGAGCTACTTTTTTAAAAAAAGAATCAACACCATTCTGTATTAAATACCTGTCCAAATAGAATTTGTTTAGCATATGGAACCTCAGAAGAGTAGTCAGGGGATTGCTACTTCCGAAGGTTGAGTGTGACACAGTAGGTTGCTGTGAGGGTCAAGTAACAGTTGCTACTAAGGGTTCAAAGCTTGGAGAGGCTTTTTCAAAAAAATACTTGGGTAGATATCCTGCAGAGGCTTAGAGAATATTGGTGTTAAGCCTAGAAAGACTTCTTGAAAGAATACTCGGGGGAGCCTGAAAAGGCTTAGAGAATATTTAGGTGCATGAGCCTAGGGAGGCTTCAGGAAAGAAAGAATACCCGATTGGTGCTTGTTGGGATTGGACGTAGCCCAGGTGGGGTGAACCAAGATAATTCCTCTGTGTGCTTTACCCTTCTTATTGCTTCTGATTTGTGTGTTTTTTAATCTTTACCTTAAGTAGCTTGGTTTTTAAATTGTTATATCTTTGATATAAAATTCTCTTAAGCTACTCAAAATGTTTTTAAAAGTCCAGAAGCATACATCTACTCATTGTTCTTAACTGTCAAAACAAATTCAACTTACCTTGAATCTGACATTTTATGAGTAACTTCTGAAGCAGTATACAAGAGTATTTTTGTATGACTATTATTGAAAAACTATTTTATACAAAATACTATCAAAGGATATTGGTTACTCTCAACGAAGCTTCTTGAAGTTGTCCCTTGGATATATTCTAAAACTTTCGAAGCTGACTGTTATTTTACAGAAAAGCCATAGTCAGTTAAGTGTGTTTGGATTCACTTTAAAATCATGGTAGACCATGGTGAGGTAGGTCAAACTTGATTATGACTAAAATTTTGCATGTTTGGCTATCTTAGTAGAATTAATTTTGATGAAAAAATCATGGTGGAGTTGAAGCAAGTAGGAGTAGCTTCTACTTCTACCAAAATCAACTGTAGTTGGATTTTCTCTAATTTACCCTCACATCAAATTGATTTTAAAAGTATATATAGACATCAAAACTCATTTTGGTCATTACACCTTCAAAATCAATTTTGATTCAAAGTATCCAAACAACATTCTCTTAAAAAAATCATTTTTCTTATATCTATTATCCAACCAAAAATCACATTACTTCATAATCAATTCTAACCATAATTAATTATGTAAAATCAATTTTATTCAAAATCAATTTTGTTACCACCAATCCAAACACACACTAAGTGTCACTATTCAACTCCCTTCTAGTGACCTTCTGATCCACTTTAGGCCTAAGCCTCTCTTCCAACATCATCATCATGATCCCGTAGTGACTTACCTACAAGGGTGGCCTTTAGCCCAAACACAAATAAGACAAACAAATAGGGGATCGAAAACAATTAAAAGCATGCATCATTACACATGGAAAATCACCGGTACCATTGTCACACAATCATAAACATTCTCATAGATACACATGCCTTATGATGCAGATCTAACTTATGACTATGTATGCATGTCGTACCAATAAAAACACTGTGGAAGAAGTTCAAGAGGACATGTAGTCAACGAATTCACATGACTCGACATTGACACTCTTAATCAAGATGAGACTTCCAGCTGCATGTCAAGGTTACCCAGCATTGCAAGGATACTTTAACTCATGGGATCAACATGAAATCTTTATCAAACACTCTTTAGGGTTTGTAAATTAAATTATATAATTTAATAAATAAATTTGTATAGTTTGTAAATGTGTATAGTTTTTTTTTTAAAAGGATAAATGCGTATAATTAAAATAAAAATATTTGATAAATAAATTTATCATCTTAACTTTTAATATTTTCCCATACAATAAATATAAACATATATTCACTTTCTCTTTCATCTTCCTATCTCTATGTTCTTTTTCATCACATTACTAATATTATATTATTTATTTTAATATTGTAATATTTATGCTTTTTTTTAAGTTATAAAATTAAAATAATAAATATTTAATATTAAATAAAAATTAATTTCGCATAATTGTAATACTTATGGACTAACAATATAATTAACCCATGTAAAAGTAATGCTATATATAAAATATTATTTATATTATAAACTAATAAGTTAAATGGTTGAGTGGCTTTGACGGTATTAAAAGTGTGAGAGGTTATGAGATCAAATTTCACTTCCAAAACTCTTATGATTTTCTAAATCATATATCCATATCCTCATGCTATGTTTTTTTCATGTTATGTTAGCGACATGTAAGTAGTTTACATCAACATCATAATCATCATCACATCATAGCCAATCATGTCATGTTATAGTCAATTGATATTCAACAGATGAACCAAAATTGTTTAATTTTAACAATTGGAAGATTAAATTTGCAAATTAAAAAAAATTGAGACAAAAAGTATAATTTATCCTTAATTCCACCACCCTAGTTCCCCAAATATCGAAGGGAAAAGAGCAAAAAGTGAGGTACATCGCAACCAGGCTAAGGCCTAAACCAACAAGGGAGTTGCTATTCTCACCCCATATGCATTAAAATTCTTTTTTTTTTTTCCAAAACTACCCTTTTCACGGAAACATGATTCCGTTGAAATTTACATAACAGAATCATAGTTCCTTTTTTAAGTGGAGGTGCAAAAAACAATACACAACAAAACATGATTTCATTGTGTATTTTGTCAAAGAAATCGTGTTTCCGTGAAAAAATACAATGAAATCACATGTCCGTTTCATATCCTCCCCCCCCCCCCCCCCCCCCCCGCCTCTTACACAACAGAAACATGTTTTTGTTGTATAATTTATACAAAGGAAACATTTTTCAATGAAAATGGTATTTTAAGGGAAAAAATAATTTTAAAGTTGTGGTGTTGTGAATAGCAAATTTGGATGTGAGAATAGCCATGCACAACCAACAAAGATATCCAAATTCAAAAGGAAGAATTGGTCTTCTTGATAAAAAATAAAAAATAAATAAGGAAGAAAATTAAAGTGTGAGAGATGAAAGTAGAGTTGTTTGATATAGATGAAAGAGAGTTGAAAAGAGATAAAAGTTTTGAATTAAAGTGGTTAAGTGAGTAATAAATAAAAAATTAAACATTAAGCACTTCCAATTTTACCCCCAGTTTGACATTATAATTAATCACTTATTGTTTAAAAATCAAATTTGTTTTTTTATGGATTGATAACAAAAATATTTACACAAGCTGTACACGAATATTAAACTCCTTTTGTGACATGTTTTAACTTTTATGATAAATTTATATTTATAATTAACTATTTAATTAAATAACTCTTTTCTTTAATTCGTTAATTGATATTAAGCCTTTTCAATTAACATTAAACATAATGAGTGTGATAAGAATCTCGTATTGTATAGCTTTTTGAGTGGTAGGCACACATAACATGGTGTACACAGGCACACGCGGGGGTGCAGTAAATTCAGTCACCACAAGACACACACGGTCTCAAATAAAAAAAGGGGTTAATTAAGTTTTTAGTCTCTAAATTTTTTCAAAATTTAATTTTTAGTCCCTAAACTTTAGTTTAACTGGTCAAGGTTCTTAAACTTTTTAAAAATTCGGTATTTAGTCTCTGAACAAAATTTTGACCGGTCAAAGTTCCTAAACTTTTTAAAAATTCCGTTTTTAGTCCCTAAACTTTTTAAAAATTCAGTTTTTAGTCCCTAAATTAATGAGATTTCAGGGACTAAAAACTGAATTTTCAAAAAGTTTAGGGACTAAAAATTAAATTTTTAAAAAGTTTAGAGACCTTAACCAGTCAAACAAAGTTTAGGGACTAAAAACTGAATTTTTAAAAAATTTAGGGACTTTGATCGGTCAAACTAAAATTTAAGGATTAAAAATCAAATTTTGAAGAAGTTTAAGGACTAAAAATTTAGTTAACCCTAAAAAAGACAGCGACATATATGAAAACGAAAATGCTGCTGTAGATTTCACCTTACTTTCACCTATATTTTATGTGAAAGATAAAACACTGGGACCCACATAAAAATGGTAGCTTTCGTGCCTCTTTCATTGGAAACAAACAAGGCTGATGAAAGTGTTCCAGTGCAATTCAGCAGTGAAAGTCTTTCAGCTCAAACACTACTACTGTGTTTGGTAGCAAGGGATGAAAATGAATGAAAATATGAGGAACGAAAAAAGGTAAAAAATAGAGAAAAGTAAGATTGTTTGATTGAGATGAAAAAAAATATAAAAGAAATGAAAAATTTGAATTAAAGTGGTTAGGTAAATAAAAAGAATAGAATTATTTTATTGTTAATAGTATTCTTATTTATTTATTATTAATATTATTATTATTTATTTATTTTTATTTTTATTATTATTATTATTATTATTATTATTATTATTATTATCAGGAGAGAGGGGTGGGGTCTAAAGGGATATAAGAAAAAGGAAAAGGGGTTTTATATAGAAAATGGGGTCTATATAAAGAAAAAGATGAAGCTGTCTACATTGCATAATAATCGATTATGCATTTGAATAATTGGTTACTATGCATTTGAATAAAAGTTTGCATCGAGCAGCCCATTTTTTTTATTCGATAATTTTTTAACATTAGCTCACGTGATTAGTGTTTATTTCAACATACTTTCATCTCAATTTGGGATGAAACTTCTACGTTGTGGGATCCATATTTCACTTACTTTCATTTCACTTTTATTCCTATCAAACACACTCTATTTTCACTTTTATCTCACTTTCATCCATCTTTCTTTCACCCCTACCAATAAAGGAAATTGAAAGATAAGTTTAACAACTACATGTGGACTTACGAGAAAAGTGAAAGACAAGTTTAGCCAACTACGTCCCATTGGTCGTTAACTGTAACTGTTTCTGGGCCATGTAACTTCATTTTTAACATAAATCTTTTAGTATTTTTTATATTTTCTAATTTTCAAGTAACATTCTACAATTCACAAAAATTTATTAATATTTAATTGAGTCTAAATTTATATTATTTTCTGATTTAATTCTTTTAAGAGAAAATAGGCTATACACTGACAATGTAAAACAATTTTACACCGTCATTCAATCACAATCGACCATGTATGGTAAATTTATTGACTTTCATTATAATTATCCTAAAAGTCATAACAACGATGATTTGTAATTGGATAATAGTGTAAAACTTCTTCAGTACATGACCATTAAACTCTTTTAATTGGTTCACTAAATTTATATTACCTATAAATTTATCAAAATGTGTGGACAGAAAATTAATGAGTTGAGATAAAAACACTTAAAAAAATTGTGGATCTAGAACTAAAATTGAACATGGCTATATTTATAGGGAATACTAAAAAGATATTTAAGTTTAAAAGTATTTATTAAGATTTAAAAAAAAGTATCTTATAAAA
Source organism: Pueraria montana var. lobata (assembly GCA_026413185.1). NCBI lineage: Eukaryota > Viridiplantae > Streptophyta > Magnoliopsida > Fabales > Fabaceae > Pueraria > Pueraria montana. Next base: position 11,337,474 of record CM048655.1, read on the forward strand.
TTTTTATTTCTTTAACAATATATCTTTGAACATCTCCAACAACTGACTACTTATTTTCATATTTTTTTCGTACATATGTTTTTATTGTTACAAACTTATTATCATATTTTATTATGAGTTTAATGGTGATATACTGATAGTGTAAAACAATTTTATCCAATCACAAATCACTGTTGATATAACTTTTAAGATAATTTTGTAAAAGTCAACAAACTTACCATACATGGTGGATTGTGAATGGATGACAGTGTAAAAGTATTTTACACTGTCAGTGCATAGTTCTTTTTCTCTTTTTTTTATAGCACAAAGCGCACCGGATCAACTAAATATTTAATTTGATATTTTAGTGTAATCAATGTCAACTTCAAGAACACGAAATGAATATTATCATTAAATTGGTAGCACCTTTTGATTATTTTTTTTAACCTTAATTTATAGATGTGATGTATTCACTACCTTTGTCAGTTATTAATCTCCGTTAAAAAACTAGCTAAACGACCACTTTTAGCATATTCTTCCCCCTCCAACTACATTTTTTTTTCACTTACAAAACTTGAATTCAAGATCTTAGGCCCTGTTTGGAGTGGTTTTTAGTTGTGAATTTAAAAAATTTTAAAAACAATAACTAGTTTTTAGTTTTTAAAATTTACTTTTAGTTTTTTCTCCAATTTTTAGTTTCAAAATAAACTCATTTTGAAAGTTTCTTATCCTATTAAAATTAGTTTAAGGATGTTTTTGTGTGGTATAGTAATGACAATAATGATGGTGGTGGTGATGCCGATAGTGATACTGTTGATGGTGGTGGCGGTGGCAGCGGCGATGGTGGTGGTGATTGCAACGGTGGCGGCAATGATGGTGGTGGTTGTGATGGTAGTGGCATTGGTATTAATGTTGGTGGTAGCGGTGTCGGTGGCGGTGGTTGTGGTGGCAGTGGCGGCAATGTCAGTGGTGGCGGTGGTGATAGTGGCAAGAGTCATCGTCAAATGTAGGGGTGTGTGCTTTTTTAAAACTAAAAGTCAAATTCACAAATATTTTTTTCTTGATTTTGAAATTAAATTTAAAAGTGTTTTGAAAATGAGTTAAAAATCGTTTTAGCTCCATTTTTGACGAACATGTTTTATTTTGAAAATTGTATTTGAAAACCAAAAACCAAAAATCAACAACTCACAACCACCTAAAAGGGACCCTTATTTAAGATATTTAAGTCAAGTTCCACTCAGACTAATGTGACGTTGGTTTTTAAATTTATGTTTGTTTATAAATAGAACAATAATGATCAAATAATGATAGAAAATTAATTAAAATTAAGAAAATTTGATTTGATTAAATAATTAATTAAAAGTTAATATCATTAATTCAGTGTTTGCTGTGTGGGATCAATGTGTTTGGTGATGTCAACCTAGTTGGGATCATTGGACATATTGTGATGTTGTCCAAACACCTACGCTTATATATATATATATATATATATATATATATATATATATATATATATATATATATATATATATATATATATATATATATATAATTTCAAAATATGCATACATCTCAAAATGTAAGCAAAAGTAACGCGTGAAAAAGTTAGTAAAAGAAATAGCAAACTAACATTCATTTTGTATGATGTAATAAATAATCTCAATAATTAATCATTCAACACATCAATAAATTATTTTGTATAACCACTAATTAATATAATATAACCATTAAAAGCATCTTCAATGCGGATGCTTTATGAGTTGCTTAAAGTTAAGTAACATTGCTTAATAAATTTTTACTATTGGAGCAGATGACTTGACAGTGTGTTGGTTAAGTGAGTTAACTTATATAAGCAATCGTTGCTTGACTCATTCTTACCAAATAAAGAACCATTTTTCAATTACAAAATTTAATATGGCCCAAGTTAAGCATACTCTAATAACTTTAGCATTGGAGTAAATTTAGTAAATTTTTGTGTAAAGTTCATCTATGCAGGCATTGTAGGGCTCACAAATTTAAGATAAACAATTCATTTAAGCAATCATGCATTGTAGATGCTCTAATTTATTCATTTTCGAATTGGAATAATTGTCCATGAGAGCAGTTACAATTCATGATATCTTAAATAGATTGCTTATTTTTAATTTGTAAGTCTCGCAATGTCACATAGATTTAAGAACTGCACACATAAATTCACTCTAATGCAAAGATTGTTAAAGTGAATACTTAATTTAATTTCCCTTATTTTTCTACTGGTTTTTTGGCATGGAAAGTGCATTTTTATTGATTAAAAAATAGTTAAGGAACATTGTTTATATAACCAATGGTGTTTGTATTAATCAACACCACGTCTTAAACAACTCGTCTAAGCAACCATATTGAAGATATTCTGAGTTGATCTGCGTGCATATTTTAATTAAAGCTTAAATACCTTTTTAATCATTTCAATTTAGTGTTTTTTTGCTTTTCATCATTGTAATTTTTTTTTGTTTTAGTCCTTGCAAATTATGTTTGTTTTGTTTTTGTGCTTAAAGCGGTTTAGATAGTATTTTTTCCACTGTTCAAAACGATTTTTTTATAGTTCAAAACGCTATCTAAACTGCTTTTAGGACAAAAAACAAAACAAATATAATTTGCAATGACTAAAACAAAAAAACAAAATTCTAATAACGGAAAGCAAAAAAGCGCTAAATTGCAAGCACTAAAAAGGTATTTAAACCTTAATTAATTACTTGGTACAGTAAAAAAATAATTAGTTGGCATTAGCGGATAAGTCATTTTCTATTTAAGACGTGCGTGATGAGGCTCCATACACATCCCCATCTCTCATCCCTTGTTTGTTTCAATTTCTTGCTTCTCTCTAGTCATGGTACTCGCTGGTAAACTTAGCACTGAAATTGGGGTCAAAGCACCAGCTTCAAAGTGGTTCAGTCTCTTAACGAAGCAACTTCACCAAGTTCAAAACCTTTGTGGAAGAGTGCATGCAACCAAGCTGCACCAAGGTGATGACTGGCATGGAGTTGGTAATTCCGTTAAACACTGGACTTATGTCATAGGTAATTATGTTTCTGATTCATTAATATCCTAATATATATGATTTGATTAGGTCCTATTTGATAAACTTCATCATAAATACTTATAACAAAAAAAAAATAATAAGAAGATAAAATAAATTAAATTTCTTTCGTTAACTTTTGCATAGTATCTTTTGGGGAAACTAAATCAAATTAGTTAAGTGTATAAATTGATTTTATGTTATGTGAGAAACTTAATTTATTTATTTTCTTCAAAGAAGGCCTGAATAAATATTTGTTTGGTCTGAAAAACGTTTTTTTTAAGTAGTTTTAGTTTATGAAAATGTGTATATATAAAAAAAGTAAAAACAATTAATAGATATTTTAAAAAATAAATTAAATAAAAATAACATAATATGTTTATAGTTGAAAATAAATAGTTCTTTTGTTTTCTATAATTCTTATTCCCAACTTTTATGTTATATTTAAGGGTTTATAAACTTTTTGGTTCCTAAATTTTTTTGAATCTATACTTTTAGTTCCTAATCTAGATTTGACCAGTCAAAGTTCCTAAATTTTTTCCTCTGTTGCCATTTTAGTCCCTGTTGTAAGTAATAACATTAATTGATGACGTAACAAAGACTAGCGCAGTAACTTGCTACATCATCAAGAAGTCTAATAGGGCAATCACGTGTAATTTTTTTTTTTTGGCAAATTGTGATTTTAATCTCTCATCTATTCAGATGAGTTGATGATGTCAAACTAATTGATAATGGATTAAAAACACAATTTATAAAAAAAAATTACATGTGGCTATCTCGTTGGCCTCTTTGATGACATGACAAGCAAGGACGAATCCAGAAGCCTGTTAAAAGGGGGGCTGGTTATTTTCTTCTTCCTTTATAATTGTTTAAATTTTTAACTTTTAATAAATATTAATTTTTAAAAAAATATTTACTATTTTTACATGTAAATATGAAATTATTTTTTATTTTAAATGATAATAACCTTATCCGTTACCACAATAACAACAAACACAACTAGTTTTACATAATTTTACATTGGTTATCATCTTAACTATTGCAATAATAACAACATATGTAACTAGTTTTACATAATTTTACACTAGTTAACCTTAACTAATATTATAATAACAATATACACAATTAATTTTACATAGTTTTACACTAACTAATTTTAAAATATATATGTATATACATGAAAATTTTCCAAGGGAGGGGGGCTAGCGCCCCGCCCATCCCCCTCTAGATCCGTCCCTGATGACAAGTCACTGGACTGTCAACGTTGTTGTAACATCATAAGATAACGTTGTTACTTGAGTGTAGGGACTAAAAATAGTGGCAAATAAAAAGTTTGTTCATAAACTTTAATTAGTCAAAGTTTAAATTAGAGACTACAAGTGAAAATCTGAAAAAAGTTTTAAAAAGAATAGTAAACCCTATATTTAATTAATTGCTTGTGAAATACCAGATGGCAAGGTACACACATGTCATGAGAGTATTGAAGCCATTGATGAGCAGAACAAAACAGTCAAATACAAGTTCTTTGGTGGAGATATCGATCAGCACTACAAAAGCTTTAAGATGATCATTGAAGTGATTGATAAGAACGATGGTTGTGCTGCTGTTAAATGGACTGTTGAATATGAGAAGATCAACGAGGACATTGATCCTCCACATGGCTACATGGACTTCTTTCACAAATGCACTAAAGACGTGGATGCTTATCTTGTCAAGGCATAGCTCCAACGACAGTTATGAAGAAAAGAACGAAAAAGGAGTAATGGGTTTGGCTTTGAAGATATATAAGTGTTTATCTATGTAGTTACTGCGATGTGTGAGATGTAGAATAAAAATACAATATGCATGTTTGCTTCTGTTGATCCTTCGTTTGTGTGGAATAAATGCAGGTTGGTGACTTGCAGAATGTGTAAAATTATGTGAAACAGTTTATGAAATGCAAGCTTTATGCTTTGTATATATTTGTGCAGAGCATTTGTTTTTATAAGCAAAATATACATTATAAATGAACTTAAGCATAATGTATTCTATATATTTGTGGAGTCACTAGAGTGCTTTCTATTGTTTCTGAATGTATCTATCAATTTTAATATATTAAAATTGAGATAAAATATACTCTAAAATTTTTGAAATTTGATTTTAGTTTTTCTAAAAAAATTCTTTTTACTGAGCACACCACTCATCCTTTTTTTTCCTAAAAATATATATTCCTAATGTTACAAAAGACTCCTTACACATACCACCCCTTAACATTCCAGTCATCTTGGTGGATATGCCTTGATGTCTTCTTATTAGATGATGGCTTGTGATAAACAAAAATTTAAGTACTTGAAAGACGAAGTAGTTTAGATATGCATCATGTTACTTCTCTAGATGAATATTTAAAACAATTTTTAGTACATGAAAATCTATTAGTCTCTATTAAAATATAACTGTTTTATGTTTTATTTGTTAAACTAATGGTTGAATTGTTTTAGACTTAATAATAAGGACAGAGACCTTAATTTTAAGGCTTAAACACAATTTTTTGTTTTCCAATTTTGCTCAAAACAAATTTTTAGTCTAATATTCAATTTTGCCCTTGTAACTAATAGTTATTTTATAGAATGTAACAAATGTACCTTCTTACTTATTTGACAAATTAACTAAAAAGAATTGAAATTATTGATATGATGAGTGTAAGTTATTAAGAGAAAATGAGGAATTGAAATATTGAATCACTCTATGACACAATGATTAAGGGGGTTTAGCTCAATTGAGTTGAGCAATGTGCGTGAGTCATTGTAAATTATTTGATACTTCAATTTGATTCCTATAGATAATAATAAAAACAATCTATGTAGAAAAAAATAGCTTAATTGTCATAGTTTACCTTCAAGATTTATCTATCACTCAATATAAAAACTCGCGCATTGGATGGACAAATAAATGAATATATTCTGTTAAAAAAAATGAATATATTATATTGTTATGATATTAGTACAAACAAAAATCAGTATATAAAATATAATAATAATATTAAATAAAATTTTGCTAAAGTATTTATGTAATTGAAATGAACTATTAAATTAAATTAATGTAAGATAATAGTTCAATGGTATAATTTAAAAGTAAAAATGTTCTCCTTTTCTTTACTAAATACAATCAATATTTGTGTTCGTTTTATGTTAGAAATTTTGTCTTTATCATTTGTGCTTGTCTCCTAAGTTATTTTTCTTTTTAATTCGTTTTGCTTCAAGTTTTGAATGAAATTTGGATCTTTATCATAGGATGTTAAGTTGGATGCGCAAATTTTAAATATTTAGGATTTTTAATTTGAAATATAGATTAGTTTTTACATTTTATATTTATTCCAATGACGATTTATGAAACGTTATGCATTTCCTTGTATTTAAGATTTTCGTTAAATGAGAATAAAAAATTGTTATTGAGATTGAGAAAGTTACAAAGATTAATGAAAATTATACTACTCGGACTCTACACAGGGACTCGACACAGCACTCAACAAGATTGTCAACTGAGTAGATTCCACCATGTCCATAGCCAACAGAGAGCTTGGCCTAATGTAAAAACAGAAAGAAGGAAAGTCTATCTTATTGCTTAAAAAGTCAAAGATATGAAAAAATAAAGTAAGATAAGGCAAGAAATTTAACATATATTTGTTACAGCTTTATCGTAATCGACAAGACTTATAATAGGAAACTAGGTCCATGGACCTTAAAAAGTTCTATAACAGCAAAGCCAATAATTCCAAAAGGGGTACTTAATTCTAATCCCTTTATTGATACATGATTCTTATCTTTCTGCTTCTAATTTGAGTGTTGATGTGTCTTTGCAGGTACCCCATCTCTGTACCTGGAGGACACCAAGGAGGAGCAACACCATGAACGAAGGTTCCGACAATTCCTCTAGGAACAAAAATGAAAAGATATAAAAATTGATATAGAATTATTCTGAAATTAAAATAGAATTTTTATAAGGTTAAAGGAAAAGAAAATAATATTGAAAGTTGTCTTTCAAAAATAGAATGATGACAAATAACTGATAAAAAAAAAAGTGATGACAAACAAGCTAAAATGTTGATGTGTAAATTATATTGTTGCTCACATAACAACGCTATATTTAACACTTTAGAAATTATATAATATAGACTAAATTGTAATTTTGATATATTTTTTAAAAAAAATTATCCATAATTTTGGTCTCTTTATTTATTTATTTATTTTTTTTTTGCAAATTTAGTCTTAAAAAAATAATTTAATTAATTAAAATGTATAAATAAAAGAAATAAATGTATGCAAAATATAATTATATTGAATCAAAATGGTAAATTTTCTAACATTTGGAAATTAAAATCATAAGAAAAAAAACCTAAGGGGTCAAAAATCTCGAATGATGAATTAAAGGAAGACAAAAATTATAAATTTTAGTCTATATTATATAACGGATTCTACAGTGAACTACCATCATCGGTGATCCACCATGCACCACAATTTAGAGCCCCTTAGATTCATAATCTAAGATGCAAAGTCTTATCATAGACCCTTCCTACAAAATCTTCTCCTCCTTACCCTCCTTAATTTCTTCATGGCTGTCGTCGCTGCCGCCGCCGTTGCTGAACCCCCATACATCGTCGGTCGACAACTGCTTCCTTCAGAAATCTTGTCTAACCTGTGTCTTGTTGTATTAATTTCCTCCACACGCGAGTTTTGCGGCCTAATGTAAAAACATGAAGCCCTAGCTAGGGCAACACCGTTGAGTCCTCCAACCGCAACTGTGATGTGGCTTTGGGTTTGATTGCAATCATCATCTGCACCATAAGGAAGGTGATGTTAATGGGAGCGGTTCTAGAATCCTCAATCTCAACCTTCTTAACCATCCTCCTTTGCAAGAGATTGCTTGATCTGAACTCTGACTCTTCTAGTTTTCTTCTTCTTCTTCTTCTTCTTTTGATTTTTGTTTTTCTGGATTATGAAATTTCTCTTTCATTTTTTGTAAGTACAGAAATCTCTATTTTTTGTGATAGAGGAACCACTGGTTTCATGCTATTGTTTCTTAAATCACAAAACAATTCTTCAACATTTATTTTGTTTTGATTATGTAAGGTGTAATGTTTTTTGTTTGTAGCCATAATTTGGTGCAATGCAATTAACACCAACTGTTTGGATTATTTTGATTGAGATGTACGACTGGTTTGGTGGCGGCTGGAGCGTAGCAGCAACTGCGGCGGACGTGTAGAAAGGAGGGGAAGTTAAGTTAGAAGGGAAGGAGAAAATAATTTGGTAGGAAGAGTCCATGATAAGATTTTACACCTTCGATGAATCTAAAAGTTGTGAATTGTGGTTCGTGGTGATGGTAGACCACTTATATTAGATGAATCTAAGAGTTGTGAATTGTGGTGCATGGTAGACCATTTATGATGGTGGTCCACCTAGACACCGTCATAATATAAATAGTCCATGTGATTTTTTTTTTTTATATTAAGTATTGTTTTTTATAAGCAAAAATTTATCAAAAAGACAATACAAGGGATTTTACACTAAGTATTTTATTTTATTTTATTTTATTTTATTGCAATTTTTATTCATCTCAAATTAACATTGTTACTTAAATTTTTAATAGTAAATTTAATTTGAATTGAATTTTAAAATTTTAATCTTAAATAAATTAGCCAATCCTAATTTAAATTTTATTTTACGATTAATAATAATGATACTTTCTCTTATATTATTTACTTAAGTTCTTTAAAATTATGCTTAATTAAGTATAAAAATTCCTGTACAATACACAAGAAACTTGCTAGTTTATTTATGGTTCAAAAAATTGAAAACTTGGCGGAGTGTGTTGATATTTATAATGGTCTTACTGACTTAATATATACCTAATGTATTTGGATGCTGCTGGTCCTAAACTTCAAAAAATATTAATATTAAATGTGATTTTTTTTTTTTGTCCTGAGTCATAGACCAGACAAATCCTTTTGTCCATGTTGTATATAACATGTTTTAGTGCCCCTGTGACATGGATCAATAATGTGTTGATAGCTGTTCTTGTTTGCCACATCATATATTGACACTAATTTGTGAATATTACACTTAAAATCCACGGACTTAAGTGCAACATATTGATTTTTTTTTCTTCTGATTTTCAACTCATCCTCTCTGATGTCCAGCAGGGACTTTCGCTTCACGCACCTCACGCTCGCCGACCACCTACACCTTGAAGATCACGCCCCGTGGTTCATGAACTACTGCACCAATTAGACCGCAAGCTTCAGAGAATTCAAACCGTTAAGGTTGAAAAACAGCGCCATTTTGTGCGACTTCGTGCTGCCGTCAGCCACCAGCAACTTCGCGATTTGTTAGGTTCTAGTTCAGGCAGACCAAAACTAGGTTTATCCTGCAAGAGATCTCGTGAGATTCGGCAACAACGCTTACACCCATGCAGAACCATTTCTTCGATCCACTGTTATTTTAAAAAATAGCTTCATCTTTGGCAAAAAAACTAGATATATTTTCAAGGTTCAACAGACTAAAAACAACAAAGGGAGGACGACGTTAGATTGAAGAAGAAGAACAGACAACCAAATTTCAAATTAAAATTAGAAAATAAAATTGAAAATCGGAAAAAAAATCATTTTTTTTTTTGCACTTAAGTCTCTGGGTTTTAAGTGTAATATTCACAAATTAGTGTCAATATTGAAAGAAAAAAAATGTGTTCACACCACGCACAGTGGAATAAAAGGATCTATTTTGGTTTAAAATCATACTACTATAGTGAAAGTAAATATAAACTCATACCCAAATATTAGCTCTTGAATCATAAAATTCTTCAATATTGTGAAGACTCACGTGTATCCACACCGAGAGCTAACCTCTGCTTCAACCTCTTTGATGAGTGGAACAATATATATTTAAAAACTAAACCTCTCCTTGATATTTTCAGTCAGTGTATTTATAAAAGAGAAGGCACTCCTTTTATAAGCGTACCAGTCCATGAGATGCAGTTTCAATTTCTAGTCTTATTTTCAGCATAGATCTTATCTAATGAAACAAATTGATTTAAATATTATGTTTCAAATAACTTATTATAGAAAATATATTATCTTTTAATCATTATTTCAAATCAAATTTGAAATTGATTCAACCAGTGGATCAAATATTATCTTTTCAAATAACTTATTATAGAAAATATATTATCTTTTAATCATTATTTCAAATCAAATTTGAAATTGATTCAACCAATGGATAACATTCGTCTGTTATCTTTCTTATTGCCATTTCAAATAGCATTTTGAAATTCTAGAAACTTGCATCTTTTACTCACGAATCCCACCTATACAGATTTCGTCACTTTGACAAATTATCATTGTGGACAACTTCCACATTAATAAGGAGATATATTTCTTTAATATATACGCACTAATTATATTCATGGTGCTAGCAAAGAATATAGTAATATTCCACATAGAAAAATTATTTATTAAATTCTCTAATTTAATTTATCAAATAAAATATTTTTTCTAGCAAAGATTAGCACACTCGTTTGTGTGTGACCCCATAGGTTCAATACTAAGCTAGTAGTAAATTAATCAAATTAATCTTACTAATCAAGGTAGGCATCTAGTAACACTCCTTAACGTTCAGATAGTATAAAGTAATATTTTTACTTTCAAGAACCAATAGAAGAATTATATAATATTTTCTTCCATCACTTACAACTCTGGATTAACTCTAGAATATGGTATTCACATCAAATTCAAATAAGTTAATCTATAAATTTATTCAATGAATGACTTAAGAAACTCATTTCTTCATTCGTTCAATTGCCCTGGCCAAGGTCTTAATTTTATTATAGAGCTCAAACTCATTACCTAGAGTTGATGGATTCCTTCTTGAAAAATCATTAATTCTACAAGCATTTAATTATATCCAATTTCCATTCAACTAGTGCTCTAAAGCATTAGGTGTCCATAATTAAAATACAACAAATGACTTGTTAATTACTATGATAATCTCAGGTCAAAGAAAATTTTACATTTCTTCTTGACAGTTTCCTATTGACATTTTAAGGTAATATTAACCATTAGGAAATCTCAATTTCAGTCAGTTCAATGATCACATCTATATGTGCATCATCTATATATGTAAATTAATAAATGAGATATATTAATATTCATCCAATGGATACTATCACATATATATTGATCTATCCGGATTATTAATATCCTATTCTTAACAATCCTATGATCAAGAATGATTTTAGATTAGAATTATAAGAGATTTGTTTTTCATTTTCATAATATCTATTATGATAACAAATCTTTAATTTTAATCAATGACCTTATCAAATCAACTATTATATCAAACAATATAAATATGATAAAGAAAGAAAATAATAGTTTATTATTAAAACTAGAATTGATTTCATGATGAATTGGATCTTGGGCATGCACATTTATTCCCAACAATCTCCCACTTGCACTTAGAGCCAATTACTCATGTACTTCATTCCTACTTCCCACTTGTGCTTGTCAAACTCCTTTATGCCAAGTGCCTTGGAGAAAGCATCTACTGCATTCTCTTTCCCATCTACCTTTTTAATCTTAACGTCACCACATTCAACGATCTCTCTAATCAAGTGATATCTTCGTAAAATATGTTTGGACTTTTGGTGCGACCTTGGTTCTTTTGCTTGAGCGATGGCTCCATTATTGTCACACAATAGTGGAACCAATTCTCTTATTGAAGGAACCACACCAAGTTCAGAGATGAACTTTTCATCCAAACTGCTTCCTTAGCGGCCTCACTTGCCGCTATATACTCCGCCTCAGTCGTTGAATCTGCCACCATAACTTGCTTGGAACTTTTCCAACTTACTGCACCACCATTTAAGGTGGAAACATATCCTGAAACAAATTTGCTATCATTTTTATCCGATGCAAAACTTGCATCAGTATAACCCTTTAATTTTAATTCAGAATCTCCATAAATAAGGAATTGGTCTTTAGTTCTTCTCAAGTACTTAAGAATGGTCTTAACCACTTTCCAATGTTCCTCACCAGGGTCTGCTTGATATCGACTAGTTATACCTAGTGCATAAGCGACATCAAGACGTGTACAAATCATGGTATACATGATAGCTCCTACTAGACTAGCATATGGTATTCCAGTCATGTGTTCTCTCTCTTCATGGGTTTTAGGACAATCCTCCCTACTAAGAGTAACTCCATTCCTATTAGCAAATAGCCTCTTTTGGAGTTTTCCATGTTATACCTCTTTAGGATGGTATCAATGTACATAGATTGGGAGAGCCCAAGCAACCTTTTAGATCTATCCCTATAAATATTTATTCCTAAAATATAGGTTGCCTCTCCTAAATCTTTCATGGAGAACTGTTCTGATAGCCAAACCTTTGTACTTTGCATTGCTGGTACATCATTCCCAATGAGTAATATGTCATCTACATGTAACACTAGGAAGATGATCACGCTCCCACTAACCTTTTTGTAAACACAAGGTTCTTCCTCACATCTAACAAAATCAAACTTTTCGATTGTCTTGTTAAATTGAATATTCCAACTTCTAGAAGCCTGTTTCAATCCATAAATGGATTGTTGCAACTTGCAGACTTTATTATGATCAAACGAGGATGTGAATCCCTCAGGTTGTGTCATGTACACATCCTCTTTTAACTCACCATTTAGGAAAGTTGTTTTCACATCCATTTGCCATATTTCATAACCGTAGTATGCTGCTATGGCAAGTAGAATCCGAATTGATTTGAGCATTGCCACAGGAGAAAAAGTTTCGTCATAATCTATTCCTTCCTTCTGACGATAACCCTTGGCAACAAGGCGAGCTTTGTAGGTCTCAACCTTTTTATCTGCTCCAATCTTTTTCTTGTAAACCCATTTACAACCAATTGGTTTTATATCCTTTGAAGCTTCAACTAAAGTCCATACTTTATTGATCTTCATTGATTCCATTTCGGATTCCATGGCTTCTTGCCATTTCTTACTATCTAAGCTTCGCATAGCCTCTTCATAGCTTTTGGGGTCATCATCATCATGATATACCTCATTCAATGTGTCATCTTGCACCATTAAGTTTAATCTATTAGGTGAATGATGCACTCGATCATATCTTCTAGGAGGCTCTTGTATTGGGTTAATAGGTTGCTGAGTTGGTTCTAAGATTGGTTCATTAACCCGTTCTTGACTACAGCCGGTTCTTGAACCACAACCGTTGCAGGTGATGACCTTTGTATTAATTTTAGAACATCAAAGAAAGGTCTCTCGGTTTCCATCTCATGTTCCTGAGTTGTTTCATTGGTAAATTGAGTTTCATTAAGCTCAATTTCTTTACCATGACTTCCTTCTGCAAGAAATTCCCTTTCCAAAAAGGTTACTTCTCTTGCCACAAACACTCTATGGTTAGAAGGTTGGTAAAAATAATATCCCATTGTTTCCTTAGGATAGCCAATGAATCTACACTTATCTAACCTTGCCTCAAGTTTTTCTATTAGCAACCTAAAATTTTAACGTAAGCATAACAACCCCACACCCTGATGTGTTTGAGGTTTGGCTTACGCCCTTTCCATATCTCATATGGAGTTGTAGAAACTGATTTTGTAGGAACTTTATTTAGCAAGTAGGCTGCTGCTTCTAAAGCATATCCCCATAAGTTTATTGGAAGATCAGTGAACCCCATCATAGATCTCACCATATCCAATAAGGTTCAATTTCTTCTTTCAGATACACCATTGTGTTGTGGTGTTCCTGGAGGTGTCCACTGTGAAAGAATCCCATTCTCTCTTAGATAACCAATGAAATCATCATTAAGATATTCTCCACCTCTATCGGATCTGAGCATTTTAATACTCTTTTTGGGTTTTTTTTTCAACTCCACTACAAAATCTTTTGAACATTTCAAATGATTCCGATTTATGCTTCATTAGATACAAAAAACCATATCTAGATGCATCATCAATGAAAGTAATAAAATAAGAATATCCTCCTTTGGCTTGGATTTTCATGGGTCCATAAACATCTGTGTGAACTAATCCTAATAATTCAGAGGCTCTTTCTCCAGTTCCAATAAAAGGAGATTTAGTCATTTTTCCTTTGAGACAAGACTCACAAGTTGTATATGATTCATAATCATAATTATTAAGGTAACCTTCCTTATGTAACTTATTGATTCTTTTCTCACCAATGTGACCAAGCCTACAATGCCAAAGATATGTTCTATTTACTTGATTATCTCTTTCTCTTTTAAAACTAGAAGAAACATGTACAATTGAGTTATGATTCATATTAGGTAAGACATAAATGCCGCGTTGGAGATAACCATTCACATACAAATCATCGTTACGATAAATTGAGCAAATGTTATTATTAAAAATAATGTGAAAACCAAGCTTGTCCAACATAGAAATTGAAATAATGTTTGAAACAAATTTTGGAACATAATAACAATCCTCTAACACTAGTACTTTGCCAGTGGGCATTATTAAAGAAATAGATCCTAAAGCTAGGGCGGCAACATTTGCTCCATTCCCTACTTGAAGATTGATCTCTCCTTTCTTCAACCATCTACTTATCTACATCCCCTGCAACGTATTGCAAATGTTAAAACTACTGCCTGTATCTAATACCCATATTGAAGAATTAGTGATAGTTAAAGAGATCATGAAAACATTTTTCACTAATGTCTCACCTTGTTTCTTGTATTTCAAAGAATCAAGATATTTCTTGCAGTTTCTCTTCCAGTGTCCTTTCCTCTTACAGAAGAAACATTCAGCATCAATTTGGTCAACCTTGGCCTTGTTGTACTTGGGTTTGGTCTCACCACCCTTAGGTCCAAGAGGCTTCCTTTTTTATGCATATTTTCCTTTGCCTTTCTTCTTGGTGCTCTTGCCAACCACCATGATAGTCCCTTTTTTATTTTCAGAAGCAATTTGATTCTCATAATCAATTAGCAAATTAAGCATCTCATGCAAATCACAATTCATTTTGTTCATATTGAAATTCACAATGAACTGTGAAAATGAATCAGGGAGTGACTGTAGAATCAAGTCTTGAGAAAGCTCTTTCCCAAGCTTGCATTCTGACTTCTCAAGTTGTTCTATCAAATCAATCATTTTTAGAACATGCGGTCCAACTTAAGAACTTGTAGTCATTGTGAACCTAAACAAAGCCTTAGATAACTGGTATCTAGCAGTCCTGCTTTGTCCACCGTACATCTTCTTAAGATGTTCGATGATTTCCTTTGGGTCCATATCCTCATGTTGCCTCTGGTGTTCCGAACTCATTGATGCCAAAATAATGCATTTGGCACTAAGGGACTGATCCAAATACTTCTGATAAGTATTGGTCGCCTCATCATCAGTTAGGTCAGCTGCTTCCATATTAGGCTTATCAATAATGTCGATAAGCTTCTCATGCATGAGAACAATTCTCAAGTTGTGATACCAATCATCATAATTGGCTCCAACCAACTTTCCATATTCAAGAATGCCACGGAGTGAAAGTGAAGACATACTATGCAGTAAAACACAATTCTGTCAGAACATATTGAAAAAGAAAATATGAGAAGCTCTTAAAACTATGAACGAGCTACTTGGTTATGAAGTCATTTCTCATGCATATTCTAAGGAAAAGAAGAAATTGTATCACATACAGTTTCAATAAAAACATCATCATACCACATAAGTTCCTGGTTGTCAGGTCAATCCTATTGGTATCTATAAATTAAATTTAATACTTCCCCGGGTTGTCCAGGCATTCAGTATAAAATTAAATTCAAAACACACATCTCATGCTATAATTAATTATTAATTACAAGTCTCCTGGTTATCAGGTCATTCCTTATTATTAACCATTAATTGTATATATTAAAAAAATGCATCATATGCTCCAATTTATTTTCAAACTACAAGTCTCCTGGTTGTCACCCTAAACCCTAAAATTAAACTATTTAATAAAATAAATTGGACAATATATGAATTTTTTTTAGAAGCTTAACATATATCACCATATACGAATTCACGATCCAATCAATAAATGGAAATATCCAAGAATATAATTTTATATCAAATCCAAAGCACATGTGCAGCGCCACATAATATATCCGATCAATAAAGTTTAACATATATCACTATATATGATTATATAAAAAACCAAAGAATGATAAAAACAATATCAAAACTAAAGTACACGTATAGCAGCCCATAAAACACTGTTTGGATTTTCATCACATGAAAAAACAAAAAAAAAACAAAAATTTAATGATTGAATTTGCATATACAACTTATATTATGATGAAGTGAAAATAATATGACAGATTGCATCAAAGGTCCAGCATCTTAATACCAATATTCCTTTTTCGCATCTACCGAATTTTTCACAACAATAACAGTGCAATTCAATAAAATGTATATATACCTTTACGAAAACAATTTTCTCAATATAACTTTAAATACAAAAGATCCATGGCTCTGATACCAATTGAAAGAAAAAAATGTGTTCACAACATGCACAACGGAATAAAAAGATCTATTTTGGTTTAAAATCATACTACTATAGTAAAAGCAAATATAAACTCGTACCCAGATATCAACTCTTGAATCATAAAATTCTTCAATATTGTGAAGACTCCACATGTATCCACACGAGAGCTAACCTCTGCTTCAACCTCTTTGATGAGTGGAACAATATATATTTAAAAACTAAACCTCTCCTTGATATTTTCAGTCAGTGTATTTAGAGAAGAGAACACACTCCTTTTATAAGCGTACCAGCCTATGAAATGCAGTTTCAATTTCTAATATTATTTTCATCAGAGATCTTATCTAATGAAACAAATTGATTTAAATACTATCTTTTCAAATAACTTATTATAGAAAAGATATTATCTTTTAATCATTATTTCAAATCAAATTTGAAATTGATTTAACAAGTGGATTAAATATTATCTTTTCAAATAACTTATTATAGAAAATATATTATCTTTTAAACATTTTTTCAAATCAAATTTGAAATTGATTTAACAAGTGGATTAAATATTATCTTTTCAAATAACTTATTATAGAAAAGATATTATCTTTTAATCATTATTTCAAATCAAATTTGAAATTGATTTAACAAGTGGATTAAATATTATCTTTTCAAATAACTTATTATAGAAAAGATATTATCTTTTAATCATTATTTCAAATCAAATTTGAAATTGATTCAACCAATGGATAACATTCGTCTGTTATCTTTCTTATTGTCATTTCAAATAGCATTTTGAAATTCTAGAAACTTGCATCTTTTACTCACGAATCCCACCTACACAGATTTCGTTACTTTGACAAATTATCATTGTGGACAACTTCCACATTAATAAGGAGATATATTTCTTTAATATATACGTACTAATTATATTCTTGGTGCTAGGAAAGAATATAGTAATATTCCACATAGAAAATTATTTATTAAATTCTCTAATTTAATTTATCAAATAAAATAATTTTTCTAGCAAAGATTAGCACACTTGTTTGTGTGTGACCCCGTAGGTTCAATACTAAGCTGGTAGTAAATTAATCAAATTAATCTTACTAATCAAGGTAGGCGTCTAGCAACACTCCTTAACATTCAGATAGTATGAAGTAATATTTTTACTTTCAAGAACCAATAGAAGAATTATATAATATTTTCTTCCATCACTTACAGTTCTGGATTAACTCTAGAATATGGTATTCACATCAAATTCAAATAAGTTAATCTATAAATTTATTCAATGAATGACTTAAGAAACTCATTTCTTCATTCATTCAATTGCCCTGGACAAGGTCTTAATTTTATTATAGAGCTCAAACTCATTACCTAGAGTTGATGGATTCCTTCTTGAAAAATCATTAATTCTACAAGCATTTAATTATATCCAATTTCCATTCAACTAGTGCTCTAAAGCATTAGGTGTCCGGAATTAAAATACAACAAATGACTTGTTAATTACTATGATAATCTCATGTCAAAAAAAAAAATTACATTTCTTCTTGAGAGTTTCCTATTGACATTTTAAGGTGATATTAATTTTTAGGAAGTCTCAATTTGAGTCAGTTCAATGATCACATCCATACGTGCATCATCTATATATGTAAATTAATAAATTAGATATATTAATATTCATCCAATGGATACTATCACATATATATTGATCTATCCGGATTATTAATATCCTATTCTTAACAATCTTATGATCAAGAACGATTTTAGATTAAAATTATAAGAGATTTGTTTCTCATTTTCATATTATGATAACAAATCTTTAATTTTAATCAAGGACCTTATCAAATCAACTATTATATCAAACAATATAAATATGATAAAGAAAGAAAATAATACTTTATTATTAAAACTAGAATTGATTACATGATGAATTGGATCTTCGGCATACACATTTATTCCCAACAATCTCCCACTTGCACTTAGAGCCAATTACTCATGTACTTTATTCCTACTTCCCACTCTTGCTTGTCAAACTCCTTTATGCCAAGTGCCTTGGTGAAAGGATCTACCGCATTCTCTTTCCCATCTACCTTTTCAATCTTAACGTCACCACGTTCAACGATCTCTCTAATCAAGTGATATCTTCGTAAAATATGTTTGGACTTTTGGTGCGATCTTGGTTCTTTTGCTTGAGCGATGGCTCCATTATTGTCACACAATAGTGGAACCGATTCTCTTATTGAAGGAACCACACCAAGTTCAGAGATGAACTTTTTCATCCAAACTGCTTCCTTAGCGGCCTCACTTGCCGCTATATACTCCGCCTCAGTTGTTGAATCTGCCACCGTAGCTTGCTTGGAACTTTTCCAACTTACTGCACCACCATTTAAGGTGAAAACATATCTTGAAACAGATTTGCTGTCATCTTTATCCGATGCAAAACTTGCATCAGTATAACCCTTTAATTTTAATTCAGAATCTCCATAAATAAGGAATTGGTCTTTAGTTCTTCTCAAGTACTTAAGAATGGTCTTAACCACTTTCCAATGTTCCTCACCAAGGTCTGCTTGATATCGACTAGTTACACCTAGTGCATAAGCGACATCAGGACGTGTACAAATCATGGTATACATGATAGCTCCCACTACACTAGCATATGGTATTCCAGTCATGTGTTCTCTCTCTTCATGGGTTTAAGGACAATCCTCCCTACTAAGAGTAACTCCAGTTCCTATTGGCAAATAGCCTCTTTTTGAGTTTTCCATGTTATACCTCTTTAGGATGGTATCAATGTACATAGATTGGGAGAGCCCAAGCAACCTTTTAGATCTATCCCTATAAATCTTTATTCCTAAAATATAGGTTGCCTCTCCTAAATCTTTCATGGAGAACTATTCTGATAGCCAAACCTTTGTTCTTTGCATTGTTGGTACATCATTCCCAATGAGTAATATGTCATCTACATATAACACTAGGAAGATGATCATGCTCCCACTAACCTTTTTGTAAACACAAGGTTCTTCCTCACATCTAACAAAATCAAACTTTTCGATTGTCTTGTTAAATTGAATATTCCAACTTCTAGAAGCCTGTTTCAATCCATAAATGGATCGTTGCAACTTGCAGACTTTATTATGATCAGACGAGGATGTGAATCCCTCAGGTTGTGTCATGTACACATCCTCTTTTAACTCACCAATTAGGAAAGCTGTTTTCACATCCATTTGCCATATTTCGTAATCATAGTATGCTGCTATTGTAACACCCAAGCGAATCACACCGGAAAGAGAGGGATCTAGAGGTTATATAGGTGTGGGACTATACAATTGAAGATGGCTTAAAGGAAATAATTGCTACTACCTATACCAACAAGATGCATCCACAGTTAAGCGTGCTTGGCTTGGAGCAATTATAGGATGGGTGACCTCTTGGAAAGTTTCCCAGGAAGTATGCGAGTGAAGACAAAGCACGCTAAGAAGTCTCGTGTTGGTTTGTGGGGATAGTCAATGATCCTAAAAGCGGTCAGACATCTCAGAAAGGGCTACCCACGAAGGGTTTTGACCGATGAATGGTTCTGACCGGTGAAGGGTTTTGACCAGCGAGGAGTTGAGTGAAGTGTCACCGTGTGAAGTGTCGTGGCGTGGAGCCGCTAAGTCACCGTATCTGAGGGTCGTTACAACTATGGCAAGTAGAATCTGAATTGATTTGAGCATTGCCACAGGAGAAAAAGTTTCGTCATAATTTATTCCTTCCTTTTGATGATAACCCTTGGAAACAAGGTGAGCTTTGTAGGTCTTAACCTTTCCATCTACTCCAATCTTTTTCTTGTAAACCCATTTACAACCAATTGGTTTTATATCCTTTGAAGCTTCAACTAAAGTCCATACTTTATTGATCATCATTGATTCCATTTCGGATTCCATGGCTTATTGCCATTTCTTACTATCTAAGCTTCGCATAGCCTCTTCATAGCTTTTGGGGTCATCATCATCATGATATACCTCATTCGATGTGTCATCTTGCACCATTAAGTTTAATCTATTAGGTGGATGATGCACTCGAGCAGATCTTCTAGGAGGCTCTTGTATTGGGTTCATAGGTTGCTGAGTTGGTTCTAAGATTGGTTCATTAACCTATTCTTGACCTACAGCTGGTTCTTGAACCACAATCGTTGGAGGTGACGACCTTTGTGTTAATTTTAGAACATCAAAGAAAGGTCTCTCGGTTTCCATCTCATGTTCCTGAGTTGTTTCATTGGTAAATTGAGTTTCATCAAGCTCAATTTCTTTACCATGACTTCCTTCTGCAAGAAATTCCCTTTGCAAAAAGGTTACTCCTCTTGCCACAAACACTCTATGGTTAGAAGATTGGTAAAAATAATATCCCATTGTTTCCTTAGGATAGCCAATGAATCTACACTTATCTGACCTTGCCTCAAGTTTATCTATTAGCAACCTAAAATTTTAACGTAAGCATAACAACCCCACACTCTGATGTGTTTGAGGTTTGGCTTACGCCCTTTCCATATCTCATATGGAGTTGTAGAGACTAATTTTGTAGGAACTTTATTTAGCAAGTAGGCTGCCACTTCTAAAGCATATCCCCATAAGTTTATTGGAAGATCAGTGAACCTCATCATAGATCTCACCATATCCAATAAGGTTCGATTTCTTCTTTCAGATACACCATTGTGTTGTGGTGTTCCTAGAGGTGTCCACTGTGAAAGAATCCCATTCTCTCTTAGATAACCAATGAAATCATCATTAAGATATTCTCCACCTCTATCGGATTTGAGCATTTTAATACTCTTTTCGGTTTTTTTTTTCAACTTCACTATGAAATCTTTTGAACATTTCAAATGATTCCGATTTATGCTTCATTAGATACAAAAAACCATATCTAGATGCATCATCAATGAAAGTAATAAAATAAGAATATCCTCCTTTGGCTTGGATTTTCATGGGCCCACAAACATCTGTGTGAACTAATCCTAATAATTCAAGGCTCTTTCTCCAGTTCCAATAAAAGAAGATTTAGTCATTTTTCCTTTGAGACAAGACTCACAAGTAGTATATGATTCATAATCATAATAATCATAATTACCTTCCTTATGTAACTTATTGATTCTTTTCCCACCAATGTGACCAAGCCTACAATGCCAAAGATATGTTCTATTTACTTGATTATCTCTTTCTCTTTTAAAACTAGAAGAAACATGTACAATCGAGTTATGATTCATATCATGTAAGACATAAATGCCGTGTTGGAGATAACCATTCACATACAAATCATCGTTACGATAAATTGGGCAAATGTTATTATTAAAAATAATGTGAAAACCACGCTTGTCAAACATAGAAATTGAAATAATGTTTGAAACAAATTTCGGAACATAATAACAATCCTCTAACACTAGTACTTTGCCAGTGGGCATTATTAAAGAAATAGATCCTAAAGCTAAGGCGGCAACATTTGCTCCATTCCCTACTTGAAGATTGATCTCTCCTTTCTTCAACCATCTACTTATCTGCATCACCTGCAACGTATTGCAAATGTTAAAACTACTGCCTATATCTAATACCCATATTGAAGAATTAGTGACAGTTAAAGAGATCATGAAAACATTTTACACTAATGTCTCACCTTGTATCTTGTCTTTCAAAGAATCAAGATATTTCTTGCAGTTTTTCTTCCAATGTCCTTTCCCCTTACAGAAGAAACATTCAGCATCAGTTTGGTCAACCTTGGCCTTGTTGTACTTGGGTTTGGTCACACCACCCTTAGGTCCAAGAGGCTTCCTTTTTTATGCATATTTTCCTTTGCCTTTATTCTCGGTGCTCTTGCCAACCACCATGACAGTCCCTTTTTTCTTTTCAGAAGCAATTTGATTCTCATAATCGAATAGAAAATTAAGCATCTCATGCAAATCACAATTCATTTTGTTCATATTGAAATTCATAATGAACTGTGAAAATGAATCAGGGAGTGACTGTAGAATCAAGTCTTGAGAAAGCTCTTTCCCAAGCTTGCATTCTGACTTCTCAAGTTGTTCTATCAAATCAATCATTTTTAGAACATGCGGTCCAACTTGAGAACTTGCAATCATTGTGGACCTAAACAAAGCCTTAGATAACTGGTATCTAGCAGTCCTGCTTTGTCCACCGTACATCTTCTTAAGATGTTCGATGATTTCCTTTGGGTCCATATCCTCATGTTGCCTCTGGAGTACCGAACTCATTGATGCCAAAATAATGCATTTGGCACTAAGGGACTGATCCAAATACTTCTGATAAGCATTGGTCGCCTCATCATCAGTTAGGTCAGGTGCTTCCATAGTAGGCTTATCAATAATGTCGATAAGCTTCTCATGCATGAGAACAATTCTCAGGTTGCGATACCAATCATCATAATTGGCTCCAACCAACTTTCCAGATTCAAGAATGCTACGGAGTGAAAGTGAAGACATACTATGCAGTAAAACACAATTATGTTAGAACATATTGAAAAAGAAAATATGAGCATCACAAAATATAACAAAATCTTAAAACTATGAATGAGCTACTTGGTTATCAAGTCATTTCTCATACATATTCTAAGGAAAGAAGAAAATGTATCACATACAGTTTCAATAAAACATCATCATACCACATAAGTTCTTGGTTGTCAGGTCAATCCTATTGGTATCTATAAATTAAATTTAATACTTCCCCGGATTGTCTAGCCATTCAGTATAAAATTAAATTCAAAACACACATCTCATGCTATAAATAATTATTAATTACAAGTCTCCTGGTTATCAGGTCGTTCCTTGTTATTAACCATTAATTATATATATATATATATATATATATATATATATATATATATATATATTAAAAAAAATGCATCATATGCTCCAATTTATTTTCAAACTACAAGTCTCCTGGTTGTCACCCTAAACACTAAAATTAAACTATTTAATAAAATAAATTGGAAAATATATGAATTTTTTTTTTGAGAAACTTAACATATATACTGTGTACGAATTCATGATCCAATCAATAAAAGGAAATATCCAAGAATATAATTTTATATCAAATCCAAAGCACATGTGCAGCGCCGTATAATATATCCGATCAATAAAGTTTAACATATATCACTATATATGATTATATCAAAAACCAAAAAAAATATCAAAACTAAAGTACATGTATAACGGCCCATAAAACACTGTTTGGATTTTCATCACATGAAAAAACCAAAAAAAAAAAAACAAAATTTAATGATTGAATTTGCATATACAACTTATATTATGATGAAGCGAAAATAACATGACAGATTGCATTAAAGGTCCAGCATCTCAATACCAATATTCCTTTTCCGCATCTACCGAATTTTTCACAACAATAACAGTGCAATTCAATAAAATATATATATATACCTTTACAAAAACAATTTTCTCAGTACAACTTTAAATACAAAAGATCCATGGCTCTGATACCAATTGAAAGAAAAAAATGTGTTCACAACATGCACAGTGGAATAAAAGGATCTATTTTGGTTTAAAATATAAACTCGTACCCGGATATCAGCTCTTGAATCATAAAATTCTTCAATATTGTGAAGACTCCATGTGTATCCACACCAATAGCTAACCTCTTATTCAACCTCTTTGATGAGTGGAACAATATATATTTAAAAACTAAACCTCTCCTTGATATTTCCAGTTAGTGTATATAGAGAAGAGAAGACACTCCTTTTATAAGCGTACCAACCTATGAGATGCAGTTTCAATTTCTAATCTTATTTTCATCAGAGATCTTATCTAATGAAACAAATTGATTTAAATATTATCTTTTCAAATAACTTATTATAGAAAAGATATTATCTTTTAATCATTATTTCAAATCAAATTTGAAATTGATTTAACAAGTGGATTAAATATTATCTTTTCAAATAACTTATTATTGAAAAGATATAATCTTTTAATCATTATTTCAAATCAAATTTGAAATTGATTCAACCAATGGATAACATTCGTCTGTTATCTTTCTTATTGCCATTTCAAATAGCATTTTGAAATTCTAGAAACTTGCATCTTTTACTCACGAATCCCACCTACACAAATTTCGTCACTTTGAAAAATTAGCATTGTGGACAACTTCTACATTAATAAGGAGATATATTTCTTTAATATATACGTACTAATTGTATTCTTGGTGCTAGCAAAGAATATAGTAATATTCCACATAGAAAAATTATTTATTAAATTCTCTAATTTAATTTATCAAATAAAATAATTTTTCTAGCAAAGATTAGCACACTTGTTTGTGTGTGACCCCGTAGGTTCAATACTAAGCTGGTAGTAAATTAATCAAATTAATCTTACTAATCAAGGTAGGCGTCTAGCAATACTCGTTAACGTCTAGATAGTATGAAGTAATATTTTTACTTTCAAGAACCAGTAGAAGAATTATATAATATTTTCTTCCATCACTTACAGCTCTAGATTAACTCTAGAATATGGTATTCACATCAAATTCAAATAAGTTAATCTATAAATTAATTCAATGAATGACTTAAGAAACTCATTTCTTCATTCATTCAATTGCCCTGGCCAAGGTCTTAATTTTATTATAGAGCTCAAACTCATTACCTAGAGTTGATGGATTCCTTCTTGAAAAATAATTAATTCTACAAGCATTTAATTATATCCAATTTCCATTCAACTAGTGCTCTAAAGCATTAGGTGTCCGGAATTAAAATACAACAAATGACTTGTTAATTACTATGATAATCTCATGTCAAAAAAAAAAATTACATTTCTTCTTGAGAGTTTCCTATTGACATTTTAAGGTGATATTAATTTTTAGGAAGTCTCAATTTGAGTCAGTTCAATGATCACATCCATACGTGCATCATCTATATATGTAAATTAATAAATTAGATATATTAATATTCATCCAATGGATACTATCACATATATATTGATCTATCCGGATTATTAATATCCTATTCTTAACAATCTTATGATCAAGAACGATTTTAGATTAAAATTATAAGAGATTTGTTTCTCATTTTCATATTATGATAACAAATCTTTAATTTTAATCAAGGACCTTATCAAATCAACTATTATATCAAACAATATAAATATGATAAAGAAAGAAAATAATACTTTATTATTAAAACTAGAATTGATTACATGATGAATTGGATCTTAGGCATACACATTTATTCCCAACAAATATATGATGTGGCAAGCAAGAGTAGCTCTCAACACATCATTGATCCATGTCATATAGGGCATTGAAACATGTTATATACAACATGCACCAAAGGAATTGCCCATAGATCACGGGTGTCCTCCAACCCTCTGGGTCAGAGATTAATCCCGCTCGCAATGCTTAGCTGTCGTTGGCCCAAGGGAATTCTGTACACGGAGGGAATCGAACACGAGTTCTCCTCCTAAATAGATTGTTCCCTACATTTGAACGCAGCAAGCCTTACGCCACTGCGCCAACCCTATAGGTTATTAAATGTTATCTTATTACTAAAAAAAAATTAAATGTACAGATTTTTCTTACAATAATTAAATTAAAGCTATTGCTATTAATTAAATTAATTTTTAAAAAGTTATCCGTATTGCTTAATTTGGAGTTTTTATCTAAATGCGGTTTTAATTTGTTTTACATTTAATCGAAGCTTCGTACATGTAGGAAACAAAAATTATTATTAAACACTTTTAACTTTTTAAATTTCTTTATGAAAATTGACTATATAAATAAGCTGCAAAAAAGTATTAATTTTTCAACCAAACAGTATTTTCATATATACAACACACGGGTAGAATAATGTCAGTTTTGAATATATTCTGTGGAATGAAGAAAATTTGAATTGTTGTTTAGTGTCTATTATCTATATTGTTTTATCGCTTCCTCCAAATGGACACCTTTTGTCTCCTTCAATTCAATGTTGAATAGTTCAAAATTATCCGTTTCACAATGGGTTGTGGCCTCAAAAATCTTTTATTTAACAGCTAAGAAAACGAGAAAAACACGTACGTTTATCCAATTGATGATCTTCTAATTTCTTTAAAATGAATCATACGTAATGATATGAGAAAAAAATGGCCGCAACCTATGGAAATTAGAAAGGAGTGTTTCAAAGAGAAGGAAACATTTTCTTATTGCCGTAACGTGCACTCTGGAACAAAATATTTTTTTAACATATGTAACTCTAGAATTTAGTGTCTCGTGAGGTTAAGCAAAATTTTTAAGTTACCCTCTGCATATGGAATAGATGATGCGAGATGCGGAAAAAATTATAATTTCTTTTGCTTAATTTTTTTTTATATAATTTATCAAATGGGTGATTTTAGTATATATTTATAATTTTTTTGGTACATTGTATATATTTATAATTAATTGCTGAAATAAAATCCTTATACTTTTAAAATTAATAAAATCTAGTACAATGTACTCTTAAATTCTTAATGACATTAGATGACATGAATTTTTAATGATGTGCAAAAAAAAAAAAAAAAAAGTGGAGTAAAATATCTTTTTAAAGTAGCTAGCATGCTAGAGACAATTTAACTTGACATCTATTAGAGATGATCATATAGTACTAGCTTGCTGATGTTGGAAATTGAAGAAAAACATGTGGTATTTAAATCCATTACCATATACTTTAACACAGAGAACCACAGGAAAAAAGTTAACTTCTATCGTGTATCTACGAAAAGTATATTATATAACTTAAGTATGTGAGTGATAAAAAATACACATATATTTGCTACTGTTAAATAAACAATATAACTTCATAAATCCAAACAAATGGTAGTTTATATTTTTTTCATACAATATATCTTAATTATAAATTAAATGATCTGTGATAAATAATTCTTTTTTTAATAAAATTGTGTTGTTTTTATATTTTATATTTTTATAAAATTGTTTCACGTCAGCATATATGGTTAGTCATCTAGCAAACAATTAACGTTTGGACTGAATTTAATTGATTTTAAAAGTATGATAATTTGATTTGAACAATTGAAATTGTAAGAAATAAAATCACTCATGTGATAAACTACATAGATAAAAAATACAATTAAATCAAACTTTTTAATAGTAAATGATGTATGCACTAACAGTGTAAAGAATTTTTACACTATCATCTAATCAGTCATATTAATGTTTGCTCCATTTTCCCATTGAGTGTTAGATTAGCGCCACATCAATATTATTACCTTAAAAATCATTCCAACAAGGATTTCTTATTAACTGACAATGTAAATTTTTTTTATATTAACCATTCATAAAAATTAAACTCTTTTATTAAAGAAGCAAAACTTTTGCGTTTATTTGATCAATGAATCTGTAAAGAAATACTGTCTATAAACATGTAACATTGGTAAAAATAAAAAGTTCCATGTAATAATATTATGCAATATTCTTTCTTTCTTCTTTATTTTTTTTTATTGTTTTTTGGATATGCCAAAATTTTATTGGTGGACATTTTTTATTATTATTGTTGATCAAACAAAATCTAAATAAGGACACTCCTGCGCCAGCCGTTTACACAGAAAACCATGTGGCCATCAAATCTTTATATACTTCATATGCCCCCATAATAATTGTTGTATAAGATAAAAAAAAATCTCAAAATAATTGTCATATAGGACTCTTTTGTTTAAATTTTAAAAAAATGTTTTTTAAAAAGTGTTTTTTAAGAAGTAGATAGGATTTACTTCTTAAAAAAAGTAAAAAAAAAATGCTTATTTTAAAAAAAAAAAAACAGTTTAGACAAAGATATCAGAAAAGTAGAAAATTACTTATTTTATTAAAAAAAACATTTATTTTAAAAATAAGCTTAAACAAACTGATCCAAAATTACTATTATCTACTTATATCTCTTATGATATTAATGATAGACAACAAAAACTATAAATGAATTAATGATATTAAAGTTAATTTTGTAAAATTATCAATCTCTTTTATTCATTTATTAATGATGCTAAAGTTAATTTTGTAAAATTATAAAATAAACTATTACGACAAATATTATAGTACTGAAGGATTACTAGTTTTTTCAAGAAGTTCACAAACATATCATAGGACAGAAAGCCAGCCTGAAATTAAAAATAAAAAGATCCGCCTACCTTAGCTACAATCACATTCTTATTCTTCAAATAATATTATTTATAAACCAATTTTGCTAATTTTTTATTGAGAAAATTACACAGATCCCTCCTGAGTTTTACTTATATTACACCGACACCTTTACTTTTTTGAACTATACAAAAAATCTCCTATTTGTTGGTTATAAATTACACAGACTCCCTTTGAGTTTTACTTATATTACACCGACACTCCTGTTTTTTTGAACGACTATCACTTGAGCAGGGAGTCAAAAGTAATGTTTAAAAAGACAGGGGTGTCAATGTAATATAGGTAAAACTTAGGAAAATCAGTGTAATTTACTCTTTTTTATTTAGCTGTTCAAATTTTTTATATAATTTATATTTTAACCACGACAATCTCAGTCAGTCACGTGTTATAAACAATGCGTAAGCAGCTTTACTTCGTCTATAACTTAAACCTACCCAACGCCATGTATGTGGCATAATTTCCTCTTGTGAACATGAAAATTTTTCTCTTATGTAGTTGTTGATTAAATAATCATTTTCTCTTATGGAAAGTGTATATATATCGGTCTTCTCAATCCGTAACTTGCCTCCAAATAATGGGAAACTTCCACCTTTAGGGACAACCTTAATTAATGTTATGTGGGTCCCATTTTTATGTACGTAGTTGGGTAGTTGCACTACTTGCATCACAACAGATTGGGACCCCTTGCCTTCTTTTCTTGTTTTCAATGGTTAGCTATTGTATGCGGCGGGGACTGGGCAAGACAATTTGAAAAAGAAAAAGAGTTACGCAATTTTTAGTTTGTACTTCTACAATTTCTTTAATAAATTAAGAGATAAGAAGAGAAAAAAGAGAAATATAGAAAAAAAAAAAAAAAAAAAAGTGATGAGAACGTGAAGTGAAAACAATATTATTTTTGAAAGAAAAAAAAAGCCATGTCCATGTAGGTGCATAGTTCGAATTTTTTTTTATGCATATATAATTTGAATACTTCAAAATAGTACGTAGAAGAATATTAAATTGTCATTGCATGACTTGCATAATAGTACACGAGTAGGCCATAGTATAAGTGCACGCTAGTAAACTGCCAATAAAGGGAAAGAATCAAAGAAAAAGTCTATTTTGAGGAGAATTTATCTTTTTCCACGTAAAAATTACACGTAAAATTATTATTGAAAAAAGAAAATTAAGTCTTGGTCTTCTCAAGCAACGCGCAAAGCCGCCCCTAGAGCATAGTTGAGAAATTTTCATACAATTAGGCCAATGAGAAATTTTCTTTCGAAAGAAACCTCCAAATAAATCTTGTTAGGGTTTTATCTTTTGTGTCTGCATTTCAGCATTATTTTTTGTCGTTTTCCAAAGTGTTTGAAATAATTAAAATGAATCTCATTAAGTTGTTCGTACGCCACGTGGATCGTTTATCGTCTAATAATATATATAATAAAGACACCCCCTATGCCGCCTACGTAGTTCTCAAACTTACAATAAAAGCAATAATATTGTGGTTAACAATTATAGTGGTGGAGGTTTTAGTTGAACTAAGATCAGCATGATGACGTTGAAGAATTCACATGTTCATCACCAATTGAGTTTCCTCAATAGTGCGTCTTTCCCTCTATATATATGTGGGAAAGATACTCGCAACAGCCATAGCAATAATAAGTTGTTGTTCAAGCAGTGTAAACTCTCTTTTTTGCCAAGTACTTGGAGAGAAAGAAAGGTTCACTTAGGGTGTGAGTCTCGGTGCATGAAAGTTATGATGGCAAGCACTACCAAAAACACCAACACCAATACCATCACCACCACCACCACCCCCACCACATCTCAAAGTGTGAAGGCCCTTGTGACCGTGAAGCAAAGTGGGGGTGGGCTTCTAAGGAATCTTGTTAATGGAGGTCTTGATGGGATCAGAGAATTGGTTGGGAAAACTCTTGTTTTGGAGCTTGTGAGCGATGAGCTTGATCCAAGTAAGTTCAATTTCTTATAGCGTGTTTGAATTCACATCCACACGTAACTTGAACGTAAATCACCGAAACAATTTTTAGTTGTTTTTGGTGTATCTTGACATGAAAATTTAATCAAATCATGGATACTAATCCAAACACGCGATTATTTGCTTTGATATTTTCTTATCTAGAGTACGTTATGGAAAAGTGTTAATAATACACTCTTTAACATCTGTTTCTAACATTTCTTTTTCATCAGTTGGAATTCAAATAAATTTCACTAGCTTTAGAATGGAATCCATCACATGGAGAATAAGACCGAGATATTTAACATCTGTTTCTAACATATTTTTTTTATTAGTTGAAGTTCAAATAAATTTCACTAGCTTAAGAATGGAATCCATCACATGGAGAACAAGACCAAGACATTTAACATCTGTTTCTAACAGTTTTTTTTTTCATTAGTTGAAATTCAAATAAATTTCGTCACTAGCTTGAGAATGGAAGCCATCACATGAAGAATAAGACCAAGATATTTTAGTGGAACTCATTTAAATTTCACTCAATAAAAAAAATGTTGAAAATATATAGAGTCTTCAAAATGTGACATTAACATTTATCGTTGGGAGTGTAGTCACCGTCGCAATTGTACTTTGCCAATTGTAATTTGCCACTTGTCCACAGGATAGATACTCTGGTACCCTATTTCACAACTGGATAAGCTCCTATCCAGAGGAAAGAATAGTCAAATTGTCACTGTAAATTCATTAAAAATTGTAATTAAATTAAATTATTTTCATAAATAAGTTAATCCAAACTATACACAAAATTAAGATCGAATTGTGCTGATGCAAATTATTTGTTTTCTTGTAATATATATTTCATTGACAAGTTAATACATGCTTCATTTTTTAAGATGGGATAACCTAACTAATTTTTTTTTTATTCTTCATTTAAAATAAATGAATTTATAATTTATAGAGCACTTTTTTCTCTCTTTAAAATGAACCTCTTACAAGGTTTCAAGTGAACTATGAGTAAAATAATTATTGATGAACCTTTAAGTGGTTTAAGACACTCGTGATAGAATATCTTTTGATTCTGTTTCTCTTTCAGAGTTTATTTTAGGAGATTTCAAATTAAATACCAGGCCCTAGTGGTTCGTCCAATCTAAAGACAATGAGTGAAAGTTCCATATTATAAACTTGTTACACTGGATAAAATGTCAATTATTTTGGTAAGAGTTTGTAATTGAATTTTTTAACATATATTTAGATAATCATGGATCCCAAATGATTTACAGTTTAATCTAGCTATCATATTTCCAAAGATATCATATGGTAACTCCATACATTATTGAATCTATACCTATATTTATGAATACGTAAAATAATATAGTTCATCACTTCTCAAGCATTAATAATACCTATTAATAAAAGTAACTTTAAAATTATTTAATAATTTTATACAATTTAATATTAACAAATAAATTTAAAAAAATCTTATATAAACAATTAAAATATGACATATGAAATTACATTAATAATAATGCTAATAAATTTTACAGTCCCTCACCTCTCTTTTATTTTTGTTCGCTTAATTAATTATACTTATTCTTTGTTTTCTAAAAATGAAGAATCGAACTCGGGGATAAAGACAACAAAGAGTAATGTGCACAAGACAGAGACAAAAGATGATGAGGTGCAATATGAGGCCACATTTGAGTTGCCAGTAGCTTTTGGGAATGTGGGTGCTGTTTTGGTGCAGAATGAGGACCACAATGAGGTGTTTCTAAAGAGCATAGTCCTTGATGGCTTCCCTAATGGCTCTGTGCACTTTACCTGCAATTCATGGATTCAGCCAAAGAGTGGTGATAGTCCTGTGAAGAGAGTCTTCTTTTCTGACAAGGTGAGAACAGTAAATAATGTCATCTTATTATGCTGTTTTGGATCAATTTCATGGAAAATATATTTTGATATATGCTTCATTTGTTTCAAAATAATTGTCAGGTTATGTATGTAGATTAATGAAATTATTAAATTAACTAAATACCAACATTTTTAAGAAAAAAACTATATTTAAATTGAATAGCTTTTAATGCTTTCTTATTTTGCATTCTAGAAATATCAAAGATAAAATAAAATTAAAAAAAAATAATGTTTCTTTGTTTTCAAGATTAGTAAATAACTTCTGTAAAAATAAAAAACTTTGAAGCAAATTAAAACCTTAAAGTGATAAATATTTTATAATGGAAGACCAAATAAAACTTAAACACTTGATATGATTTGAGATTTTAAGAATAGTTTAGTTTCCCCTAAAAAAACAATATTAATAAAAACATTTTTTTTATACATAACAACAAAACATGTTTAGAAATTCTTATTTCTGCCTCTCAGTTTTTAAAATTCACATTTTAGAAACTTGACTTTAACTTAATAACTGAAAAGGTAAATTTCCTCTACAACATGCTCAATTTGTTTGTTTTAGTTTTCCGGTGAACAAATTTTGTTAATTTACAGCTTTACTGATAGCAAATTAATAAATAAAACTTCTGGATAAACCCATGTGATCTCATCGTGTCCTTTCTTATTCATGAAACTGCTCATCCCAAACTCATGCAAGATCCAACCAACCACTATATATGCTACCCCAAACAGCCAACATCCACAACAATTCTTGGGAAATGTTAATGACATGCAATATGATACATGTTTCTTACAATTCTACAGTATTTTATTTTTGGGGTTAACTAAGTTTTTAATCCCTAAACTTTTCCAAAATTCGATTTTTAGTTCCTAAACTTTAGTTTGACTGGTCAATATTTCTAAATTTTTTAAAAATTCGATTTTTAGTCCCTGAAATCTCATTAATTCAAAGACTAAAAACTGGATTTTTCAAAAGTTTAGGGACTAAAAATCGGATTTTTAAAAATTTTGGGGACTTTGACCGTTTAAAATTTTGTTTAGGAACTAAAAATTGAATTTTTAAAAGTTTAAGGACCTCGACAAGTCAAACTAAAGTTTAGGAACTAAAAATCAAATTTTGAAAAAATTTAGAGATTAAAAACTTAGTTAACCCTTTATTTTGTCTTTAGAGTTTTTTTACATTATTCTTGAATTCATTAAGTCAATAAATAGATCGATTTGATTGCTACATCAAGTAATGGAAAGATAAAATTCAACGATAAATGCTAAATTCGGCAACCAAACATTAGAAATAGAAGAAACATTTTTCTTTTGATGACTTCATCATACGTTCACACCTTTATCCTCCCAAAAAACCTTATCCTTAATCGTGTACCTCTTTCACATCAACAATTTTTGTAATCTTTAACACTATAGTATTGGAGTTAATTAATTAATTATTAACCTGTGCATGGAACAGTTATACTTGCCCTCACAAACACCAAGTGGATTGAGAAAGTTGAGGGAAGAGGAATTGAAGCTAATAAGAGGGAATGGAGAAGGAGAACGCAAAAGCACTGATAGAATATATGACTATGATGTATACAATGATATTGGGGATCCTGATAGCAACATTGACCTAAAAAGGCCTGTTCTTGGTGGCAACAAACACTATCCATATCCAAGACGGTGTCGTACTGGTCGAAAGCACTCTGAAGCAGGTAATTTAATTTCTCATGTGACTTTTTTAGTTGTCCACAATAGATAAATTTTATTAATTAAAATGATCAAATTAAAAAGATTAATTGTGTTTGATTCTGGTTCGCAATGCTTCTAAATTAATAATATGGGTAGGTTAGCTGCAAGAGCTTTTGGTAATCTTTACATATTTCAAATCTGTCTAGGCATGTAACCAAAAAATAAATCTGTCTATGTAGGTATTTACATTGCTTATTTTAGTGAGTTCCATTCCCGTCAGATTCTCACGTACTTTTCTTTTTTGATATTTATTGTAATTCATTTTTTTTGTATTTTTTGGTTATGTAGATGCTAACAATATTTTGCTTAACTTTCTCTTTACAACGCACACTTTTCATTAGTAGAAATTTATGTGGTCCTACTAATTTAAGAATAGGACCCACTAGATAAAAAATACGACCCGGACAATCAGTAAGATCCACATAAATTTTAGGTTAAATTAATTTGTAGGTCCCTATATTTTTACTAAATTTTTAATTAGGTCATTGAACTTTTTTTTTTCTTTTAATTGGATCCCTAAACTTTTACTTTTTTTTCAATTGGGTCCCTCGTCTAATTGTCGTAATGAAAAATCAACCGTAGACACTTAATTAGATGTGCAGACAGTGAACTAATGCTTATAGAATGTGTTTTAAGCACAATTTAGTCAATTATGAGAGATTTTTACAAAGTTTCAACCTCCACAAGTCAATTTAACCCAGGTATTTTTTCATAATTATTTGGTTATGCAGAAAGTTGAAACTTTGTAGAAAACTCTCACAATTGACTCAGTTGCGCTTACAACACACTTCAGAAGTACCAGTTCACTGTTTGCACATCTAGTTAGGTGTCTGCGGTTAATTTTTTATAACGACTATTAAACAGAAGGACCCAATTGAAAAACAAATAAAAGTTCAAGGACTTAATTGAAAAAAAAAAGTTTAGGAATCCAATTAAAAGAAAAAAAAAGTTCAGGGACCTAATTAAAAATTTGGTAAAAGTATAGGGACCTATAGAGTAATTAAACCTAAATTTTATCTAATAAAAAAGAGTGTTAAAGATTCCCTTGCTAATATTTCCCGAAGTTCAAATGTGTAATTTTAGTTGCAAAAAGGAAAAAAAAAAAAACCATAATAGAATCTTTTAGTGCACTAAGATCAGAATGAAAAACATTGACGTGTTTCTCAATTTATGTAAAAGTTTAAAAATCAAATGAATGACAATAAAAATTCTTGATACTAGAAAAATTACCATATAATTAATTATTTATATTCTTTGATATATTTTTAATGTATCTGGTGTTTTATAGTACAAAGTAATTCTCATTTCCTAAATTTTTTTAATTTATAACTGAGGTAAGATTTAACTCAAATCAACTTGACAATAGATTTAATTAGTTGCTATTTATTTTTTATTTATTTTTACATATCTTCATCATGTATAAGTTTATAACACAATTTCCTCTGTTTTTATTTTATTTTTTTATTTTGATTGTTGTTACACAGACCCGTTGTCTGAAAAGAAAGCATCGAATTTCTATGTTCCACGCGATGAGGTGTTTTCTGAGATAAAGCAGACACAGTTCACAACAACTACAATATCTTCAGCATTGAGTTTAGTTTTGGAATCTTTAGATGCGATTCTCTCTGACCAGAGTCTTGGATTTGTGAGCTTCGAAGACATAGACACTCTCTATAAAGAAGGATTTCACTTGCCACAGCTTCAAGCCAATGGGTTGAATGCACTTCAAAGTATCATTCCCAGGTTACTCAGTGTTGTTAACGATAAACAGAACCTTTTGCGTTTCGATACTCCAGATGCATTTAAAAGTAAGTACAATTGAATTTGATAATAATTAAGAAATAATTGCTTATTAACATCATTACTTGCTTTAGAACTTAATTATTTGTGTCATATACTATGTTACGTACAAATTGCTCTTCCAAATGTAGTTTTAATATTAAATAATTGCATGTTGAGATAAACTAGTTACTAGTAAAGTTTTTGGCCTTCGAATTTTGACATCATTAACTTTATTTTCGAGGACTTTTTTCCTAAAAGCTAAAAGAGTTATGATAAGGATTGATCAAGAGTTATGATAACTGAACATTAAAGAAAGTGTGTAACTGGATTGAACTCCAAATTAATCACGTGATGATAGAAACTCAAAACATTTCTTCAATGACCAACTCGCTTAATTAAAAGTTTAAGGTGGAAACTCTAGATTTGTCTCATTTTTTTTTAACAGTTAGATGATATAATAGGGAATCAAAACTAGTGTCTATCATCTTTAGTGGGAAATCATGTACATATAGCGAGTCAAAGCTAGTTGAACTTGCTAACACAATCTTACCTACATGTAAAAGATAAACAAACTATAAAATTTTGAGTAAATTACACCAACATCCCCTGAATTTTTATCAAATTATACATAACTCCATTTTTTTTTATTTTCCTACACTGATTCCCCTTTAAGTTTGAAAACATTATACTAACAACTCTTTATATGTTTGAAAACATTACATTGACACCCTTTCAAACCTTAGACTAACACCTCCTACAAGAGAGGTGAAAGTAATGATTAAAAAAGCAAGGAGTGCTTGTGTAATTACATGAAACTTAAGGGGATGTTGTGGTAATTTACTCTAAAATTTTCTATATCTCTATATGATTGTGAGCTTGGAAATTGCAGGGGACAGATTCTTTTGGTTATCAGATGAGGAATTTGCTAGGGAAACTTTGGCAGGTGTCAACCCATATAGCATCCAATTGGTCAAGGTAAGAGTGGCTCCAAATATTTTGTTATTGCTTTTAGTGTCATATACACTAAAATGTTCTTCAATATTTTGCTCTCATTTTATTCATCATGTAGGAATGGCCCTTGAGAAGTAAATTAGATCCACAAATCTATGGTCCAGCAGAATCAGCTATCACTAAAGAAGTCATTGAGCCACAAATAATTGGTTATTGCACAATTGAAGAGGTAACAAAACATCATTGATCGACTTTATTAAATTAGATTATGTTATGATTAAAAATACTTAATTTGGATACATGCATTGCAGGCCATTAAGGAGAAGAAGTTGTTTATGTTAGACTACCATGATTTATTCTTACCATATGTAAGCAAAGTGAGAGAAATCAAGGGAACCACATTATATGGATCACGGACTCTGTTCTTTCTCACTGAACAAGGCACATTAAAACCATTAGCCATTGAGCTCACAAGACCAGCTATGGAAGGCAAGCCACAATGGAAGCAAGTCTTCACACCTGCTACTCATTCGAGTTCTGATGCAACCGATCTCTGGCTTTGGAGGCTTGCCAAAGCTCATGTTCTTGCTCATGATTCAGGTTATCATGAACTTGTAAGCCATTGGTGAGTTCAGTTATATTATTCTCTTTTGCCATGCATTATGATACAATACAATGATCCTACCAAAGAGTTGGTATGGAAAGTTTGATAAGTGTTAAGTGGTCCTAACTTTATACACATAAATTGTTCATTTTTATAGGTTGAGAACTCATTGTGCTGTGGAACCCTTCATCATTGCAACGCATAGGCAACTTAGCACAATGCACCCAATCTATAGATTACTGCATCCACATATGAGATATACTATGGAGATCAATTCCCTTGCTCGTGAGGTGCTTATCAGTGCAAATGGGGTCATTGAAATTTCGTTCTCTCCTAGAAAATATTCAATGGAAATAAGCTCTGTGGCATACGATCAACTTTGGCAATTTGATTTGCAAGCACTTCCCAATGATCTTATTTCTAGGTAAAGTTAATAGAAAGGATTTTAGTTTCATGAGAAATGCTAGCAACATACTTTTAAATACACTCTTTTGAATACACTCTCTATTATTGGTTAAAATTGATTAGAAATCACAAAATTTAGTGGACAATCCCACTTCTTATTTTACGAATCTCACTTGTGATTTTGTAATTTTGAAATAAATTGTAATCAATAATAGTGTTTTTAAAAGAGTATGTTAGAGAGCGTGTTCTTGACATTCCTTAGTTTAGTTATGTTTTCTTTTTCAAAACCACATTAAGCATTCACTTATTGATGTTAATTTTTTCTATCTATCAGAGGAATGGCTGTGGCAGATCCAAAGGCACCACATGGCCTAAAGCTAACAATTGAAGATTACCCTTTTGCCAACGATGGTCTCCTTATATGGGATGCCATCAAACAATGGGTAACTGAGTATGTTAACCATTACTATCCAAGCCCAAGCACCATAGAGTCTGACCAAGAGCTCCAAACATGGTGGACAGAAATTAGAACAGTGGGTCATGGAGACAAATCTGAAGAACCATGGTGGCCAAATCTTAAAACACCAAAAGACCTTATTGAAATCATCACAACTATAGCATGGGTATCTTCTGCTCATCATGCAGCTACTAACTTTGCCCAATATACTTATGGAGGCTATTTCCCTAATAGGCCTACAATTGCTAGAAACAAAATTCCTACAGAAGACCCTTCTAAGGAAGAGTGGGAAAAACTCCTAAATAACCCTGAGAAAACCTTTTTGGAGTGTTTACCATCACAAATTCAGGCAACCTTAGTGATGGTAGTTTTGAATTTATTATCATATCATTCACCAGATGAAGAGTACATTGGGCAAAACGTGGAGCAATCATGGGTTGAGAATCCAACTATAAAGGCATCATTTGAAAGGTTTGGTACGAAATTGAAGGAGATTGAAGGTATTATAGACTCAAGGAATGCAGATTGTAATTTGAAAAATAGGAATGGAGCTGGGGTGGTGCCTTATGAGCTAATGAAGCCATTCTCTGGGCCTGGAGTCACTGGAAAGGGAGTTCCATATAGCATATCAATTTGAAGATTTTTATTATAAGTACAGCATATATAAATAATTTTTTCCAGTGCCAATGTACGTGTTTTGTGGAGTCTTTAATAAAATATTCATATTGAATTTTATTCCATAGCTGAAAAGAATGTCCTTGGTGTGAGCATTGAAGTGACTATGCATCTTATTCCATAGCTGAAAAGAATGCATACATCCAATGACACAAGTCAAGATCGACAATGTGAGAGAGGATTGAAGCCAAGAAAGTAGAAGTTGATCTTGAATTTCCCAAGCGCAAAAATGCAGGGTTCTCTAACCCTCGATCTCAATCTTCATAGATAGAAACTGTACTGGAATTTCTGGTTGAACCAGAAACAGATGAAGACGATGATCCTTCAAGATTGGCACCACTTGTTTCCACATAAAAAAAATTTAATCAAGTTTTTCACTGAGGATTAATACTGATCTTTATGGGTCAACTTTACTACAATTTTAAGGATTAATACTGATTTTTGTAATAACTACTATTAAAGAAATGAACAGTCAAAAATTGCAACTTGTTACACCATTATGATGTATAAAACTCCCAGAAATAAAACTAAAACCACAATTAATTCCAACAATTGGATAACTAAAAAGGTAAAAGTCATAAGCATCAACGTATGAATTCACTTTTGCATCTAAATTTTGAATCATCGATACATTACTATAACACCTTGATATCACTCATGTACCGTGTCTAAGGATACTGTAGAGTGAATGCCATAATATTGTCCCTTTCTATTTATGAATGATAAGAAATAGACCACCAAACAATTATGAGTACTTCTTTGACTCTCCCAACAAGCTAGTGCTCATTTCCCATCAATATTCTCCTTAAGTGTACCAAAATAAAAGCTGCTCAACATGTAATTACAGCACAATATTATTGCAATATACTAGGCATAATTTTCTATAAACAAGAGAGTATTTCCAAGTGATAATTTCTACTCTTAAAGGACTAGTTTCATGTAAGTAAAAAGCAACAAATAATAAGGATCCTACAATCAAGGGTGGGTGAAGTTTCACACTGATGAAGTAATCGCAAGAAGTTTATCATTTCTGGCAAACTCCTCCTCTTCAATGCTGAACAAGTTATTCCCAGTCATCTTCATTTTCATTATTAGAGCCTTCAATTCCTCTTGCCCTGGGCTGTGAGTCTGTGACTCACTATCAGAGATTTGAGTATACTGCAAGGACCTCACACCCTTTTATCCTTTCTTGATCGTGTCCAGCATTGTCATCACAGTATTCAAATTCAAATCTAAATGGCATATCAAATATTCTGTCAAATTTGCTGATGTCATGATACCAAAATAACACATGTTCTGAAATTAAATTTTCGCAACCTATAAACCTGTTGTCCAGGCCAACTAGTATGTCACCTTGATAGATAGAACAAGATACCGATCCATAGTCAAATGGTCCCTTAGAAAGAATGACACCATAAGTGAAACCACAAACGTTAGATATTGGAAGACAAGGAATAGTTATTGAACTCTCTGCTATAGGAAACTCACACTCATTCGTGACATGGTCTCCCGGGAAGAAGAAATAGCCACTGAAAAATGCTTCGTCATTGACATGTTCGTGAAAGTAGGGTACAAGGTTATGTAACATGTGTTGTAAGACTAGGTGTTGCATGAAGTCTGTCTCTAGAGAAGTGCA
This sequence comes from Pueraria montana var. lobata, assembly GCA_026413185.1. NCBI lineage: Eukaryota > Viridiplantae > Streptophyta > Magnoliopsida > Fabales > Fabaceae > Pueraria > Pueraria montana. The sequence goes on from CM048655.1 coordinate 11,378,255, forward strand.
GTTACAGGCACTCATCTCATGCAGGGATGGTGGAAGCTCCGCTAAAGACACGACTTTCGTGCAATTATCTAGCCAAAGCCTTCTCAGCATTGAAAGGTTTTTGATGTTTGCAGGCAAGCTCTCAACATTAGTTCCACTTAGGTCTAACACTTCTAAAGACAATAAGTAATCAATTGACTGCGATGCACACATAGCAGTGTGAGATAAGTCGAACCGCATTGTCATTTCCTCTGATGTCAGTGAGAATTCCTTGAGAGATGAACAACCATCAAGTCTCAGTACACTAAGAGATTTTGAATAAACATTAAGGCTTTCAATTTCTCTGCAATCACTTAAATACAAATGTGTAAGCTTGGGGAGAGATAACATTGATGACGACAATGTGCTTATAGCAGTGTGAGATAAGTCCAATTCTATCATTTCCTCTGATGTCACTGAGATTTCCTTGAGAGATGAACAGTCTTTGAGTCTCATTACACATAGAGATTTTAAATGAGCATTAAGGCTTTCAATTTCTCTGCAATCACTTAAATACAAATGTGTTAGCTTCGGGAGAGATAACATTGATGATGTTAATGCACATATAGCAGTATAAGATAAGTCCAATTCTGCCATTTCCTCAGATGCCAATGAGAATTCCTTGAGAGATGAACAACCATTGAGTTTCAATTCACAAAGAGATTTTAAATGAACATTAAGGCCTTCAATCTTTCTGCAGCCACTTAAATCCAAATGTGTAAGCTTGGGGAGAGATAACATTGACGACGACAATGCACGTATAGCTGTGTCAGATAAGTCCAATTTTGTCATTTCATTTGATGCCAGTGAGAATTCCTTGAGAGATGAACAACCATTGAGACCAAGTTTATGGAGAGATTTTGAATGAACATGAAGCTGGCTCAAGCTTTGACAACAAAGAAGAGAAACTATTTCAAGTTTTTCTGCCCTAGATAAGTCTGGGATCTCGATTAGATCATAGGAGTGCGAAAGGTCAAGTTTCTTTAAATTCACAAGATTCTGTAACAAGAAATATGCATCACATTGTTCAGAAATTGTTAAATTCATAATCACAGGCCTTAACTAAAAGATAAACCAAAGCAAAATGTAGTATGTGCAGCTACATTCATACCTGAACCCCATCCCAAAGCTTTTTAACCTTGCTAAATTGCATGCAAAGCTCTACAAACTGTTCAGCACCAAAGCTAGACGGCAAAGACTCAAAACAGAATCTGTTCCACTCAAGGTACCTCAATTTATCAAGACCACTAGGAAGTTCCACATTGAGTCTGTTTCTCTTCTCTCCTAACCCTTCATGGATTTGAAGAAATCTTAGGTTAGTCATCTTTGCAAGAGAATCAGAGCTCAAATATAGATCCCCAGTTAATTTAGACAAATAAAAAATTATGCCTTCAACAACATCAGTTCCCTAACAAACAAAAATTAGAACAATAATTAGCAAAGGCTATCATGCTAGCTACATTCTAAAAAAATACATCTATTATCAAATAGAAACAATAGCATCTTCCACTTACCCTATTATTTTTCAATACATCAAGCACTTCCTCATGTTTCCACAATCGACTTCGTTTTCCAGGGTCTTTGATAGATTCTTGATGAACAATCTCCCAACCCATTTCCTGTATCAAGTCATGCATTTCTATCCGATTGTCATATGAAATTGTTATGAGAGCTTTATCTAAAAGGACTTCAATCCCAGATGTTGGAAAGAAATCAAAAGTTTCCAGTAGTTCTGTCACCCAATCTCTTTTTTTTCCTTTGAAGAAGCATGCAATGTCTAAAAATATGTCCTTTTCAGAAGGATCTAAGCCATCATAACTTAATTTTAATACATTATAAATTTTCATATTTGGAAACTTTTGGAGTTTTCTCAATTCACATTCCCATGCCTCTTTACTTCTTTTACGAAGACTTGTACCCAGAACTTTTAAAGCCAGAGGATTATTTTTGCAATAGGAAATTACTCTTCTTGATAGATCTTCATATCCATCATGAGGTTGTTTTTCTACGAAAACAGTCAAACAAAAAAGCTGAAGAGAGTGATGAGAGGTTAATTCCTTGACCTGATATATTTCATCATTTGGGCTAAGTATGTTCTTATTTCTAGTTGTAACAATGACTCTACTTCCTGGTCCTAAGAAATCATATTCTAGGATTAATTTCTCTAATTGCTATAAGGTGGCCACATCATCCAAGACAATGAAAACTATTTTATGTTGAAGCCTTCTCATGTCAAAATCATCAAACACAAGTTTTTTTCTCTCTAACAACTTAGAAAAAAGCTCATCACGTAAAGCTTCAAGCTTATCTGATTTTTCCCTTACATTTGAGAGGAAGCAACGACCTTCAAATTGATAAGACAGTTTGTCATATAAAGCAGTAGCAAGGGTGGTCTTACCTATTCCACCCATGCCCCATATTCCAAGGATTTTCACTTCACTTGACCGAATGTTTAGTAATGATTCAATCTGTTCAAAACTTTCCTCAATTCCAACCAGCCCTTTACGCTGGTTAGGGTATCTATGAGCCAATTTTTGCAAAACATCTTCAACAGTGTCCTTAAGGAATTCAGATTCAGTCCTAGCATATGAAAAGGGCCAACAAAGAAATAAATGATGTGTTATAAGTCAAACTAATTAAATAAAAAAAAAAACTATACAAATGATTATACATAATCTATGATCAATATGGTATAATAAAGAAAGAAACCAAAACATATAATTGGGGAATGAAAATCCAATGACCAGAGGAGATAAACAACACCTCTGTTTTTTCTTTGCAACAACTTCTTAAGCAAACTTGCATGAAAGGTGTTATACTAGAAAGTGTGCTCAATTTAGAATCAGATTTGGCCAACTTAATTTAAAACAATACATTGATTGCCTTTCTCATTTTTTCTTTCAGAACATTTTCTTACTCATTTTTTTTAATTACCTATAAGTTTGAGAGTCCCACCCAGCTAAATTGGCTGCTTCAGTGAGAGCAGCTCTCCATTTGTTGCACTTGGGTTGCCCCTTATGTTTTGCAAACCATTTGCTGCACTTGGGTTGTCCCTCATGTTTTTCGAAGGCTTGCTTGTAACTCCCAGTTTGCTTCCTCACATGGGATGGATCTATATTGTAGAACACAGGTATCACAATCTGTCCTTTTTCTTTCTTGCATTCAAGAATCTTGCTGAGTTCATCCAAGCACCACTTTGAGGAAGCATAGTTTTCTGAGAAGATGACAACAGCTATGTGAGAATTTTCGATGGCTTCTCTAAGTGCTATTGAGATTTTATCTCCCTTTCGAAGCTCGTTGTCTATATAGGTTTTGACTTTCTCTTCATTTAAAGCTTTATATAGATGGCTTGTGAAGTTCCTACAGGTGTCTTCACCTCGAAAGCTTAGAAAAACATCATATTTTTTAGAAGACACCATAGAGGAAGACTTGGAGGAAGAAGCAACAGTATTGATCCCTTGCTGGTGCTGCATTTGCATCTGCAACGATCAAAAGGGTACAGTTGAAGAAATGAAAATAACTTTTGTTTCAATGCATTCTTGACACTTGTCTATACTATTATTCATTGAAATTTGTAAATTTTCTACTAGGAGAACAAACCATTCAAAGTTCATACTTTTGTTCACCTATAGAAGAATAAGTGAATAGTGTTTTACCAAATTGCAAGTGTGATTTGAAGTTGTTTTGTGGCCCTTAATTGCAAGTTTCTTTGACCTTGATTAGTGGCTTGGTTTCGACTTTGAAATGCTGAAAGTCCATTTGAACATAACAGGAGCTTAGTAGACAAGTAAACATAAAAAAAAAAAGTAACATGAATTAATAATGAATCTAAACTTCAGATTAAGTGATGAATAACTAAGCAGATAGAAACCTAAGTCCTAAAATTTAGATTCAGATTAATATTTCTTTGACATTTATTAAACAATTAATTGACTGAAATCTAATACTGAAAATTACACGGTATGTTCATATCACTTTGGCTCCTCAATAGACGGATTTTTTTTTTTTATCCGTAGGAATCGAAGACACCACCAAGGAATTTACAATAACTCACTTTGCTCAACTAACTGAGCTAGACCCCCTTGGTATTAGACGGATTGTTTAGAAAATAATCTCAACTTTAAATACAAACTAGTATCAACTAACAGAGAATATATAGTTGAATCTTTTACCTTTCAGCTTAGGTCAAATGGTGCTTGATTTTCAGCTGTATAACCCAAGTTATGACCCTGAAAGCAAAGACTGCTAAAACATAGGAAACAGATACCTGTAGAACTACCTGAAGTGTGTGTTACAGCCAATATGTGCATGCTTTCTACTAAACCAAACAAGGTTGATGTCCAACATGCATGGTTCAACTTTCTATTATTAATGGTAGGTGTTGTCAGAACATTAACTTAGCCTTGAACAACCTTGACTCTGGTAAAAGAATTAACATCAAATGGAAAAGAACTGAAATCTGCAAACCACATGTTCACAACAGTATAGAGAGACATGAAAATGGGAGCAAGTAATAAATCAAGGCATTTGCATAGTTTCTACATTGTAACTATTTAAATCATGCTTAACACTTCATTAGATTAAAAAATTAAACCAGTATATCAGTTACAATTCACAAATCTAATTAATTTAGTGAAAGTAGGTCTACCTGAGAAGAGTATTATTGTCAGCTTAACAGGAAAAAAAAATGGCAACATCCAAAGCCAACTTGACCCGGAGATATAAGGTTGGCTTGGAGAGTGAAGGGGGGAGGGAGAGGTCGCGGGTTTGAATCCCTCCCACTAACATTTCTAACAAAACTAACATTTTTCGATAAAAAAGGAAAAACAAAAAGAAAAAGGAAAAAAAAAAAAAGTAAGAGCGAGCTTAACCCATAATACCAAGAATACAAATGAATGTCTTCAACACGAGATCAATGAAAAGTTCACGCTGTCTCACCAAATACTTGAGATAAATAAATAAAACATTCAGAACCACGCATGTTTTGAAGTCCACAATCTATTTTCTCATACAACATTCACATATTCTTACCCCATTCTCTACCAGCTAAAACATGGGAAAGCAAGAAGAAATAAATTAGCTATATCATTTCATCTTGATTTTTTATTCTTTCTACTCGGAGGTAAAATTAAAATGGAGAAAAACACCTTACCACAAACCCAATTCAACTTCTTGCAACAGAGAAGAATACACAGATTCTTTACTTCAACTCAAGAGCTTCTTCGGTGCAGCATCGAAGAACTAGACAACAATTATATAGCGCACATAAATATATGAGATAAAAATATTTTAGACTATGATGCAAATGTCATATATTTATCTCATACAATGTGTGTTGGCGATGTCAATGTCGTGTATATTTCGGAGAAGTTTCATACACCTGCAAAGTCAATAGTCTTTAACCTCATCTACATTAGGGATGGCAATGGGTAGGGTCTGGGTAGGGTCCTATAGTACCCGTCCCCATACCCGCGTTTAAAAAAAAGACCCGTACCCGGCCCCATACCCGTGCGGGTAGCAACTTTAATCCCCATCCCCGTACCCGCTGGGTACCTATATACCCATACCCGCACCCGCTACCCGCACTTTACTTATGTATGAAGTTAATAAATCAATAAAAAATAGGCTTAAATGTAATTTTGGTCCCCCTGTTTTGCACAATCCGCAATTTTAGTCATCCTATTTTAAAATAGAGACATTTAGTCCTCCTATTTTACACAATCAGCAATCTTGGTCTCTTTATAGAGACATTTAGTCCCCCAATTTTGTAAAATCCGTAATTTTGGTCCTTTCATCATATTAAAAGCATTGACAGTTAAGAGATTAACGTTGATCTTGACGTGACCCAAATATAGTGATGTGACACGAGATTATTTATTTATTTTTTAATTATTTTAAATACTGAGTAATAATTATTTGTTTATCTACGTCACTAAAGCACATGTCACATTGATTTTAATTGTTGGGGGTAGTCGTGAGTCCTAAAATAGAAATCACAAGTTTTAATCATTTATTTTAAACTAGTTCTACATTGTTGAAGTACATGGCACGTCCTAGTCAAATAAATGATATTACCTTTTTTTAAAATATATTTTTCATCAATTATTCTAATCAGTATTTAAAATAATTAAAAACCAAATAAATAATCTCGTGTCACGTCACTATATTTGGACCACGTTAAGGTTAACATTAATCTCTTAATAGTCAACACTTTCAATTTGATGGAAGGACCAAAATTACATATTTTACAAAATTTGGAGACTAAACGTCTCTATTTTAAAATAGGTGAACCAAAATTGTGAATTGTGCAAAATAGATGAACCAAAATTGCATTTAAGCTATAAAAATATTAATTAAAAATTATTACAAATAAATTAAAAATTCACGCTTAAATAATTCAAATTTAACATTAAAAGCATCAACACATAATATTAAAAATATAAAATATAAAATTATTGTAAGTTATAACATAAATCTTTTACTATTAGTGTTAGTTTATGGAAAATATAATTTTTTTTTTACAGAAAAGTATATATATAACATAATTATTTATTTAAGTTATTTTAATTATATATATATGGTAGGTGCGGGGCGGGGCGGGGCGGGTACTATAGTACCCGTACCCGTACCCGCACCCGCAAAAAATTGCGGGTAAATACCCGGCCCCGGCCCCAGCCCCAATAAGCGGGTATTTACCCGACCCGCTTGCGGATATTTTTGCGGGTACCCGTAGGGTCCGGGTACACTTTGCCATCCCTAATCTACATCTACAAATATATTAAAGTATTAAACCTGCTAGGATTTGCTACAGTGCTCTTTCTGACTTCCAAGAAATATCAGTACGGTTCCATTTTTTTTTTGTATTAAAAATACAGTAACATTTTACAACATATCATTTATATATTTTATTTTGAATAATTATAATTATCTTTAAAAAAAAACAAGGCTTAATTATAAATTTTACCATCCAATTTTCATAATTTTGTGAATTTTACCACCCAAGTTTTAATTTTGCAAATTTTACCACTCAACTTTCATAATTTTGCGAATTTTACCATCCAAGTTTTTTTTTTACGAATTTTACCACCCAACTTTCATCATTTTGTGAATTTTACCACCTAAGTTTTCAATTTTTGCGCATTTTACCACTCTGATGTTTCACAAATTTTTTTTTTTTGAATTCTTTAACTTTTTTTTTTGTAAAATATCAGAGTGGTAAAATGTGCAAAAATTGAAAACTTGGGTGGTAAAATTTGTAAAATTAAAACTTGGGTGGTAAAATTCACAAAATTATGAAAGTTGGATGGTAAATTTTGCAATTAAGCCAAAAAAACAAAAAGAAATGGCCGGCTGAGTTTCGTAAAATGTTCGAGACATTTTTTGTTTGTACAGATGATCCAGACATTTTAATATAAAGTTAAAATAATTTATTGTAAAATGATAATAAATAAATGATAATTTCCTCAAAATAAATAAATAAATAATAACAGTAATTATTATATGTAACATTTTTAATTATACTATAATATATGATATCTGGGTAATTATTATAAATTTAAAATATACTATATATTATAATAAACACGTGTGCCATATTATATTTTTTTTTTAAAGGCAAAGAAAATATGTTATTAATAACCAAAGCCCGAGCACAAGGTGTATGTGCCAGATTTTATAACAGAACAAGAGTACAAACGTATAAAACATAAAAACCAATAAACTAAGCAGCATATCAGAATATCAGTTCGAGCCTCACAAATCCTCTACTTTTGATAGTCCAAACTTGCAAGCACGAAACTGGTCCAAATGTCTGAATCATTTGGAACCCGTTCCACAACACAGAGTAAAGGAAAGTTGCTGCTCTTGTATAACACGTTCCAGCTTAACCTTCCACATGACATTTTCATCACATAACAACGTTTATAACAGCTCTTGACCATTCAAAATCACACACAAAGTGCACACAAAAGATGCAAATGCACTTTTCATTACTTGCTCTTTATATGCTCCAAATAATAATATCAAAACTGAGCACATAACCTGCAGCCTGTAGTAATTTTTTGCCATATTATATATTGAAATATCATATTACAATATTATTAATTATTATATTATAACATATGATAATTATGTGATTATCTGACTAAATGATAAAAATAATTTATGTAAATTATTTTTATTTTCACAGTTCATAATTATTTTCATTATTATAATGTTAATTGTAACATCCTGAAAATTTCAACTCAGTTATATAAGTATATACGTATATATATTTATAAATATGTATATATTTATATATTTCTCTGTAAGTAACTCTCTGGAATTAATTTTCTACAATTAATCCTATGTAGTTACTTTTCTGTGTTTTTGTTTGTAAGTTGCTATAAAATTCTGTGTGATTGAATTATCTATGTTGTTTATTTATTTATTTATTTGTGCAGTGTAATATGTATTTAATAATCAAGTACGTATATTGTCTGTGTATACTTATCTGATATGCCTGCTAGTAATTAATTGAGTTGAGATTAATTACTAGTAGTAAAATATTTAAAATATATATTGCTATGTACTAATAAATTTATTGGTTGCAAATTTGTTTTAATTATTTTAATTATATTAAATTATAGTAACCTGCACAACAAGTTATCTCCTATAAAATTTATCTGTAAATAATTTCTTTACAGAGGAAATTTTATTTGAGCTACTAGAAAAGTTTTTATTACTAGAAGTTTTATAAAATTAATTAGATGTTTGAAATTAAGTTTTAAAATTTTAATACACGTCTCTTTACAATTACACAGTGTAAAATTACATTGTGTAAACTAAACGGAGTAATTAAATTCTCTAACCTCGATTACATGACACCTAACCTACATGCAAGCCACAAGGGCTTGACACCTAGCCTAAACTTACCACCTAATCACCCCAAAACCCATGGCCACCCCTAACACTCACTCACTAATCAACCTAACAAGCAAATTAACACACACAAAATCCTCTCTTCTCTCACCTCTTTTCCTTCCTTGGCCGAGACACCAACAAGAGAAGGGGAAGCCATTTTTGGAGCTTGAAGCTTTGCATGCAAGCCATTGCCAGTCCTCATCCTCTCTACCTAGTCTCCTCTTCATCTCTTCTTCCTTTCTCTTGGCTGGAACCAAGAACCAAGGTGAGGAAAACTATTTGTGAATTCAAATTTTCTGTTGAAATGTGGTTGAGGGTTAGGGGTCTCAACCACACCTTGCATGGATGCCCCTTTTGGCTGTTGTGTTGTGTTTTGCTTAGTGCTTGAATTTGAAAAAGTTGATGGAATGGGTTGGAAAACCCTTTAGCAGTGATTGTGTGATTGCTTGTACTGATCTTGGGATATTTTTTTATTTTTGAAATTGATTGGGAAGGCTCCTAACACAAAGGAGACCATGCGCAAATTTTCTTGAAATTATTTGGTAAGCTTTGCATGTGAGAATCAAACCACAAAATAAAGTGGCAGTGGCTGTTTGGTTCGTCCAACTTTGGACAACCCCCACAGTTTTGTGATTTTTGAAAGATCTAATCGTTGGTTTTTAGTGAAATTTGTTTTGAATGAAAATAAACTCAAAATGAAACAACTTTAGTGTTGACACATTTGAAAAATAATTTCATCTTGGGGTTCATCCATGGCTCAAAAGTGGATTGTCCTGTTTTGGGGTTTCACTGGAACAGGGCTCGGTTTTTGTTAAAATTATCCCTGTGTATTTAATGTTTTTGAAATGTAATTAAACCTTTAAAAACTAGACAGAATAATATTTTTAACCATTTATATTACAAAAATTACAAAGAACAATTTCAAAATTAATTTTTTCAAAAAGAAACAGAACAAGGGTTTAGGACCCTGTTTTGAGTCAAAATTGTAGGCTGTTAGGAATATTTTACTGGGAACAATAGAAAATGAATTTAGAAGTAAGAAATACCTTTTTGGAAATATCAAGATGTTAGCTTTAAACTGTAAAAAATTTCATTTAATTTAGCCTTGGAAAGTGGGAGAAATTTACATTTCTTTGAGCTATGTTCAGTGAGCACTCAAAATCCAGGGCTGTTAACTTAGAAAATTTTATAAAAATTTTCTAGATGTTGATTTTATAAGTGGGATACCTTTCTATAAACTAGATTTCAAGAGCTTCAATTTCATATAAAAAAATTTCAATTCAGAGGTCATTTGCTACAATCAGTGAGAGCTCACATTCAGTATTGCCAAAGAGAAATCTGTCTTTTTAGTCAATTTTGTTACCATATGTGTGTTATTTTGAATTGTGGCAATTATAATTATTAATTGTGATTTTGTAAGCCAGTGGATATGTAATATCCATTGACCTATTCTGTTTTGGATTTAAGTCCCAGATATGTGAATCTTGTGTACTTAATCTTTGAAACTGTGGTTTTTTGTACTTTTATGATACAGTCCTTTGGACTGTAGGTTGAACTTTATGGTAAAATTGTTTGTCTGTGTGATGTGTTCACAAGACTCGGGCGCGAGTACTTGTGAGGACTAGAACTATGTTCTAGTGTTTTTGGCTAGACTGTCATGTAACAGATAAATGAAACTTGAACAGTGAGTACAATTAATTAGGCTAAAAGATTTATTTTATTTTTATTAAAATAGAAATTAATTAACGAACTCTTTATTTTATGCATTGGACATAGAAATAGTTTAGGACCTTTGCGTGGAGGAATCAAGAATCAATGGTAAGTTATTAATTATTAAAAATTATAGAAATTGATGAGAGGGTGAGACACAAATAAAACTTAACAAGATTTTGTTACGTCTTGTGAATCGTGTTGATTTCTGAGAGTCGTGCAATGGAACTACGCGTTCCAGTTGTGAGAATAACAAAGAGAGGGGACGGAGTTCGAAAGACGTATCACGACGTAATGTGATGGTCACCCATAGAAAGGTGATGGAGGCAAATGTCCTCATACATATGATTTTTTAGCAGAGACGGGGTCTCAGGCTCGGCGTCTATTCGACCGTCCAGTACCATGTGCAGCAAAATCCCACTGTGACAAGAAAGAATAATCCTTATGAGGAGAGTTGTGGAGGAGTCAGTCCTCCGAGTATTGGATGATCACAGTTGGTACCTGGGAGATGATCGTAAGGCATTGCGACCTTGGAGGTGAACTGAGTTGTGACGATAGATCACATAGCTGACTCGGCCACCCTGACAAAAATACGAGATATCATCGGTCGGTGAGAGCCCACCATATTACCATGGTGAGTGGTGTACTCACAACAGTCATCCAACTCAATTGTGGAACTTCACCTTCTTATTTGTAGGAGCTAGGCATGCACATATGTCAATCTATACACCTTGCTTTTTGGAGAATATTAGAAGCTTTGTTCTTGACCAATCTCTTGGTATTTATTATAGGTTTAATGAGCACATTTGTATTTATATTAAGAAAATATATTAGTTGTGATCATGAGCCTATTTGTGTTGTATATGACTATTGTGTCTGATTTTCAAATTATTGGAAACGAAATAAACAACATGTATTGTATATTTAAATAAAAAAAATAACTTTTTATATCGGTTCTTTTTATAACCGATGACTTTTTACATCGGTTCTTTTTATAACTGATGTAAAAAGTTAACTTTATACATCGGTTATGATGTAAAAAATTAACTTTTTACATCAGTTATTAAAAGAACCGATGTAAAAAGTTAACCATTACATCAGTTCATGTCTAATATAAAAAGTTATCACTTTTTATATCGCCTGCATCTATAACGGTCGTATAACCGATATAAAAAGTCGTTTTTAACTGATATAAAAAATCTTTTTTACACTAGTGAGTGTGACTTGATTTTTTTTTACTCTTTTTGGTTCTTGGTTTCTCGCATAATAAGAGATATCTTTGTACAAAACAATGTAGTGTAGCCAGTGCCATTACAAGAATTATATATTTTTTCTTCTTCTTAAAATTTTGGCATTGTTATGCATATATATACACATATATATGTTATTTGTGTTGTCATTATTTTATTTTTGGTACAACTTTACTCTAAGTCTCTTTAACTTTCTTTTTAATTTTTTATTTTGGTATGATTTTGATGTGATGGGAAGAATAATTTAATAGAAAATTATTGCATAATGAGTTATTTTAAGAAATTTTCTTTGCTTTCTTCTCTCCCTTTTTTTTCTACAAAAATTGGAGAAGAAAGTCAAAATATTTATATAGAATTATGAAATAACAAATAATTTATAAATTATATTTTTTTAATTCAAATCATATTTTGGCTCCCCAATGTTTTTCTTTTCAAGCTCTACCACTTATTATGATACATAGGATGTACGATGTTATGTAACATATGTTGTAACACTAGCCATTGAGTGATCTCTGTCTCTAGAGAAATGCAGTTCAAGGCCCTCAACAGTTCAAGAGATGGTGGAAGATTTGACAGAGACATGAGTTTCCTGCAATCATCTAATATCATCTCTCTCTCAGGGATGGTGGAAGCTCTGGCAGAGACATGAGTTTCTTACAATCATCTAACCAAAGCACTCTCAGCGTTGAAAGGTTTTTGACATTTGTAGGCAAGCTCTCGATATTAGTTCCACTTAGGCCTAACTTTTCTAAAGACAATAAGTGACAAATTGACGACGACAATGAAAATAAAGTTGTGTCAGATATGTCCAATTCTATCATTTCCTTTGATGCCACTGAGAATTCCTTGAGAAATGAACAATCATTGAGTCCCAACTTACTGATAGATTTTGAATGAACATTAAGGCTTTTAAATCTTTCTACAACTATTTAAAATCAAATGCATGAGCTTGGGGAGAGATAACGTGGATTGACAGAGCTGACACAAGCTCTCACAATAACGAAGATTTAAACATTTAAGTTTTTCAGTCTTAGATAAGTCTGGCATCTTAATCGGATCTTGGGAGTCCTCAAGGTCAATTATCTTTAAATTCACAAGATTTTGTAACATAATTTGTCACATTGTTAAGAAATTGTTAAAGTCATGATCACGAGCCTTAACTATAAGAGAAACCTAAGCATACATAAAATCACATCATCCTAGGTATGACTCTCATGAATGAGCTTCACTTGAGGCAGAACAAGACAAGTTACCACTTATGAGTTATGACTCTCTCCCATACCTTTAGAAATTGAATGAAAAATGTAGTATGTATAGCCACATTCGTACCTAAACTCCACCCCAAAGCTTTTTAAGCTTGCTACCATGCATGTGAAGCTCTACAAGTTGTTTAGCATAAAAGTTAGATGGCAAAGACTCGAGAGAGAATCCATCCCAACAAAGGTACTTCAATTTATTAGACAATGACTTGAGACCATTAGGAAAGTACACATTAGTGCTAATTTCACTACTCCACGAATACCCTCTATGGATTTTAAGAAATCTCACATTAGTCATCTTTGCAAAGGAATCGGAGCTCAAATAAGTTCTCTAGTTAAGTTAAACAAATCCAAAATTATGCCTTCCACATAATCAGTTCCCTACAACATCCAGCATGTCATTATGACATGTCTCAAAGAAAGCAATCATCCTTTGCTTCTAGTAGTCATATTTGACACCTATGAAGAGTGGTGGCCTACTAATAGCTTGTCCTTTGGTTTCTATCTTTGTCTCCTTAGAATCTTTGTTCCTCTGTACTGTTAGGTACTCAACCCTAAGAGGTTAAGATCTAATGCCAACTGAAATAAATGGAACACACTAGAAGGGGGTTGAATAGTGTGTATGTGAAAACTTAAAACCTTTTCGAAAACGATTTTGCAAATATAAATTTAAAAGCAAGTCCGAAAGCATTTTGTCCAAAGATGAAATGTGAGGAGAAGGGATAAGCACATTAGAACAAGAACAATAACATTTGTTTTTATACTAGTTCACTCAACCTGAGCTACGTCCAATTCTCCTTCAACCTTAGAAGGATTCTACTAATCAAAACTGATTACAACAAGTATTCTTTCCTCTGCCACTTTTGGCTTACAACAATATTCTCTAAGACACTTATGGCACTAAAACAATTGTAAAACCTAAGTATTCTTTAATCGCAAAGCCTCTCTTGACTTTCTCAAACAACAAAGTGTAAAAGATTTACACATAAATCAACTTACAAAGTGAGAATAAGCAATTACAAAACAAATACAAAATGACTTTGCTATGCAAAAAATATAGATTTTGTATAAGAGATTTTATCATCCAAATATGAGAGTTTTTTTTTTTTTTTACTGTTCTATTGAATTCATTCAGCATTTCCATATTTCTTCAAATCTTCAATCTTGTATATATAGCCTTCACTAAAAAAGACGATTGTTGTGAGAATCTTGATTTTCTTGTTTAGACACAACACATGTTGATTCATACGTGTCCGTTTCTGGTGGAAAGAGAAAGACAAAAGGTATTGTCCTTTCTTTGAGCAGCATTCACCTTGTCTCTACTATTTGTACGATAACGTCTCGTGCAGAGCATATTCTTCTTCTAATTGTGCTTGTCCTACCTTAAAACATACTTGAAATTCAAATAATGAGACAATTAAAAAAAGGTGAGAGAACAAAGGACAGATGAAACTTTTAGAAGAATCATCATTGATTAGAGCGTACACGTGTTCATCTTTATGTTTGGACGAAAGAAAACTTACTGTAGATATAAATCAGAGTGTAAGTTTTCTTAGCCTATTGGACGAAATAAAACATAACACATTGAATGCTAGATTTTCATAAAGCATTGGATGTAGTTCATTTTGTAGCACGTTGGACGCTTAGTTTAACAATGAAAACATTGGACTGAGTCCAGTTTCATCACATTGGATGCATGTTCAATTAAAAAAAAAAATTGCATTGAAGGTATGAAATACAATACCTATGTCATCATTGGACACATGTTAACCTGTAACACTTAACAAACCTTATTAGTCTATCAAAATTTAATACCTTTGTTATCTTCAAAACTATGATATTTTTGAAGAGTTAGACATCTTCCATATCTTTGGTTCTAACAACGTAGTAGGACCTAAAATTAGGATATTACAAAATTCATCATCTGTCTCTTGTTTTCTCACTTAACACTTATTAAAAGAGAATACTATTTTCACGAAGTTAGGTGAAAATAAAACGTTTATTCCAAACTATAATATGAGGAAATTGATATAGGATCTATGTAGCACAATACAATTCTTGCTCACTAAAAACGTGGAAATGAAAACTATATCTAAACGTTTTTTTATTGAAGGTCGTACCAAATATTGCAACAGAGAAAAATACATATCAAAACACTTAAAAAGTACTAGTCTTTAAATGGATACGCTATATGGAATTCCTTTTCCAGTGATTCCAGGCCCTGAAAATGGTTTCATCTGCTCATAAGGCACCACCCCAACACCATGTCTATTTTTTAAATTATAGTCTGCATTCCTTGTGTCTATAATACTTTCAATTTCACCCAATCTTTTATTGAACCTTTCAAACACTGCCTTTATAGTTGGATCCTCAGCCCATGATGGCTTCAAGTATTGCCCAATATACTCTTCATCTGGGGAATGATATGATAGTATGTTAAAAACTACCATCATTGTAGTTGCTTGGATTTGTGAGGGGAAAAACTCCAAAAGAGTTTGCTCAGGTTTGTTTAGAAAATTTTCCCACTCTTCCTTAGAAGGGTCTTCTGTAGGCATTTTGTTTCTAATAATATTGGGTCGATTAGGAAAATAGCCTCCATAAGTATATTGGCCAAAGTTCACAGCTGCATGATGAGCAGATGCTGTCCAAGCTACCGTGGTGATGATGTCAATAAGATCTTTTGGAGTTTTGAGATTTGGCCACCATGGTTCTTCAGATTTGTCTCCATGACCCACTGTTCTAATTTCTGTCCACCATGCTTGGAGCTCTTGGTCAGATTCTATGAGGCTTGGGGTTGGATAGTAATGGTTGACATAGTCCGTGACCCATTGTTTGATGGCATCCCATATGAGAAGACCATCATTAGCAAAAGGGTAGTCTTCAATTGTTAGCTTTAGGCCATGTGGTGCATTAGGATCCACTACAGCCATTCCTCTGAAACAATAGTAATGAATAATTAATATGTGGTTGCAAAATGACAAACACAAGAAAATCATAAAGCTTTTGTATATATTGTACCTATCAATGAGATCATTAGGAAGTGCTTGCAAATCGAATCGCCAAAGTTGGTCATATGCCACGGAGCTTAACTCCATTGAATATTTATTAGGTGAAAATGATTTTTCAATGATCCCATTTGCATTGATAAGAATTTCACGAGCAAGTGAATTGATAGCCATAGTGTATCTCAAATGTGGATGCAGTAATTTGTAGATTGGATGCATGGCACTAAGTTGCCTATTTGTTGCAATGACAAAGGGTTCCATGACAGCATGAGTTCTTAACCTACAAAAATTGATAATTTACATATACCAAGTTAGCATCACTTGAGACTTTGAACTTTTCATATCTCAAAATGCAAGGTAGAATAGAATGATATGATTATACTCACCAATGATTTATAAGTTCATGAACACCAGCATCATGGGCAAGAACATGAGCTTTGGCAAGCTTCCAAAGCCAGAGATTGGTTGAATGAGAAATTGAATGAGAAGCAGGTGTGAAGACTTGCTTCCATTGTGGTTTTCCATCCATAGGTGGCCTAGTGAGCTCAATAGCTAGTGGCTTCAATGTTCCTTGTTCAGTGAGGAAGAATAGTGTCCGTGATCCATATAGTGTGGTTCCTTTAATCTCTCTCACTTTGCTTACATATGGTAACAATAAATCATGATAGTCTAACATGTACAACTTCTTCTCTTTAATGGCCTACAAGTATTCAAAGTAAATAAATTTTAAGCATAACATATTCTAAATTTAACAAAGTCATAGATAGTTTGATACCTCTTCAATTGTGCCATAACCAATTATTTGTGGTTGGATGACTTCTCTGGTGATAGCTGATTCTGGTGGACCATATATTTGGGATTCTAGTTTACTTCTTAGAGGCCATTCCTACATCATGAATATACCAAGTAGAAAACATTGAGATCCTTGAGCACAGATAACATGATGAAAGTATAAAACATTATTTATAGCAACTCTTGCCTTGACCAATTGGATGCTATATGGGTTCACACCAGCCAAAGTCTCCCTAGCAAATTCCTCATCTGAAAACCAAAAGAATCTGTCCCCTGCATTTCCAAAACTCACAATCATGCAGAGCTAGAGAAAATTTGCATTTTGTGGTATCTTTCAGTGTTAGGTAAATTATTTCAACCACTTGAGTTTTGGCTCGCTATATTAATTAACCATAGTTCCTAATAAAGGTGATAGATACAAAAGAAGTCTTGAGCTTTCACCTTATATCATTAAATTTTAAGTCAGTTGGGATTGTTTGAATAAACTTTTCCATAAGCACTTTAAAGTAGAAAAAAATAAAAAATAAAAATGAAATAAGGTTTTCCATAAGTTAAAATTAGCCTATGCATAAGTTAATAATAAGTTTTTAGAGAAGCTAATGTGAGAGAGCTTCAATAAATTAACTTATGCATAAGTTAATTTAAGTTTACAGAGAAGTTTATTTCATTTTTCCTTTTTATTTTCTTCTCCTATAAGTGCTATTGGAAAAGTTTATCCAAATATATCCTTAGTCATTAACAACATACTAAAGCATCTATTACCAAGTGATTAGGAGTTTAATACTTGCCCATTTTAAAGTTAATTTAAATACAACATGAAGTGGTCCTATATGCTTTACTCATACTTCAAGTTAAAAGGGCTATAGCCAAAGAAGGCTATTAGAGATTAAAAACAAATATTAAGACTTAACTCCTTTGTCTTTTGAGAAAAATAGTCTTTGGCATTAATATCAAGTATCAACCATCGAAGCCCAAAAATTTGATTAGTTTATCTCAGCATGTGTTATAAAATATCTGTAGTACATTTGGATGATTGGAACCTCAATTTGTAAAATGTATTAGACTCTTACAAGGTATAAAGCAAGTAATGTAATAAGCAATTGTCCAACATTATCAATTTAAAAAATAAGCACTTATGATGTAGCTATAAATATTAAGCATCACTTACTTTTAACTGTTTCTGGGGTATCAAAGCGCAAAAGGTTCTGGCTATCATTAGCATCCATGATCAACCTGGGAATGACTCTTTGGAGGAAATTTAGGCCATTGTTTTTAAGAGGTGGTAACTGAAATCCTTCATCGTAGATCGTGTCTATGTCTTCGAAGCTTCTAAATCCAAGATCTTGGTCAGTGAGAATTGCATCTAAGGATTCTAAAACTGCACTGAGTCCTGAAGATATTGTGCTTGTTGTGAATTGTGATTGCTTTATATCAGAAAATGTCTCGTCACGAGGAACATAGAAACTTGAACTTCTCTTCTCAGACAACGGGTCTATAAAACAACAACAATAACAAAAGTAGAAAAGCAAACCTTGTTAACTTTACATGCATGTTCACAACTTCAAATCCTTCCATCACAATAAGTAGTATAAAAAAATGAACAAATAATTGATTAAAGCCATGAATTAGTTAATTTAAGATTACATATGGTCTTAGTTAAAAACTAAATTTAGGGAAAGATAACTAAATACCTTGCAAAGTAAAGTACAAAATAATTAAACAAAAATCAAAGAATATAAATTATACGATATTATTTTATCTAATATCTACTCTTTTTATTTTCAATTATTCTTGAAATTTATTGTTCCAAACAAATTGAGAACCCATCAATGTTTTTCACACCTATCCCCATGAATTGAAAGATCTCATTTCCATTTGTTTTTACAATGAGTCACAACTCACAAATTTCAACTCACAACTTTCTATAAACCATGTATTTGCTCTTAAAATTTTTTTCTATAAACTATCACATTCCTATCATCTTAGAAGCATCACCAACTAGTGTTGAACACAAAAACCTCTTTAGCTATTGTTTTTATATTAAAAAGATGAGAAAATAGTATATGGGTGTAAAGAGTTTTTATACTATCTTCCAATTACAAATTAACATATATGATAAATTATTTGACTTTTACAATAATTAATTAAAAGTCATCCCTATTGTAATTTTTAATTGGTTGATAATGTTAAATTTTTTTTTTTAATTCACAGTGCATGAAAATTAAACTTTAAAAAGATTGAGTTTTATAAATAGACAAATGAAAAAAGTCACATGAGCAAAAATGACCTGAATCGGAGTGCTCTCGACCTGTACGACACCGTCTTGGATATGGATATTGTTTGGAGCCACCAAGAACAGGCCTTTTGAGGTCAAGGCTAGAATCAGGATCTGCAAGATCATTGTACACATCATAATCATATATTCTGTCAGAGCTCTTGCGTTCTCCTTCTCCATTCCCTCTTAGTAGCTCCAATTCCTCTTCCCTCAACCTTCTCAATCCACTTGGTGTTTGTGATGGCAAGTATGACTATTCCATGGTTAACCACAAGAACATTATAGTGTCAAAGTTTATAAAAAGAGAAGTGAACTATAACACTGTCTTTCCAATACTTCCTCTTTTATTAGTTAAAATTCATTTAGGTCTAACTAGTTTGAGAAATAAATCTATAAAATAAGGAAGGAAAATACTATTTGTTCTGAATGCATTGGCTTAATTATTGTTTTAGTCCTTGAATTTGGGGGTTGTGCTTTTTTTAGTCCCTGAAATTTAAAAATACTTTTTTTAGTCTTGAAATTTTGAAAATTGTTCTTTTTAGTCCTTTTCATGATAAATTGGCAATTTGTGGTGGTTTTTAGAAATTCTAGCAGCTAAAAACTGCCACAAATTGCCAATTTATAAATTCTGACAGCTAAAAACTGTCACAAATGGTTAATTTATCATGAAAATGACTAAAAAGAGTAATTTTCAAAATTTTATGGACTAAAAAAAATATTTTTAAATTTCAGGAACTAAAAAATGCACAGCTTCTAAATTCAAGGACTAAAACAGTAATTAAGCCTGAATGCAATTTTTCGTCAAAACTCATGACTAGTGATTTCAATCAAAAAGCGGCTTTCACGTTTTTAAATCTTTTTAATCAATATTCACTTTAAAAATCACCCCCGCTCATTTCAATTTTCGTACAATTTGTGCGTTCAGTTTTCATAACAAATAGCATAACTAAATAAGGAATGGCATCCACATATTTTGTGAGACTTACATGAAATAAAAGAGAATGTGTTAGGAAAAGAAGTATTAAAGAATGTGTTATTAGTATTTCTATTATATATAAAAAAATGGAATGAATAAACATACACAAAATTTAATGATTCTAAAGAGATTTACAAACGAAGGATATATATTTAGTTGGGAGGTGAAGGATATGAAGAAATCAAAAGATGATGATTCATTGTTAAAAAATGTTTCTTCTATTTCTAATGATTGGACCAGATAGAGGTAGCTGAATTTGGTGTTTGATGTTGAACTTTAGCATTTTCCTGAACGTGACATAGCAATCAACTCTATTAACAAACTTACTAACTTTAAGTATTACGAAAGAAAAAGGAACAACTCATGAGAACAAATAAAATACCATAACATGGTGAGGGAACATTGAACATATATCATCGGTCATCACATTTTACTAACATTTTCGAAGAGTTGCTGTGTTGGTTTGGTTGGGGTCTTGCATTGGATTCAGGATGAGCAGTTTGCAAAAGAACAAAAGAGGGAGATGACCAGCTCACATTGGAGAAGAAATATTTCTTTATTTACTTTTTTTTTCATTGATGAAACTTTAAATAACAACTTTGTTATAAAAGGGAAAAAAAAAAGGATTAAACTTTCAAATTTATCCTTGAGAAATTTAATAGCAAACACATTAATCCCAGAGAAAGCAAAAACCTTATCTTGCTCCCTGAGAACACAATTCTAGGTCATATTAGATTATTAGTCTTTAGGCACTAAACATATTGGTTTTTCAGAAGAACTGGTAGGTGACCTGATAGGATCATAGTGACCCCAAATTTTTTATTTTAAGTTTATTTAAATGATTATATTAAATTAATTATTTTAGTGACCCCATTTTTTTATTAAAATATATAAAAAATTATTCCATTTATTTAATTTATTTTTCTCTTATATACTATTTTTATACACATTACAGTTATATTTTATTTTACTTATAAAAATTATTCTTTATATATTAAATTTCTTATATATGTTATAGATATAAAAATTTTAATTTTCTTTATTAAATCATAATTCTAACTTTGCCCCTTCTAGTATGGGCAACATTTATAATTCTTGGGGACAAATTTTCACGAGGTAACTTGTCTACTGCCAAATTTGTCAAGAACAAATATTGGGATTTACTCGCAGATAAAGAAAAGAAAAAAAAAAAGTTTTCAGAACATTCTAAAGAAAATTTTCTCATTCAATTTTTATAGTTTTAAAACTAAAGCAGAAATAGACATTCCAACTTATGTGTTCTATTGATTTATTTTGGATAGTAAAGAAGTTTTTTAGAATTGAAGAAGCCCTTATCAGTAAAAAAAAAAAAAACATTTTTTTCCCATAAAACTAAAAGAAGCTTAAAATGACATTTTATATATGATACTAACCTTGTCAGTAAAAAAGACTCTCTTCACAGGATTATCATTCTTGGGTTGAACCCATGAATCACATGTGAGGTGCACAGGGCCATCAGGGAAGCCATCAAAGACTATACTCTTTAAAAACATCTCCTTGTGGTGTTCATTCTCAACCAAAACAGCACCCACTTTTCCAAACTCTGCTGGTAACTCAAATGTGGCCTCATAAAGCACCTCATTCTCCTTTTCCTCAGTCTTGTGTGCATTACCTTTTATTGTCTTTCTCTCTGAGTTCGTTTCTTCATTCATAGGAAACAAAGGGTAAGGAAAGTAAAAACACAAAAATGAGAGAGAGAATTGTAAAACTTATAATTTTCTTTTTATTTGTCTTTTAAGGTTTCTATGTAGAAATCAAGAAATTTAATAAATTTTCTTGATCTTAATAAAATAGTTGTGAGTTTCCTATTTTATGCTTTTTCATTTCTATTTCACAATAAATACATATATATGTGTAAATTAATTACTGATCAGGTGAAAAATAAGGGTATAATTGACAAAACAGTAACTAATATTATGTTGAACTTTTCAAACGAAAAATAAATAAAAACAAAATAAGTAATTTTGGTTTAATATTTAATTTTGCATATATTTTATTTATTTTATTTTGGTCCGATTGAACCCTAGTCCTAACATATTCATTTAAGGTACCATCGAAAAATGATTTAATTAATTAAAATGCAAGAAAAAACAATTTGCTGCCCAGGGTATCTCCATCTCCTGCTAAAAGCCATAGACTAGCTAATATCTTCATGTACAGATACATAGTTGTTTTTTCACATCGGATATCAAAATCGAACTTATAATCACGTACTAAAGAAACATAGTTATTTGTCGATCATATTACTCAATGTTGATTATTAATTGGAGTTTAATGATAATACATTAACAATCATCCAATCATAAATCATCGTTAATATGATTTTTAAAGTAGTTATTTTAAAAGTCAATAAACTTACTATATATATTTTACATGGTGTATAGTCTTTTTTTTTTTTTCTCTATTAATTGATGGATGAAATTTTGATTGGAAGATTTAATTTGAGAAATTAAGAATATGAAAATTAAAGTGAGATACCTAAAATGACAAGTCTCAAACATTCAAACAAAAGCACAACTAAGCTTAAAAACTTACGTGAATCAAGGTCATTGCTCACAAGCTCCAAAACAAGAGCTTTCCCAACAAACTCTTCAATCCCTTGAACACCATCTCTAACGAGATTCGTTAAGGGTCCTCCACCACTTCGCTTCACAGTCACAAGGGCCTTCACATTATTCTGAGACTTGTTGGAGATGCCAGTGTTTCTCTTCATCGTAGCATTCACGCATGCTATGCGAACCTCTCTCTGACACTCTCCCTTAGTACTTGGGAAAGAGAGTTTACGCTGTTGTTGGCTCAAGAACCAACAACTAGTATTCTTGTGGCAATTGTGAGTGTAATTTTTATGCATACACAAGGAGGAAACTGCACTTTTAATGATGGATTGATGCACATGTTGATTCTTTAGCATCATGGTGATGGTGTTGCTGATTTCAGTGTGGATATGGTTAATTGGTTACCCCAACGTGAAAATGCGTCTATTTAATTAAGTGTATGAGAGGTGCCGTGGGGTCTCTGGTGCCTTCTACCATGGAACCCTCATCTACCAATGGTTGCGTGCAAAATACAAATATAACCAAACAAGATAAATAGCCATAAAAAGTAGGGTTGCCAATATAGGTAAGATAATAAATGAGCTAAGTGATCAACAATCTGATGCCAACTCCCTTTTTTTTTCTTTTTTGTTTATTGATGAGTGTACTTTTCAATAACTTGGTGGGTCAACTATATATCTTGAGAGAAATCTTCTAGATTCTAATGCTTATAATAATTGAATAGTTGTAATGAATGAAACTTTTTGTGATTAGAGCCTGTGTAATAGTCTTTCTATTCTAAAATGATTGGTGTTTTAACATTTGGGAAAAAAAATCATATAAACTAATGTTTTCAATTTTTTTATGAAATATTAAAATTTTTATTTCATATTTATTTCAAATAAATTACATTAATTTAATGATTTTTTAAGTATTGTGTCTATTCATTTTTTAACTACAATCATTAATCATTTAATAATTATAAATAATACATTTTTAGAGAATAAAGATATTTTAATAAAATTGTTTCAATAAATAATTTTTTTTTACAGAATAATTTATTTATTGTTATTCTTAATATGTGTGAGAGAAAAAACTTTAAATGAGTCATTTTAAAATAGAAGTGCGTATGCTTTTACTACTATGAGGCCTCTACTACTACTAAAGTTTTTTTTTTTTTACTTCTTATTATGATATTGGTACGGATTATTCATTGTCGAAAAAAATAACTAAACTCCGTCGGAGATCATAAACGCACACTAAAATGGGTATTCTCCTCTCAACATGATTTATTCTATACCCAAAATAGTATTACTAGAATTCGAACCATTATAAATGGTTTCTCATTCTATCACATCTGTTAAAAAATAAAAAAATAAATAAAAATCAATGAGCTAAGTGTACGGAGGAAAATGGAGATCCATTAATGGAGGACCACAAATTAGCTGACAGATGTATTATTTTTAATACCAACGAACGAATCGTAAAGATTTTAAGCTGCAGAGGGCAACCGTGATGCGATGGTATTCCAGTTCCACTGTAATATCGTTGACTATTTGATTTTAAAGTACTATTTATTTTCATTAACTATAAAAATGTAGCACGATGCACCTTATTGGTGACTGTGACGCGGGCATTGACATTGAGAGCGTTTGGGCATGTTGTTGGTCTTTCAAGTGATTAGGCTATTAATTTAGGTACATATTGGTTGGCCCATGACAGTTTGTTTGTATATAAAATAATGAAAATACATTATTATTATTATTATTATTATTATTAGTATTTCATTGTTTCATATAAAAATTAGAATTTAATAAGAATATATCAATATTATAAAGTCTTTTACGCTATCATCAAATTATGAATTACCATATACAAAAAAGATTGTTAACTTTTCTAATTTAAAATAATAGTTTTATTCATATAAAATTAAAAATTAATTAGATAGAATACACTGAGAATATATTAAAAAAATTAAACTATCATTTAATCATAAATTGCTTGTCATGATAAGATTTTATAACAATTAGGAAGCATTTGTTTCACGGATTTGATTATATTCTCGGAAATAATATTTCTGGAAATGTTATTACTGAGAATGTTATTCCCACCAAAGATGTTTGATAAATACTTATAATTCCTAGAAATGTTTTTAAATTTATTTTAATTTAAAAATAAAAATATTAAATAAATAAATAAATGAGGTAGAATAAGAGAAAAGTGAGAAATTATTTTAAACATTCTCATGGGAATATAAGATTCCCATCCTTTTACATGGAAATAGGAAGATGAAAAAACATGTGTAATATGGATTCCTAATAATGAATTATGCCTAAGAATATTATTTTATTATCTTCTAACAAACATGTGAATATATATTTTCATATCAACATTTTCAAGAATCTAATAAGATTCCGTAAAACAAACGTCACCTTAGTTTTAATATAATAATTAAGATTATTTGTAATTAATTATTAATGTAAAAATCTTTGCACTATAGTATATCAAAATTAAACTCAATAAATTAATTATGACTGTAATTTAAAACCTTAACTCTGATTGTGAGCCTGTAAATGATTTCCTTGAAGTGAAGTGAGATGCACTAGCTGAGTTAGGGGGCACAAAATCGTAAAATTCTTGAGCCTGCATATATATGCGTAAATTAATATTGGAATATTGTGATAATGAATGGGGACAGATTTAAGGGGACCAGTAGCAACCTTCGGTGCCGCACAGCACAATGATCACAATTCACAAATATATCGTCATATGCAACACATGTTGGAAGTTACGATTAGGACACTTTGGTGTTTATTTCTAAAAAGCCAAGGAAAAAAAATAGTAAAAGAAAAAACATTGAGTACAAGATGTACCCAAGTGAAAGGTAAATATAATTTACCAAAGGGGTTTAGCTCAGTTGGTTGAGCAGGGTACATGAGTATTATAAACCACTTGGTACTATCTTCAATTCTTATGGATAAAAAAAAAAAGGTAAATATAGTTTTTATATACAAAGGAAAACTAAATTAGTTACACTAATGAAGATGTCACAGGAACCTTAGAGCAATAAGAAATACTAAAATACAACAAGCAACAAGAGAGTTTGATGCAAACAAAATCAACGGCACCTACATCAACTTTGTCAAAAGCAAAATCCATTATGGGCATAATCCATTCTTCAAAGTGCTGTAAGTTCTCGTCATGGATCTACTAACAATATTCCAAACCAAAATTTCAAAACTATACAAAATATCATTTTTGATATGATAAGAGAATAATTTTTATGTCTCATAATTCAGCTTATAAAAGTTTGAATTTCTTTGAGCTTTCTGAATTCTATTAATTCTACTATTTCATTTTCATCTCATATATTTATAGTAGAATACAAACTAGTAATGAACGGTAACCAAACATTCTTATTCTAAATCATTCACTTTGGATGGCTTATTTATTAAACAATTAAATCTATTTACTATAAAAAATAAAAATAAAAACCACTTCACGCCCAAATAGCAATATTTTTTTTACCTTGACTGAAATTTCTTTTAACATTCATCTTCTATAGAGTTGTTTCACTTGCTTCTAGTCTTAACAAGCACTTGTAATCAATATATATAAAATTTACGAATCCAAAAATAGCTTCGAAAAACATGTGGCGAAACAAGGTTATTTCTCAAGCATTGGATGACATGTGTCATTATTTCATGCTTCGGAATTGTTTGATTCAGTTACAAACCAAATTCAAATTCAAATACATTTAAGTCTCATTAATTTATTATGAACAAAAATGATATCAATTGATATTTAATTTTCGAAATTAAAAATGAAATCATCAATACTATAGATTTACAAAATATGCTTTGTAAATATTTGGTCCAATTATATACTAAATTTATTTTCTGTATAATAAATAAAAAATCAATTGGCATTAATAACATGAGAAAATCATCA
Organism: Pueraria montana var. lobata; assembly: GCA_026413185.1. Taxonomy (NCBI): domain Eukaryota; kingdom Viridiplantae; phylum Streptophyta; class Magnoliopsida; order Fabales; family Fabaceae; genus Pueraria; species Pueraria montana. The sequence continues at coordinate 11,404,965 of CM048655.1, forward strand.
GTCAGAATTAAGAAGAAATTCTTCCAAATCAATCATTTATCAATAATTAATTTGGCAATTTCCATTTATTTATTTTGATTTCGTTCAACATTTTTAAATTAAAAAAGATGTTTAAGATCTGTAATTGTGTAATTGCGTAATTGGGTAATCAATAATTAATTTTGAATTGCACAATAGGCATTGTTATGTAATTGCAAAATTGTAATTATGTAAACTTTTTTCTTCTTCTCTATAAATTATTGATTTGAAGGTTGTATTGCACTAAATTCCTGCTTCGCACTATCATGCATTCTGTGGAGTTTTTTTTTTCCTTCAACTTCATTCTACACTTTCTTTCTCAAAGAAAGAGAAGCATCATGAAACATTAGAAGCTATAAACACTGTGCATAGACCATGTTTCCTATTCTTTTTCTTCCAAAAATCAGTAAAATTTAATTATTGTCTTTCTTATACCTTTCTTCTATTGAAAAATGACTTATTTATTTGCACTACTTTATTTTTTCTTTCTTCCATTGAAAAATGGTACTAATTTGTGTTTGAGAAGGAGGCCAATATTTGTTATTAGATAACAACTTCTTGATGAGTGAAACATGTCTCTATCCTTTTGATCTTTTGTTAATTTACTTTCCATCATGTGCATATATCATGTTATTGTATTGTAGTTGAAGAAACTATTTTTTATCACCTATTATTTCAAATTTCAGGTAAGTTGTTAGTGGAATGAACTATGAATCTTGTTAGAACAAAGCAACCATTATTGTTGAAGAATTTATAATTCAAAATATCATGAAGCTACAAGATAGAGTTAGAGTCTCAACCAGAAACTTCATCAAATGAAAGCAAACGATAAAACAAAAGGATATATGTTTTCTATGTCTATTGTAGGGAATATAGTCTATAAAAAAAGTTCTATTATAAAAATTATAATTGTTGTACCTTTTACTAATTTATTGTTTTATAAATTTCAATGTGATTTTTTTTCCTTTAGAGTATACGTCAAATATTCTTTGGTACTCAAATGTAGGTAATTTTTTAATTCTTTTATTTATAAAAATATATGTTATAATTATATTACATTATGACCAATATATATTATAAATTCAATTAATTAAGATAATTATGTCCAAAATATATCAGTTTGGATTAAAATATAAAGGATTATTTTAAGTTTTTATATTTATACAGTAATTAAAAAATATAATTTCTTTGGTAACAAATTGATACATATAACTTAATTTAACACCAACTATTTCTTTGACAATTATAATTTAAAAAAAACTAATTAAAATATTATTGTGTAACAAGTAATATGCAATACATTAGGATCCTTTATTTGGATAATTAATCACTTAAAAAATATTAAAAATAAGATAAAGATATTTTGCAGCAAATCATCTATCACAAATTAAGAGTAATGGATGATTTAACTTTTTATCAACTAAGTGGGTGTATGTTAGCAAATGCATATATGGTTTGCTAACTTACACCCATTTACTTTTTAGAAAGAGTAAGTTAGCAAGCTATAACTACAAAATTTTAAAAATACACCTAAGGTGTAACTTGCTAACTTACTCCTTCTAAAAAATAAGTAGGTGTAAGTTAGCAAACCCATTAATTAATTAATATAATTTAAAAAAATAATGGATCTTTAATTTGAAAGTCAATTAAAATAATGGATCTTAATGTATTATTTTACATTTTTATTGATAGTTTATAGCAAATTAAATTATTTTATTTAGATAATCAATTAAAATTTACATATACAATTAATTAGCATCTAAATGAAATAAATTTTTTGTTATCATAAATATATGAATATAAATTATATTCTTCAATGATTTGTTATTTATTCAATATTAAATTAGATTAATTATGTTATTCCTTGAAATAATATTAATATCTTGAAACCAAATCGTTGATGTTGTGTATTTTTTTTTTATAAAATGTGATTATTATTCTTCATCAGATAACACCACAACATAACTTATAAAAGTAATTGATAAAAAAAAACTTATAAAAGTAAAAGCACTCTTAAAAACATAGAACAAACTTATACTAGAGTATATCAAGTCCCGAGAAAATAAAGATAGTGTAATTCAAATGACACAGATATGTGCATTTAAGTACCAACGGAAAAATGACACATGTATTAAAGTTACTTACTACTTAAGTAACGGGTATAGATATGGATATGGGAAGTTTTTAAAAGGACGGGTATGGGAACATGTATTATAGTACCCTACTCAAACCCTACCTATTGTCATCCTTATCAGCATATATGTCGTCGTGCATGACACGCGTTGCTTAAATTTAGGTTTTAATTTAAAAATATATAGTTAAAAATGTCATTTTCATAAAAAAATCATTTTTATTATAACTACGAACTCTTACTTTAGATTGATTGAAATATTATTTCATAATAATTATTTAAATTACTATGTTACATACCTAACACTTAAATAATTTTTATTTATCTAATTTATTGTATTTTAAAATCATAGTTTACAAGATATATTTCAACTATATATAATATATCTATAATATACACCAATAATTAATAATTAAGAATATTATATTTTAATTATAAATAATTCTTAATATAAATTTAAGAATATATTTATATTTTTGAAATATTTTATAAAAATATGTATGAATAATATTTATTCGGTGCATGACATGGGTCACCCAGTTTTAGTGTTGACTAATTTCAAATCTTGTCTATAGTAATATAACAACCATCAAATCGCTGCCGCGTGTCACTTTCACAAGCAATACTATTTTTTTTCCTTTTTTTTTTTTTTCTTTACCAATTCACACTCTTTTTCTCTCCCCTGCCCCTATGCAGAGCACCGGCCCACTGCTAGTTTGAACTTTATTGATGGAAGAGTTTTAGTCATTATGTCCGTAACACTTCTAGTTTTAGTTATTGCATTTTTTTTTCTTCTATTTATTATATATTTATTTTTGAAAATTGCATAGGAATCTCAAAATTCTGACAAACATATATCTACTCAAAATAATGAATACTATCTAGTTTTGATTTCTAATAATTTTTCAGAACAAAACCTAGGAAATAACAAAATGACCATTTTGTTTTTCAAATTAGAACTAATGATAATAGCGACATAAATTAGTAAAAATAGCTAAAATTGTAGAGAAGTATATTTTTAAGTTTGGAATAATATTTTGAGTAATAAAATATATTCTTAGAAATTTTTTAGAAATTATTTAAAATTCCTATGTTACATGACCTAAAGTCCGTGATTAATTGTATAGGTACAACCAGTGTCATTTTAACTTAAAAAAATTCTGAAAAATTATTTAAGTGATATTTTTAAGTGACAAATAATCTAATAATTATATTTTATTATTTTCAAAATTTTATAATTTATTGAGTTCACAATCTTGTCCTTAATTAATTAGAGAATGACAAAAATACTCCTAACCTTTGATAAATAAAATTCGACCAAGATAAATAGACTACCACATCCATTTACTTTTACTTAAAAAGTAAGAAATGAGAATATAAGATTAAAAAGAAGATAATATCAAAATTTAAATTAAAATTACTAATTTACTAAAAATTTTCACAACATATTATAATTGCTACATGGACCATTTTCCACCACTAAAGCCACCTTAATAAGATAATACATAAGTTTTATATTTAAATTGAATAACTTTTATTAATTTACCTTAACCACTTATTTAATTGAGTGGTTGTCATCATAAATTTGTGTTGTGGATGTAGAAAATGAAACAAATCCTTAATTTAATAATAATATTTTTAAATCTAAAAAAATCCTAAAAATAAGATTATATCCTTTTATACCTAACCAACTTAAATTAAACAAAACCCTCCTGGATCTAGATTCCCACAGTAACCCACAAACACTTTAATTACTTGTCCCCCCCCCCCCCCCCCCCCCCCCCCCCCCCCCCCCCCCCCCAATTTCTTAAAAGTTTTTTAACTACCATTAATTTTGCTACGTTTTTCCTACAATGCTAACTAACCACAATTTTTTTTTTTTGAATAAATAATTTATTAAAGCCTAGAAACCTCCTCTCTTGACCATCTCTGACATTTAAAAATGAAAGTATTTCTTCTTTACCAAATAACATAGAGTGAGAAGCCAAATACAATACTCCACGCTAAGCCATGCACAACACTTTGGTTAGACAAATTGCAACATAACCAGTCAAGCCAATCATTTGAAACCGAAAGAAGTGGCCATGTACCAAAAAAAAAGAAAGAAGTGGCCACGTTACCTTGAATTAAATAAGGACTACATTGCTTTAACTTCAAGACATGTATAAGATTTTCCGCCTAGGTCACACAAAACGAACATAAATCACTCTCACAAAGACCTATATTTTTCCTTTTGGTATTTAACATTAGTCTTCCATGAGATGCTTGTTAGAATTTTCCTATCCCGTGGGTTACAATTAATTGTAATATTTTGTTTTGCCAAAAATGAGTTAATATTATGATCCATTTGATAATACTTAAGCTCATTAATAATGTGATTAATTTTTACAAGTTTTGAACACTTAATTTTGATCAGTGTGGGAAACGGGCCGAACCACTGGCCCCATAATGGGAGATGCATAGGGTTAACAAATAGCAAAACTAGGTCTCCTTTGTCGTCACGTCATTCAAACTGTTCACTAGGGTTTGCTCCATTGAGAACTCTAGAACGTGGAGCATGTGATCAGGCAAATAAAGACTTGGCTTTGGATTTCAAGAGATTTCTCTACGCACAAACAATTCTCTTCTTGATCATGTCTTCAATAAGTAAGTAAACTTTTTTCAATTTTATCGGTGTTCTAAATTCATAAAAAATTATGCCGTTCTTGATAAATTATTTATTTATATTACATTTGCTATCAGAACCAAATTTATATGATTTAGGAAATGATTAATAATTATTATACGTTCTTTTTATTTTAATCGAGTTGATACATAGGTTAACTATCGAGTTAATTTTCGATCCGTGCTTTTTGTTCGATTCCAATTGCTATTATTGTTGCGCATCTGTTATATGAACACTCTTATTTTCTTTAATCGTTAGTTGCAATTAAATGCTCCTTTTGGACGCTGCTGTAACGATTGAACACTCTTATGATTTCAATTTCAATCGTTACACGTACTTGCGCCACTGGATGTGATCATTATAATAATAGGCTTAATTGTAATTTTTACTTCTAATTTTTTATTTTTTTGACAAATTTTACCTCCAACAAATTAATTTGACGTATTTTACTCCAACTTTTTTAAAAAGTTACAAATTTTACCTTCCACCATTTTGTTAATGTGACATGCTAAAATAATTGTATTTTTTACCCCAAACTTTTTACTTTTTGACAAATTTTACCACTAATTTTTTTATTTTTTGACAAATTTTATCCCTAACTTTTTTTATTTTTAAGTGAATTTTACCTCCATTTTTACGCTTATGCTAGCATGTCATGTCAGCAAAATAGTGAAAGGTAAAATGCACCAAATTAATTTATTGGGAATAAAATTCATCAAAAAGTAAAAAGTTGGAGGTAAAAATTGCAATTAAGCCGTAATAATATTGTCATGCTACTGTTTCGCAATTGGGAATTGTTACTGAACGTGAATTTGTGTTTCACAATATTTACTTGATTACCATCTTGCAATACTAGCTACGCTCCCTGTTACACGCTTCCTGATTGCCAAGTCTCCATTTGGTATTTTATACTATTTTCCAAAACCATTTAATTGATGTGTTTATATTTTAGTTTTGGAATAAAATTGGTGATTGGCAATTTCCTTTTGATTGAAATTCAATTCAATTGAAATTGAATTAGTGCTCTTGATATTACGTGGCTGTCTACTTTCTATACAGGAATTTTTTAGACTAGTAAAAAGACTTAAATAACTTCTACTTTCTTGACACCTATTATTAATTGGACTATTTTGGACATTTAACTTGTTTTGAAAAATAGAATCTGTATAGCCAGATGTCATCATTTAGATTTTTCAGCCTAAACACTCTTCTTTTTTAATAACTAGATGGTTCTCGTGCTTATGCACGGGTTGTCAATTTTTTTTAACGATATTTAATTAATAATAATTTAACTATAATTTATATAATAACTTGATTATTTTCTATCAAGTGAAGTTAGTCAGTATGTGAAGAGTTTGTATTATCTTCATTGAATCAAAAAGTAAAAAAAAAAAATGTTAAAAATCTATGTGATGTCTGTACAAGTACTAAAATACAAATATTTAATACTTTTTTTTTCTCAAGAAGTTGGACTAACAAATAAATAATTAAAAATCATAGTAATGAAATAACAATTGAATTAATTTCTGCTTAAATAAAACATAATAATAGAGAAATGATGAGAAATTATCTCCTATTTCATTTTACCTATTTTTTGTGTTGTGGTAAGTTATTCACTCGTTATAAATTGTCATACAATGTCCTTACCCTTTTTAATGATGGTTAAGATGTGTTTGTTTGAGTTATTGTTTTGTCAAATCACATTTTTTCTTTTTTGTAATTGTTATGAACAAATAAAGAAAACACATAAACATCTTATTACTAATGATATGAGATATATAATTTACTTTTTTCTCCCTCAATGGCTTAGATAAATACTTGTAAAATTTAGGCATAAAGATATATTAAAAATAGACCATAAAAAAACAAAAGTATGGCATATGTCGTTGTTATTAGTTTTTCAAATTTATCAAATTATTGTTAAAATTTTAAAATAAATCTTTAAATATATGATTTGTTTTTCAAATATGTTTCTTTTACAATTGCAATAAAATTTATTTGTTAATTAAATGACTTTTTAAAACTATGAGTAAATAATATATGTATTGATAGTGAAAAGGAGTTTCACACTATCATCCAATAAAAAAACCAGCATGTATTAGTTTGTTAAATTTTATAATAACTATATCAAAAGTCATACCAATAGTGATTTTTAAATGATTGACAATGTAGAAGAATATTTATTATTTAAGTTCAAAGAGAAGAAATAGAATACATCTATAAAATACATAAAACAAAAAATTGCTAATGCATTTTTTAATTAAATTAAATTTCACAATTTTAAGGATAAAGAAAACTAATTTTCTTAATATTTGATATTTTAATTTTTTTTTATTACAAAAAAGTAACCATATTATTAATAGAAGAATCTGTACCAAAAAAATACCTTGTACCAAAAAAAAAAATATTAATAGAAGAACTATTAATCCAGTATGTTAATTCTATTTATAAATTCAGTATGTTCATCTAGCATTTTAATAGTGGATGAATAGTAACATATTAAAATTTTACTAAATGGGACGAAAAATTTTGGAGGGACTAACTTCAAATTTCATATATTTTAAAAGGACGACAAACATATTTTTCCCAATAAAATAAAACAAATCTCCCAACAACCAACACGTATATGTTGGAAGAACTTCTTTATATATTTATTATTGAAACACAACTTATGACCCTTTGTAATTCTAAATTATTTTATAAAATACAAACACTTCTTAAATAAAAATATTTCATAATTAAAAACATTAATTAAAATGATTTTTTAAACTTTAATTATAAATAAACTAATAATAAAAACAAATTTTAAATAGAAAAAGATTAATAAGATGTGTTATCTTAAAATTTAATGTTAATGTTATTCAATTTTTACTACAATTGATGCGTGAAATATGAAAAGAATAATTATTTTTATAAATATGGTATAATATAGTGATGCTTATATTTGTTTTTTTAATTTAAATACTAAAAAGTGATTATATTAATTCAAATGGTTTAACCCTTTATTTGAATTAAAATGCAGATATAAATTTAAAAAAGTTTGATAACATAATTTTATCATTCAATTGAGAATAATAAACAAATGTCAATTTATTAATATATAATAATCAATCATGAAAATTTTTCAAAATGATTATAATAATTAAACATTAAAATTATCTATCTTTTAAATAAAAAAACTTAAATAAAATAAAATCAAGTGATATACAATTTTAAAAAATATATTTTGTTTTATCTATTTTTTTAATTTAAGAATATAAAATAAAATCTAATTTTATAATAAAATATAGGGTAAAATATGTTTCGGGTCCTTGTAAAATATCAAAAATATTAATTTCATCCTCCTAAAATTTTTTATATTAATTTGGTCCATCTAAAACTAAAACATATTTTTGTAGGTTCTCGTTGGTAACTCTATTAAACAGTAGTCTGACGTGACTAACGGACTTACACGTGAAATTTGATTACAAAATTTAATTTAAATTGATCAATTTTCCATGTGCTATGATACTCCATTGAAGGAGGAAGAAACGACATTCAATGGTCCATAGAAAGAGGAAGGAAACACCATTATTGTTGGATTGAGATGCCGTTTTGAGTAGAGAGATTGTCAAAGGATGGTGGAAAACGACGTTTAAGGGTGTGCTTGGTTTGCAGTTAGGTTGACTAAAACGGCCGTTGAACGGAGAAGTAACAAATTGTTAATTCTTATTTTTGTGCTTTGGAAAGTGGAATTTCTCGTTTGCATCAATACAAACGGGTTCCCCAACACATACTAAAATTGTAACGCCGTAAATAAAAGGTATTTAGGCATCCGAATTTGAGTCTTGCTGTGTGCGTCAAGTTGAATCGCTGGAACCAAATTTTGATTGGAGATTGTGGCAAAGTTGATTTTGACGAATCCGTTAATTCCAAGGGAGTGATATGTTGAGCGGTGCCTTTTGAAGCTGCGGTGTTGCAATTAGCAATTTTCCTCAAATTGCAATTCATGATTCAGATTTCAATTCAATTGAAATTGGATTTGCATCACTGTATCTCTCGTCAACAAATTCGTTTTATCCATGTGTCCTTGTTTTATTGATTAAGGTATTTCTCATTTGTTCCCTAGATCTAAAGTCTCGTCCAAATTGAAGTTGTTTGTGTGTCGCCCACCATGACCACGCGACGATGATGCATTGATGCCTCCATTTCGTTCCCTTCACCACACAATCACGAGCATGACGAAGGGGAAATGGGATTAGGGTTCTCTGCTCCTCAAAATAAACATTTTATAGAAAGGAATTTACATGAATAAAAATGAATTATTAAATGACATGGAAGACATAATACAAGTGGCTAAACAAACGATATACATTATAATCCTCCACGTGTAAGTCCGTTAGTCACATCAGACTATCGTTTAATAGAGTTACCAATGAGAACCTACAAAAATATGTTTTAATTTTAGAAGGACCAAATTAATAAAAAAAAAAATTTGGAGGACGAAATTAATATTTTTCATATTTTAGAAGTACCCGAAACATATTTTATCCTAAAATATAAAAGTAATGAAATAGATTTGAAAATATATTCAGCTTGCGCTAAAGCCTTTTGAGAATGCTTATTAATTGTTTCAGTAAAAAGATGATCTATTATTGGCTTGTGCACACAATATGTATAGAAACAAGTAAGAGTTTCTCTATTGGCCCGAGTGTAGCCTTTTGCTTTTTAACAGGAAAAACACTGTTTCACAAAGAAGAAAAAATGTCTTGCTAGTGTTGTAGGAGAATTGGACACGTGTTAAAGAGTGAAAGCCTGAAATATTATATAACATCATGATATTTTCGTTTATTTTTTGGAAAAAAAAAAATAAAACGTGAACCACTTGCTTTTTTTTTTTTATGTTTTTTTTTCTTTTTACGTTTTCTTTTCTCTCTCTCTCTCTCTCTCTCTCTCTCTCTCTTTCTGTTTTAGTTTTTTTTTCCTTTTATTTTTTTTACGTATTTTTTTCTTTTTATGTTTTTCTTTATTTTTTCTTTTATATTTTTCCCTTTTACGTTTTTTTCTTTGTTTTTTTTTGTTTTTACGGTTTTAAACCTTTTATATATTTATATTATTATTATTATTAAATTTTATTACAATTTAATAAATAAAATTTATATTGATTAGTTAATATATTTGCTATAAAATAAGAGTCAAATGGTGATGCACTGACTGTGTAAAACTATTTTACACTGTCAACCAATCACAATTCATCATTGGTATAACTTTTACGGTAATTATTGTAAAAGTCAACAAACTCACCATACATGATGGTTGTAATTGGATAACGGTGTAAAAAAATTTTACACTGTCCGTGCATTACCTATTTTCTCATAAAATAATATTTGAATTACATGTTTAATAACTTTATATGTGAAGATTTTTTTTATTAATATTAAAATGATAATGTTAACAAATTAAATAAATAAATAATAAATATATTAAAATTATTTTATTAAATATATTTTTATTAAAGATAATGTTAAGTTATTTCTTCAATATTAAAAATTATTTTTTAAGAATATTTTTAAATTCAAAAACACGTAATTTTTAACAAGATATCTTCTTCACAAAATATTTTCAATAAGATATTTTATTTTTCAATAATATTACTTATTACTTATTAAAACTAATTATAACATATTTACCTAATTTTATTTTTACTTTAAAATCCTATAAAATAATTTTTACTTAGAAATCATATAAAATAAGAGAAAATAGATTATATGTAACGACCCTCAGATCCGACATCTCAACGGCTCCACTCCGCGACACTTCACACGGTAACACTTCTCTCAACTCCTCGTTGGTCAGAACCCTCCACCGGTTATAACCCTCCGTGAGTAGCCCTTTCCGAGACATCTGGCTGCTTTCAGGATCATTGACTGTCCCCACAAACTAACACGAGACTTCTCAGCGTGTTTTGTCCTGACTCGCACACTTCTTGGGAAACTTCCCAGGAGGTCACCCATCCCATAATTGCTCAAAGTCAAGCACGCTTAACTTTGGAGTTTTTAAGTGATGAGCTATCGAAAAGGAGATGCATCTTATTGGTATAGGTAGTACCAATTATTTCCTTTAAGTCATCCTCAATTGCACAGTCCCATAACTGTATAGCCTCTGGATCCCTTTCATTCCGGTGTGATTCGTCTGGGGTGTTACATGCCTACCAGCTTCCGCCTGGTTCGTCCTCGAACCACACCGTACTGGAAGAGAGATCTATTTTGATACCATTTTTTTTAATCTGCTCTTACTTAATCTCTTCCCTAAGGTCACTACCAATTTTCAACCTATTTAGTTTCAAATTTAAAGTATTCAAGACATACTCAACTTCAAGTCTTTAGACTTCTTTATCAAGTTTATCTCTCTTACAATCAAGCTAGGCATGTGCAAAGATTTACTACTAAGAACTTTAGCCACCACATTGACTTTTTCAATGGTACTTCAACTCAAACTCATAATGTTTACTTCCAAATATCTACCAAATAAATTCTCTAACTTCATGCATTGAATACAATTCTCAAAGTCATAGCATCACTGTAGCATCATAATTTCAATTAACAATATATAACCATACATCATATAAGTATAAGAATAACTATACATACACATGAGTATATATATATATATATATATATATATATATAGTACGATTCCTATGAGAACACTTTGTTATGTGAGAACATGAGAACAACTAATAATAACCATCAGATTAAGATTGAAAATAATAAATGGTTGAGATTAAAATATTTAAAATTCAAATTGTATTTTAGGAAGTGATAATTAAGATCTTTTATAGATTTATTTTTTATTAGATTATATATTAGATCATAATTTGAATTTTAAATATTTTAATCTCAACCATAATTAATCTTGATCATATTTTAATCTCAAAGTGTTCTCAAAGGAGTCGTACTCATGTAATATCTAAAGCACAATTGAATGTTCCTGGCATGAATCTCGTAATGCATTTATATAAATGTAATTGAACTATCCTATGGTCACAACCAACGAGTTGCAGTACGCATCTCATTTCCTTTTTTTTTTTTACCTATAAAATTAAAGTAAGGCCCCATCACAATTTTTCACTTCTAGGTTATACATTTTATTCGCAGGATACAAGAAGTGTATTGCTACCTACTCTACAAGTACCGGGGGTAACAATCACAATAAGCAATATAAATATAAAAATAAAGTAACCCAGTCGTTTAGAAATTTCACCCCGTAAACATAAAAGTTCTAGTGAAGTCCAACTTTAATATAAGATGAATCGCTAATCTGAAATTCTCTCTCTTTTAATATATTATAAATAGGGAGTCAGTAACACCAGATCACCTTCAAATTAACTATCTCGTGCGCAAGAGATTGCGAGCACTATTCCAGAAATTTCAAAGAAATATCGCCACCGAACATCATAATTCAGCGTTCACGAACATTCAAACGTAATTATATTAAATTTTTTTTTTCCAAAACATACAATGGAGGGTTTAGAAGAAAATGTTTTACTCACACTTCTCCGACTTGGCATACAACTGTACCCTCTTAAGGTTACCCTCAAGTGTTTCTCATTTTCCTTTGGAGTTTTAAAGTATATCAGGATGTTATCTATGAACACTGCTACAAATTGTCTAAGAACGTCCTAAAGGTTCGATTTCTTATACCCTATGAAGATAGTAAGGTACTATTCTATCCCAAGGCATCACTACATACTCAAAAATGTTTGTACCTCATTCTAAAAGTTGTTTTAGGAATACCCTTATTCTTAACTCTAATATGATGGTAAGTCGTCCTTAAGTCTATCTTAGAAGGCACCCTTTAAATTGTATAAAAGGTTGTCTACTTAGGCAAAGGACATCTATTTCCTAGTGGTAACCTTATTCAGTTTCCTTTAATCTACACGTAACATCATACTTTCATCCTTCTTCTATTTTAAACGCATTGACAGTCCCCAAGGTGACACATTAGGCCTAATTCTTTAATAAGTCCTCTAATTATTTCTTAAACTCTCTCAGCTCTAGAGGTGTCATCCCATAAGGTGCTATCGATACTAGTTTACTCCCAGGTACTAAGTCTACAACACATCTCGAAAATTTACAAACCACATGTACTAATGCAAATTCACTATCAACCTCTCTATCTTAGAAAAAGAATGCATCATTGAGCTCTCTCAATCGAGTACTTAAGACGGGCAACAACAGAACAAAAGAATTAATTGACCTTGGTTGTGTAGCAATGTAAATAGTTTCATAAGGATAATTTGTAATGGCACAATTTGAAGACAACCAATCCATAGCAAGCATGACATCCAAACTAGACATAGGCAAGCATATAAGATCAACAAAATAAGACATATCTCAATACCCTACAAGACTATTCAACAAGTAATAAAATCCGATAGGGGTGGTGAGTACACTTTGTTTAATGACTTTTGTGAAAAGGAAGGTATAATCCACGAGGTAACCCCACCATATTCACCTGAGTCAAATGGAGTAGCTGAGAGGAAAAATAGAACCCTTAAGGAGATGATGAATGCTTTGCTTATTAGTTCCTCTGCACCTGACAACCTTTGGGGAGAAGCCCTTTTAACGGCTTGTTTCTTGCAAAATAGGGTTCCACATAAGAAAACAGGGAAAACACCTTATGAGTTATGGAAAGGATATACACCAAACCTGAAATACTTGAGAGTGTGGGGGTGCTTAGCTAAAGTGATGTTACCAGATCCTAAGAAAAGGAAAATAGGACCTAAGACTTCTGATTGCATGTTTATTGGTTATGCGGAACATAGTGCTGTCTATAGGTTTCTTGTCCTCAAGAGTAATGTGCTTGATTGCAATACCATAGTAGAGACTAAGAATGCTGAATTCTTTGAGGACTCTTTTCCCTTGAGGTCTACCTATGATTCTGAACAACCTGTAGAAATTTCTAGTGAAACTATGATTGAGGATTTGAGGAGGAGTAAGAGACAAAGGAAAGAGACATCGTTTGGAGATGATTTCTACACATATCTTGTTGAGGATGACCCGTTGAGTTTTTCGGAAGCTGTTACTTCTTCTGATGCTAACCTTTGGAAACAAGCTATTAAGACTGAGATTGATTCTATTGTGAAAAATCATACTTGGACTCTAGTAGATTTACCACAAGGAGCAAAGCCTATTGGATGCAATTGGATCTTTAAGAAAAAGTATAATCCTGATGGATCAATAGATAAGTATAAGGCTAGATTGGTAGCTAAAGGGTTCACTCAAAAGGAAAACATAGATTTCTTTGATACCTTTGCGCCCAGGATTTCCTCTATTAGAGTTTTGATAGCCTTAGCGGCAATTCATAAGTTAGTCATTCACCAAATGGATGTGAAGACAACTTTCTTGAATGGTGATCTAGAGGATTTATATGACTCAACCTAAAGGGTGTGTGGTTCATGGTCATGAAAACAAAGTGTGCAAACTTTTGAAATCCCTATACGGTTTAAAACAGGCACCAAAACAATGGCATGAAAAGTTTAATGAGACTTTACTTGATTATGGCTTTTTTGCTAGTGATGCTGATAGATGCGTGTATACAAAATCTGAGAATGGTGATTGTGTCATTATATGCCTGTATGTGGATGACATGCTGATTTTTGGTACATGCAATGATATAGTTTTGAGAACTAAATCCTTTTTGGCATCTAAATTTGATATGAAAGACATGGGTGAAGCAAGTGTAATTTTGGGAGTTAAAATCATAAGGAAGGGAGATAGTATATTACTATCCCAAGGACATTATGTTGAGAAACTTCTAAGGAAGTTTGGATATTATGACTCTAAGTCAGTGAGTACCCCTTATGATGCTAACTCTCAATTGAAGAAAAATAGAGGAGAACCAATTGATCAAACTCAATATGCCCAAATCATTGGGAGCTTACTGCATTTGATGAATTTCTCTAGACCTGACATTGCATATGCAGTAGGTAGATTGAGTAGATACACTCATAATCCTAATCAGGACCATTGGGATGCACTTGCAAGACTCATGAGATACTTGAGAGGTACCATGGACTATGGTATTGAATATAGTGGATTTCCCGCTGTACTGGAAGGGTACAGTGATGCTAACTGGATCTCTGATTCAGATGAGACAAAATCCACTAGTGGTTATGTATTTACACTTGGTGGTGGTGCGATTGCATGGAGATCAGCCAGACAAACTATTATAGCTAGATCAACAATGGAGTCAGAGTTTGTTGCTCTAGAAATGGCTGGTAGTGAGGCTGAGTGGTTGAAAAACTTCTTAGCTAATATTCCTTTGGGAATGAAACCAACCCCATCAGTGTCTATGCATTGTGACTCTCAATCAGCAATAGCTGTAGCTAAAAACAAAATCTTCAATGGGAAAAATAGACATATACAATTGAGACATAATGTAGTAAAGCAGCTGCTAAAGGATGGAATAATTTCCATAGATTATGTGAAGTCAGAAGGAAATTTAGCAGATCCTCTGACAAAACCCCTGGGGAGGAACATGATATTAGAAACATCGAAGGGAATGGGACTTAAGCCAATTGAAAACAAACAAGTGATGGTAACCCAACCTTTGTGATTGGAGATCCCATGAATAAGGTTCATATGGGTAAGAACAAGTCACTTGTCAGTTCTGCTAGCACTAAAATTGATTTTAATCAATTTTAATTTTTTGTCCCTTCCTATGGTGTGAGAAAGTGCTAGATACTGCATTATTGAGAGGCTAAACTTTATAGTTAAGCTTTACGTGGTGGTGAGAAAGCTTAACAACTTATAAAGTTTTTAATGACTTTCATATCCCTTATGGGTGGTGTATGATTTGCAGCATACACTTGATGAAATCACCTATATGAGTGTCAAGTGGGGCTGCTTGTATGAGATCCTGGCAAAATCTCTAGAGCACTCATGAATACCGGGCACGCGCATGGCCTAGTAGCGCAACACAGCGATAACGGCAACTATTGTGGGGGTGTACTGTGATTGGTAGACCGCTAATACACGTCAAGTGTTTTTGGTTCATATAGCTTGCTACACCAACTACACTGTGTGTTAAGTCTTATCAGTCTACGTCTGGTTCATATAGCTTGCTACACCAGGTCTGACGCATTACATCCCATGTAATAACCCAGGAATTCTTTTCTTCTTTCTTTTAAAAATTGTTTTATTTTGCCTTTTGTAATATGTGGGGGATTGTTGTATTTTTTGAGTTTTGGAGAGTATTACAAAAGGCAAAGTCCCACATTGCTTAGGATAGCTTTGCCTCACTAGTTTATATATCCTTTTGTGTTTATAGCTTTCAAAGAGGCTAGTAAGAGGTGGAAGCCTCGCGCGCATGAGTTTGGGCCTCATGGGCCTTTCGTAGTGCAAATTCGTCGATTTGCCCCCCCTGCGCGTGCGAGAATGGGCTCTGTACTATTTTTACACTGTGATTTAATAAAATTATTTTCGGTTTAAGTTTATTTGAATTTAAAGCTTATCCGAAAATCATGTTTTTCATGTTACCGTTTTATTGAGTTGTGTGGTTACGAAAAATAAGGGATTTTATTTTGTGACCATTTTATGTGTACGATCAGATCCGTTTATGACAGTTTTAATATGTACGATCGTATCTATTTTTTACCGTTTTATATGTACGATCGTATCAGTTTACGACCGTTTTAAATTTACGATCGTATCTGTTTTTTACCGTTTGAAGATATTATCGTATATTTAGTTTAACGTTCATTTTATTAACGTTTTAATTTTTACGCTTTTAAATACCCATTCGTGCTACACGTTTGGAGAGTACCAAAATTACACCCTCTTCATCTTTTCTTCCTCTTCTGTTCCTGGGTTAAACTTATTTCTTGCCAATTCTGTGCCTCAATGCATTCTGAGAAGTTCCTGTTGTATCCTGGGGGGCTTGCGCGGAGATCCGCGGATAAGTCCTTTAGGGCAGTGCTCTTGCACGCCTCAGGAAGTGTACTTTGTCTAGAGTGGCTACAATCCTAACACTCAAAATACGTGGCAATTTAAAAACAAGAAAGGTTAGATTTTTCACACAATCATAATTGAAATTTCCTCTACTTCAATCAAATGTGGGTTGTCGCGAAAAGTTGTCAGATCATTCCTACAGAATTCGGATAACCTCCGGTACTATAGGTTAGGAGTCGTCATTGCCCCGACAACAACTCCACCCCCGTTTTTCTATTTGACAGATTCAGCATTCGTCTGCTCTTGCATAACTCTTACTATCCTATCCAAAGTTATTGCAAGTGCATCACTTGCATTTTTCCCTCGCCTATTAGTTCCCATAAATTTGCACACCACCCCTTAAATATTGGGTTGATCAAGTCCAATATATAAGAGATTAGTATGCACACTGCCCCTCAGATATTAGGTTGATCAGGCCCAATATCTAAGACATTAGTGTACCACATTTATAGTTCTAACAAGCAGTCCTATGCTCCCATATTTGACTTTTTTTTTAAAAAAAAAACCCATTACCACAGTCCGATTTAGGATCGAACTGCTTTGATACCATAAATGTAACGACCTTCAGATCCGACATCTCAGCGGCTCCACTCCATGACAATTCACACGATGACACTTCACTCAACTCCTCGTTGGTCAGAACCCTCCACCGCC
Source organism: Pueraria montana var. lobata (assembly GCA_026413185.1). Taxonomy (NCBI): domain Eukaryota; kingdom Viridiplantae; phylum Streptophyta; class Magnoliopsida; order Fabales; family Fabaceae; genus Pueraria; species Pueraria montana. Next base: position 11,422,426 of record CM048655.1, read on the forward strand.
GGTCAGAACCCTCTATGGGTAACCCTTTCCGAGACGTCTGGCAGCTTTTAGGATCATTGACTGTCCCCACAAACCAACACTAGACTTCTCAGCGTGCTTTTTCCTCCCTTGTACACTTTCTGGGAAACTTCTCAGGAGGTCACATATCCCATAATTGCTCCAAGCCAAGCACGCTTAACTGTGGAGTTCTTAAGTGATGAGCTACCAAAAAGTAGATGCATCTTGTTGTTATAGGTAGTACCAATTATTTCCTTTAAGTCATCCTCAATTGTACAATCCCATAACTGTACAGCCTCTGGATCCCTCTCATTCCAGTGTGAATCGTCCGAGGTGTTACATTATGCACAGTGTAAAACAATTTTACACTGTTATCCAATCACAATCCTCTATGTATGGAAAGTTTGTTGACTTTTATGATAATTATCCTAAAAATCATATCAATGGTAATTTTGTGATTGAATGACAGTGTAAAACTGTTTTACACTGTTAGTACATAACTATTAAACTCATAAAATAATTTCAAAAATAGATATTCTGTTGATTAATATTTATTTTATATGTTTCAAACTTTTATACTAAAACTTAATTTAAACTTAATTAGTTAATATGTATAAATTAATTTATTAAATATACTTTTATTACAAAATAATTTTAAAATGCTTTAACAATAATATCTTAAATTAAATTAATTTTAATTTATTTATGGTATAGACCTCAAATATTATTCATGGGAGACAATCCTACTCAAGATCATTATGGACGACAAAACTCTTTTTCCAAGTATTTAACACAATTGTATATCAATGACTCAACAATATTTATTTTTACTTTGAAATCCTATAAAATCATTTTTACTAGAAATTGTATAAAATAATTTTAAATAATTTCATAAATAAATATTTTGTTGAATAAAATATATATTATGAGGTTGAAATGTTTGTACTAAAATCAATTTAAATCTAATTAATTAATAAATTTATTAAAAAATAATATTTTGACTCTATGTTTAATAACTTCATATATGAAAATTTTGTTGATTAATATTTACATGATAATGTTAAACTTTTTTTTACATAAATATGCAATAAATATATTAAAATTAATTTGTTAAATATATTTTTATTACAAAATTGTTTTAAATTACTTACTCTATAATATCATAAATTAAATCATTTTTAATTTTTTTGTGATAGAAAACACAAATATCATTCACGGGAGACAATCCTACTCTACACTGTTATGGGCAAACCATTATGGATGACAAAACCTTTTTGCAAGTATTTAACACAATTGCATATCAAAGACTAACCAATTTTATTTTTATTTTGAAATCCTATAAAATCTTTTTTACTTAGAATTTGTATAAAATAATTTTAAATAATTTGGGCAACAAAATTCTTTTTGCGAATATTTATTTTGTTTCCTTTTACGTTTTCTTCTCTTTTTTTTGTATTATGTTTTTTACCTTTATTTTTTTATGTTTTTTTTCTTTTTATGTTCTTTATTTAATTTTTTCTTTTATATTTTTCTTTTTTACTTTGTTTTTTTGTTTTTACGGATTTATAATTTTTATATATTTATATTATTATATTATTTATATTATTATGATTATATTACTGTATTATATCTTTTATTTATAAAAAATTATATTCTTAAAATATTGAACATAATAGTATCTCCATTATTACATTAAAATATGTTATTATTTACATGACTGATAAATTTAAATAATTACTTATACAAATTAATTACAATTTAATAAATAAAATTTATATTGATTTGTTAATATTCTATATTATAAATTAAATTTAGTTTTATTTTTTTATGATAAAAATCACAAGTATCATTCACGGAAGACATCCCTTCTTGACACCAATATTGACAAAACATTATGGGTGAAAAAATACTTTCTGTGAGTATTTAACATAATTGCATATCAAATACTTAATAATATTTATTTTTACTTTGAAATTCTATAAAATTATGTTTACTTAGAAGTCGTATAAAATAATTTTAAACAATTTCATAAATAAATATATTATTGAATAGTAGTTTTATTATTCGGTTTAAATTTTTATAAAAAAATTAATTTAAATTTAATTAGTTAGTATATTTATAAAAAATAATATTTTAACTCTATTTTTAATAATTTAACGTACATAAATTTTGTTTTTTTATCCCAAAAAATAATAATATAAAATGAAGTTAATTTAAAAATAAATATTTTAATTTACAGTAAAATTATATATTTTAAAGAAAAGAATAATATAATATAAAATATCTATTTAAAAACCTTAATGGAAATTTGATCCAAATACTTGGACAAAAATATTAGTTTTTTAAGTATTTGTTACAACTAATATACTTTGCTATAGTTAGTTAATATTGTATGATTATGTTAATTAAAGAGAAAAAATACCTACATTAGAGAACTTAATAGTTAGTAACTTAGTACATTTTCTTATCATAAGACAAAGATAATTCTAAACACATATAATAACACGTCACATAAGCGCTAATGAAATATAAATTGTCTATTAGAGATTAAAATAATAATTTATTTCAAGTAATATTGATTTCAATAGTTTGCATCTAATTTAATTATTTTTCATTTTAAATTATTCAAAATATTGTTTATAAATTATAATATTATAAAATTAATATTTTTTTACAAGTATAGTTGTAAAACAATTGAATTATTTTACCATTTCACATTTTAAAATTACAAAATTAATTAAATTTAACATAAGTTAAATTCTTTTTAAATTTTTATACATAATAAATTTCATATACAATTATATAAATATTTTAAATTAAATAAAAAATATATATGACACTAACTAAATATATGTTCTCTGCTTAAATACTTTTTTTCACTCTTTTTATTTTTATTTTTGAGAACATAATTAATTAATTATGTTTTTCTCAATAAAAATATTTAATTTTATAAATAAATATATTTTAAATATACGTGAAAACAGAAATAACATGCACAGGTACCTTACTAGTTAGTAGTTAAAAGGGGAAGCAAAATTCTTATCACTGAGAATTAAACCCTGGCGCATAACTTGGCCTATTAACCATATATTGTTGAGAGTTTATAGCATTAAATATATTCGAATATGAATATATGCTGATATTTATTTATTTTGTTACTGCCATTTATTTATTTATTTATTCTTCCACTACTATAATTTATAGTTCATATTTATTTAAAATTAGAATGCTTTAATATATTGCTATTACTGTTTATGTGCAAAACATGCTGGGAATGCTCTTCATAATTTATTTGTAACTAGTAAGGATGCTCTTTTAATGCATTTGCTTGTTGACTGCATCATGACTTTGGACAAGAGAAAATTGATTTTTGTACAGGAATTTTCATGGGTTAGTATAAGTCGTTACTGCCAAAGTGGGACCACTTGTATTGGTTCATGGAAATTTTTTGTATTTTGAGGAATGTTTTTTATCTTTGCATGCGATTGCCTACCCAAAGGGGGTTGTTGTATGTTTGGGTTGAGAGTTAAGAATGGATGGAGTTATTGAGGAATGCACTGAGTTGAGGGATTTGTCTGCCCAAAGGGGACAATTTTCTAAACTTTGTGTGTGCTCATGGATTAACCCATCTGAGGTATTGACCTAGGTTGTAACCTTGGTTTGTGCATTCTGCCTAAAGGGGAATGTGTTGTTATACTTGCCTCACTTTGATAGCTTGTTTCATTTTAAGCTATATCTTGTCCTGTAATATGTCCTAATGCATTCTTGTTTTGACTTAACAGTGAACTTTTCTGTGAACAATTGTTCTGCTTCCATTGAGATCTTGAATGGATCAAACTTTGGCAAATGGAAGCAAGATTTGGAATTCTCTTTGGGAATTTCTAATCTTGATTTAGCTTTACGTGAGAAGAAGCCTGTGATAAATGTGGAGAGCATGCCTGAACAGAAAGAACTTTTGGCTAAGTGGGAGAGGTCTGATAGATTGAGTCTGATTGCTATCAAGAGGATCGTCTCTGAACATCTTCTGAGTGGTCTGTCAAAGAAAGGGACAGCTAAGGAGTGCCTCGATGCTTTGGGAGAGAGGTACCAGGTATCTGATAACGCTGAGTCTGGATGTCTAATGAAGCAGTTAACGGACATGAGATATGATAATGTTGGGGGCGTAAGGGAATTCAGTATGAAGATGGTTCACATCCAAACCAAGCTGAAATCTCACCAAATTGACCTTAATGAAAAATTCATTTTTAAACATGTCTTAAACTGCCTACCTGCTGATTTCACACAAATTAAAACTGCCCATAATACCATTGGTCAGAAATGGACTGTGAATGACCTAATTACCAAGTGCGTTGTTAAGGAAGAGAAACTCACGAAAGAAAATAGTGACATAGCCTTGTTATCTGTCCACGAAAAACCCAATTCTGGCAAGGGACACTGGAAAAATACAAAGAGTATATCTAATGCTTTTCATAGATATCGAGGTTAAGGAAAACCAGGTAAGGGTCAACACCATAATGTAGGAGGTCCTAGGCCAACTATCTTTAAGAAGGGTATTTGGTGCTTTTGGTGTAAGGAGAAGGGGCATAGGAAAACTGATTGTGGAAAGTTCAAGGCTTGGCTAGAGAACAAGAAAAAATAAGGAGGTAATAACTTAGCTTTTGTCTGTCTTGAGTCTAATCTAGTTGATGTTCCTATAGATTCTTGGTGACTTGATAGTGGTTCCATAACCCATATTGTTGTGTCTTTACAGGAGTTCAGAAATTTGAGGGAGCCCAATCTGAGGGAAAGTAAGCTAAGGGTAGGAAATGATCCTTGAAGTCTTCGTAGAGAAAGTGGGAGACGTCAGCCTAGTTTTAGCTTCAGGATTTGAATTGATTTTGAAGGATACCTTTTATGTACCTTCTTTTAGGAGAAATTTGATTTTTGTTTCTTGTTTAGACAAACTTGGTTTCAGTTTTACTTTTGATTATAGGAAATAAATCTGATGTTGAACTCCTAAATTATTGGTTATGGATCTTTAGTGGATGGTTTCTATAAATTGTCTTTGGATTGTGATAATATTTCTTCACCCTTAGTCGTTGAGAATTCTGTTGCTAAAAGGTCTAAAATTGAGGAAAATCTTTCATGTTGTGGCACAAGCACTTAGGTTATATTTCTAGGGAAATGGTTGAGAGATTGTCAAAGGCAAATATTCTACCTTCCTTGAATTTTGATGACTTAGGTACTTGTGTGGATTGTATAAGGGGAAAGTTCACTAAAACCAAAAAGAAAGGTGCAATTCAGATCTCTTAGAGATCATTCATACAGACATCAGTGGGCCTTTAACCCCTACAATTTGTGGTAACAAGTTTTTCATTACATTGATTGATGATTTTCCCTGATATGACTATCTTTACTTTATTAAAGAAAAATCTGAAGCACTTGAAAAGTTCAAAATTTTTAAAATTGAAGTGGAAAAGCAGTTGGGAAAAACCATCAAGGTTGTAAGGTCTGACCGTGGTGGAGAGTATTATGGTAAATATGGTACCACAGGGCAGCATATGGGACCATTCACCTTGTAACATCCTAAAATTTCAATATAATTATTGTTATTAAAAATATTAAAATAGCATAAAAATTATTAGTATAAGAATTTATTTGAATTAAAATGATTGAATATTGATAAGATATCTTGTTTTGAATATTTGTATTAATATTAAATTGAATTGAAATAATTGAAGTAATATATATATTACTATTGGAATAATTCATTAACGTATTTAAATTATTGAATGTAAACTGATATAATATTTTATATTATTTGGATCGGCTATGATATTATTCTATTTGGTAGAAATCTTATCATGTTTTATCTTAACATATCTTGAAAGAAAACAAAATAATAGATAATGCTAATAATGAGATAAATCTAGATAATAGAGTAAAAAGAGATAATAAAGAAAGTTTTGGCAAGTCAAATCTGTCTGATATAACCAAATCTTAAATCACACAGTCCTCCACTTATATAAGAATGGGCAGTTTTCTTTCCTAGGTTACATAGTCAGTCTCTTGGGAAATAAAAAATTAGTAGGTAGTTTGAGGATTGAGAAGAAGGGAAACATAGAGTGGATCATACTGACGTAGTAGAAAGAGAAGAGGAATAATAAACGAAGAGTTGGCAATTACTTTGCTTCAAGAGGTGGGTAAAACACTTATATTTTAAAACCTTCCTTGGTATGTTTCTTGAAAGATATAATCTTTAGGTTCTTGATCAGAGGGATTTGGTGTTAGTGGAATTCTAAATTTTATAGCTGAATTATAGGTGATCGTTCATGCATGCGTGGGTATGATTTTCGAATGATTGTAATTGCCTTGATTATGTAGAATACTAAGCACTGTGGCAGTTTTACTCCTCGAATAATTTGTGAAATTTTGTTATTATATTTTTATTATTATTTGCGCACAAATTGAATGTGTTGGATTGGAAATTGTATGACAAGTGTCTTCCTTATTACATAAGTGATTAACAATTGCAATAAAAATGGTTTATCTTGATTTTGACCATAAAGACTTTATCATCATATGCATATGGAAGCATGGTGGTTACGAGCAAGTTCATGACCAAATTGTTCATGGGTTGCGACTTAATAATTATTATAAATCAATGTACTTATATTTAAATGCATAGAAGAAGTATGTATCTTGATAGGAAAAGAAAAGGAATACGTGACTTTAATCGTTAGGACTGGATTAAAGGTTTTAATTGCATAGATATATGTATATATATGTGGCAGTAGTTTAAGTATCAGGGTTTAATTTCTTCACACCATGCATGTCATTATTTTAGAAGTGATTCCTTTGTGCCTTGTATTTGTTATATATAATTTGTATGCTGTGTTGTTGCATATTATTATTTGAAACTAAGATGTTAGTGTACCCGTAATGTGATATGAGAAATATTATTAGGTGTATGGAATTATTGGATGCATGAAATTAGAGGATTTATTTGATAATTATCTGGGATGATATTTTGTAATTATGTGTGAGTTGGTCATCATCTTTCGGGAAGTGGTGACGGTGTATATTTTATTCTGAAAATTGAATATGAGATACCTCGATCTGGGATGAGGAAGAGATTCAAGATACCTTCATCTAAGATGGGGAAGACAGTGGGACGCCATTGCATGGATATGAGTTCATAGACCTTTACAAATTTGAGATCCACACTGGTTCCAGGAACTAAGGAGTCAAGTCTAGTGATTCCAGGAAATCACTGAGTCGTGTTTGTGATATTTATTTGAATGCATTGAAGTGTTAATGTTATTTATTGAGATATTTTCTTTATTAAGAATGTTATGGGAATAAATTGTGGTTGTTTTAATTTGACTGGAGTATGTATATATACTAATATGTTATTTTAAATTCTATGCGGATACCGTGGTTGAGTTTTTTTTCCGGATTACCACGCCGGCTGAGAACAACACTGCTTGCGAACTCTTTTAGAACTTGTTTTATTCACTGGGATTATTATCTCATTAAGAGTGTTGTTTTTAGAGCACGAGGAAGGTACTGTTGATATGGCGGAGACTTGAAGACTTAGTTCTACTTAGTATATTTTTACTTGGTTAGTACCTTGGAATAAAGGGTTGGTTGTGGCTAATTCCGCTACCCTTTCGTTATTTCATTTTTAGATGCCCATATTTAAAGATGATCTGATGACCATTGTGCCATACAGACCCCCCATCTTTGAAGAAGAAGTCTATGATCTGTATGCCAAACTCTGGGCAACCAGGAAAGCTCTGCGTCAAACTTTGAAAGATAGAAAAGCAATCGAGGCTGAGCTCAAAAAGTTGATCAACATTGATGCCTTCTTCAGAGGACGCCACCGCAAATGCAATCCCACTCCACCAGGATCCCCTATGGTACTCTCATCAGACTCTAACTCTGACACCTCTGACTCTGATGGTCCAATTCCTGGGGAACCGGGTTTTGCTGATCGCCTTGCAAAAGGGGGAGAAGGGAAGAGTAAAAAGAAGACATGAAGATAGGGATGCATCTAAGGGAGAGCTACATCAAAGGGGGAGACTGAGAAAAAGGGAGAGTATTTTTTTTTCTCTTTTCTACTTATCATTTGTAAAAACACATCATCTTGATGTGAAAACCTTTTAATAAGACGAGTTGTTTGATTGCTCATCAAACCTGAGTCTTCTCTTCTCTCTATTTAAATTCTATGTTTATAGTTAATAGTTTTAGTAGCTCTGATATATCTTTTTACAATATTTGCTTGGCATCATAAAAAAGGGGGAGATTGTTGAGTCATAAGACAAATCAAGACCCTCAATTATTTTGATTTAATGCAAAACAAATATCAAGTAAAAAGATTGCGTCTTATAAATGCCAACAGAAAATGTTGTATCTGCATCTGTAAGATACAGATGATACACTGGCAGACGCTTAAGTCTGAAGAAGCATTTAAAGGCATAGTAAATGCACTTTCGCTTTATAATCTATTTTATAGGGAATGTTCATGAAACATCCTCCAAGGATCTATCGAAGTGCATAAAGGGAAACAGAAAAAAGAGTCAAAATATCAGAAGTTCCCCTCGCCTCAAAAGACACACTACAACTAGCAACGAGTACTTGTCTGAGCAAGCGATGTGACCACTGCAGCAGAAGGATATGGAGTATATCTCAAGAAAGATACGCAGAATGCTTTATCAGTTCAGAATGACTAGTTGGTGACAAGCATTTAATGCTCGCATTAAATGCCCCTTAACCACCCTCCTTCAAATGATGGTTAGACATAAGAAAGAAGACCGTTTAGAGACAACGGTTACTTCCTCAGCAAGTCTATTTGAAGTGCTGCATTATAACACACGAACTGAATTAAAAAATTCAAGCATTCTTTCAAGCCTTCATTCTTTCTATTGTAAAAAATTTCTTTGTAAAAGCTCTCAACTCACTTTGCGTATCCTGAGAGAAAAATACTTAGTTCTTAACCTTGTATATCCGTCTGCAAGACGTTAGTTAAAAAGTCTGTGCGCCCTTACAAAAACAAATCTTGAGATTTGTTTTAGAGCTAGAAGTGGCTTAGTAGTAAAGAATACTTGGGTTTTTAGCTTGGAGAGGCTAAGTGTGAAAAACTACTTGGGTGAGCCAGAAGTGGCAGTGAAGAATACTTGTAACTTGAAAAAGTTAGTGAAACTTAGTGGTTTGCCAAGAACTGGACGTAGCCTTGGGGTGAGATGAACCAGTATAAAATTTCTGTGTTGTCTTTCTTGCTCTTTCATTATCTATAATTGCTTGAACTGACTTTGTCGTGATTTAAATATGTTTTTCTTAAAAAGGGTTTTCATCTGTGTAGTATCGTTTGTAAAAAGGATTTCTTCAAATAGGATCTCTTTTGTTCAACAGACGATACAAGTTGTTTATAAAAAGTTTGCGAAAATTTTTATAAATCACAATTCAACCTCCCTTCTTGTGATTTTTGCCTTTACAAGATGTATTTGGATCCTTAAGTCAGGCCATAGAAGATGGCGGGTACGGAGGTGCCGTATCTCTGATTGTAAGGGATTCCAAATATGTTTTTCCGCTGGAATACGGTGGGTGCATAGTTGATGCACAGAAATATTTCGAATGTGGTATTTGCACAGTTGGTGCATAGGTATGCATAGTTGGTGCGCAGGCATATGAGTAGGCACGTAAGTTGAGGGTGTTTGGTGGGCTCTCAAGCTAGTGCTGGAGGTTTTCGTGGTGGCTAACGGGAATTAGCTTATAGAATAGACGAGTGGGCGAATCCCTATAGATGTAAGGTCTTGCAAACCTATAGAGGTAAGCCATTATAGCACTTGTCTACTTTCGATAAAATCACACTTCATCCGTAGGGTCAGCTCAAGGGACTCCCTGAATGGTCAGAATGTACAGACTGTGGTAGGGGATGGGGCCTATGAGGGGCCGCTCATATGATGTTGAAACTTCATGGAGTAGAGTCAGTCTTGTTGACTAAGGTTGTCTAGTGGTTTATGTTGTGTTGTACATCGCTTTGTGACGAGGGATGTTGGTGGTTGTATTATGTGATATTGTGACATTTGTTGAATGGATATAATCCATGAGATCTGATGATTCATGGTAGTAATTGGTGATAGAACTATGTTGTTGTTGATTATGTTGAGGATTTATGTTATAACTATGTTGTATGAACTCTTTGAGATGGTTGAACCATGATGGTGTTGTTTATTGGTGTTTATTGATGAACTGAGTTTTGAGTTTATGAACTAAGTTTTGTATAACATTTTCAGTTATTGTGTATAGTTTTGTTTGGTAAGCTTACCCTTGTAATTAGGGCTGAGCATCGGTCGGGTTTGGACGGGTTTGGGCCCAAAATGGTCAATCCGGCCCAAACCGAACTAAGCATTTTATGGCCCACATCCGACCATTTGGGCCTTTGGTTTAGACGAGTTCGGGTCTTGCGGGTTACGAGTTGGGTCGGGCGGGTTCAATCGGATTGGGCCAAAGCAATTTTTTTTTTAAAAAAAAAACACATTTTTGAGCTTTTTTTTAAGGTTTTTACTTACTTTTTTTTTTTTACAAAAGTCCATACAAAAAAGTAAACTAGTATAGATATATATAATAATACTTACTTTTTTTTACAAAAGTCCATACAAAAAAGTAAACTGGACATTTTTCTAATTGCAATTTTAATGGGCCAATGGCTGAAGTTATATATATATATAATAATAATTCTGAATTTGAATGGAAATAAATATATTGAAGAGAAACGAAAAAAATTAGAGCTTAGTCAAATTACATATATTGAGACTAAATCTGTGAAGTATAAAAAAAAAAGTTAACAATACAAGTAATTAGTCCAGTACATCCATAAGCATTATACATTTGAACATTAATTAACATGACATTATGCTTCTAGTTGGACCGAGTACACCTTCAAGGAGCAGCTCTAGAATTGATTACACAGGTTAACACTGCAAAATAGAGATAACAACAATATCAGATGTTTAGGAATTTTTCTCTTTAGCTCCCATGTACTCTACATAAGAGCAATTGAACCCTCAGGAAAATAATTATAACATATTTCTTATATTTAAAATCCAAAAATCATAAATTATTCAAAGCAATGCAGCATATAAATTAAAAAAATTCAATGCAGCAACTGAAGAACAATAAAGTATGCCTAAATTCCTTACAATGTTTCTTTATATATGCTTCCAACAGTTCCTTTCAATGAACCGCATTAAGTAAAAAAATTATCCATTCAGCAGTAGATGTTCTTGAGCTACCACAGATTAAAGATCAAGATAAAAACTAGAAAGTTATACCATATGGCTTAGAAATTTGTTGTTGTTTAAGCTCAAAACCCTTGGAGCCTCATGTGCAGCCTGAGTTTTAAAACATAATTGATAATGTCATATACAGAGTCATATGCCAAATAAATATAATTCTCAACATTCAAGAAACATTAAAAAAGGATAGGCTAAAATGTATAATAATTAAATATAACAGTACCTGTTCAACTGAAGAACAATAAGTATGCCTAAATTCCTTACAGTGTTTCTTGAGATATGCTTCCAACTTTTCCTTTCAAATGAAATGCATTAAGTAAAAAAATTATCCATTCAGCAGTAGATGTTCTTAAGCTACCAAAGATTAAAGATCAAGGGAAAAACTAGAAAGTCATACCATATGGCTTAGAAATTTGTTGTTGTTTAAGCTTAAAACCCTTAGAGCCACATGTGCAACTTGAGTTTTTAAACACAATTGATAATGTCATATCCAGAGTTATATGCCAAATAAATCTAAATATTCTCAACATTCAAGAAACATTAAAAAAAAGGATAGGCTGAAATGTAAAATAATTAAATATAACAGTACCTATTCAACTGAAGAACAATAAGTGTGCCTAAATTCCTTACAGTGTTTCTTGAGATATGCTTCCAACTTTTCCTTTCAAATGAACTGCATTAAGTAAAAAAAAAAAATCATCCATTCAGCAATAAATATTCTTAATATATAAATTGGTTAAAAAAAACATAACTAGAATTATTTAAAGCATTACCCCCAAAAAAACCAAGCAGCAAGTGTTCAAGTGATTGCAAAATAGAAGTGCCAAAAAAGATAAACAGATTCAGTCTCAGCCTTTAACAGATTGGCTTCAAAATGACAAAAAAGGTTAAAACTGTGAAAAAAAAGAGAACTAGCATTAGCACTTATCAAAATCATAATCCACTAACTAAAAATAATTATAATAGTTAAAGAAAGTCACAAACAACTTAAGTATGGACCAGTCACAGCCAATGCTGTGACTGAGATGATGGACCAGCAAATCCAACTCCTTCAGGTCCTCCTATTGTGCATCCTTGAAATTCTTTGACACATTAAAAAACAAATATTAGTACAATATACAACAAAATAAATTTTAAAGAAAAACAATTAATTTGATACCTCTCACAATCTTCTCAGAAATTTCAAACTCTTCATTGATATTGAGACCATTGAACTGGGTTATAGTAGTCCTCAACCAGTTCTGAGCACAAATCAGTGCTTCGGCCATTGGTGGATTTAGTGAGCTTCTAAAAGCATCTAAAACTCTACCCCCGGTACTAAAAGCTCTCTCTGAAGCTACTGTGGAAACAGGGGTGGCCAACACATCTCTCACCATTGTTGATAGTATTGGAAATCGTGATGAATTTTGTTTCCACCACACAAGAATATCAAATTTGTCATCAGCATCCACAACAGATTCATGCAAATACCTTTCTAGTTCATTTTTTCTATCTAAAGAGTTTTTTTTCCCTCAAATGCTTCTTAAAAGCATCAGCCCTTGCCAAATATTCAGGAAATTCAACAGTGACAAATGTATCATTTTGAGAAGCAGATTATGCTGCCCCATCAGAGGGCTGCTGAGATCTATTCTGCTTTTCACAGGCAGCCTTGTACCAATGAAACATTTCTGCCAATTTTTTGTTTATAGATTCAAGCAATTCAATAACTTTGACAGGATCATCTTTATACATGTCTTCAACATTAAAAACCACAAGCTCAAACTTGTAACGAGGGTCAAGAATAACACCAAAATACAACAAGTAGTTTATGTTATTAACATTACCCCAATACTTGTGATACTTTTGCCTCATGTCACATCCCATAGGGGCCAAAATAGTATTTAAATTCATAGTTGCTTTGTCAAGTGCAAGATGAATAGCAGCCAATTGGTGAAATGCAATATGTAAACTCACATTCATTAATGTAGAAAAAACTCGAGTGGCCTCATAGAACATTTTCAAAAACTGCATAAATGCTCAGGCATTGTTCCAATCAACAATAGTTGGGGGACCAACATCCCCAAAAAAACCCATATAATCCCCATTGTCAAGCTTTTCAAATGCAGCTTCCAACTTTTCAGCTGCATCTAACATTAGATATGTGGAGTTCCACCTTGTGGGAACATCAAGGCACACTAGTTTTTTGCACTCAATTTAAGAAAACTCTATGCACTCTTTAAAGTTAGACATCCTTTGTGGTGAAGACCTTACAAATCTAACACTCCTGATGCTGGTTATGGAACTATGCATCTCTTTTAAACCATCACTGACAACTAAATTCAGTATATGAGCACAACACCTGACATGGAAATATTGACCATCCATTACCAAACCACCCATATTTTTTATTTTCTTTTTTAAAATTGCCACAGCCACATCATTAGATGATGCATTGTCAACTGTGATAGTAGACACATTTCTCAGTCCCAATTCCCTCAACACCTCTTCAACTTTCTTCCCTATTGTCTCCCCTTTGTGGTTAGGTTTTACTGAAAAACTAATTATCCTTTTTTGATATTTCCAATCATTGTCTATGAAGTGTGCAATGAGTGTCAAATAATTTAAGTTTTGAACAGAAGTCCAACAATCAGTGGTGAGTGCAACCCTAACACAATATGACTTAAAGAAAGCCTTTAACTTAATTTTTTCATCTGTATACAACTGAAAACAATCTCTAGCTACTACAAACCTTGATGGGACAGTAAACTGAGGTTGTAATATTCTGCATAGGTGCTTAAAACCCTCACCCTCAACCACCCTAAATGGTTGTTCATCTACAATGACAAAAATAACAACAACCCTTCGACAAGCTTGAACATTAAATCTTTGGCTGGTTGCAACAAGGCCACTATTTTCTCCACTCTTAAAAGTGAGGGTTGTTTGGTTAGGATCATTAACAGTAGAATATGGATATTTAGGACATTTTATATTAATGTGGTGAAGTAGGTTAGATGTGCCATGTATCTTTGGATCACACCTAAATTGTTTACCACAATGGTTACATGCTGCAATTGGATCAATAGATTCGGGAAGTCTTGTGAAGTGGTCCCAAACAATAGAAGTTGTTTGTTTACCACTAGCATTTGCCTTCCTCTTCTTTGTATTTTGGGGACCTGCAGCTTCAAGGGTAGTTGTTGGTTGAGTTGAGTGTTTCCACCTTCTCCCACTGTAGGAGCAGGATTGGTGGTATTTCTTACTAGAGCTTCATTTACAGGTTAGGTAGTAGGCAATTGTTGACCAGATTGCTCCATCACTAAATAATGAAGATGTGTCTTAGTCAATAATTACCATCTATGAGTTCATCATTTAAATTGTGTTTAAAGTCTTTTGTTAAATACTCTTTGTAATGCAACTACATTTATATCTATCACTAAAAGGCACTTAGGGCATTATTATTTATTATATTGAAAAAAATTACAACTACTACTACACAAAAAGTAGGAGATAAGAAAACAAAGGGAAATAAACACGAATTTCAGATAACCAACCATAACCATCGAAGTAGAAAGGACAAAATGATTGCCATAGTAACAATTATTATTTTATAAAAACTATAACAAGATAAATTGAAAGGTTACTTGTTCACTTTTGCTATAGGTTCACGCTGTTTGGGTGAAAGTAAATTTAATTACACTTAGTTGTGGGAGATCATATATAAATAAAGATAAGGGAACACTTTCTTTGCGATTATAAAGTTTACAAATAAATTTTGAATAATAATATATATTAAAAAAATACTATATATATATATATATAAGATATACAATTAAAAAATTATTAAGTCAAAAAAATATATAGCATAATTTTTGTTCACGTCAATTATTCTACAATATTAGCAGTTAATTGAATTTAGTATATGTAATATATATTATATTCCTTTACTTATAATAAATAATATATAATACTTGCAGTAAATTGAATTACGTGTATAAAAAAAAAAGACAATTGATATACATATGTAAAATAAGATTTTTGGAATGCACGAGTACAGAAGACATTCTTTTTTTTTTTCTTTAAATATACTATGAGATAACAAGATCTAGAATGGGATAGATTGTGAGCAAAAAAAAAATAAAGAAAAAAGTAGATGATATAAGACTGTTATAAACAGGATCGAGAAAGAGTAGAAGAGAGAATTGGAGAAAAGCAAAAAAATCAAATAATAACAGTGGAGCTTAAAAAGTTAATAATTAAAATTAAAATTTGATTGCTGGTGTAGGCACAACACATATTTCACATTCATCAGCAAACTTTAACAGAGCCAAGCATGCATTTGGATCCTTTAAAATTACTCAGATAGCTTAATAAAAGAACTAGCAAAAAAATAATATTGAATTTTACAATAATGAACAATAACAATCAAGTTATAAAATAAGAACCTGGAATGTGTAAATATATTCGTTTTTCAGCTAGCCAAATATCAGAAAGTATCAAATTACCCTGAAAACATACAATAGACAAAAAAAGTCAGCATCAACAGCAGTTACAAAATAAAATTAATATCAATGCCCTTTGCTACAAATGGTATACATGGAGGCAAATATACCTTAGGCTATAGAGGTATGCAATCAAAATAAAGAATGCAAATTAAGAAGTGAAGCTTATGATAATCACCAAACTGCACTTGAAAGTGAAAAAGAGTGGGTAAGATTTAATATTTGTATCCCATTTTTACCTTGCCAGATGAAAATGAAAATTAAAAGGGTAAAACTAAAAATATTATACTTAATTACCATTTAATCACTTGTTAATATTTTCTATATTTGAAAAGTAGAAGTTCAGAGTTATCCAAGGCACACCAAAAATTTCAATTGAATAAAAGTATTTATAGATCTTTAACAGATCTTTACCGGTTCTTTGAAGTGTAAAGTCTAAGATTAAGAAAATTGTTGATATGAAACTAAAAAGATATTAAAACTAAAAATAATCACTTGTTAATTATTTTTAACTAACTTTGGTTCAATTTGGTTCACAGGAACAGTTTCACTCAATTAAAATTAATTTAGTTCAGTTCACACACACTAGCTCTCCTTTCCCTTATGTTTCACTCTCCACTTGCTCTCCTTTTTATCCACACACACTAGCTAGCTACTACTATTTCTTTCTTTCTTTTTTTGAAAGGCCAAATAAATTTATTAAAGCATAAAAAGAATGAAATGAAGCACAAGATGTTCCTAATCTCATAATTACAAGAAAAGCAAATTGCCACTACCCAGCAACTATCCCACGTCCAACACATGACAAAAGTGCATAAAATAAAAATACAACACCAGCATCAATAATCTCCAAAAAGCTACACATAACATATGCTAATTGAAACACATAATTGTTATCTGTGAACTCTAAAACTGCATATTATGCCTTCACCAAACAACCACACATTATGCTACTACTATTTCTTTCGTGTCCCTTCCCTTTTACCTTTTTCTGCAGGAAACTTGTTCCTATTCTCTCTTTTACAACATGATAGAGGCCAAGTAAAGAAAAAGTGCAGACTTGACTTCAAATTCAAATCCCCTTTTTACCTTATTTTTTCCATAGATGTGGATTTTTAGTAAGTGAAATTCTAAACAGAAATTGGTGCATAAAAAATGTTCCTTTTTACCAAATTCAAATTGTTTCGTTGCCTTCTTACTAAAAATTGTTTGAGACAGTGAAATTCGGAAATTAGTTCAGAGCACAAAAATAGTTCAATTAGGTTCATAAATACATATGACAATTATAAAAATACAAAATAAAAATAGTGAATAGGTTCAGAATACAAAAATAGTTTAGTTCAAAGCACAAAAACAGTTCTATATTCAGAAATGCATATGACAATTATAGAAATACAAGATAATAATAGTGAATAGAGTCAAAACCAACGGGTTCAAAAACAATACAAATAAGAAGAATCAAAACAAGGGAACAGAGGTTACCCAAAAAATGAGCTCCACTCAAGGGAAGAATCGCAAGACCTCAATCTTCAAAATGAGCTCTCACTTTCTCGTCAAATAAACTTCCAAAACAAAAACAAACCACAGTTATAAACAAAATCATACGAGACAACAAAGAGGAGAAACAGAGTTTAAGAGGCATAGTAAGAAGACTAAAAGAATGAAAAAGGCAACGAAACTCTAACTCACACTTGCAAACGAAGAGATCTGGGAGAGTCTCACTGTCTCAAGCGAGAGTGACGATGCAACATCTTAAGGTTACACTTTCAGAGGCAACAACGAAAGAAAGAAACGAAAGAAATTAAGAGGCGCAGTAAGGAGAAAAAAAAGTGAAGAAGGCAACGAAAATCGCACTTACAGATGAAGAGATTAGTGCAGAGTTTCACTGTCCCAGGCGAACGGAAGGAGACTCAGAGTCTCACTATCTCAGGTGAGAGTAGCAGCGCAACATGTTAGGGTTTCAGTTTCAGAGGACAAAGGCAACACCAAGAACAAAATAAAGGAACGAAAGAACTGAAATGCAATTTAGGGTTACGATGGTGCGGCGCAACATACAACACAAGTCTAAAGTTGTTTTGGGGTAGGGTAAAGCCGCAAGAGTGAGGTGGGCTTGGACGCTTGGTATTGGGCTAGAATTAACACTGCAATCCAATTACACTACATTGGACTGATACTAACTACTAAGTATATCGTCGGGCGGGTCGGGTTTCGACGGTTTCAAAAATTCTAACCCGCACCCGCCCGAATTAACCCTTTTTAGTCCGAATTTTGGACCCAAATAACCCACTAACCTGCCCAAACCCATCCAATAGCAAAAAAAAATTTCGGATTTACCGGTTTCGGGTCGGGTGATGAAAATTTGCTCGCCCCTACTTGCAATGTTTGTACATGTGGTTCATGCCTGTGATGATCTCGAACATCGTGTTCGGGGGAGCAGATGGCTTTCTAAGTGGACTCCTCTTGGAGGCTTGGTAGATGGAGCGAGCATGTGATTGAAGATTCAATCTATTCCTTCTTTCCTTGGTTTAGTCTTTTGTATAAAATGGACCAGCATAGGGCTTTTATGTAGTTACATTGTAAGAGAAGTATGTACAAGTGGTTTATGTTTTAAGTTTTGTAAAGCTATGATAGGATGACGTACATTATGTGTAGGAAAATAGATACATATGTGTGTGTTAAAGTAGAGAAAATTTTCTAGGTGGTTTCATAGGATTATATTTAACAAAATGTTTTAGTATAACAAATCTATAACGAAGATGGGTCGTTACATCAAGTATCTAAAAATAACAAAAAATTGTACAAGATCTAAAACATTTGCAAGGACTTAAAACATATTTAAGCCTTTGTTTAATTAGTGAATCGGACCATGTCATATACCACCCTATCACCCTATATTTGAAATAGAGCAAATTACAGCAATACCCCTGAGCTTTTATCAAATTACACATAACCCCATCCTTTTTATTTTCCTACACTAACCCCCTTTTAAGTTTGGAAACATTACGCTAATATCCACTTATATGTTTGAAAAAATTACACTGACACCCCTCAAACCTTACACTAACATCCCATATAAGGGAGACGAAAGTAATGGTTAAAAAAGTATGGGATGCTTGTATAATTACACGAAACCTTAGGAAGTGTTGTTGTAATTTGCTCTTTAAAATAAAATATTTTTTCTTTTTTTTTTATAATATTATAGGTGTGAAATATTTATCAATAAATGACTAAGTTTTGCCAAAGAATTTGACTTACCATTTATAATGGAGTTTCTCTCTTTAATCACATTTTTTCCATCAACTAAACTTGAACTTGAAATCTTACTTAAACACTAGGCTTGTAAGTTTGACCGGTCAAACTTGAAACGTGTCATTTTCTCCTTAAATTTGCCGGTCAAACTTGTAAGTTTAACCGGTCAACGGTCAAAACAGACCCATGCCGGTAATTAGTTTTAGAACAGACCCATATTGATATTTTATTTATAAAAATGACCCAAAATGGTCAATCAGCCTAAAGACTAGCGGTTCAGTTTCTACTCAAACCAATACAATGTTTGTTTAAATAAATTAGTCAAAATAAATATATATGTATGATATTTCTTCCGTCCCATTTCAGATTTCATAAAAATTATTATACAATTTCCTAACATTTATCTTTTTTTTTTTTTACAGAAAACATTTATATTTCATATTAATCAGAGTCTCTTTTATCTATATTTTTTTTTACTCTACAATAAATACATAAGGGTATCATAAAAAAAATATTTAATATTTTATTAATATTGTAAAATGACAGAATAAGATAATTTTTTATTAAAATGTCAAACAAAATGGGAGAAATAGAATAATACTTGTACCTCTAAAATTTCACATTCAAAATAACAAAACATCTCTATATATCTATTTTCTGAATTGCAGCATTACTCCAATATCCTTTCAAAAAAAAATACTCCAAGATAGTTGTCTTTTTGTAATTGTCTTTTTTCAATAAGAATTGACCGGAATAAGATTTGTGTTTTGTGATGTTCTTAGTGGGCCCCACTAGCAGATTACGGTTGTGAGGCTAATGATTTCTTTACGGGATAAGAACCTCTAAACGAAGAAATATTTTCTTCATTCAATTATATTTGCCATTTTAAGTAAGGTTTGACTTTATATATATTTTTAAGTTTTTCCTCTTTAAAAAGAAAATATGGTAAACGCAATAAAAATAGAGGAAATTTTAAAGGAACAAATTACAAAAGAAATAAACTAACAGAGGCAATTAAAAAAAAAAATAAAAGGAATAATAATAAATAAAAATTTAATTAAAAATTTTATTTAAAAAGGAAAAGATGAAACACAAACTTAAGTTTAATTAGTTGTCTTTCTAATCCTCCTGATATAACTTATATGTAATTTAGTGGTCTAATTTTACTTGTTCTCATCTTTTCTTTATAGTTTTTCAATTATTTAAATCACATCTCACCCAAAAATATAATCTAATAATTAATAAAAATATAACAGAAGTATAATATATCATTCATTTACATAAATTTGTAAAGTAAATATACATATATAATATTTAAATAAAACTAAATACAATAAAAATAGCTTTCATTGCATTATATATTTAATTTTTATTTAAACATTTTATACCTTTTTCTTCTAATTTATATAAATCAATGATAATCACACCTTCACTTTATTTCTATAAACTATTGGATGGAGAAAAAAAAATGTTGCCTAGGGTATTTCCGGCTAAAAGCTAGAGACTAATCTCTTGATATACAAATATATGTTTAAGGTAAATTTGGTCCTAACATTTATAAGCCCATGACAAAACGATAAATAAGGACCTTTAATGTGTAAGTATTTTAAAATAAAAAAAATCCTATAATGGCATATTATGTTACATACAAAATATTTTTCTACTCATAAATACACACACAATATACCAAATATTACATGTTAATAGGAGTTTAATTTTTTTTTTTTTGGAAATTAATATTTTCATTACTTTTAATGCTTGGATAAATGAAATTTGAGAATTAAAAGAGTTTCAGACATGCTGAAAAAATGAAGTTGAGACATCAATGCCAAAAAAATTAAAAACTTTCTTTTCCTTCTCATATTAAAATGGTCGGGATATTTTTTTTGTACCCTCTTCAACCATGGGCTCGAACCGTTACCCCTCCAAACCACCCTTTAGGATCTGCCCTGTGGTTTAAGGTATTAAACAGATCCATACACACAAAAAAACATAGCTATTTGTAAATTATGCTACACATTGTTGGATGAAATTTTGATATAGGAGATTTAATTTGAACAATTAAGGAAATATGAAAATTAAATTAATATGAGATATACCCAAAATGGCAAGTAAACTAAAACATAGAAATAAAAGCACAACGAAACTTAAATACTTGAATCAAGTTCATTGCTCACAAGCTCCAAAACAAGAGTTTTCCCAACCAACTCTTCAATCCCTTCAACACCATCTCTAACGAGATTCGTTAGGAGCCCACCACCACTTCGCTTCACGGTCACAAGGGCCTTCACATTATTCTGAGACTTAGGGTTTCTGTTGTCGGAGATGCCACTTTTTTCCGTCATCACAGCATTCACGTGCCGAGACACGCATGCTATGCGAACCTCTCTCTGACACTGTCCCTTAGTATTTGGGAAAGAGAGTTTACGTTGTTGTTGGCTCAAGAACCAATATTGTGAGTGTATTTTTTATTAGGGTTAACTAAGTTTTTAGTCTTTAAACTTTTTCAAAACTCGGTTTTTAGTCCTTAAATTTTAGTTTGACTAGTCAAGGTCCCTAAACTTTTTAAAAATTCGGTTTTTAATCCCTGACTGGTCAAGGTCCCTAAACTTTTTAAATATTCGGTTTTTAGTCTCTAAACTTTTTAAAAATTTGATTTTTAGTCCCTGGAGGGACTTTGGCTAGTCAAAATTTTGTTCAGGAACTAAAAACCGAATTTTAAAAAAGTTTAGGAACCTTGACCAATCAAATTAAAATTTAGGGACTAAAAATTGAATTTTGAAAAAGTTTAGGGACTAAAAACTTAGTTAACAATTTTTTATTATTATGCATACACAAGGGGGAAGAAACTGCACTGTTAATGATGGATTGATGAACATGTTGATTCTTTATTAGTGTCATGGTGGTGTTGTTGCTGATTTCAGTGGATATGGTTTGTTACCCCAACGTAACAATGCGTCTATTTAAGTGCAAAACGTGCCTTGGCGTATCTGGTGGCTTCTAGCATGGACCCATCACCTACCAATAGTTGCGTACAAAATACTACAAATAAAACAACACAAGATAAATAGTCATAAAAAAGTAGGGTTGCCTGTTGGTAAGATAATAAACGAGTTAAGTGGACATTGTAGATTGCCAAAGTAGTTAAAAATTCAAGACAAATGCTAACTAGTATCATAAAGACACTGGTTAAAAAATAAAAGGAATTTTTTATTTATTGAGATGCATAAAATTATGTTCTCATATGATTTTGAGATATACTCCTATATGATTTCTGATAAAAAAAATTTCCTTTTAATTTCTTAACTAATATCCTAAGGGCATTGGTTAATCATACTCAAAATTTAATATATAAACTTTCACTTTTTTCCTGAGGGGTGTGAGTTTAGATTTTCTTGATGTTACTTTTCTCACTTAATGAATAATATTTTTTTAACGAGATCACTTGATATTTAAGAGTTAGTTAAGTAACTGCAACATGATGAAATTATTTGCGATTCGTGCTTTTGCATTAATTTTTATTTAAGACTAGATTTTAAACCCATGCGATGCACGGGTTCGATTAAATTATATACTCCTTCCATTCCTATTTATAAAAGCATTTCAACTAATTCACATTCCTTAAGAAAAATAGTTAATTTAGTTAATTATATTAAATTTTTCAATAATGTATATTGTTCTTCCAAAAATACCCTTAATTTTTTTTTTTTGAAATTGATCATTTCTCTCCACTTAATTGCTTCTCATCTAATTAATTGATGTTTGGAGATAGAATAATTAATTAAGGATACTTTAGGAAAAAAATAATTAATGCGTCTAAAAATTAGAAAAGGGTCTTATAAAAAGGAACAAATAGTTTTTATATTTTTATAAAAAGTTAGGAGTATATTTTTATATTTATATTTAGTATTTATGTAAAAATATATGTATATAAATAAAATTATCAATTTTAAAATATTTAATAGCATATTGAATATAATTATATTAAAATTGAGGAAGATAACTAATTATATTTTTAATTGAGGAGATGTTGTCTTAAAAAATATTAAGCCTGTTGAAATTTATTTTGATTTGTTCTTTCTCCAAGTAATAATAGTGATGTAATACCTATATGAAATGTAAAAATTAAAAAAATATAATAAATATAAATTTATAATTATTTAAATTTGAGTTTTCATTTTTGTTATTGTGAATACTATGTTTACATGTACTTGAATTTTGTGTGTTTATAATTTTTTTTGTCCTAAGTCAGAGATTATGGGTATCTCCAACCCACTGAGTCAGAGACTAATTCCGCTCACGGTGCGTGATTGCCATTGGCCCAAGAAAATTTTGTACACTGAGGAAATCGATGCTTGTTTATAATTAATAATTTATATTGTTTTTATTGTAAAAATTAAAATTTTACTTTAAAATAATATTTTAATCATTTTGAAAATATTAATTTTAATTATGTGATATTGTTGAAGTTTTGAATTGGTTAACCTCATTACAACTTAAATTGGACACTCTCTATCAGTGCAATGAGATTTGTTTATTATTATTATTATTATTATTATTATTATTATTATTATTATTATTATTATTATTATTATTATTATTATTATTATTACTTGATATATTATATGAACCAATGAGGTTTAGCTCAATTGGTTGAGCAAGATGTGTGAGTTGTTGTAAATTTCTTAGTATTTGTCTTCGATTCATACGGATCATAAACAAAATTTATTATGTGATCCAAATTGTATATCTTATAATTTTATTTTTGTTATCATGTTATTAGTTACCATCTTATAATGGTAGTAAAAAGAAGTGTAAATACAAAAAGAAAGAAAAAACAAAAAAGAAAGAAAGAAAAAGTATAATAACACTTGTTGGCGAGGAAAAAACTTCTAGAAAGAATAATAGATAGATAGATAGATAAATGATAAAAATGAAAAAATTGAAAAGAAATGAAAAAAAAAAAGAGTAAGGAAATAATTGATGAAGGCTTGATAGAATAGATTAATAGGTGGATAAGTGATTATGTGGCTAAAAAATAAGTCTTGAATTTTAGATGCAAAAATAAATAAATCAACAATATAAATAAAAGAAGAAAAGAATGAATAAAAAATAAATAATGAAGCGGTAGAGCTTTGTTACCGACTTACCATATATATCAAAGATACAAAAAGAATTTATAAAAAAAAAAAAGCAGAGGCAGGAACACTATTACATATTTAACCAGATTTTATTATAGTAATGGATATTAATAATAATTATACTATTATTGCATACTTTACAACTATTTTATATTTTTTTTACATACAACTATTTTAAATTTATTATACATAATGAATATTTATTACTTTATGCTTTTGTGGTATGAATTTATAAGAATAAAAAATCATAATGTCTTACAATTAATCATTATAAAAGAACTCTATTAGGAATATTAAATTTAATTACATACATATAATTAGGAGCATTAAATTCAATTACATCCTATAGCTATTATAAAGTTGAATGATCGATCTAATGGCTAGAAAAAATTCAAGTGAATTTACTATATATAATGATAAATAAATAGATAGATAGATAAAAAAAAGAAAGAAGTGTAATTGAATAGAAAAGAAGTAAAAAAAAAAACAAAAAGAAAAAGAAAAAAGAAAGAAAAATATAAAAAGCAAAAAAAAAAAACGTCAAAAGAGAAAAGAAAGAAAAAAAAGAAGAAGAAAGAAACGTAAGAAAAAGAAAGAATAAAATAAAAAAGTAGTTGTTTTTGAAGAATAGAAAAAAATTCAGAAAAAAGACAAAGAAAAGAAAAAAAAAAAAAAAGCATTCGGCAGGAACTCTGTATTGTAGCTAACCAGATTTTGTTATATTAATGGATGAGTCTTTGCTTACAACGTGTTAATATTGGGTTCTGTCGTGTAATATTGAGATGTTATCTCATTCTACTACATTTGTCAAAAAAATTTATAAAAAAAAAAAATCAATGAGCTAAGTGTACGGTGGAAAAAGGAGATCCAATAATGGAGGACCACCCAATTAACTGACAGATATATTATTATTTTTATTTAATACCGACGAATCGTAAAGATTTTAAGCTGCAGTCGGCAACGTGATAAAATTTCAAAGATTTCTGTAATATCATTGACTATTTGATTTAAAATATTTATTTTTATTAACTATAAAAGTTTAGCACGATGCACCTTATCTGTGACGCGGGCATTGAGAGCGTATGGGCATGTTGTTGGTTTTCAAAATAATTAGGCTATATATTTAGGTACATATTGGTTGGTCCATGACAGTTTGTATAAATAAATGAAAATAAATTATTATTATTATTATTATTATTATTATTATTATTTCATTGTTTCATATATAAATTAGAAATATTAGAATACACTGGGAATAAAAAACAAATTACACTATTATTTAATCATGAATTGTCTATCATGTATGATAAGATTTTATAACAATTGTTTTTATAAAATCATAATTAAGATTATTTGTAATTAATTATTAATGTAAAAATCTTTACACTATTAGTATATCAAAATTAAACTCAATAAGTTATTGATCACTGGAATTTAAAACCTTAACTGCCTCTAAATGATTTCCTAAAAGTGAAGTGAGATGCATTAGCTGAGCTAGGAGGCACAAAATCGTAAAAATCTGAGCTAGGAGGCATAATTAATTATTATTGGCATATTGTGATAATGAATGGGGACAGATTTAAGGGGACCAGTTGCAGCCTTCGGTGCCGCACAATCACAAATATATTGTCATATGCAACACATGTTGTAAGTTACGATTAGGACACTTTGGTGTTTATTTCTAAAAGCCAAGGAAAAAAGTAAAAGAAAAAAAATATGTTATCAAAAAAAAAAAAAAAAAAGGAAAAACATATTGAGTACAAGATGTACCCAAGTGAAAGGTAAATAGTATAGTTTATGTACATAGGAAAACAAAATTAGTTACACTAATCAAGGTTTCACCGGAACCTTAGACCAATAGGAATATGAAATACTAAAATAAAACAAGCAACAAGAGAGAGTTTGATGCAAACAAAATCAACGGCACCAACATCAATTTTGTCAAAACCAAAATCCATCATTAAGCACTTAAGTGGGCAAAATGATAAATTTAATTGGATCTATACTAGGATTTAGAGCACCTAAATATTATCTTCAAATACTCTTAAATTGTGTACCTCTTGAAGACATTCTTGATAGCAATTATTTGATCACACGTAGAAGCATACACAAACGTATACGTCAGGAACATGAACTTCCTCTTGAACTCTCCTCTTTTACAAACTGACTATTGGATGGAGCAATGAGCCATCAGAGAACAAGAGTCAAGTGAGGATCCTACCCTTCTTTAAATAGACATGTAAACTAACATCCAACCATAATGGATATTAGGCCCATTAGGCCCTACACACAAACTCAGCACACTCGTCTATTGGGCTTGACCCAATAAATAAATACATGGTGATTTCCAAAGCCCAAATTGGATCACTTAATTATTAATTGAGCTCATAGGGACAATTATATTAGGTCATACATTCAATCCATATTTTATTAAAATAAAATACACCAAGCAGTAGAAGACCAAACAAAGAAAATTCTAACATTCTCCCACTTGGGCAATATTGATTGGGTTTTATTTATTTTGAAATTCATTTTGAAAATGACTCATGGGTTGAATAACTGTGGTCACATAAACAACCTAAATATAATCACCACAAAGCATAACCATTACAACTAACAAAATCACTAGCTAAGAGCCATAAGCAAAGATAAACTAATCCAAGTTTAGTTCACCGATGACCACATAACTAACAACTTTATTAGTATGATCATAACACAAGTGTGCAGGTGTAGGTACACATCATAGCATCGTATGTGATCCCTTTCATGCTACTGTGTATAGATCCTACATTATATTTTCTGAAGAAAACACAACCAATCTCTCAAAGAGATCATACTCATGTTCTTACGAAACATCATTCCACAAAGGAACCAAAAAACATCTCGAGACAAGCACAATAATAAATTTAACAACAATTGTTATATAAAAAAAATTCAATACCAACATGCGCATAATATTTATTGAATTGAGAGATCACATAAGTCTAATGTAATAAAAAAACATAAAATAATAACAACTCCCACTAACCAATTACATCAAAGGACCTTACAATACCCATGTTCTCAACATGTTTCATAAACACTATGGGTCTAAGTCCCTTAGTTAGGGGGTCAGCAAGCATTTCCTCTGTAGGGATATACTCAACAAGAATCTGACCATTCTCAACCATCTCTCTAACAACCAGGAATTTAATCCTTATATGCTTGGAAGCTGTAGTGGTCCTGTTATTCTTGGTAAAGAAAACAGCAGAACTATTGTCACAAAAAATTTCAATGGCTTAGAAATAGAGTCCACAACACCAAGAGCAGAAATAAAGTTTCTTAGCCATGCAACATGTGTTGCAGCTCCATAACATGCAACAAACTTTGTCTACATAGTTGAAGAGACAGTCAAAGTCTGTTTTACACTCTTCTAAGATATAACTCCACCACCCAACATAAAAAAAAGTATCAAGAAGTAGACTTTCATCATCTAGACAACCAGCAAAATCTGAGTCAGAGTATCCAACAACATCTAAGTCATCAACTTTCCTATAGACAAGCATGTGCTCCTTTGTCTTTTGAAAATACCTCATGACCTTTTTAACAGCCACCCAATGAGCATGTCCTGGGTCTGACATGAATCTACCCAGAACACTAACAGCAAAAGACAAATCAGGTCTGGTGCAAGCCTGAGCATACATCAGGCTACCCACAACACTTGTATAGGGAACATTTTCCATAGAACTTCTTTCAAGATCATTTTTAGGGCACTGACACTACAAAAAAAAATGACATATAGCTACACACATTTATAGTGACGGCCATTATTTATTGTAGGCAAAACTTCTACCGACAAACAATAGATGTAGGTAAAACCTTTTAATTATTTTTTTCTTTTATATGCGATAAAGAGTAAAAAAAAGCCTCATACACTCTTACTCTCGTGATTCTCTCTATTGCTTCCAAAACTTTCCACAGTTCCACAACCTTGAGGCACCACTTCTCCTTCCTCCGTCGAGCGCCACCATCTCCACCGCAACCTACGCCTTCTCCCTCCGCTGGAACTCGTCAGACTCCATTACCGCTCTCATTGGTCACCGCCTCTGCTATGGCAAGCTCATCCACCACGTCGAAACCCTAGCCTCCAAACTAACTTCGATCATCTTCTTTTCTAGTTGCATCACCTCTGTCGCTCTACTCTCACTGTGTCATTCTCTCTCGCGTTCATCTTATCTCTTTCAATCTGGTAAAACCTTTTACCCTCCCATGGCTTCTTGATTTTGATTTCTCTTGTTTGAGTTCTTAATTACAAAGTTCTTAATTTCTCCTCTCTCTCTTGCTCGTTCCCCTGATTTGAACTCTCACTCGCTCATTCTTCCGCTTTACTTGTTCTCTCTCACTATTCAAAGGTGAGCGAGCATTACAATTTGATTTCCTCTTCATCAGATATTGATCTATAATTTGATTTGAATGAGAATTTATATTTATTTTTAATTTAATTGTGTATTTAGATGACTTGATTTGGCGCTAATTAGATACTTTAGTTGTTATTCTTCCAATTTTTTATTTGATTTGTTTAACAGATATTTAGTTTCATCTCTTTAATTAGTTTTCTTCAAGCTTAATTGATTGCTTATAAACTGTTTGATTAAATGTCAACAAGTATGTTAATAAATTTTTTATCTATAGAACCTATATTTAGCATTTGAAGGCAGTTGATCATTCTATTTCTTTTTTCTTTTAAAAAAACTCATTCTAATCCCTATGAAATATCACCTCATTTTGTTATAATAAGTCTTGAAATTTTAGCATTATATATAATGGATAATTGAATATAAATCTTCTTGGACCAAGTGTACTTTTAGAAGGAGAATTTTAGATCATATCAAAGTAGAAGAAATAGCTAGCTACATACCCTTGAACATGTAATATATTAGTATCAGTTTTAGCATTAAGAATGTAATTAAAAATGTCATACATTATATGGCTCATAATTTCAAAGGCAGCAATGAGAATTTTAGATGATATCAAAGTAGAAGAAATAGCTAGCTACATACCCTTGAACATGTAATATATTAGTATCAGTTTTAGCATTAAGAATGTAATTAAAAATGTCATACATTATATGGCTCATAATTTCAAAGGCAGCAATGAAGATATAAGATGTATAGAAGATCTAGACATGCAGGAAAATGAACACAAGGATTGTCTTATCCTATTTACAGAAATTATTAAAAACACTGGACTTCTCTTATGTAGCAAAATCTACACTGCTCTTTAATCTTTATGATGCACTTCAGAGCTACCTGTAAGTCAATAACACTTATACTTCACAGAATCAATCATGCAGTAACATCAATAGCTTCTCCATGTATATATGATTCAATAATTATATTGCCCCTTGTTTTGGTGCTTAACTCCTACTGTTTCACCACAGAAATTAGCTGACCTCGCAACATCACCTGACTTTGCCTACTGGATATAGTTTCTCTCTATCTCTTTGATTTAATGCTACATATATTTACATTGAGCTTTTTTTGTTACCTTTGTCCTCACTCCAGCCTTTTGGAAAATAATTGCCAAATAATCTTGGTTTGCTTAATTTCAGAAGTTTAGGACTGA
The DNA here is from genome assembly GCA_026413185.1 of Pueraria montana var. lobata. Taxonomy (NCBI): domain Eukaryota; kingdom Viridiplantae; phylum Streptophyta; class Magnoliopsida; order Fabales; family Fabaceae; genus Pueraria; species Pueraria montana. Next base: position 11,452,171 of record CM048655.1, read on the forward strand.
TGCAAGAATAGTGTTAACTGTGTTGTACTCTCTTATGCATTATACAACAAAACAAAAAGGTACACATACTCTCTCTCTCTCTAAATTGGGTTTTGGTTCCTCTTTGAATTTTTTGTTACTCCATTCCTGGTTATCCAGAAGCAACTCTCAAGTATGTTACTTGTACACCCTCTCCCTTGAAGTGAGATCAAATGAATATTTTTAAGTTTAAAATGTTGAAGTTAAAAATTATAAATTAAATTTGAATAGTTATACAGGTGAATAGGGAGGCATGCTTATTAGTCCAAGGGACTGCTCCTTAACTTCATAATAAACTCCTAATTAGGACCACAAGTTGAGGTGGCATGACTCACTTGTGCCTAGCTACACAACCCTAAGATTTTCTAGTAGTGAATAATTTGTTGAGCAAAGGATGGTCATGCATGATGCCTAATACTTTGAGGTAGAGTGGTAGAGCACTAGAATTAACTACTTTAATATTAGAGGAGCTTCTTTTGCATCATTCTTATATTCTTTTACTAAAATCAATCTTCCTTTCTTTGTTCCATTGCATTGCTTGGTGGTGTGTCTCTAACTCAGACTCAGTCCAATGGCCAACTCGGATCACAATTAGATTCACATCAGGATTTGGTGTTTTAGGTTCTAATAAGCCATTAAACGAAATTCTATTATGCTTCTGCATTTTAATTATCTTTTTATTGGTTGAACTTTGAAGGCTAGTGGAGGTAGTTGCAGGCATGATTTATGGAGTCCAATGCACTCACCCCTTTTCTCTGGCTACAGTAACGCCGGTGTCAATTTTGCAAGTAAAACTAATCCCAATCTTTGCTTTTCTCAACCAATTTATGAATTTTATTTCAAACTTTAAACTAAATCAAATTGTAAGTCGTGTGTTGATTTATTTTTTAATGGATGTGCAATTTGATTGTGTAAGAAATTATTTCTTTCACTTGCAGAGGCTAATGTCATAATGAATCTAGGTTGATGCTTATTAATTGCCACTAGTGAAGGTTAATTGCCAACAAGGGTAAGCTTTTTCGTCAGCTAACAACTATAGCATTGGTTTAATCAGAAACTAGTTCAAGGAGGTAAATGCATTGGAAGATTTACCTCTTTCTATTGCAGCTAAGAATTAAGAATATTGCTTGACCATGAATAGTTCTTTCCATAAGTAAACATAATTCCATTGAAAGTATTATAAAATTATTGTGTCTTTATTAATGATGCACCCGAAATATGTCATATGTAAGGGATGAAATTCTTGTAGTGACCAACTAATTGAAATTTGGACTTTAAGTATTATATTATTGTGTTTCCAAGATTGCTCATCTAGATGGAACCTGACAGCAACTAAAAATATACCAAACCCTCGGGGATCTTTCTAAGTATGCGACTAAGCCAATAAACCTTTGGATTGTTTTATTACAGGACCTACTAGTTCTTTCAAAGTATGCAATTGTGCTAGTCAACAAAGCCTGCCATTAATTTGCCAATAAGAACACTACTAGGAAAAAAATATCTAGAAAGAAACATGAGGTAATTTGCGATTTTAAATTTCAGGATTTACTTCAAAGCAACTATCAATGTTGGTGGATGTAATTTGCTAGGCACTCCAGGCAACAAAAGCTTTCCTTTCTCTTGTCAAAAGCAATGTGCTTTGTATTTTAAGTTTCAAATAATGATAGTAAAATTTGCATCGACCATTTGTAATTTCACTAATTTGAGTTTTGCCATAATTGATTTTGCTTGTTGCAGATGGAAATTTCAGGATTTTGCTTGCTATAGATTAGCGCGTGCGCGCGCACACACACACACACACACACATATAAAAGATAGATTAGCATATATTGTTTTGACATTGTAATAGACTCACTGATAAAACTGCCAGAAGCATAATTTTGTTTATGCTACTTCATTTTTATTGGTGCAGTGTTCTCCACTTCTTCTATTTTTATTTATTCTATATAATAAAGTTAATAAAGTTTTATTTAATAAACGAACAAGTTTGTGTTTACAGGTAATAAAGTTAATTTGCCACTGGCATTTATGGGTAAATATATCAACCTAAGTCTTTTTATTTATAATTATGTTCTTGCGTTGGTAAATATCAATAATTTTTTTTTCTATACCTGTGCAGATAATGGACTGCATTGGAGACCAGGGACTAGGCGAGGATGGGGTATCAGATTTTAGCCGTGTTTGGTATTGGTTGGGGGCAAAGAAGGAAAAACTTGTCTATGGGCTATAGTGACAGGCCACAATTGTTGGCATATGTTAATAAACTTGTTCCCACAATTGTTATAAACTGTAGGTATAGGCTATAGTGACAGGAAGTATATGTTGTTGAATCCCATTCAAAATCAACACTAAAATTATGTGTGGGTATATGTCAAATAGACCTATACCCACAGATAATATACCTATAGCAACACTTTTTGCATGTCACTACAAGTGACATTTCTTGTAGTGTGATCATTAGATAACTTGTCCCCTTTAACAGCAGGGACATCACCAGGTTTACAATTCTCCATGTTGAACCGCTTCAAAACTCTATCAATATAAGCCCTTTGGGATAAACCCAAAAGTCTATGATTTCTATCTCTATGGATCTCAATGCCCAGAACAAAAGAAGCTTCCCCAAGGTCCTTCATGTCAAAAGGCACAAATAACATATTCTTGGTCTCAACAAGTAGATCAAAATTATTGCTGGTAAGTAATATATCATCTACATAAAGAACAAGAATAATAAATTTACTCCTATAGACCTTGATATATATGCATTGATCAACTTTATTTTCAACAAAACACATGGATGTGATGATTTCATCAAATTTAAGATGCCACTGCCTAGAAGCCTGCTTTAAACCATAAATTGATTTCTTCAATTTACACACCAAGTGCTCCTTACCACTTTCTATGAAACCTTCCGGCTAGTGCATATAAACCTCCTCATAAAGATCTCCATTCAAAAAAGCAGTCTTCACATCCATCTGATGCAACTCTAGATCATAATGAGCTACTAAAGCCATAATGATCCTGAAGGAATCTTTAGAGGAAACAGGAGAAAACGTCTATTTATAATCAATACCCTTCTTTTGAGTGTACCCTTTAGCTATCAGTCTTGCTTTAAACTGCTCAACATTTCCCTTGGAGTCCTTCTTTGTCTTGAATACCCACTTGCATCCAATTGGTTTAACACCATTCGAAGCTTCTACAAGCTCCCAAACACCATTGTAATGCATAAAGATGATTTCATCATTCATGGCATTTGTCCATTCATCAGACATAGCACTAGAAACAGCCTCCATGTAATTATCTGGATCTGACATGCAACCACTATTAAATTCTAACTCCCTAAGAAAACTGAAATAATCATCACGGTTAACAGGCCGTCCTTCTCTCTGTGATCTCCTAAGGGGAGGAACCTCAACCAGATTTTCAGGAGGTGGAGGTGGATAATCCTCCAAAACTTGTTGTTGCGGTTCTTCAACTACTCTCTCATCTGGTTGATACATAACTCTTTCTTTAACAATAGGAATCGGTATAACAAGTTCCTCCTGGTTAGAGCTTTCTCCTTCATCAACAATAACATCACAACCATTCATATCATTCTCAAGGAACTTGGCAGTGGCTGCCTCAACAGTCCTTGTTCCACGAGTAGGACAATTTTTAGCATTTGTGGGATAACCAATGAAGTAACATCTAGTGGTTTTAGGACTTAGTTTCGATGTAGTGGGGTCAAAAATCTTGACCTCAGTAGAACAACCCCACACACAAAAAAGATTAAGCCTAGGTTTCCACCCCTTAAAAAGCTCAAAAGGTGTTTTAGAAACATATTCAAAAGGTACTCTATTTCGGATGTTCATGGTTGTTTTAAGGGCTTCTCCCCAAAAAGATTCAAGTAACCTAGTTTGGCTCATCATGGACCTCACAATGTCCATCAAAGTGCGATTACGTCTCTCAGCCACCCCATTCTGCTCAGGTGTCCCTGGCATAGTAAACTGTGAAACAATTCCACAATCTCAAGATATTTAGCAAAAGGTCCCTTTAATTGTCCAGTCTCACCATGCCTACCATAGAATTCACCACCTCTGTCAGATCTCACAATCTTGATCCTTTTATTGCATTGATTTTCTACCTTAGTCTTAAAAGATTTAAATTTTTCCAAAGATAAAGATTTATCGTTTATCAGGTAGACATAGCCAAAGCGAGAAAAGTCATCAATGAAAGTTATAAAATATTTATTTCCACGCAAAGTTGGTTTCAATGGACCACAAATGTCAGTATGAATACTTTCCAAAAGTTCCTTACTACAGGTAGAACCTTTCTTATTTGTTTTGGTTAATTTTCCTCTTATACAATCCACACATTCCTTAAAATTTAAGGAATTAAGAGAAGGTAAAACACCATCTTTTATCAGCCTATTAATTCTTTTTTGTGAAAGACAAGTTTCACACCAAAAGGCTCGTGAGATGGACCAGACCTTTTACCAAAACCATTATTTCCCTTTTTCTTAAAAGAATTCTTATGGTGAGACTGGGAGACCATAAACGCACTTTTAGATGTCATACGATTCATCCTATCCTCTTCTTGGGCACAAATGGAAATCAGGGTATTTATGTCCCAGGCTTGCCCTTGGGCATTGAATTTTTCAGGTAGAGAAATCAAGGCACGATAAACAAGGAACTTGTTTGTTATAGGGCACTCAAGGTCACTAAGTTTGTTGGCCATGGTCATCATTTTCATGATATGTTGCCTAACACCACCAACCCCATCATATTTCATGTTGATGAAACTTTCCATCAACTGCCCAGCTCCGGCATTATCAGAAACTGCATACCTTTCCCTAATGGAAGCAAGAAAAGTCTTAGCATTATCAGACTTAGGAATTGCCTTCACTAGTGACTCATCAATAGAACGTTTGATAAGCATTGAAGCTTTTCGATTTGCCTTTGTCCACTCCTTATGATAAGCCCTCTCCTTATTGGTACTCCCATCATTCAAGACAGGCTTAGGCTCAGTCATAGCCATGTCAATATCCAACAAATTGAGCATAAGCTCAATATCATCATTCCACCTCTTATAGTTATTACCAGTTAAGAGCTCAATATGGTTGACAGAGTTATTAATGGAAAACGTTACAAGAAATTTATTAACAACAAGGGCAATTAACAGTAATAATAATTACCAAAAATAGGGATTTAAACATATAATACAAACTTCCTTGTGGGTAGAGAATATATTATACAATAACAACACAGTTACAAAAATCTAATACAATATAAATGATATATTATACACGTACTGTACCAAAACAATCATATTGTATCAAGATATTTTTGGGCTAAATAAATGGTTCAATTGCAAAAAAAGGTTACACAATTGAACGTGCCTCGATTGCGAAAAAAGGAAAAATGCAAACATATACATTTTGAAAACATTGTTACGAACAACAATTTCGAACATTAACGAACAAGAATTTATCAAGGATTTTTAATTTAACAAAATCCTAATATTCCGAATTTCAATTTAAAATTATAAGGTTCTAAACCTAGTATAACCAGGCTCTGATACCACATGATAAATTTAATTGGATCTATACTAGGATTTAGAGCACCTAAATATTATCTTCAAATACTCATAAATTGTGTACCTTTTGAAGACATTCTTGATATCAATTATTTGATCCCACACGGAAGCATACACAAATGTATACTTCAGGAATAGGAACTTCCTCTTGAACTCTCCTCTTTTACAGACTGACTATTGGATGGAGCAATGAGTCGTCAGAGAACAAGAGTAAAGTGAGAATCCTACCCTTCTTTAAATAGACAGGTAACCTAACATCTAACCATCATGGAGATTAGGCCCATTAGGCCCTACACACAAACTCAACACACTTGTCTATTGGGCTTGACCCAATAAATAAATACATGGTGATTTCCAAAACCCAAATTGGATCACTTAATTATTAATTGAGCTCACAAGGACAATTATATTAGGTCATACATTCAACCCATATTTTATTAAAATAAAATACACCAATCAGTAGAAGACCAAACAAAGAAAATTCTAACACAAAATCCATTCTTCAAAGTGCTGTGAGTTCTCGTCATGGATCTACTAACAACATTCCAAACCATAATCTCAAAATATACAAATATAATTTTTGATATGATAAGAGAATAAAATTATATTTGAAGAATTTTTTGGTCTTATCACTCAACTATAAAATATTCAATTTCTTTGTGTTTTTTGGATTGAATTCTACTGTTTCATCTCATCGAATACAAACTAGCAATCAACTGTAACAAAACATTAATTCTTATTCTAAATAATTCAATATGGATGGTTTATTTATTAAACAATTAAATCTATTTACTAAAAAAAATAAAAATCACTTCAAGTCCCAAATAGCAATTTTTTACCTTGACTGAAATTTCTCAAGTCATTTAACATTCATCTTCTAAAGTTGCTTCACTTACTTCTAGTTTTGACAAGCATTTGTAACGTTGAGTTCAGACCTTGTTTATAGTAATATTAAAACCATCGTTCAAATCATCACCCCGTGTAACTTTTATATGCAATTTGGACCCACTATATTTTTTTTTCTTTTTTCTCTTTACCAATTTACCCTCTCTATTGTCTTTAGGACTGTTCAAAAAATCCAATTATATAAAATCAATCCATAACCAACCTAATCCAAACCACTTTAAATCCAATCCAATTAATTTGGATATGGATTGGATATTTGTTTGGATTTTTACATCCAAAACCCATGTCCACCACAAACATTTTAGAATGATATAGCATTCTTCTGAAAACAGTGATGGCTAAGGTAGTCCAAAAACAACCACGGCCTAGGTTGCCAAGGTTAGTCGAAAAGCCCTAGTCAACGTTGGTTGAAAATAGCCCTTGGCCGAAGTTAGCCGAAAACGGCCTCGGCCGAAAATTACCTTGGCCGATGTCGGCCGAAAACTTCTCCGACCAAGGTTGGCCGAAAATACCATAGCTGAGATCGGCCATAAATAGCCTTGATCGAGGTCAGCCGAAAATTGTCTCGATCGATGTCGGCCAAAAATAACCCTAGCCGACATCGATCGAAAATAACACTAGTCGATGTCGGCCGAAAATTGTCTCGATCAATGTCGGCTAAAAATAACCCTAGCCGACATCAGTCAAAATAATGCCAAAAACTTCCTTAACCAAGGTTGGCCAAAAATACCATAGCTGAGATCGGCCATAAATAGCCTTGATCGAGGTCGGCCGAAAACTGTCTCAACCGATGTTGGCCAAAAGTAACCCAAGTCGACATCGGTAAAAAATAACCCTAGCCAACATCGGCCGAAAACTGTCTCGACCGACGTCAGCCAAAAGTATCCCTAGATGACATCGGTTGAAAATAACCATAGCTAATGTCGGCCAAAAACTTCCCTGGCCGAGGTTGGTCGAAAATACCCTAGTCTAGATCGACCATAAATTGCCTTGATCGAAGTTGGCCAAAAACTATCTCAGCCGACGTCGGCCAAAAATAACCCTAGCCGACATCGGCCGAAAATAATCCTAGTCGAGGTCGACTAAAAACAGCCCTGGCCGAGGTTGATCGAAAACTACCTTGGCCGATGTTGGCTGAAAACTTCCCTGGCTGAGGTTGGCCGAAAATATGCTAGCCAACATCAGACGTAAATAGCCTTGATCGAGGTTGCCTGAAAACTGTCTCGGTCGAAAATAACCCTAAGCGAGGTCGATCGAAAACAACTCTGATTGAAGTCGGCCAAAAATAGCCCCAACCAAGGTAAGACGAAAATCGATTTATGGTTTAAAACTAGATTTAGAACCAAATTGGTTTTGAACTATAAACCGATTTGAAAACCACTTTTAACTGGTTTCAAAAAAATCCAATCCAATTTTTATCCAATTAAATGGATATGGATTTAAATCCAATCCATTTAATTGGATTTGAATTGGATATGAATTGGATTTTCAAAAATCCAATCCATGAACACCCCTACTTGTCTTGTGCGAAGCACAAGTCCATTGCTAGTTTGAACTTTATTGATGGAAGAGTTTTACTCATTACGTCTGTAGCACTTATATTTTTAATTAGAGAAATGCTAGTAATACACTCTTTATCAAACTCTTTTGGATAAACTCTTTATGATTGACTAAAATTTATTAAAAATCACAACTTTATGTGGGTCTCACTTATTATTTAATGATCCTTTCTCCTAATGTTATATTTTTCAATAAATTTTAACCAATTATAAAGTGTGTGTTAGGGAAAGTATGTTGCTTACATTTTTTTTTTCTTCTACTTATTCTATATTTATTTGTGGAAAATTGGATAGAAATCCCAAAATTATGACAAACATAGATCTACTAAGAATAATGAGTACAATCTAGTTTTGATTTCAAATAATTATTTCAAACCGAAACCTAGGAAATAACAAAATGACCATTTTGTCCTTGGAAATTAGAAATAATGAGTGACTTAAATTAGTAAAATTAGCTAAAATTGTAAATATATATATATATATATATATATATATTTTATTTAAGTTTGGAATAATATTTAAAGCAACAAAATCTATTTTCAGAATTTTTTGAAAATTATTAAAATTTTCCGTGTTGCGTGACCAAAAGCTCCTAATTAATTGTGTGGGTTCAACTAGTGTCATTTTAATTTAGAAAAAAATTAAAAAAATATCTAAGTGATATTTTTAAGTGAGGAATAATCTAATTATTTTATTTTATTATTTTTGAAATTTTATAATTTATTCAGTTCACAATCTTGTCCTTAATTAGAGAATGACAAAAATACTACTAACCTTTGATAAATAAATTCGACCAAGATAAATAAACTACCACAAAGTGTTATAAAATCGGACCAGTCATCAACCTGGTCAAGGTAGTTGGTTGATGGATCACTAGTCGAACTAGTGGTTCAAAAGTTGAAGCGCATGAAACAATGTATGTAACATAAACTATAAGTATATATATTATTTGTGTCATAAGTTTACTAATTAATCAAGGTGGTTTAGTGGTAAGGTGATGTACTAAATAATTTTCAGGTCATGGTTTGATTCTTGGTTGTGTCATTTTTATTGTGTTTTCATTAAAAATTGCATTTTAAAAATAATAAATATTGGTTCAATCAGTTCAACCAAACCAATTCACTGGTTCAATTGGATCGGTTCAACTGCAGAACCAACCGAGTCAAACTGAGTCAACGAGTTAATACCAAAGTTTTACTAATTCAATAATTTTTTTTACTGCATATTATAATTGCTTCATAGACCATTTTCCATCACTAAAGCCACCTTAATAAGATAATACCAAAGTTTTACATTTAAATTAAATTACTCTATTAATTTACCCTAGCCATTTATTTAATTGAGTGGCGTGTCATCCCTTTTTTTCACAAAAAAATATGAGATGTGTCATATTTCCTATCCATAAAAGCCACTTAAATGAGATAATTAATATCAAACTTTTCTATTAAATTAAATTAGCTTTCATTAATTGCCATAACTATACCTTATTTTTTTACCAAACGTTCCTCATTATTTCATTTATAATAAGATTCTCAATACAGAAGGGAACTACATGATAAACATATGGACTAGCATTGGCGAGCCAAGATAATTTGAAGAACATCGTCAGAAGTGGAGTGTGTGTCGAAGACGGTGTTATTAGAAGGCCTATTAGGGCGTTTCAAGGTTCGTATAGCAGTACAGAGTTGGGAAATGGTAGTCAACGAACAAATACTGATACAGCCAAGGAAAATAAAATGAAAAGGAGGGAGCTGAGAGCTGCTTGTTTATCGTTGAGTAGTATTCTTTCAGATGGTGATATAAGGAATTGTAACAGAGTTTTTTGGTTAAATGACGAGGTCAAAGAATCAAAAGACTGTGGGAGATGGGCAAGATGATGGGGGTTAGCTATGGTGGGAAGGATGAGGATATGGTCAAGAAGTTTGCAGAAATTGAGGAAAGGGATCAGTAACATGCTGGGTTGGCTGCCAAGGCTAACAAGAAGGGTGATAAGGATGTTAATTTATGAAAGTTATGACTTATAATGTGAGGGGTCTTGGGGGGAGGATTAAGTGGAAGTTCATCAGAGAAGTTGTTAAAAGGGAAGAGGTGCAGCTGTTGTGTCTTCAAGAGATTAAAAAGCAAGAGGTGTCAGTACGTGAATGCCAAGCTATATGGGGAGACAATGATCCAAAATTCTATATGCAACCGGCAATTAACACAGCAGGTGGTCTGCTGTGCATTTGGAGTGAAGATTTTTTTGTGCTTAACAATGTGTTTTCGGGAAATGGCTTTATTGGGCAAGAAGGTATTTGGAAGGAGGTGGGGTTGTTAGTCACTTTGGTCAATGTCTATTTCCCTTGTAATTTGGAGGAGAAAAGGAGAATTTGGGGGGAGTTAAAAGTGGCTAAGGAGGGAAGCAGTACGAATTTATGGTGTGTTTTAGGAGATTTTAACTGCGTGAGGAGATTAGAGGAGAGACAACGTGATGCCAGTAGCTCAAGTTGGAGAAAGGAGGTCTGGGAATTCAACCAATTCATTCACAATTTGGAGTTGGAAGACATTCCTATGGCGGGGAGAAGGTTTGCTTGGTTTAGACCAAATGGTAGGGCAAGGAGTACGATTGATAGGGTGTTGGTATCAAGGGAGTGGATCCAAACTTGGCAAGGGAGTACATAATATGTGCTGGAGAGGAATACATTGGATCGCTGCCCTATAGTGATCAAGTATGTATCTATAAATTGGGGTCTGAAACCGTTTCGAGTTTTGGATTGTTGGTTAGAAGACAAAAACTTTGCCAAAGTTGTAGAGAAGTCATGGTAGGATATGGAGGTACATGGGTGGAGTGGTTTTGTGTTGAAGGAGAAATTGAAAGCTTTGAAGGGTAAGCTAAAGATTTGGAACAATGAACATTTTGGATGCCTACATAGGAAGCATCTTGAGATTCAACATCACCTAAATTTGCTTGATTTGAAACAAGAGGATGGAGACCTTTCTGAGGAGGAATATGCGTTGAAAAAAAAAGACTACAAGAGGAATTTTGGGAGGTGGTGAAGTATAGTGAATCCTTATTGAGGCAAAAATCAAGAGCAAGATGGATGAAAGAGGGGGATTGCAACTCAAGGTATTTTCATTGTCTTGTTAATTGGAAGAGGAAGAAGAACATGTTTAGAGGTTTGCATATTGAAGGGGCTTGGGTGGAGGATCCGGAAAAGATTAAACATAAAGTCAAGCTTTTTTTCCAAAATAGGTTCTCACAAGAAGCTTGGGAGAGACCTACACTTGATGGCATAGATTTTAAGAATATTTCGGGAGAGGAGAACGAAATGTTAACTTCTTTTTTTTTTTTTTGTGGAGGAGGAGGTTAAGGAGGCAATTTGGGAGTGTGGTAGCACAAAAAGTCCGGGACCGGATGAATTTAATTTTAAATTCATCAAGACTTTTCAGAGGGTCCTTAAAGGTGACATTATGAGATTCTTGGAGGAGTTTCATGCTTCGGGGATTCCCACGAGGTAGTAATTCTTCCTTCATCACACTTATTCCAAAGGTGGAGGACCCTATGGGGTTGGGGGATTTTAGGCCAATCTCTTTAGTGGGATGTATGTATAAGATCGTGGCTAAAATCTTAGCAAATAGATTGAATAAGGTTTTAAATGGAGTTATTGACCATAGACAAAGTGCATTTTTGAGAGGAAGGAATTTCATGTAGAGTGTTCTTATTGCAAATGAGGTGGTGGATGAAGCAAAAAGAGAGAAAAGAGAATGTCTTGTGTGTAAGGTTGACTATGAAAAGGCTTATGACTCTGTGAGTCAGAACTTCTTGTTCTATATGCTTCTTGTTCTATATGCTTCGTATGTTGAGGTGCTTTGAAGTGGTTTCTGGATTGAAAGTTAATTTCTTTAAGAGTTGCTTTGGAGCGGTTAGTGTGGATGTGGGAAGGGTCCATAGGTTGGCGTGTTTTTTAAATTGTAAGGTACTCTCTTTTCCTTTTGTGTATTTGGGATTGCCTATTAGGTCTAACCCAAGGAAAGAGGATATGTGGAGGCCTATTGTTGATAGGATGAGGAAGAAGTTATCTTCATGGAAGCATAGACACTTGTTCTTTGTGGGACGAGTTTGTCTCATTAATTCCGTGTTGTCATCTTTACCACTTTTCTTCATATCTTTCTTTAGAATACCATATAAGGTGGAGTGTAAGTTGGTAGCTATTCAAAGGAATTTTCTTTGGCGAAGTATGGAGGGAAGGAGGACAATTTCTTGGGTTAGGTGGGAGAAGTTGTGCTATCCTAGAAGTCATGGTGGCTTAGGAATCAAGGACATTAAGTTATTCAATGAAGCCTTACTTGGAAAATGGAGATAGGGGCTCTTCCAAATAGAGACTCTCTTTGGAGGGAGGTGTTGGTATCTAAGTATGAGGGGTAGATGGGACTTATAGAGGTAGAGGTGATAAATAAGGAATCTATTTGGTGGAGGGATTTAAAAAAAAAGCTTGTGGGGGTTTGAGTAGTATGAAGTGGTTTGACAACTTTTTGGAATGGAAAGTTGGGGACGTGAGTGATATCAATTTTTGGCACGATGCTTGGGTTGGAGATGTGCCGCTAGCTGAGTCTTTTGGAAGGTTGTACTTGTTATCCTTACAACATAATGATAAGGTGTCTAATATGGGGAAATGGGTGGACAACATTTAGGAATGGGGACTTAAATGAAGGAGGGAGGGGTTCGTGTGGGAGGAGGACATGTTGAACAATTTAGAGACTAAGATAGCCTCTATAAGGTGCACAGCTGGAATAGCGAACTCATGGGGTTGGAATATAGATGCAAATGGCTCATATACAGTTAAATCAACATACACAGCATTGCAAAGTCTTCTGTCAGGGGCTCAAAAGGTGGATATTTTTGTGTGTTTGTGGAGCCTGAAAGTGCCACCAAAACAGACTCATTTTGTGTGGAGAGTCTTGTCTGACAATCTGCCAACAAAGTTGAATCTCAGCAAGCAAAGGGTACAATTACCTGATGATGACTTTATGTGCCCCTTCTGTCATGCTGAGATAGAAATTGGGAGCCATGTACTGTTCACGTGTAATATGGTGTCAAAAATTTGGAAAATGTGCTATAGATGGGTTAATAAGGATAGTGTCTTCCCTGAAACAGCTGAAGCACACTTTTGGCAGCATCGTATTGTTTGGGGATCGAAGGTCAGCAATGAAAAATGGAGGTTTGTGTGGGTGGCAATTGTCTGGTGTATTTGTAACCTAAGGAACAAATGTATATTTAGGGGAGGTAGTATTGATAGAGGGGAACTGTTACAAAGTATTGTGTTCTTTGCATGGAGCTGGATGAGATCGTTGTTGGCTAATTTCCAATATTCCTTTATTCAGTGGTCAAGCAACCCTGGACCATGCATCTCCTCTTCAGCATAACTGTGATATTCACATGCGGTGAAAGGCTTACTCTTCTGTGTGGCAAGAAAAATTGAAATATAACAGCATGGAGCTAGTGGGACAGGGCTAGTTTCTTGAGGCTATACTAATTATGCATAATGTTATCAGTTTGTGGCTAGTAGGTGACGAGGGATCACTATGCATGGATGTATTGGAGGATTAACAATATTATTTTGTGCTGGTATGGTGTAGGATTGAGTATGTTTTGTTGGGTTGTTTGAGTGAAGGGACATGGATTACGAGGTAGAATCACATTAGGCCATTGGAATCTTTGTATATACACTATCACAATTGCATATATTAAGATTCCTATTGGGGAACTTATTGTGGCTATTACTGTTAGCTAGGCTTGTGTGGTGATATTTTTAGTGAGGTTATGTCTGCATAATACTGCCCATAATTATATGTAGTCGTTGCTGCTGTATATGTGGGGCACTTCTTGTGCTTTTTTTTTATTCAATTTATATATATTTGTTTCATTTGCCTATAAAAAAAATATGGACTAGCATTAGCAATAGTTTTCCTAGCAAGGTGTGAACTACTACATTGGCTTGCCTCCTAACAAACTTAACAAGGAAGTTTGGAAGAAAAAAATGATGGATTTACACACTCTGCAATGATGGATCCAAATTCAGAAAGGTGTTGATTACTCCTTGCAATACTAATAACCACCACTTGACAGTCCATTTCAAAAACAACATGGGAGAGTTCCATATTTGATTCGCAAAGCACATAATAAGCCCAAAGCCTCACCTTCAAGAACCTACACACATAGTTTGCTCCATGAAGAAAGGGTTACAACAAAAATTCCATGATCATTCCTAAGACAAATACCCCAACTAGTTGTAGCGTGTGTGGGAAAAAAAACCTTCATCGATATTTTACTTGAAAAAGACTTGAGGCGAAGCAGACCATTGGACATTCCCTGATGGACTATATATGGCAGTCCTACTACAATCCAATTTCTGAGCCGTCAACCATTCAAATAGAAACTATTTTGCTAGAATAACATTTTGAGAAGTTGTAGCAGACTTCCCCTCCCAAAGTTTAGCATTCCTAGTCCTCCAAAGACTCTAAAGAACCATCCCAAACATATTGCTTTTATCACAATATAGCAGACTTAATATTTGGAAACAGGTTTCTGTGAAATCCTCTCCAGAAATAATCAAAGGTTGAATATGCTGCCAAAGATGTACATCCCTCCAACATTCCTCACTCAAAGCACAAGAAAAAAACAAATGCCAAGAATTCTCCAAACCTGTAGAATAATGAACATAACTCGCAAGACATTGAATACTTTTTGTTTGCAGTATTAATCTAGTTGGAAGGCACCCCCTGCGATGCCACCAAAGGAACATCTTTATTCTCGTTGGAACAGTAAGACTCCAAATAAGCGACCAAGAACTTGGAGCTCCTAAGGAAGACACATTCAGAATGTTATGCATGAAAATCCTATAAGCTTATTTAACTGAGTAAACCCTATTACTATCAGGCCACTAAATACGATTGTCTTCCTTCTTCACATAATTAATGAGTGGCACTTTAAGAATTGCTTCCACATCAAGACCATTAAAGAGAGAGCATATAATATGCATATATATTCCAACTCTTATGATCATCCTCCATAATACCTTGCACTGTCAAAGAACTCAAATTAGAAGAAGGAATAGTAGATACCTTAAAACTGATCATAGAATCTCGAATCCAAGGTTCAGACAAGACATTAATCATAGACCCATTGCCTATCATCCACATATCCTTCCTTTAACAGTATCTTAGAATTAAAAATGCTCCTCCAACAGTAGGACGGGTTATGACCAATAACCGAGTCCAAAAAATCCCCACACGGGAAATATTTGTTGAGAAATATGCCTGAAATCTTTAGTTTAGAAAATAATAATTTAGGTTATCATTTGTTATTTGTTTCAAATATTTAGGATATTGTTTTGATTTACAATTGTCAATAGGATATTGTTTAGAATTAAAGATATTATCTTTAAATTAGGGATTTGTTTTATCTTTTAAGATTATGATGCTAGGCCTATAAATTGAGATTGTTCATATGAGAATAAACACCCTACTGACCACTCTATGTGAGAGGGGGGTTACATGAAGAAAGGGTTTGCAAGTTTTCCTTAAAAACTTGTAATGAAGATGACTAGGTTTATAAGTTTTTCCTGCTCCATAAAAACTTGTAATATGTCCATGGGTTTGGAAGTTCCACAAAAACTTGTAATGCATATGAAGATGTCCAAGGGTTTGCAAGTTCCATAAAAACTTGTAATGAAGATGAATACCATATCAATGAAGCTCCTCCTTTATACAATATACCTCATTCTTCCTTTTACAATATATATCTTTTTCGCATATAATATATCAGTGGTATGAAAGCTGCATACACCACAAAAATAATATATCACTGGTATCAGAGCTGATAGTTCCTACGACCTGGAGACAAGAAAAGAGAAGAAGGAGAGAAGAGAAGAAAAGAAAGATAAAGAAGAAGAAAGCAAGAATCAAAAGGAGGAGGAAAGCCAAATCTCAAAGAAATTCAGATTGGATGCCTAAAGATATTCAGTCAAGGAGGAGTGTTGAGAAACATGCCTAAAATCTTTAGTTTGGAAAATACTAATTTAGGTTATCATTTGTTATTTGTTTCAAATATTTAGGATATTATTTAGATTTACAATTATCTCTAGGATATTGTTTAGATTTAAAGATATTATCTTTAAATTAGGGATTTGTTTTATCTTTTAAGATTAGGATGCTAGGCCTATAAATAGAGATTGTTGATATGATCTAAATACCCCACCTGACCACTCTATGTGAGAGGGGGGTCACATGAAGAAAGGGTTTGCAAGATTTCCTTAAAAACTTGTAATGAAGATGACTAGGTTTACAAGTTTTTCCTGCTCCATAAAAACTTGTAATATGTCCATGGGTTGGCAAGTTCCACAAAAACTTGTAATGCATATTAAGATGTCCAAGGGTTTGCAAGTTCCATAAAAACTTGTAATGAAGATGAATACCATATCAATGAAGCTCCTCCTTTATACAATATACCTCATTCTTCCTTTTACAATATATATCTTTTTCGCATATAATATATCAATGGTATGAAAGCTGCATACACCACAAAAATAATATATCACTGGTATCAGAGCTGATAGTTCCTATGACCTGGAGACAAGAAAAGAGAAGAAGGAGAGAAGAGAAGAAAAGAAAGATAAAGAAGAAGAAAGCAAGAATCAAAAGGAGGAGGAAAGCCAAATCTCAAAGAAATTCAGATTGGATGCCTAAAGATATTCAGTCAAGGAGGAGTGTTGAGAAACATGCCTAAAATCTTTAGTTTGGAAAATACTAATTTAGGTTATCATTTGTTATTTGTTTCAAATATTTAGGATATTATTTAGATTTACAATTATCTCTAGGATATTGTTTAGATTTAAAGATATTATCTTTAAATTAGGGATTTGTTTTATCTTTTAAGATTAGGATGCTAGGCCTATAAATAGAGATTGTTGATATGATCTAAATACCCCACCTGACTACTCTATGTGAGAGGGGGGTCACATGAAGAAAGGGTTTGCAAGATTTCCTTAAAAACTTGTAATGAAGATGACTAGGTTTACAAGTTTTTCCTGCTCCATAAAAACTTGTAATATGTCCATGGGTTGGCAAGTTCCACAAAAACTTGTAATGCATATTAAGATGTCCAAGGGTTTGCAAGTTCCATAAAAACTTGTAATGCACATGAATAAAATATCCATGAAGCTTCTCCTTACAATATATCTCCTTTCTTTACAAATACATCTTTTCTGCACATAACCCATTAGTGGTACTAGAGCTGCGCATACACTACCACAACAAAAATAACATATCAATATCTAGCCTTAAAAATCCTTGTTACTAGAGAATTTTGGCTGGAGATAAACTTCCAACCCTATTTTCCAAGCATAGCCAAATTGAAAACATACAAGTTTTTAAAACCTAGACCACAATTCTCTTTGCTTAGAGTCATTCTATCTCATGACAACTAGCGTATACCCTTCTCCCTACCCTTTGATCCCCATCAAAATGAATTCATCATACATTGGAGCTAATTACAAAGGGGAGGAGGGAACAAATAAGCACTCATACAATAAAAGGGAATAGATTGTGCAACAGCTTTTAAAAGCACCTCCTTACCCAGATCGTGACAACATTTTTCCCAGCTAAGAGTTTAATTTATCCAAACCCTATCTTTTATATATATCTTAATATAGCCTTCTTACTCCTCCCAACCAAAGAAGGAACACCCAGGAATTTTCCATTTGCAACTCGATCCCTCGCGAACCCCCAAAAGATTTAGTATATTACCTTTCAGATAGGATCTCAAATTCCTACTTAATTTTTTTTTTTCCAGATTTTTGCATATTCAAAGATTGGCTCGATGTGCTCTCATATAAGGATAGGATATTCTTCATTGTGCTACACTCCTGCACTGAAGCCTTAAAGAATAAAAAAAAGTCATCGACAAATGCGAGACAAGAGCTTTACAGTAGATCTTTAAACCACTAATGCCATTTGTAGTTGCAGCATGCTTTATCAACAAGGATAACCCTTCAACACACAAAATAAACAGGTATGGGGAAAGGGAATCCCCTTGCCTCAACCCTCTACCTGGGATAATAGGCCCCACTGCATCACCATTAACACAAACTAAATACTTAACCGACCTCACACATAACATAATCCACTGATGATTAATCCCCAATTTAAACATAACGGCTTCAAGGAACTCCCAATCCACACAATCATATGCCTTACTGATATCAATCTTAAGGGCTACCTCCCCCACACTTCCTATAGTTTTGCACTTTAAGTAATGAATAACTTCAACACCTATCATGGTGTTTATCGAGAATTGACCTCCCTTGAATAAAAGCATATTGTTCTTTCAAGATGCATTTGGAAAGAACTCCCTTAAGACGATTAGCAAGAGCCTTAGCCAGGATCTTATAAACAATGTTACATAAGGCTATAGGTTTAAGGGTGTGGAATTTATCCCCTAAATCTCATTAGTTTGTTATTTTAATTATGAGGGTTTGGAATTTATCCCCTAAATCAAAGTTTGTTATTTTAATTCTATTTGATATGTAATATGTGTGGGGAGGAAGTTGGGGCTTCATTTTTAATAGTGCTTGATTGATTGAGTAAATTTGTTTGATGGAAATCTCCTTTGAATAGCTTATTAAGCTTATGTTGTCTTCTTTTTTTTTATTCTTTTCATTTTAACTTTGTTTTATTTCAATTTTTGTTGCGGGTTGATTAAATTGATGATTGATTTTGAGAAATGGATTGGAATGCTAATGTGTGTAACTTGCGGTTGAACAAATTAATTTCATTCTTACCCTGTTTATATACTTTTCTGGTCGGTGGAATGGATTGGAGAGAAAATGGATGTATTGATGATGAAATCCTAATATGTAATTGAATATATGTGGGAAAGGGGTTGTGTCATGTTTTGTTTTCTTTCTTTTTCATTAAAAACTCAAAGGCAAATTTATTGGACTCATGAGCTATTCAAGGAACCTAATATTACTATAAGAGGAAGTGTATAATGGGAGTCAACTTATGACTAATGTAATATTCTAAATTTTAACCTTAAGAAAAGAACTACGCTAAGTATTTTGTGTACTACTAAAGGATAAATATTTACTTGTGGAAACTTTACCCTTACAAGCTCATATAAATGCATACATATACATGTATTTTGATTTCAATACCTCACACATATAAACCTTTATATTTTCAAGAAGAAAGAAATAAGTTTCTAAAGTATCATATTTATTTCCAAATATCATATTTACACACTAAAGTGCTATATTTAATTATAAAGACTATTTTATTAACATTTTTCATGCCTATTTGAATTAAGATTATTATATATATAAATAGAAATAATATCATATATATATATATATATATATATATATATATATATATATATATATATATATAAGTTTAATAACATCCATCATGGTAGGTGGACTTTTCTTATATATTAATCTTGACTTTGATGAGTTAAACCAAATGGATGGGATAACTTGACATGACAAATGAGAAATCTAGTAAAGTTTTAAATTGCTTGATATCAATACCATTTCTTTATAACTAAAAAGGATTATATCCAAGTTTATAGCTATATTTATTATATTAATTTATATTGATTAAATTAAGCATTCAAAGCTTGACTAACCATGCAAAAATTGTTTTATGATAAGATAATAATTATTATAGCGACTTATTTTACAAGTTTAAGTATGAAAGTTTATTAAATTAAGTTTTATTAAAATTAAGTTTTCTTAATCAAGTGTTATATTACTATATAAGTTTTATTAAAATTATAAGTTGTTATAGAGGTATATTTACATGCATGCACAAGCATATCATTTAGATAGCTACACTATAGTTATAATTAGTGGTTTTAGATCACTAATTAATTCTAGAAGATTCTTATATTCCCAAAGCCTTTTTAGAGTCACGCGATATTATTAAATAATTATATTGAGATTATTGTTCAATTTCAATAATCCTTAAATCATTTCTATTCCAATAACTTGTCCAAATTAAATCCTAAATCATAAATCATTGCTATTGCAAATCTTATAGCTTGTTTCATTAATTCTATTTCTTAAATTAATTGCTATTCCTCTTTAGGCTTCCACAAATCAAACAGATTTGTTTGGGATATGGACATACTTACTTTCTTAACATCTTACAAACGAATACAAGATGAAGCTCAAAGTCTAAACACTCAATATGTTCAAGGAGTTTTGAGAGTTGGATTCTAAACATAGAATAAATTACAAAGAGTTTTGAATGCTTGTTCGTGCATTAGTTTCTCTAACTCCAGCACTTCAAATCTTTAGCTATTTATAGCCTTCATCGGAAAATAACCATTGTGACTAAACGACCTTCATCTTCGTCTTCGTCATCGTCTGTTGGTGAAAATGTTAATTGGAGCATTTAATACATGTCACCAACTTGTAAAACTGATATGATAAAGCAACTTATTTTTCTTCCTTTACTCGCACTCCATATCTTGCGTCAGAGGTTAAATCACCTTTTGTGCACTCAAGTACTCTACAACTTATTTTGGCACACCTTTTGATGGAGTAGGTAGCTTTTCAGTTGACTTCTTTCTCTGTCTTGCTCTTTGATAGATCCCATGAAGAATAAGAGAACATTCTCTGCGAAATGGATTAAAGCATCAAAGCATTTGACATGATCATGAATGCACACACTCAACATGTGTCAGGCTATCATCTGATAAGCAAATGCAGACACTACATTGCTTCCATCTGATATGCGATAAGACATAGATTTCATAACTTAATATTTGTTTGCATTAATCAAAACATTTGAGGGACCTAATTTGTCTTATGACTTAACAAGATGCACATCAGAATGATGTACATCAGAAAGGTGCAAATCAAAAAGTGCACATCAAAATGGCACCAATAGAAGTGGTGCATTAGAATGCACCATCAAAAGAACTTTTTGAGCACCAGCATGTCTTGAGTAGAAGCTCAGAAAGGTCAAGCTTTAGAAAAAATAAATGACAAAGTCACAATTCAACTCACTTTCTTGTGACATTCTCATCTACTTTAGAATTCTTAAGAAAATAGGGCCTAAGGCGACAATGGAGGCATTTGTCAGTATTCTAGGCTTACTCCTAGGTTATTGCTTAGTTCTAGAAAGGAGAATTAAAGAAAGTTTACCTGAAGGCACACTTCATCGATTCCAAGATTGTTGAAATGGAGTTGATGAAGAAGAAGTTGGTCGAAACTATGACAGATTTGTCGAATGCTGTGAAGGCCAATGAGACCATGCTTTTGAAGGAGGTTGAATCCTGCAAACTTATAATCGACTAGGAGAATAAGCTTTAGGTGACGAATGCTCGAGGTGAATCTTCCAAAGAGTTTGTCGCCAAACTAGGTGAAGAAGTAGAAAGGCTCAACTCGAAGTTAAGTGGTTCTAATTAGGCAAAGCTTAATGTAGTGACCCTTGTGGCTACATTGGAAGCCAAGGTGGAAGAGTATATAATTCAAGCTATGGTTGATTTTAATTAATAAGGCATTTAGGCAACTTGCCATCCTTGCCCTCATGACCAACACTTATGGTTTTGATGTTTATAAAGATGTGAAGGATTGATTATTGGTATACAAAAAACAAAATGTCTAATCTTTAGGGGCTTGAGGAGAATTTGGGAGAGCTAGTATCCGAGGCTGACCCGATCACTGCGCAACCCTGAAGATTCTACAACGGTTGAGTGACTTTGTTGGCGTCATGCTTGCCTTATGTTGTTATTGTGAAATTAGAAAATTTTAAATTAGTAAATTTATAATTCTGGAAAAAAATATTGTAAAATTAAGAATTTTTTGTAGTTATTGGAAAAGTTTTGCACAATTTATCGGAATCTAAAAACTATGCACTGCAACAACATGCCATTGGATCTAGTCAAAATGTACAAAGTTTATGTAAAATTATTGACATCTCTTCTACACTCATTGAAAAAAAAAAAAAAAACTAGGAAGAAGAAAGAGAAAAATAAGAGATATGGTACATAATGTAATAAAAAAAAGGAGAGAAATTAAAGAGTTATACAATATAATAGAGATATAAAACAATCTAGGAATGAGAATATTAGAAATGAAAGCTTATTATTTAAGGGTGCACATAGGTCATGTTGACGATGAGGGAAATTTAGGATCCACGTTGATTTAGAATGATCGAATTGGTCGATCGTGTTAACGCGATAAGAATCAAGTTAAATATTTAAAAGGCTGTTTTGGATTTATGATAAATTCGTGAATTTTGTTTTGGATATTTAATAATATAATTTTTTTTTTTGCGTTGAATTCCTAATAAAACAATTTTTTTTATTTTTGGTCCTTGTTATTTTGTTTTAGTTATTCTAATATATCTGTTTTTTCATTTTAGTCCTTATAATGTTTTTTTTTATTTTGTATTAATCTTTTTGAAAAATATTTGATAGGGACTAATAACAAATGATCTAAATATTTTAGGGACAAAAACGAAAAAATAGACATATTAGAAGAACTAAAATAAAATAACAAGGACCCAAAATAAAAATTTTGTTTTATTAGGGACTCAATGCAAAAAAAAATATTATTAAGGACCCAAAACAAAATTCGCTAATTTATCAAGAATCCAAAACATATTTAAGCCTATTTAAAATATATAAAATATAAAATGAAAACAAATTAAACCAAAGACAAAAAAAAAGTAGGAAAACAAAACTACAAATTATTAAAAGTGAAAGAAAATAAATATCTTGTCTCAAAAATTAAGTCTAGAAATGAATAAATAAATAAAATTAAAGATTAAGGATAATTAAATATTAAGTATTTTTTATATTTTATTATTTTCAGGTTGGGTGTAAAATTCTTAAACTTAATACCCAACCAATGATTTTAAGTTTATTTATTTTCAAACTAATTTAACTCGTCAATTCAATCCAACCCAATATTTTTAGCTCATGTCTGGTAGGATTAGTCTAGTTGACCTAACTCATTATCACCCTTATTATTACATGTTTCGACAATACTTTTTTTCATAAACTTCATAAAATGTGTGACTTAGCACAATTTGGCCATTAAATTGTACCTAGTCAATATCAATGGAAAAAAAGATGAGTTTGATTAATTTAAGAAATATCCAACTCAGGTAATTCATGTCATCATCATGGGAAAATAGAATCAAAAGAGTACCATTCTCATGAATTTAGGTGAGAAGAAACTTTATTTGGAAAGAAACTATATGCCTATGTTTATTCTTTACTAAGAACAACTAGATATGGGATTTTCCTGTAACATAAAATAATTAGTGTACATAAAATGTAAAATATGAAGAATACATTGTGCCATTATTTTTATTATTGAGGACCATATGAGGCACATAACAATAGAAAGAAAATATTCTTATTTGGCTTTAAATCATCAAACTTTAAATAGATATGCTATATGGAACTCCTTTTCCAGTAACTCCAGGCCCTGAAACTGGCTTCAATAACTCATAAGGCATTATTCCAGCTCCATGTCTACTTTTCAAATTACTATTTGCATTCCTTGAGTCTATAATACCTTCAATCTCCTTCAATTTCCTATTAAACCTTTCAAAGGCTGCCTTTATAGTTGGATTCTCAACCCATGATGGCTCCATGTATTGCCCAATGTACTGTTCATCAGGTGAATGATCTGACAATACGTTCAAGATCACCATCACTATTGTTGCTTGAATTTGTGATGGGAAACACTCCAAAAGAGTTTGCTCAGGTTTGTTTAGAAAATTTTCCCATTCCTCTCCAGAGGGGTCTTCTGTTGGCATTTTGTTTCTTGCAATTGTGGGTCGGTTAGGGAAATAGCCTCCATAAGCATATTGGGCAAAGTTCACAGCTGCATGATGACCAGATGCTATCCAAGCTATTGTGGTGATGATGTCAATAAGATCTTTTGATGTGTTAAGATTTGGCCACCATGGTTCTTCAGATTTGTCTCCATGACCCACTTTTCGAATTTCTGTCCACCATGCTTGGAGCTCTTGGTCAGATTGTATGGTGATTGGGTTTGGATAATAATAGGTGACATATTCTGTTACCCACTCTTTGATTGAATCCCATATAAGCAAACCATCATTGGCAAAAGGATAATCTTCAATTGTTAGCTTTAGGCCATGTGGTGCATTAGGATCTGCCACAGCCATTCCTCTACAAGGGATAACAATATATTAATAGGAGAAAATTAAATGAAGAGTTTAATGGTGATACACTGATAGTGTAAAATACTTTTACACTGTCATTCAATCATAAATCACCGTTTGCATGACTTTTAAGATAATTTTATAAAAGTCAACAAACTTACCATAAATGATGATTTGTGATTGAATGACAGTGTAAAACAGTGCATTACCCTTTTTCTCTTAAATGAATGCTTAATATGATTTTAGAAAAAAATAATAAAGTAAACAAATCCTAAAGTAATTTTTTTTATAGACTATACCTTTCAATAAGATCATTTGGAAGTGCTTGTAAATCAAATCGCCAAAGTTGGTCATATGCCACAGAGCTTAATTCCATTGAATATTTATTAGTAAGGAATGAAATCTCAATGACCCCATTTGCACTAATAAGCACCTCACGAGCAAGGGCATTAATCTCCATGGTATATCTAAAATGAGGATGTAATAATCTATATATTGGATGCATGCAACTAAGTTGCCTATGTGTTGCAATTACAAAAGGTTCCACGACACAGTGAGTCCTCAACCTACAAAAACAATTTACATGTACTAAGTTAGCACTAGTTAAGCTTCATTAAAATTCATCATACCAACTAGATATATCAAGAGTAGTCACATCATGGTTTTAAATTGCGATTGAGTTGAGTAAAAAAAAAAAAAACCTTTACGTTGTGGCCACCATGAGTTACATATGTTAAATACATTGCAAAAGAGATTGATATGATAATACTCACCAATGACTTATAAGTTCATGAAAACTAGAATCATGGGCGAGAACATGAGTTTTGGCAAGCCTCCAAAGCCAGAGATTGGTTGAATCACAAGCAGGTGTGAAGACTTGCTTCCACTGTGGATTGCCATCCATAGGTGGTCTAGTGAGCTCAATAGCTAGTGGCTTTAGTATCCC
Organism: Pueraria montana var. lobata; assembly: GCA_026413185.1. NCBI lineage: Eukaryota > Viridiplantae > Streptophyta > Magnoliopsida > Fabales > Fabaceae > Pueraria > Pueraria montana. The sequence goes on from CM048655.1 coordinate 11,477,359, forward strand.
TTGATCAGTGAGGAAGAATAATGTTCGTGATCCATAAAGTGTGGTTCCCTTAATTTGTCTCACTTTGCTTACATATGGTAAGAATAAATCATGATAGTCTAGCATGAACAACTTCTTTTCTTTAATGGCCTGCATATTGAAATTACACAAATTTTGAGCATAATAAATCCATGTTCTAAATTTAATAAACTGGTTAATGCTTTGGTACCTCTTCAATTGTTCCACAAGTGATTATTTGTGGCTCAATGACTTCTCTAGTCATTGCTGATTCTTGTGGACCATAGATTTGGGGGTCTAGTTTACTTGTTAAAGGCCATTCCTAAAAAAATGAATAGAACAAAAAGAAAAGTTTAAATTTTTTTGTGCATATATATATATGATAGTGTGAAAGAAGTAATCAAAATATTTGTATCTACTCTTGCCTTAACCAATTGGATGCTATATGGGTTGACTCCTGCCAAAGTCTCCCTAGCAAATTCCACATCTGAAAACCAAAAGAACCTATCTCCTGCAATACCAAAAATCACTTTCAATAAGAGATTTGGAATGAACTTACTTTCAACCACTTGTACTTGTGGCCAATATTAACCTAAATCTCTAAAAAAATGGGAAACTATTCTTTTCTTTTTCTTTTTTTTTTTTACTAAAAAGTTAAGGTTATTGGAACATTAAACAGAGTCCATATATAACACAAGGCATATATTTGTTACAATAGACTTGCTAATTATACCACTGGACCTAACACCACGTCTCAAGGCCCAATATCTTAAATCAATATCTTCATTAGTCCTTCAATTAAATTTTTTATAGCTCTCACTCAATTTATTTACTCTTCTACTCTTATACTATAAATTAGAATTTTTAACTTGAATAAAACTCTCACTCTCCTTATTCTCTAAATTAGAGATTCTCTACACTCTTTCTTCTTTTCTAAAAAAAATGCATTTCACACAACTTTGTAATTAGCCAAAATATATATCTCTCAATATCTCAAACTGTCTTTTTTTATTTTATTCTCTTAACCACCCATCTATTCCAAATTAAAAATAATTTTATATCATAATTTAAATTATTTATTATAAATTCAAAATATAATTTATATATTTCAAAATATTTATTTACTATAAATAAAATTATAATTACGTAAAAATAAATATTTTTCCTGTATATTATACATGGTAAAAAAAAATTATTCTAATTAAATGTGTAAAGCTATATAACCTTCACCTTGTTCTTGTGTATCCTGGGACATCTTCATTAATTCATAGTTTCATACCCACATTATACTTGGAATCCCAAACAATGAGTAGAAAGCAAGCTATTCTTGTCCAGGCTCAAGGTATGTTCAAACATACAGTGATATACATAGATTACATGTAAGTGAGAAAAGCTAGAACCAAAACCTTGCAAGCAAAGTATTTCAATCATATCCCAATATCAAAAAAAAAAAAAAAAACTATAAAAAAATTTATTTCAATCATATCCTTACCAACCGAACCACCATCATATTGTCTGACGATGTCAGGCTCCCAACCCAAACCAAAATATAATTAGTTCATGTCAATATTCAAGCATATAGCCAACATCTTTTACACTTAACAAAACTTACAGTGCATTTAGATGAATAATTGGAAATTTTATTTGGACACCAATAAGTTAAAAAAAGCAATGCAATAAACATGTTTATAATTAGTAATCTCAAATTAAGTTACATATATATAACTATATAACAAATTTATATAACTGTACTTACTTCTAAATGCTTCTGGGGCATCAAAGCGTAAAATATTCTGAGTATCATTAGCAGCCTTGATCAACTTGGGAATGACTCTCTGGAGCAACGATAATCCATTGGCCTTAAGTGGTGGTAAATTAAACCCTTCCTTGTAGAGTGTGTCTATGTCTTCAAAGCTTAAAAATCCAAGATTTGGGTCTGAGAGAATTGTGTCCAAGGATTCAAATATCGCATTCAGCCCTAAGGACACCGTAGAACTTGTGAACTGTGACTGCTTTGTCTTAGTAAATGCCTCGTCACGAGGAACATAAAATCCTGAACTCTTTTTCTCGGACAATGGGTCTGCATGACAACAAAGAAAAAGTTTGTTATAAACTATTATGTTTAAATTCCACCATAAATAATATGAAGAAAGATCACATGCAAAAAGACATTATTGTTTAAAGTTGTTTGCTAGCTAACTCAAAAAAAAAAATCTAGATTAACATAATGTTTTAGTCACTTTTTGAATAGTTATAAGCACTTATATAAGAAGAAAGTGAAAAAAAAAATAAAGAAATAAAAAAAATGGAGTTTCTCTTAAGTTAAAATCAACTTATGTATTTATCTTTTATAGATGTTTTCTTATCTAACCTTTCAAAAAGTGAAGTACAAAGTTGATTTTAGTTTATATATAGGAGAAGCTAAATTCATTCTATGCTCTTATTTTCTTCTTTTATAATGTACTAATAGAAAAGTTTACTCAAACAAGATCATATATAATCTATTACAAACATAGCATATCAAGGTTTTGAAAACGATAATAAGTTCAACTGTAACGTCAAAGTTTTTGAGATCTATGCGACAATATTTGCAGCATTTGTATTCAATTTCACGCAATATCAAATAATGCAAACAGATTTCAATTTGGTCAATTAAAACAAATTATTTGTTGGTATATATAAAATTGACGCATATAGACACAAATATAATGATTAATTGACATGATGAGTATGCATGAGACTAAATAACCTGCATCAGAGTGCTTTCGACCAGTACGACACCGTCTTGGATATGGATATTGTTTGGTGCCACCAAGAACAGGTCTTTTGAGATCAATGTTGGTATCAGGATCTCCAAGGTCATTGTACACATCATAATCATATATTCTATCAGAGCTTTTGCGTTCTCCTTCTCCATTCCCTCTTAGAAGAACTAGCTCCTCTTCTCTCAGTCTTTGCAATCCTCTTGGTGTTTGTGATGGCAGGTATGACTGTTCCATGTATAGATTAATTAACCATACATAAGAGCATTATTGTGTTAAAGATTTTAAAAATAAAGAGTAAATAGTACATGCACTCTTTACACTTTTAACAAATCAGAAATTGCTATGCATTGTAATGTTAACTTTTATAATAGTTACTTTAAAAATCATACTTTGTATAATTTTTTATTGGTTCACGGTGTAAATTACATTGATGATGCTTAGAAATTAACTAAAAAATATTCTATTAATCTAAAACTGTTTTCTTCCATAAAACTAAAAATGTTTAAGATGCAAATTAATTTTAATTCTAACCTTGTCAGTAAAGAATACTCTCTTCATGGCACCATCATGCTTGGGTTGAATCCATGAATTACAAGTGAAGTGAATGGGGCCACCATCAGGGAAGCCATGAAGAACTATACTCTTTAGAAAGACTTCATCTTGTTGCTCGTTTTCAATCATAACAGCACCCACACTTCCAAAATCTGTGGATAACTCAAATTGGGCTTCATAACAGATCACATCCTCCTTTTTCCCTATATTTTGAGCTGAACTTTTTGGTATCTTCTTTTCTGAGTTCGTTTCTTCATTCACATAATTGAAAACAAGGAGTCAGATAAAAAGAAAAAGAGACTTGTTTTCCGTGAATGGAGAAGGTATCTTCATTAATTATTAAATATTTCATACTCAATTTACTGACAACTATTTGAAAACAAAAAAGTACCATATATTGCAATCCCAACAAACTCAAACTCTCAAAAAGAATTTGCAATAAAAACTATTAACTTGTACTAAAATCATAATATCAATAAATTTTCGAATAATTAATTGTTAAACCTTAAAATAAAATATTATAAATTTTGTTATTAACATAACCGAATTAACCCTACAACATCAACTTAGTTTTTCTCAATAATTTATATTGCTGGTCATTCTTTGTACACTATATATTTTCACATCAATTATAATACTTTATAAATTTCACACCACTTTATAGACGGATATGATAAAGATTTGACTCCTCTAAATGACAAATAATAAATTAAATAATCTTAATCATTAATTAATGAAAAATTAGTTATTGATATTTCAATACATTTATGATTTATTGTGTGTACATATACATGTAACATCTATAGTTAATTCTCATAAATGACTAAAATTACCTACTTTACCTTATAAACTCACTCTAGAAGATTTGGATCACAGTTAATAAATATTAATAACCAAGAATGTTTTTATACATGTAACAAAAATTAATAACTAAAATTTTGCACATCATTAATTGATAAAAAATTTAAAATTTTATCGACAAATGTTTTAAGAACACCAGTTTATTAAAAAATTAATAAAAGTAGTTTTTATTAGCAATTACGATAAGAGCATCATAATAATATTCTACAAACACTTAACGTTTTTCAAAATTATATACAAAAATGGATGTGCATGTATTTAATCTAAATTGACTTTTATATGATTTTGGTGGTTGTCCGGTCGAGGGATAACAGAAGCATATCACATTGTGGGAAAACTTACTATACTGCCGACATTAATTAGGTGAAATCATATATAAATAAACAAACAGTTTTTTAGGATATATGTTAAAAAATGATGAATACATTAATATTGAATTATTTTAATATTTTTAATAAAAGAAATACTTTCATTTTAAATATATTTTTATTTTTAAAATATTAATTATATATATTTGTCTAATTATTAAAGACATTTAAAGACCATAACTAAATAACCCAAAGAAGTTGAACTTACCTGGATCAAGCTCATCACTCACAAGCTCCAAAACAAGTGTTTTCCCAGCTAACTCTTTGATCCCATCAACTGCTGAGTTAATAAGATTTGGTACAAGCCCACCATCACTTTGTTCAATAGTCACAACAGCTTTCACATTCACTTTCTGTGATTTTGTGTTGGTTTTGCCACTGCTTGTTGCCATCTTAGCTTTCATGCACTGAGGCACGCACCACATATATATATGAAACCTAGCTTGTCTCTTGAGTTTTTTAGTAAGTTACACTGAAAAACACAAAAACCAAATATTACTATGGCAATTATGAGAATCTTTCCTATGTATAAATAGAGGTAAAAATGCACTGTTAGCGATTAAAGATTGATCAACACGTGAATTCTTCAACATCATGGTGTTCTTTGTGTTTATCTCAATATTAAGTATTAATTATGCGTTAATCTATGTGGGAAACGTACCGTGTTAATCTTTTTCTAGTATCATTTGAGGAAAAACAGTTCAATTTTATTACGTTTTTACCAAAATTAAACAAATGAACAATGCTCAAGCATACATATAAGATAGACTTGAAATTTGTTTGGACTTTGGATATCCCTTACAATAAAATATTTCGCACAGAATAAGCGTCGACAATAGATCAATATATCTCCTACTAATTGACATTTCATGAAAAAAAAAAAAAATTCCCCATACGGAGGGGTGGCTTGTGGGGCCCATGATCAATCAAAATTTTTTGAATTTTTTATATATGTAAATCTACTCATCATCTAGCCCTAAGTTCCGTACCAAAAATATGTACAGCTTTTAGTTTTGGTTTCTGCTTTTCCCTAAAAGGTTCATCTCATTTTGCACTTCTAATAATTGGCCAATTCCCTCTTGATCTCTAAGCCACTTTTATAACTAGTCATCATACTCATGCTTTTCACGGGTTATAATTACTACCGCAAAACTGGATTTTCGTGTCAGTTAAATTAGTGATTTAGCGTCGGTTCTAACTGCCACCTAATTTCTTTCCGTCATTGGCAAACTGCCAGTGAATCTGGCGACGTAAAGCAACATCGTGTCGGGTTTTTAACAGCTGGAATAATCGCCGCAAAATTAACTTGTGGCTGTTACAAACGCCAGCAAGCTTAAATTTTGTTGGTAAAATATGTTTTTATTTTTTATACCTTCATTGAATTTTGTTTTAAGTCCATAAACTTTCATATCGAACAATTTAATTTCAGAATTTTATAAAAAAAAAAGTGTTTTTAATCCGCGAACTTATTTCCTTTTTCTGCATGTTTTGTAACTTCGGGTTAGGGATAACAATTCTACCCACACCCTATGGTACTCACAAAAATTATTCATGATAAATAGGATGATTAACCACTTAATAGGTATGGGTTCAGATATGGGTTTGGGTACGGATAATTACTCACAATTTTTAATGGTTCCTTAATTTCAAAAATATATCACCTTCCTTTTTTGTTTCTTTTCTCAAATTTTCTTATTTATATGTTTTATAGATATTTTTTAATGGGATTTTAATTTTGGGGTCACCATACTTTGAATGGGATTTTAATTTAATTATTATTGTATTTTTAACCAATATTTTATTTATCAAATTTTCATAATTAATTAAAGTGTGGGTAATGGGTACGGATACAAGTATTTAGGTACCTTGCGGGGAAGGGTACGTGCATTAAAGTTACTACCCACGCAGGTATGGGTCCGGGTATGAGAATTTTTTTAAAGTGCAGGTATGGGGACGAGTACTATAGTACCTTACCTATACCATACTCATTGTCATCCCTACTTCAGGTTGTGAGGAGAGACTAAAAACACAACTTTTATAAAGTTCATGGACTAAATTGTACATACGATTTGAAAGTTCAGGGACTAAAAATAAGATTTAACGAAAGTACAGAGATTAAAAATATATTTTATCCAAATTTGTTTTCCATTCATGACAAGTGCTTTACGGCGGGTAGAACTGCCTGGATGTATTAAGTAAACTTTTTATTCACACATGGCGTCAGTTTGAAACCGCCGGTATTTTTAACTTTTTTTTTTTTTTTTTAAATTTTGTCTGGTGCCTATATGTACCCTTATTTACGTTGATACTAAATAATAACCAAATTTATTTAGACAATATAGCCAAGTAATAAAGCACTACATTTATAAATGCATAATAATATACTAAATATACACATTAAGTTCCAGATGTTTATTGGAAACATTATCCTTAGGCAAACCTGTGGTTAGTTTTATGGAATCGTTAACAATTTTATTGATGAAACTACTACATATAAATTTCGCAGAAATTTGTTACTTTTATATTGCTTTCTTTTATACTTTTATACTTTTTAATTTAATATTTGATGAATATTCTATGAGTTTAATGGTGATGCACTGATAGTGTAAAATAATTTTACACTGTCATCTAATCACAAATCACCGTTGATATGATTTTTAAGATAATTTTGTAAAAATCAACAAACTTACCATATATGGTGGGTTGTGATTGGATGACAGTGTAAAACTATTTTACACTGTCAGTACATAGTCATTTTTCTCATATTCTATTATTATTATTTTGGTAATACTTCAATTTTTGTTACAAAATATTGATTTGATAAAAAAAAATTCTATATATTTTCACACCCCTTTCCTGTAAGGCCAGGCTATAAGTTACAGTGTTCTAAAAGATATTTTTTTCCAAATCGTCCAAAAATATATTCCATGCATGTAAACACAATGATGCATGTTCAAACTATAATATTATGCTTGTTGAATACTTGTCAAAATGTAATCAAATCGCAATATCCACAGTATCTTCACAAATCATTTCTTAATTATCAAGTGAATGTGTGTTATAAAACAACTAAGCGAAACAAGATTTTGTTTACGCTAACTTAATTCCTTAATTTTTGTTCAAATTCATAGTACCTTAACCATGTTGAGACTGTAAAAAAAAATGTTGAGGAAAAAGATCCAATTAATTGTAATGATGGTACCTTAACCATCTTTAGTTGCAATACAGCAAAACCGACTTTTACTTCTTTGTGCTGTGTTAGATTTTACCCAGTATATTGATCATACAAAAGCCAACTTCAATGCAAGAATTTAATTTGCGGTCTTAACTCTCTTTTATTGGGTCCTTACCACATGGTATTTTAAGAGCATTCACTAATTTTTATTCCAATGGTAAAATTCAACTTGAGTTCTTAACTTATTTTTAGTGACTACCATTTTATGATTTTATCTCTCTATCCACACAAGACCACTCATTTTAACTTAAAAAATAATTTTTTTAATAGTTAAGTAACATTGGTTATAGTTGCTTATATATGTAAGCAACTAATTCTATAAAAATTCTATAATAATCCATTTATTTCAATGATATTTTTAAATTACTTAACTTTAACAACTCTATTAGAATTGCTCTATGCTTGCAATTTGGTTCTCAATCTCTGGGTTAGATTTAATATCTTCATATGTACTGTTGTGAAGTTTTCTTAGGGCTTTTGTAAGTTCTTTTGCATTGGGGATTGTTATTCTCACTCCAAAGAATTGTTATTCTCACTCCAAAAAAGGTGAAAAGATTCCCTTACCCCTGTCAACAACCTCCCACCCCACCTCTTCATCTTCCCCCCACCCCCTCACCTTCCCCGCCCCACACCCACCTTTTCTTCTCACCCCCTTCGGCCATTCTCCTCTCCTTCCCCATTCTCCCTCACATTGTCTCCCTCTGCAACGTCTCTCCCTCACAAGCCCTCTGCAATGTCTCTCCCTCACCTTTCTCCCCAAAGTCTCCCCAATAGGTTCGTCCCCTCCCCCCCCCCTTTTTTTTTTTCAATTTAACGCAGTACAACGGAATCGCAATTCCGTTGTACTGTTTGAAAAATCAAATACCACAACGGAGTCGTGATTCCGTTGTGGTGTTTGATTTTTCAAACAACACAACTGAATCACGATTCCATTGTGTTGCTTGAATTTTTTTTTTTAAATTTTGAATTTTGAATTTGTAAAGTAAATTTTTTTTAAAAGAAAAATATTTAATTATATTTTTATTATATATTTATAGTATTATTTTTAATATTTAATTTTTAAATTAAAATTATTATTTAATTCAATAATTTTTTTAATTAAAAAAGTATTAAAATAAAAATTTTATATTTTATATTTTTAAACGTATTATATTTACAGTGTTAGTTTGTTTATTTATTTGTTTATTTAGTTATATAGTATTTGACTTTATTTTTTATTTATCGAGTTCTAAGTATTTTAGTTAATTTTTCGCAGATTTGTTATGGCTCGGACGAAGTATGTTTCCTACGATCGTCGACATGATCCCTCCATTTTGGAGGAAGATGTTGTTGCAGATGCTGGTCAGCCAACCCAGCCATCCAGTGCAGACTAGCGATGTGTGATAGCATCTGCTCACCGTCGTCGGACAGATGATACTCGTGTTGTTGGAGGAGTACAGCACGATGAGCCAGAGGATACAACATGTACATGCTGAGACAGACGTGCCATAGCCTGATGCAGACGTGCCGCTACCTGAGCCAGAGGTTCCTCAGCCTGATGTAGAGGTAGCGGAGGCACCACAGCCAGCAGCCCCAGTGATCTCGTTTGCTGACCAGATCATTGGATCATCATTTCCTGGTGGTCCTGTAGTTGATACACTGATGGGGTCTTACAAGGACCACGTCGATGGACATATTTGGATTGATCAGCCTCGGGAGGAGCTGAAGGTGGTCAGCCACATTGGGAAGTTGATTCCCTACCCTACCCAGCCACAGGTCCAGGCATATGTGGATCAGTCTGGCTTGACGGGCCTTTATCATGCGCGATATATAGCGAATAAAGGCTTTGTCAATGCCTTTGTTGAGAGGTGGCATCAGGAGACATGCACCTTCCACCTGCCCGTTGGAGAGATGACCATCACTTTGGATGATGTGTCATGTCTACTACGATTGCCTATTACAGGCTTGCAGATTGCCGGCCCAGCAACCGCCTTTTCAAAGACTGACATTAGGATGTTGCTGAGGACTATGCTAGGCCTGTTGGCTGACGATGAGGCAGATGTTGCTACGACGACAGGAGCTAGGATACGTCTCACATGGCTGAGGGAGCTATATGAGAGGTATGTGCAGTATGGTTCATATGTGTGGGTAGCATGGGCGTACTTGTTGCACTTGCTCGGCTGTACCATCTTCGCCGACAAGAGCTCCACACATGTGAACATTTTCTATCTCTGCTACCTCAACGATTTGTCCACCTGCTCCCAGTACGCTTGGGGAGTATCTCTATTGGCGTATCTTTACGATCATCTCTCCTATGCGAGCTTGCGTGAGAGCAAGCAGTGTGGAGGTTCTATGACGCTACTGATGGTAAGGAATTATTTATTTGTTGTTTAAATATTTGTTTGTGTATTTTTAATACAAATGTTAACATAATTTACTTTCTTTATTTTACAAGCGTGGGCGTTTGCGTATCTGCCATCAGTTGGCGGATGGGAGGATGTCATCTATGACCCGAAACTTCCATTTGCTACCAGATGGAAGACGATGAAGGGTATCGGCAAGGCTTGGGGGACCAGGCGGTTGTTGGATCAGTTGCATATAGAGGACGTAGTCTAGTCCCCATATGATGATAGATACAGGGCTGCCGCTGGTACACCCTTCTTGGAGCAGACATACTATTCTGGCCACATCAGGTGTGACACAGACATGCGACCATATCTGCCAGAGAGGGTTTTAAGGCAGTTCGGCTACGTACAGGGGATCCCTCCACCACCACCTCCTCGTCCTCCATTTCAGACATCTATTCAGACGTGGGCCGAGTGGGAGCAGCATAAAGTGCAGTTGGGCGAGCATGTGCCAGAGGATGCTCCATTGGCCTGCACCTCCGACTACTTGGCGTGGTATTTTGAGCATTCACATCCATATGTGATTCCGCCAGAGGAAGGAGAGGCAGCACGGAGCCTAGTATGTATGCCCGACCCTATTCCTCAGCCTCAGCCTGGTGACCCTCTGCCAGAGTTTGTAGACGGTGTAGATTACTCGTGCGAGGTAATGTAATGCGAACACTTTTTTCATAATTGTTTACATTTTTTTCGATTTGAAATTATTAATTTTAATTTTCGTTTATGTAGGATCGATACCGGATGATGTCTGCGATTACAGAGATGTTGCATACCAGAGCCATTCGTGAGGGCACGCATGACCATGAGTTGGTGCAGTGACTATTGCGCATAGCACAGAGTGGCTTAGGTGTTGGGCGCAGCAGCCAAGGACGCAGACAGAGGAGGAGGACCGAGGGCGGTGGCCGCAAAGGCGGTTGATTTATGATGTATTTTTTTTATTTGTATCTAAACTTTTATTTTGTATATACATTTTATTATATAAATGATGTTGATGTTTTCAGTTTATTACATTTTTCTTTATAAACTTCATAAACAACACGTGCACACCTGGTAATATAATGAAAGAAGGAACGGTTTCTCAATTAAAATCACAGAACAAACAACAATAACAATAACAACAACAACAATGTGCAACATAATAGCACTGACAAAATATTGGATTTTTACCAAGTATGTTAAATTGGTATATTGGTTTTTTGCCAAGTATTTAAAACCAACGGTCAATATTAATCCTATAAGATACATCGACCAATATGCATTAAATTGGTATGTTTGTTTTTGCCAAGTATTTAAAACCTAAATTTATACATTTCAGAAAACATTACTCAATATAAAAAAGAACTTAGAAAAAATTAGAATAAATTAAAAAAACATGTGCAATGAAATTGTGATTCCGTTGTACAAGGGTATTTTGGAAAATCAATAAAAAAAAAACCACCCACGTGGGAGGTGAGAATAGCAAATTGTGGGTTGAGAATAGCAAAACCCTTTGCGTTTTGGCCCTGAGCCTGTTTGCTTTTCTTCTGGGCTCTTTGTGCCTTTATTCTCTGGACCAAATAAAAAGGCTTGACGTACACTTTCCTCCTTCATCCCTTATTTTCTAGAAAGACACACGTAAGAGAACATTTTAAAACCTCTTACCAATTCGAGAAATACTAACTAAATTGCTAAAACAAAAAAATAAACGTAAAAATTCTAACTAAATTACTCAAATAAGATAATTATAATTAAACAAATAAGAAAACACTTAACAATCACCCAAACTAAATAGCTAAATTTTGGTTGGATATGTTTAATTTAGATTTTGGTTGAATTTTTAAATTCAAAATCCAAACTACAAGACCGTTGAATATCCTGGGAACATCAGAGAATCGCTCTCAAATCTCAACGTAAATATATAACTAATTTAAAATATTTGAACTTATAGGCTAAATAAGCAACAAAGAAAGAAAAAAAAAAGTGAGATAATATTTAATAACTAGATATAATACTGGTGCATTATACGAGTTTATATAAACATGAACAAAATATAGTTTATAATATAAAACTATGTTAAAGAAAAAATCTATTAGTTTATAATTATTATAAATAATTTATTGCAGGTAATACTTTTAGGATAATATATATATATATATATATATATATATATATATATATATATATATATATAAAATCAACAATATAAATTGTTAACTTTTCTCTACAATAAATATCTTAAAAGTTATACCAATAATAATTTTTAATTGGTTGAAAACGTAAAAGAATTTACAATGATAGTGTGTAGTCATTAAACTCTTATGGACACTAACAACTAAAAAGAAGGATTCCTTAAATATATAGCTAAATTTAAAATAATTTACTTAACATATAAGTTAAAAATTACTATTATATGTATGTATGTATTTATGTATGTATGTATGTATATATATATATATATATATATATATATATATATCAATTATATATAGTATACTAATATACATTTAAATTTTCTATTTTAAAATATGTTTTTTAAAAGGTTTTAAATATGTTTTAAACAATAATAAAAATAATAAATTTTAGTGTGTATTTTAATTTTTATATATATAGGTATTGCATTTTGAATAATTAACTTTTAAATAATAATATATTTTTAATTTATATTCATATATGAAAAGTCATATGTTTAATATACATATAAAATATTTATTAAATTTATATTTAAGAATATTATTAAATGTAATTATTATATTTAGTAAATGTATTAATTAATATTAGAGAAGTAAATGATCTATTTACTTATGTGTTCATACAGATACTATATTAATATTATTACCTATTTCATTAATATATTTATTCAAGTTTTTTTCTTAACTTGTCAACTTTAAAATATATTTTATGAACAATAATAATTAAAAATAAGAATTTTTAAATATATAATTAAATTTAAAATAATTCTTAATAATTTATTTAAAGTAATAATTTAACATACAAAATAAGAGATAAATTATTATATATATATATATATATGTATATATATATATATATATATGTTTATTAGTTTATATTATATTAATATAAATATAAATTTTCTATATTGAAATGTGTCTGATAAACTAACTATTTTAGACAATGAGTAAAATAATAATTTTTTTAAAGTGTATGTTAATATCTATTTATATAGATATTAAATTTTATAATAATTGTTTTTTATTCAGTAATAGATTATATATATATATATATATATATATATATTTAATGAATATATATTATATTTATTTATTTTAATAAATATATATTAAATTTTTTATTTTTAATATATATAATATTTAATAATATTATTAAAATTTGTTATATACAATATTAGTAAACACAATAATTAATATTATATTAATACTTATGCTGAAAACTATTTTACTTGTAAATATAGATATTGATTATTCTATATTATCTCCATTATTTGTTTATTTTGTAAATTTATTAAATAAATACTTATAATTAATCAATTTTTAATTTCCCTATCAAAACAAATAAAAGGAAGGAAAAAAAAAATCGTCCCGGCCCAATCATCAATCAATCAATCATCAATTATCAATAAATTACTCTCAATAAAAGAATGTTCCCTCTAGGACAAGTGTCACTCTCTTAGAAAAAAAAAATTCCTGCCTAAAACTTCCTTCAACTTCTTCTACAATTTATTTCCATTTTTATTTTTATTATTATTATTATTATCATTCTAGACTCTTCTAATCTAATCTAATTCTAAAACTTCCTACGCTCTCTCTCTAGACATCTCTTTTCATCTCCCCCTTTTCATCTTCTCTGTCTCTCGTCTTTTTCCTTTTTCAAACCCTCTCTCACCACTGTCGTCGCCACTCTCACCATCGTCACCGCTGAACGACACCCTACTTCTTTCTATTCCCGGTTCTCTTTTACACACAACGGAAGACAAAGCTTTGGGTAACCTGTGGTTTTCCTCATTTGCCATTTTCATCTCCTGCTTTTCAGGAGTCACAATAGTGTATTGTAGGTAAGTTTCGTTCCTCTTCTTTGGCTGTTTTCATGTTTTGCTTTTGATATTTCCCTTTGAATGTTGGATTTCCTGTATATTGCTTTTGATATTTCCTTTTTTTTTTATTCTCCTTTTCATTTTTTCCTTTATTTATTTACATTAGAAACATTTTTTTGTTTTTCATTTCAGGAATAGGCATCGATTGTTGTGAGTAACTTTTCTCTGTTTCCCAATTTCTGTGGGTAAGTTTTTTGCATTTTGCCCAATTTTTTGGATTTAGGCATGAACTGCGTTTGAATTTGATGCATACACATATTATAACTTTGGTTTTTTTTCCTTTTCCATCTTCATCTTCTCCTTTTAACAAGTAACAACACTCTACTGTTGGTAAGTTTCGCTTTTTCTCCTTTGACTTTTTCATTGTGATCTTTTGCTCTTAAGATTGTATCTTAAAATCATGTTGATTTTATTTTTTTTCAGAACTTGGAACCGTCGGTGTAGGTAAGTATGTCCTTTACCTGTGTTTTTGGTTATTTTTTTAATTGTGTTATGCATTGTCAACTTGGTTTTAGATATTTTGTTTTCCCTAATGTTCGGTTATCTTTTTATTGGTGTTGATAAGATATAAGATATGTTGTATTTTGTTACTATCAAATTGCTTATCTTTGGTTATTTTCTCAGTTTATGAATAACTTTCCCCAGGCCTATTTGTTTTGGCGCATAAATGTATAATGATTTCTTAAATATTTTGCCTACAACTTCCTGCATAATAATTTTTTTTGCTGCAACAGGTAGTCCATGAGAGGGACGATGTTCTGTGGTGTTTGGTTATTTTTTTAATTTTGTGTTATGCATTGTCAACTTAGTTTTAGATATATTTTGTTTTCCCAAATGTTCAGTTATCTTCTTATTGGTGTTGATAAGATATAAGATATGTTGTATTTTGTTACTATCAAATTGCTTATCTTTGGTTATTTTCTTTATCCTGAAATGCACTGTAAAGTTTGGTTTTGGATACAAAAAATGGTTTTCCTTTATCAATTTGATCAAATGCTAGATGTCCAATTGGATGTTCTTATTGGTCTCGATAAGATATTTTGTGTTTGTAAGTATGGAATTCATTATCTTTGGGTACTTTTAAGATTATAATTTTATTGATATTTGTTTGTTCAAAAGTAAACATATAGAGTAGTGGAGATGAACTTTCATGACATGAAGAGGAAGACCTGTTGTCTCTGTGCAAGCAACATGGCATCTTTACAAATTTTGAAAAATAAGGAAATGGATTCTCCTTCATTTTTAAGCTTCTTATCATTACACCCTTTCTTCAAAGTAATACTTGTAGTCTTGATCATTAATGCATAACAAGTGTTTAAGAGACAATTACCCTTTTAGACTTTTCTTAAAAAGGAATGACTATGGATCCATTTTTACATGATCAACTGTTTATATAACGGTGCCCAAGAAGCCTCCAATACCATACAAGTTTTATACTTCTTTCTATTTTATACATCTTTTTCTGTTAAACTTTCCATTATGTCTTCTTGAGTTTATGAATAACTTTCTCCAAGCCTATTTGTTCTAGCACATAAATGCATAATGATTTTTTAAATATTTTGCCTATAACTTCCTGCATAATGATTTATTATTATTTTTTTTGCTACAACAGCCAGTCCATGAGAGGGATGATGTTGGCACTAATGGGCTGAGCATTGGAAAAAGAACTGTTTGGAAAGTCCTCCCTTCTTTAAATGGAAAATAGACTGGAATAGCATTTTGTGTTCCTACTATGGACGAGTCTACAGTTGTTGACCTCACAGTGAGTTAGAGAAGACAACCATATATGAAGAAATTAAAAATGCTATTAATCTTCTTATCAAATGTATGAATTTTTAAGATGGTTATAATGGTTTAAAATTTAAATATTAATCAATCTTTTACAGTTTTAATTATTTCTTCAATTTTAATGCTCAAATAGAAATGTAGTTGTTCATTCTCACTATTGATTCAGATTTGGACATTGACAGGTTCCTTAGGTGCATATAATGAATGAGGATGATTTTGATAATCAGATAATGGAAGACACTCCCAAAGGTCGAGCAATTGTGAGGAAGTAAGTCCATCTTTTGAGCACTATGGCTTGAAAGCACATGGCTAAGAGGCAGAAACTAAACATACATGTTCTCTCTTTTGCCAATGTCTTAATGACTAGCCAACTTCTATCTATGTAATGTGGATTTTGTGAATTTCTATCATTTGTGAATTTTGTATCATCTTAAGTTAAAACAATTTTAGTCCCCTGGATATTTTTAATATAGTTGTCCAAAGTAACTTGATTAATGAACAGAAAAGAAACTATATCTCATTGATTAAGCTATATTTTCTTGCATTTGCTCATACATTGTGACATGAAATTTCATTATATTAATCTTTGGATTTTTCCCACATTTGCTTCTTACCTATCATTGCTTATTTTACCCTCAGTGATGTATTTTTTTTCCAGCTACACTCTGTTCCCAATACTTTTGCTTGTCAATGCAACAATTAAGTGCAAATCTATGCAGAAAGTTGATTCTCAAGAAAAGTATATTATAGCTGGTGTTTCCAAAACACCTATTAAAATGAGTGATGGTCTAAATGCACAAAAATAGAAAATTCATAAAATTGTTTATTTTAACAATTGAACCTTAAGTAGTGTTTCATTGTGCTCTAGCCATAATGATTAAAATAGATGACAGAGGACTTGCCTTAGGTTCCACTTCTTTAACTATAATTCTTTGTTTTCAAATTCATATTGAGACTTGCTTTTTCCCAAGTAGCCTACATAACCTTAGGAAGCTCAACAAGCAGTATGGACTATCAACAATAACTAATGTGGCCATGTTTATCTTGGAAGCATATCTAGCACTTTGCATCAAGGCTCCATATTGTTGTCATCTATGACAATAAGGATGAAAATTTTTTTGTTGCATCTGTAAGTCTCTTCTTTAATCTCTTAAAAAAGAAATGTGTGATATGACAATGTAAGTTATAATTTGTCTTTAGTTTAAGTACATAATATTCTATGTCTATAAATTATGATTAAAATAAAATAATATATTATACGAGATAAGCAAGAAATTAGAAAGTGAAAATAGACGTGAATATGATTCAATTTTTATTTTAGAAAACAAATGCAATTATAATAGAGAAAGAACCACTGCAACCAGAGGTTAGCTTTCTTCTTCCAGAGATACAACCTTTACAACTAGAGGTTATCTTTTATTTCTAATGATAGAGATTACACTGTCATAGTTGTAGGTGCTATATTCATTTTTAGCATTTTTCTCCCTATAACATTGCTGCTATGTGGATTGATTGGTGTGGAAGGGTTTGATGGCCTTATAGACAATTTAGTAAGGTTCAAAGGAATTTACAGTTTCAAAACTATTTAAATTGTGGTAATTTTTTGTTCTGAATTGCTACTATTTAAATTGTAGATGATAATAATATGTTACCTTATATGTGACAAGAAAATTCAATGTGCTAGTACTAATGTAATTAATGATTTTTTTTTAATATTCTGAGATGTTATGTTATGGTTCTTACTCTAAATGTTTTTATTGAAAATTTCATGATTAAGATGTTGAAATTTTCTTAATAAAGTGTTCTATTATATATGATTTTTTTCTTCAGATTTTGATATTCTTTTTTGAAAAGGACGATATTTTATTAAGGTAAAGAGGCTGAAGCCTATACATCGTCACTAACAATGAAAAACAATTGAGGAAGAACATGCTCAATCCAATAGATCTCTGTTACAAAGAATGCTAGATGAGCTAAACCATCAGCTGCTTTATTCGCCATTTTGTTGCAACAGCTAAATCTATTGATTTTGTTAAAACGCATAAGTTGTGTGCAGTTCTGTAGAACACCAACAAAGTAACTCCTTTGTCCAGCATAACTATCTTTCCAAGCTTCAAAAAGTTGTCTACACTTTATCTCAAATAGGATTGAGTTGAACAGAAGATGAGTCGCTGCTTCAATTGCCCACCTAAAAGTCATTGCTTCTACAACATGTGCTACAAAACAGTCCCTAAAAATGACCCTTAGACCCGTACCTTTATTCTGCTTAACAGAAGTGTCAAACTTGGCCTGGATAACTCCACTCACTGGCCTTTTCCATTAGTCTTATTGATTGAATGTTGATTGAAAGGCTCCTCAAAACCTCTTCCTTTCATGGTATTTCTTTTCTCTTCTTTTTATGATTGTTATTTTTATGATTTTTTTCATATGAAAAATGGACTTGGACTGCTATACTGCAATATGATAAAAGAAACATATAATTTGTGTTTTGTTAGGTCTTTTATGTTACACTTTTTGAGTGGACAATTTAGTTTTTCTTAATTAGAAATCTAATTATTTTTTGGTATGTTTTGTAATTACTGTACTATATTTCAGGTAGTAAGGCTTTGAAGTTTCTGGGTTTGGTGGAAGATGAATAGATAAATGAAAAACCTCCCTTTATTGCTCTAGAAACCCATCAGCTCAATTCTGCTAAATTTCTAAATGTTGATACATATGGTTTAACTTTTTTCAATGGGCAAGTTTAGAATGATCTATGATTCTATGTCAAAAATGACAGACTATATTCTGTTGAAAAGCTTCACCTGGGAGGTCTGGACAAAGAAAGCCTTCTTTCACCCTAAATTTTTGTCCACAAAAAAAAAATCTTGGAAATGTAGTGAGCATCATTATGAATTTGTTGTTTTGATTATGCAATTGTAGTATGAAGTAGATTGTGAAGATTTGGGTTAAGAACATTAGTCATGAAAAGGTGTGCTCTCTTTTTGTATTCTGGTATAGCATAATTTGGTTTATGGAAATAATATAGGGAAGGTTTTTCTGTTAGTTTTAAGCATGCTTGTATTTTCATCACCCTTCTTCTGACTTGGAAATGAAGAAAAATATCTAACTTCATTAACATTGGTAAACTTATTTGTTTCAAGCATAATGCAATTTTTTAACTATTTCAATTTTTTTGGGTTTACTCATGTTTGATGGAATTTCAGTTTGTGTTATTGAAAATACAAGTGTGTTTATTGTGTTCATAGTTGGATACATAATGCTGGTGGAATTATTGATAAAGGCTTAGCTTCGGGTGGCTACTTCGTGCAGTATGTAATTGCAGCAAAGGGGAATATATTTTTTGCTTGGTTAGGAAAATCCAATTTCAGTATAGGCATATAAAAAATACACTAAATTTGATGGGTTGTTTCAGCCTTGTGTTTTTCTCAGAAAATGGAAGAGAATTGGATGAGATTTTGGAGAAAATACAAGTTCTATCATGGGAGTGGAATAAGGCTGCTAAGGGGTTCCCATACTCTTTGCCAAATTGGATTTTAAATTCAAACGAGTGCATTTGTGACTCTTAGCAGTTTTGGACAGGTTAATGATCGTAAGGATTTTTTCTGATCTTAGGTGAATATGAGTAAGCAGTTGGTGGGCATGATTTAATGGAGGTGTAAAGGGCAGCATCAAAATGCAGCAGATCCAATAATCATAAAGAGATATATCATAATTATTTATCAACGGATGAAAAAGGAAGAAAAGTGTTGCAATAGGAGATTTTGTTATTTCGAATTGGTAGAGCTTATGCATATTGAGGGTCTTCATACTACTCTTAGCGATGTGATGTCGCAAAGGGGAGTATCACAAGTGATCATGCACGTCCAGATTGAAGAATGTTTTTATTTCATTATAATATATCTGTTTAGTTCTAGACATTATGTAAAAATATAAAATTTATAGGAGTGAATTATCGTTGATATGTCAGCTGCCTTGGTGGGTTTCTTTATTAGCTAAATGCTTCTTTTCATCACGTTGTACAATTAGACGTCACACAAGTAGTAAAATGAAAAGTCCAAGTATTGTTTCCCAAGGGACTTGCGTAATATTTGGGAAATATTCACAAATTTACTTACTAAGCTAACAAATCTCATAAGAAAACGGTAAAAACATGAACTTTTGGATGATTTTTAGGAACTTAAAACATACTAAAAACATAACCAAAGTCAAAGATACTATTTTTGTGGTTTTTATAGTAAAACAAAGCTTAAACGAAGGGGTTTTCAAATGATAAAATTATTGTCAGGATTAAACTTCACCAAAACTCACTCTTTTCTTGCTTGAACGCACAATACATATACACGTTGTGAATTGATGTTAAAATCAATCAATAAATGCTTTCTTAGCCCTAACCCCTTAGGTGAAAAGAGTCTTAGTTTCGTTATTAAGTTTCAATTCCTCAAAAACTTAAGAAAAGAACTAGCTTTAAACCTAGTGATTCAAGATAACCGATGAACTAAGCTCCATTTCTAGACACAAAGTCCATTGGGTATTTTGCTTTATTTCAAAACTGTGAAAGCATTTTCCAACAACAATCAAGTCCCAAAGACATGCCATGGTTGGCCATTCCACAACAAGCATTAAGTAAAGAAGCAAATACTAACATCAATACATTGATCATATATACAAATATCAAAAGATACAAGAAAGTATGAGTTTGGTTACGTCTAACCCCAACAATGGAGGAAACTAGCTACTCATAGCCATTAGTGACGTCAAAATACATGGAGGAAAGAAGAAGATGAAGAATGAAGCCCAAGGGAAGCTTTTTTTCTCAATGGGACAGTGAACAAGTGCCAAATGAAGTACGTGATTTCCCATAAATGACAATCAACCCTATTTATACAAGAGCCAAAAGATTCTATTTTTAGTGACTTTTAGCTTAAGCTCAAAATTTTAGCTTAACTAAAGTATAAAACAACCTAAGTACAAAAACAGAATCTAGCTAAGCTCCCAAATTTAGCCCAAGCTTGCAGAGGTCCTTTTTCTTGCTGCCCGAATTTAGCTTTAGCTCCTTTCCTTAGCTTAGCTAAACCAAAGTTTGCTTTTTCTACAAAATGGTTCTAAAGTTTTTCCACTTTCCACTCCACTTTTACAAAAAAGTAGACAAAATATTAGATGCAACCTAAGAAATTAAATATCTAAACTAAAAATATAATATTTACAAAACTAAGATAAAATGAGTAAAACATCACCCTAAATGTGGAGAGAATTATATTAATTGCCTTATAAATGATGTGAAATTTAAGTATTTAAGGCAATTAACAAACTCCCATAAACTTAGAATTTTGTTTGTCCTCAAGCAAAAGCAACATAAAAATAACTAAACCAAACTAACTTAAAACAACAACACATAACAAAGGTTAAGATCAATCACATCCTACAAATCCATACAAGCATTTCCATTTCAAAACTAGTTAAGAGTTAAACCCATGATTTAAATCTCAACTATGGTGCCCACAAAATGAGACCATAACAAGGATGCAAATACCAAGATCTTAAAGAAAATAACAAGCATGGCAATCCTTCATTGACAAAATCCAAAAAATGCTTGACTCTCTCAATTCCAAGTGTTTCTCTCATTTCTCAAAGCACATGAGTGTTTGAATCTCTCAATCACACAATGGAAACTCCACACTTTAGTTTTGCAATTCTTCTCAAATGAAACACAAGTAATGCACACCAATTAAGATCACAAGGTCATTTCAAGGCTTGTACCGTGGCCGAGCTTGCAAGAAATTTGGTTTTTCTAGATAAACAAAGAACACCAAGATACAAGAAGAACATTTATATTTCAACTCATCAACTTACTCCCATTTTTCTCACAAAATAAAGAAATCTCAAATTCTCACATTTTCCAACTATGTTCAATCAAATTGCAAGTACCACACTTTTATTTTCTTTACTTTCCTTAATCTTCTTTTTCTTTTTCCTTTTTTTACATCAATTACTACAAAATTTACAAAGAACTACACTAAATACAAAGTGTGATACTTTCCATTTAGCCTGAAATTGGGCCACAAAGAATACCCATTTGTTCGCATAATATTCCCCTAAACTTGCTTTCAAACCCACAAACTACAAATGCTCTTTATACCTAAGGTGAGGAAAGTACTTTTTTTTTCTTTAATGCTTTTGGGTTAAATCAAGAAAGAAATTAATTCATTTTAAGGCTCAAAGGGGTATGCAATGGATAACAAATTTAGGTTAGCTATTTGGCTCAAAGGCTCAAAATTACAAAACAAAATACCTTGATCCTATCTCAATAAGCATGCAAACCAATTTCAACAAGAGAATCAAGCAAAACCAAGTATGATGCCCCAATGGTGGCACTCACTATCCTCAACAATGAAACACAACTCACAGTATCTATTTCAAAGCATTCAAGGATTCTCAATAACATCACACCACACAAATTGTATTCTTGAAATAGCAACATGCATCTAAGTTATACTAACCAAGTGTGCAACCACAAGCATCAATTCTTATCAAAGGTTTGCAATCACAATTTTTTTCACAGCCTAAACTAGGAAATACTTATGGAAATTGCATAATGAAAATTTTCTCTACTGACATTAACATAAACAACCAACACATTTTTACTGCAGAAACATTAAAAATACTAAGTTCACAACATACCACATTCTAACACAACACTAAAGTAACAACAACAACTCAAAATAACCAACAATTCACACAAGGTACCAATAGTAAGGCTTGCTAACTATACTAAAAAGCAAAAAATAAAAACAGTAAAGAGAATAAAAGTTCTGAAAGCATGGGGATAAATAGATTAATCCCCTCCACCAATGAACTGATCAGCATAATAAGGCTCCTCATTATCTCCACTCCCACTGGACTCCTCCTCATCACTAGACTCCTCCTCCTCGTCACTTCCTTCATCCTCATCATCTTTCTCCTCATTTTCAGCATCTTCAACAACTTCAACACCAACAACAAGTCTAGCACCCCCCATAAAAGAGGGCTGGTCCCCAGGCCAAGAAACTATAG
Organism: Pueraria montana var. lobata; assembly: GCA_026413185.1. Lineage (NCBI taxonomy): Eukaryota > Viridiplantae > Streptophyta > Magnoliopsida > Fabales > Fabaceae > Pueraria > Pueraria montana. Next base: position 11,500,407 of record CM048655.1, read on the forward strand.
CATCAAACTCAAGGGGAGATGGCTAGGAAAAAAGGGTAGTGGAACCAGAGGCGTGATGCTGCCAATAACGATAGTGAGAATCATTCAAGCTCTGATGAGAACGACGCAAAGCAACATTTGCTGCATTATAAACTGAACAACAAAAGTCATTTGAGCATGAGTAAAAGGCTCTATAGGTGGATGAAAATGTTGCTGAGATTGTTGAACTCTTCTATTTTTAGCACAATTATGAGCAACGTATTGTTAATCCAAAGGATCTTAGAGGCAAGTAATGGGTGGACAAGATACATTGAGCTCGTGAAAGGCATACAAAGCTGGAAACGTCAAAGGTTTGGGTTTCTTCTTCTTGCTTTTAGGAATTTTAGCGGTGACACATTTGTAAATTGCTTGAGAGATCACTTTCCCAATATTCACAAAATGTCCTTTCATGATGGATTAAATTACATAAGCTCTTTCCATGGATACATTTGAAGTGTGAGAGGTAGGTTGGATGTTGGAGAAGAGGAAACATGCCCACAATTTGGCAAGAGTGGTCAGATGTGGTCTTTGAAAACAAAGGGCCTTACCAAAGTTTGGGTTTTCAATATATGAATGCCTTGGGAGACATAACAATTTAGCAAATTCATGTCATTAAACCCATCAATCCTTTTCAACTTGAGTCTCTCAAAAGCGTACTGTTGATCATTAGGATCATGAAATTGCTTCAATCCTAAACATTTGTTGATGGTGATGGCATTATAACGAACCATATTTTACCTCACTCTTGCTTTTCTCTCATAGTTCCCCTCATTTCTAGGAAAAACATTTGCGTAAAATTCTCTTACAAACTGCTCATTAATTTGCAAGGGGAACTTGGTGAGCTTAGTCCACCGTCTCTTTTCAATTTGGTGCAGAAATTCCTGATATTCTCCGGGCTGCAAGTCAACTTCTCTTTCCAGGAAGAGATCACGGATGACATTTTCTTTTAATCTCTCTTGATGGAGCCTTAAGAAAAATATGTTCTTGTTCAGTGATTCCAACCGTTGTGCTGGAAGAGAGGAAGATAACTTTTGTTGGGTAACCACTTCTTCTTGAGTTTGTGAGCTGGATGCCCTTTTTGTGAGTGCTATCTTCTTCCTTGCAGCAATGTCTTGAACAGCTGGCCTAGACATCAATACACTGAAAAATAGAAAGCAAAACAAAACATTGCCATACAATTGACAAAGTTAGCTAACAGAGAAAATGAAAGAAGAAAAGAAACACTATGAAACTCAAACAATGAAACTAAAAGGAAAAAGATAAAAAAAAAACTGAGAAGAACGAAACTAAAATGCAAATGCATGAGAAAAGAGAGGAGATGCAATGAAATGTACAAAAAAAAGAGTAAAACAAAATGAAGCTTTTATGAACAAGAAACAAGCCACACATTTGACCGCAAGTGTTCTCAACTCCAACCACAAAGTGCAATGCAAATAGGAAGAAAAAGAGTAACAAGGACCTTCATAAAAAAAATGAAAAGAAAAGACAAAATGAAAAGCTAAAATAAAATTAAAAAAAAATCACATAATGTTCCAACCCAACAACAACGTGAATAAGAAAAGAAAAGACAAGATACATTACGTGAATTGTAATGGGTCCCGAAATAACAAAACCAATTTGCAACAAAACCAAGTGCCGAAAGTGGTTCCAAGGAATAAAAGGAAGTAATGCATTTCACCCCCATCCAGTTTGCTTTTCACACCCCCAATAAAAACACGATAAAGATTCACGATGGTCCCCAATAAACATTTAAGCGAGCATGACACATACTAACAGCCCCACCAACAGTGGTTCGGATGGTAACAAAGTAAGAATAGAAACAAAAGATAGAAGAAACTAAAGATTCAATTGACACGAAACAAATGCAAAATAGACCAATAATGGTCCGTCAAAAATGAAAAACAACAGTGGCAGTGAATAAACAAATTGGAACAAGCGCTTGGACCCATAAGTGGTCCCAATAGAAACAAATGGAAATACAATAAGAAAAATAAAGAACTATGACCAAGGATTCAGAGCAAAAATAAACAATGTTCACAAGCAACACACGTGTACAAGAATAACGAAAATGATACCAAACAAGTAACTACATGTGGTCCCGAAGTAACAAAAGCAAAGAAATAAGCAGTTTGGCAGTAGATACAAAAACCGAAGTGGACCCAAAACGCAACCAACATAATCGAGCAAAATAAAAGACACATAAGATCCCAACGTTAACCACGTGAAGTGGATTTCATTGTGTCGGTGGAAAAGGGACCAAAATCAAAGCCCAAAAGAAAGGTAAAGGTGCGATAAACACACGACGTCAAAACCCACTGCAGCACTAAGGTCAGCGTAAAAAAATAAAGAGAGAATAAGGGGAACAAGCTCTTACGGAGTAGGTGCGGGAGAAAGGGATCGTGAGGAGTGTGAGTGAATGCATAAGAGAATTAGGAACATTGGGTCAGTGAGAGAATTTGAAAATTAGGAACAAGAGTGTGAAGATTAAGAACGGGAGAAAGAAAGAAAGGAGTAGTGTGGGTATCAGATGGATTTGGTAAAGTAAAAAGTGAAAGTGGAGGAGAGAGAATGTATTTAGATGGAAATGTAAGAAAAGGGAATAAGTGAATTTTAGCTAAGCTACATTTCCAAGCTTAAGCTAAAAACAAACAATTGAAATTTTGAAAAAACAAATAGCTGAAGCTAAAAATCGTAGCTTATGCTAAAATAATTACATAAGAAAAGTGTGATGCTTCCAATGGTAATTTAGTTGAAACTAAAAATTCTAGCTAAAGCTAAAATTAGGCAGAGAATTTTGTTGAAAAATTTTAGCTAAAGCTAAAATAATTCAAAAATAATTGATGCTCCTAGGGATAATTTAGCTTAAGCTAAAATTCGTCATAGAGAAATTCAAAGAAAAAAAAAACTTGAAGCTACAAATTTTAGCTTTAGCCTAAATCTACAGCATTGATGATCATTGCAACCAATGCATTAAATGCTATAAAATTTAGCTGTAGCTTGGAAATTTAGCTTCAACTAAAATTTTGCTGCACAAACTTTCTTATGCATGCATGATGTTAAAAACAAAATCAAGAAAAGAGTACCAACAACACTTCATGCATAAGGACAAAATGTTTACAAATTCACAAACATACATATACTTGATGTATCAAACAAACATAAGGGATCAAAACATGAAACATCAACATTAACAACACTAACTAAAATTAACAAAGAAATTGAAAATGCAATAACCAAAACGGAAAGAAAGCTGGGTTGCCTCCCAAAATGCACTTCTTTAACGTCATTAGCTTGACGTGTGATGACCTAAAGGGTCATTAAGATGAAGAACTATTGTGAGCCTTTCAACCACACCCTCCAAGGTTTAAGCCTTTTCCCATTCACTATCCAACTTCTTTGTGAGGAGGGATCTTCCAATTTAATGGCACCATAAGGTTTCACCTCCTTAATGACAAAAGGACCTGGCCACTTGGATTTCAACTTTCCTGGGAACAATTTGAGTCTTGAGTTGAACAAGGGCACTTGTTGACCCGGCTTGAAGTTCCTCTTCACAAGCTTCCTATCATGGTAGGCCTTCACTTTTTGCTTGTAGTGTTTGGATGACTCATAAGCATTGAGTCTCACTTCTACCAACTCATGAAGTTGTAGCTTCCTTCTTTCCCTAGATAAGGACTAGTCAAAATTTAAGAATTTGAGAGCCCAATAAGCTTTATGCTCTAAAGATGACAAGCTTTTCCATACACCATTTGGAAAGGAGATAGGCCAATTGGGGTCTTGAATGTGGTCCTATAGACCCACAAAGCATCATCAAACTTCATAACCCAATCCTTTCTTGAAGAAGCAATTGTCTTCTCAAGGATCTTCTTGATTCTCTATTTGACACTTTAGCTTGGCGATTGGTTTGGAGGTGGTAAGGAGAAGCTACTTTGTGCCTAACATTGTAATGCTCCAAGACTTTCTTCAATTGTGCATTGCAAAAGTGAGAGCCTCCATCACTTATCAACACTATTGGAACTCCAAAGCGGGAGAAGATATTCTTCTTGAGGGACTTGATGACTATCTTGGCATCATTTTTGGGAGTGGCAATAGCTTCTACTCGTTTTGAAACATAGTCTGCAGCCACAAGAATGTATTCATTGGATTAAGATGAAGGCAAGTGGCCTACAAAATCAATACCCCAAAAATAAAAAACTTCCACTTCAAGAATGTTTTGTAGTGGCATCTCATTCCTTCTTAAAATTCCTCTCGTTCTTTGACACTTATCACATCTTTGCACATGCTCATGAGCATCCTTGAATATGGTGGGCCAAAAGAACCCAGATTAAAGGACTTTTGTAGCAGTCTTCTCCATTATAATGCCCTCCATATGGTGAATTGTGAGAATGCCACAAAATGCTCCTTGATTCCTCCTTGCTAACACACCTTCTAAGCAAGTTATTCGCTCCAATTTTGAACAAGTGTGGATTATCCCACACATAATAATGAGCAACATGGAGGAACTTTTTCTTTTGGTGCCAAGTGAAATCTTCAGGAATAACACCCCCCACCTTGAAATTTTCCATGTCAGCAAACCAAGGGCGCTCATGCACCACCAAGGACTCATAAGGAAATTTATCATGAATCTCCTTCTCTTTAAAGGTTATTTCTTCATTCACCAATCTAGAAATATGATCGGCTACTACACTTTCACAACCTTTTTGTCCTTGATTTCCAAGTCAAACTCTTGAAGCAAGAGAATCCACCTAACCAATCTTGGCTTAGAGTCAACTTTAGTCAAAAGATATTTGATGGCAGAGTGATTTGTGAAGATGGTGACTTTTGAGCCAATCAAATAAGGTCTAAACTTCTCCAAAGCATAAAGAATAGCTAGCAATTCTTTCTCTGTGGTTGCATAATTCAACTGAGCATCATTCAACACCTTGCTAGCATAATATATAGAGTGAAAGACCTTATTTCTCTGCTGTCCTAGAACAGCACCCACAACATAATGACTTGCATCACACATGAATTCAAAGTCTTGGCTCCAATTTGGGGCCACAATGACAAGAGTTGAGATGAGCTTTACTTTGAGAGTGTTGAAAGCCTTTAAACAATCCTCATCGAACTTGAACGTGGTGTCCTTGTTCAACAAATTGTACAAGGGCTTGGTTATCTTGGAAAATCCTTGATAAACCTTCTATAGAACCCCACATGGCCAAGAAAACTACGAACACCCTTCACATTAGCTGGAGGAGGTAATTTCTCAATGACATCAACTTTGGCTTTATCTACCTCTATCCCTTTTGATGTGATCTTATGACCCAAGACAATTCCCTCTTGGACCATAAAGTGGAATTTCTCCTAATTAAGCACAAGATTAGTCTCCACACATCTCTTCAATACCAATTCAAGGTTGGACAAGCAATGATCAAATTAGGAGCCAAAAATAGAGAAATTATCCATGAACACTTTAATACATTTCTCCACAAGGTCCACAAAAATGGATAACATGCACCTTTGGAAAGTGGTGGGAGCATTACACAACCCAAATGGCATCCTCCTATAAGTAAAGACACTAAAAGGGCATGTGAAGGCAATCTTCTCTTGATCTTTTGGATCCACCGCAATTTGGTTATATCCGAAATAACCATCTAGAAAGCAATAGAATGCTTGGCCAAATAGTCTCTCAAGCATTTAATCCATGAAAGGTAATGGAAAATGATCCTTCCTTATGGCTTGATTTAGCTTGCGATAGTCAATACACATCCTTCATCCAATGACGGTTCTTGTTGGAATCAACTCATTTTTATCATTGCGCACAACCGTCATGCCACCTTTCTTAGGGACCACTTGAACCGGGCTAACTCATAAGCTATCAGAGATAGGATAAATCATGCTGGCTTCCAAAAGCTTGAGAACTTCCTTCCTCACTTCCTCCTTCATGATAGGATTCAGTCGCCTTTGACGTTGAGTGAGCGGCTTGAAGTCTTGCTCCATGTGAATTTTGTGCATGCAATAGGATGGACTAATCCCCTTGAGATCGAAGATAGACCACCCAATAGCTTCCTTGTTGACTTTCAAAACTTCAATTAATTTTTCTTCCTCCATAGGAGATATAGAGCTACTAATCATCACAAGTTTGTTGCCATCCTTCTCAAGAAAGACATACTTTAAATGTGAAGGCAACATCTTCAATTGAAGCTTTGGCTCTTCTTCTTTGTCTTCTTTTCTAAGATCTTCAATTTGAACTTCATCCGGAGGAAGTTTTTTCAATGTCTCCAAGCTCTTCAAGCAATCTTCAATTTCTTTTTCCTCCTCCTCATTGAGAGCTTCAAATGCATCTATAAGGCTTTTTTTAAGAGGTGAAGCATTAGATAATTGCTTCTTGGAGTTGACATAAACTTCATCAAGAACATCTACCCAGAAACAACCTTCTTCATCATTTGGGTGATTCATGGATTCAAACACATTGAATTTGAGCTCTTCACCATGCACCCTAAGCTTCATTTGGCCATCATGAACATCAATCAAAACCTTAGCCGTACTCATGAAAGGTCTTCCCAAGATAAGTAGCACCTCGAAATCTTCCTCCATGTCCATCAATACAAAGTCGGTGGGAAAAAGGAATTTATCCACTTTGAAAAGCACATCTTCAAGAACAAGAACACCATATGGATGCTTAATAGAACGGTCTGCCAATTGTAAAGTCAACCGAGTGGGCTTAACCTCAAGATCACTAATCTTAGCCAAAAAGGAGGGGGGCATAAGATTGATGCTAGCTCCAAGATCAAGTAAAGCTCTTCCCACCTTAAGATTTCCAATAGTGATTGGAATAGTGAAGCTAACCGGATCCTTTAGTTTTGGTGGCAAAATCCTTTTGAAAAATAGCACTACATCCGATCGCCAATTGAATGGTTTCCTTCTTAATAAATTTGGTCTTTTTAGTGAGAAGCTCCTTCATAAATTTGGCATAGGTGGCATTTGCTCCAAGGCTTCATGAAAAAGAATGTTAATTTGCAATCCTTTGAAGATCTCTAGAAATCTTGCAAATTGTCTTTCCTTGTCCTTCCTTATTGGAGCATGTGGATATGGAAGATCCGTGATGCGAGGGTTAACTACCACTTTCTTTTCCTCCTTGATTAATTGGCTCTTGGTTTTCATCTCCCCATCATCCTTCACTACACACTTTTCACTCTTTTTTTTCATTTTTCGTCACTTCCTCACTCTCATTTTTTTCACTCTCCTCAATCTTGTTCTCACTTTCTTTTTCAAACTCATCTTTTTTATCATCTTCCACATCTTCAACTACTCCCTCTTGCTCACTTTTCTTTCTACTCAAACCACCTACCATTATACCCCTCCTTGTAGTGATGGCTTTGCATTGCTCCTTGGGATTACTGAGTATTGGCCGAAAATGCTGCATTTTTAAGTTCCACCAATTCCTTAGCAACTTATCCCACTTGCACTTCAAGGTTCTTAATAGAAGCATCTGTATTCTTTTGGTTGGTGATAGAGACTTGAATGAATTGATTTAGAGTGTCTTCTAACTTAGAAGTGCGGTCTTGATGGAGAGGTTGATGTTGTTGGCCTTGATGAGCTTGATTTCCATGAGGTGGTCTATTTGAAGTACCGACATCTTGCTTCCAACCACAATTGTTGTTCCTCCATCCTTGATTAAAAGCAATGTTGTAAGGAGGATTGCCATAATTTCCTTGCCGGTTATGGTTTCCCATATAATTGAGCTCTTCTTGGGATCCCAGTGGCATAATGCATTGGCCACTTTGATGACCACCCCCACACAATTCACAACTAAGAACTTGTTGAGCTCCCGGTTGAGTAACTTGTACGGCTTGGAGTTGTGGAATTTTGGCAATTTGCTTGGTGAATGCATCAAGTTGTTGAGTAAGAAGCTTATTTTGAGCAAGGATTGCATCTTGAGAATTCAACTCAAGGATTCCTCTCTTTTGCACCAGAACCGGGGTTCTATCATGTTGAACTTCATAATCATTGGAGGCCATATTGTTAATGATCTCCTTGACCTCATCCAGTGTCTTGTTCATAATTTTGCTTCCAACTGAAGCATCAAGCATGAGCTTGGTTTGAGGCCTTAATCTTGCCAAGAAAGTGTTAATTTGAGCGGCCTCATGAAGACCATGAGTTGGACACCTCCTCAACAAGTCATTAAATCTCTCCTGAGCTTCACATAAGGGCTCATCTAACCCTTGGGTGAAAGTAGAAATAGCAGTCTTCCGTTGGTTGATCTTGGATTGAGGAAAGAAATGGTTCAAGAATCTATCAACCAATTCATCCCAAGTTAGAGGAGTATTTGGGGGAATTGCTCAATACCAATCTGTGACTTTCCCATCAAGAGAGAAAGGGAAAAGACTAATCCAGATGTAGTCATCATTCACTTGATGGAGCTTCACCGTGTTGCAAACATCAATAAAATTAGCCAAGTGAGCATAAGGATCTTCATCATTAAGGCCATGGAATTTGTTGTGTTTGATCAAATGAATGAGAGATGCCTTCATTTCCACATTGAGAGCTTGCACTTCAAGCCTAGCAATAATGTTGAAATATCTTGGCCCGATGTTGGCAACGTAATCATTCAAGGTCCGCCTTAATGGATGAGCTTCTTCCTCCACCATGATGAATTCTTCTTCTTCTTGAATGAGGGGCAAGGGAAGATTGGACGAAACAGGTGAATTGGACTCTTGGATGGATAATCTCTCTAGTGTCTTCCTCTTCCTTGTCAAACTGTTGTTCCTTCAAGCTGTCTTCTCAATCTCCGGGTCGTAATACAAAGGATCAGTTGAGCTTCTAGTTTACATAAACAAGGTAAACAACACACTAAAAGAGATAAGTTAGCACAAGAGAATAAACATAAATTAAAATAAAACCCAATAAATAAAAGAATAAAAGAATCAAGCCTAGAATAATAAAAATGTGAAGTTGCCTAATATTGAGACGCAAGTCCCCAACAACAGTGCCAGAAACTTGTTAACTTTTTGGCAAGTGAACCAAATCGCATAAGTAGTAACATAGAAAGTCCAAGTATCGTTTCCCAAGGGACTTGCATAATATTTGGGCAATATTCACGAATTTACTTACTAAGCTAACAAATATCACAAGAAAGCGGTAAAAACATGAACTTTTGGATTATTTTTAGGAACTTAAAACATACTAAAAACATAGCCAAAGTCAAAGATACTATTTTTGTAGTTTTTATAGTAAAACAAAGCTTAAAGCGAAGGGGTTTTCAAATGATAAAAATATTGTCGGGGTCAGACTTCACCAAAACCCACTCTCTTCTTGTTTGAACGCACAATACATATACCCGTTGTGAATCGATGTTAAAATCAATCAATAAATGCTTTCTTAGCCCTAATCCCTTAGGTGAAAAGAGTCTTAGTTCCGTTATTAAGTTTCGATTCCTCAAAAACTTAAGAAAGGAACTAGCTTTAAGCCTAGTGATTCAAAATAACCGATGAACTAAGCTCCATTCTTAGACACAAAGTACATTAGGAATTTTGCTTCATTTCAAGACTATGAAAGCATTTTCCAACAACAATAAAATCCCAAAAACATGCCATGGTTAGCCATTCCACAACAAGTATTAACTAAAGAAGCAAATACTAACATCAATACACTGAATATATATATATATAAATATCAAAAGATACAAGAGAGTATGAGTTTGGTTACATCTAACCCCAACAATGGAGGAAACTAGCTAGTCATAGCCATGAGTAGAATCAAAATACATGGAAGGAAGAAGAAGATGAAGAATGAAGCCCAAGGGAAGCTTTTTCTCTCAATGGGACAGTGAACAAGTGCTAAATGAAGTACGTGATATCCCATATATGACGGTCAACCCTATTTATACAAGAGCAAAAAGATTCTGTTTTTAGTGACTTTTAACTTAAGCCCGAAATTTTAGCTTAGCTAAAGTATAAAACAACATAAGTATAAAAACAGAATCTAACTAAGCTCCAAATTCAGCCCAAGCTTGCAGAGGTCCTTTTTCTTGTTGCCAAAATTTAGCTTCAGCTTCCTTCCTTAGCTTAGCTAAACCAAAGTTTGCTTTTTCTACAAAATGGCTCTAAAGTTTTTCCACTTTCCACTCCACTTCTACAAAATGTAGACAAAAAATATTAGATGCGACCTAAGAAATTAAATATCTAAACTAAAAATATAATATTTACAAAACTAAGATAAAATGAGTAAAACATCACCCTAAATGTGAAGAAAATTAGATTAATTGCCTTATAAATAATGTGAAAATTAAGTATTTAAGGCAATTAACAGGTGTATAGCTTTTGCCTTAATTTTTGGTACCTCTTTTACTGGAACTAATTGATATTAATAAAATTTTCATCTTTTACCTTTAAAAAAAAGGTAAGAGGGGTAGTGGGGGATTGGTCTCCCTGAAAGTTATACTGGTAGAATACTTAATAAAATGCTGCATAAAAGATTCAAACTTGTGTTTTTCCTTTTGTTTTGGACATAACCAAATTCAATCCTATACTTTATGCTTCATTTAAAATCCTATTCGTTGCCTAATCAGATTCAATTTATGCACATTTTCACAATAAAATGTTTTTTGTATTTTATTGTGCGGATAAGTAGAGGAATTTATTCACATTTAGATTTTAAAAGTAAAAGAGCAATGCAAGTTGCAGCTCAAGTTCGTAGGAAGAGACAATTAGATAGTTTTTTTTTTTTATAGCTTTTTTGTTTTGTTTTTTGTTTCAGTAAATAAAATCAATGGAGTGCTTCTCATGATTTAACCTATAACCTCTTCAGCTTACACTTATTTCTTTCAATTGAACGAAGACTTTACTTAATTATATTGTATTTTTTTTATCAAATATTTAATATATTTTTCTCACATTTTCCAACTTTTCATTATTAAAATATATATTGATATTATCACAATAATTTTATTTATTGTGAAGTAGTAAATTAAAATTAATTGTTTAATATTATTTGTTTTAAAATAAAATTTGATGTTTTAAAGTGAAATATATGTAATTAACATATAGGAAATTTAAACATTCATATATTATTATTTTGATAGAAAAATGTATTTTAATATTACTTTTTAAGTTTCTTTTGTTAAACTTACATGTAATTTTGATCTAATATATTTCAATCAGTTTTCAACTACAACGTAATATTATCATTATAAATTCTTAATGCAACGACTTCAAACTAAAAATGGAAAAAATTCACGTACTCGCAGGTACTCACTTGAACTTATCCCAATTTTGACGGAAAATATCTGCTTTGATCGAGTACAAGTTAGATTTGACATCTTTTTTTTAATTGTAAAGAACTGAGTTTATGTTATGAATCATTGTATTTATAGGACTTGTTCAATTTAACAACATCTAAAATTAGTTTTAAATTTAAAATTAGACAAAAAAAATATGTAAAAATATATTGTTATAAGTAGTAACCATTTTCAATGGGTGGGGACGGGAACAAGGCGGGTATATCTGATCCCAAACGGAGACAATGATGGATACAAAATTTTATCCCGTCGGGGACGGGGATGGAAAACGACATACCCGTCCCCTGGTCCCGTTGTCATGTCTATTCACAACCACCACTTATACAATTTTTTTATTTTATAATTTTTAATTTGTAGATAGTATAATTTTAAATATTTTGAATTAATTTAGAAAAAAAAAATGAACCTTAAAAAAGAAATTATTACTTAATAAAATCTAATTGACTTAAACTACATAATGCATGGATCAACTATATGACACACGATTCCCTAAAAAAAAAAATACGTCACAGGATTGTTTTACTTAATTTGTGGTCTAAAATTTGAGTCATAAGTATATAGTTGTGTTAAATACTCAAAATGAGAGTTTTGTTGTCTATGATGGTCCTATTCGTCTCGCATAGGATTATCTCCCGCAAATGATACATATGATTTTTACCAAAAATCTAATTAACTCAAATCTAAAGTATTATTATCCAAATTTAAATATGAGACAATATTATATCAAATTAGCTACATTACATTGCATTTAATTTTTGTAATAAATTTAAAAATAATATATTGTTAGGTAAAATAAAGTTAATTAAAGATAAAAAAGCTGGTTTGGAATTTTCATTTCATTTTCTATCATGTTAATTTAAAAAAAAATGTAATTAGATTTCTCCCACTACTTAATTTCGATCAAAATGTTTGGTTTTGTTTCATATGTTCTATTGTTTATTTTTAAATAAATATTTATATATGAAAAGACGTTTTGAAATATGCATAAAAATAAACACAATTCACTATAACTAAATATATTTTTTGCAACTAAAAAAATTAAATATATTTTTTATGCTTAATTGCTTACTCTTCCTAATTTTTTGAAAACTTAAATAATTAATTATTTTTGTTTCAATATAAGAACTATATGTGAGTGACTCGTGCGAAGACACGGGTACGAGTACCCTACTAGTTTTTTTTTTGGTGAATTTTTACCCTTTTTAAAAGAGGTGCAACACGAGGACTTCCCAGGAGGTCACCCATCCTAGTACTACTCTCGCCCAAGCACGCTTCACTGCGGAGTTCTGATGGAATCCGGTGCATTAGTGCTGGTATGATCGCACCTACCCTACTAGTTAGTAGTTACCCAACAAAAGAATGTGTCGCTTTAGAGATAGGGATTTGTCTCCTATGACCAAGGATTATGTTTTCTCCGACGAAGAACCAATGAAATTAAAGCATCATCAAACATGATCTCTTTCTCGTGAAAATGAAAACGTAATGTAACCAAAAAAGCAAAGTTAGCATCTTCAATGGACACTCTCCAATCCACACCAACGCTTCTTCCCTTTTCTCCATCCCAAAACCCCACCACCACCACACACAAGTCACACAACAACGCTCGTTTTCCCCTTCGCACATCGCTAGCACCCACCCCACTCACCCATGCGCACCACGTGTTCGACGAAATTCCCAAGTGGGACACTTTCGCATGGAACACCCTAATTCAGACCCATCTCACCAACAACGAGTTCCCCCTCGTTCTCTCCATCTACACCCACATGCTCCACCTCGGGGCCACCCTCGATAGACGCACGTTCCCTCGCGTTCTCGAAGCTTCTCGCCAAATGGGTGACTTGTCCATTGGGAAACAGGTTCATTGCCACGCGCTGAAACTCGGGTTCTCCTCGCACCGGTTCATTGTAACCTCGTTGATTGAGATGTATGGCCATTTGGGTAGCATTGAAGAGGCTCATACAGTCTTTGACAAGTTTGGTCACAAGAATCCCGTGTGCTGGACACTGCTTGCAAAGTTGTATGTTGAAGGAGGGAAACCCGGGTTGGCGCTTGGCTTGTTTCACCAAATGGTGGATCAGGGCGTGGCTATCGACAAGGTGGCGGTGTCCACAGCGTGTGGCGCGTGTGGACGGATGAAGTCCCTCCGGCATTGTGGGAATGTGCACGAGGTTGTTAGGAAATGTGAGTTGGACTTTGACGGTTTAGTGAGTAACTCGGTGCTGAAGATGTATGTTGATTGTGGGAGTGTAAGGGATGCAAGGTTGGTGTTTGAGGAAATGCCGTGCAAGGATATTGTTTCGTGGACGCTGATGATTCGGACCTATGTGAAATTAGGAGAGTTTAATGAGGCGTTCAAGTTGTTCCGGCGGATGAACTTGGATGGAGTGAGGCTGGATTCGATGGCGGTGTCTAGCATTCTTCCGGCGTGTGGGAGAATCACTGCGCGTGGACATGGGCGGGAGATTCATGGATACTTGATTAGGAATGGGATTGGCTTTAACCTTAAGGTGAAGAATGCGGTTATGGATATGTATTTGAAATCGGGAGATATTGCTTGTGCTTGGAGTGTTTTTGGTGAGATGAGAAGGAGAGATACTATTTCATGGACCATGATGATATGGGGGTGTAGTTTACATGGGCAAGGGAAGGTTGGGGTTGATTTGTTTAAAAAAATGGAGAAAGACTCGAAGGTACGGTTAGATGATACCATCTATGCTGCTGCCCTTCATGCTTGCTGCACCGCGCGCATGGCTGAGGAAGGAAGGATTTACTTCAACCGAATTATGGCGCCCACGGTTGCACACTGTGGTTTAATGGTGTCTCTGCTAGCACGATGTGGACTCTTCGACAAGGCATGGATCTTTATCAGGGAACAAAAGCTGGGAAAGCATCCTGAGGTGTTGAGGAAACTACTAGAAGGGTGTAGGATCCATGGTCAGTATAGTCTTGGGAGGCAAGTCATTGATCTGCTTTGTGAGTTGGAACCTCTGAATGCTGAGAACTATGTGTTACTTATGAACTGGTATGCAGGCAAGAAAAATTGGAACATGGTGGAGAAGATAAAGGGAACAATTAGAGTACTGGATTTGAAACCAAAGAAGGCTTTTAGTTGGACCTTGTTGGGGAATAAAGTTCATGTGTTTGGAACTGGGGATGTGTCTCATCCAAGATCAGAGGGAATACATTCAGCATTACAAGGTTTTGTGGAGGAAATGAGAACCAAAGGAATTGAACCAAAGTGGGATTATAGTCTCCATGATGTTGATGAAGAGAGGGAGTGCACTCAGATTGGGCACAGTGAACTCTTGGCACTTGCTTTTGGACTCATTAGTTCACAGGATGTACCTATTCGTGTTTCAAAAAATTCTCGAGTGTGTCATGGTTGCCATGATTCTGCAAAGTTTGTATCCAAGATGACAGGGAGAGAAATCATCCTCAAGGACCCTAATTTCTTTCACCATTTTAAAGACGGGCTTTGTACATGTGAGGACTTTTGGTGATTTTTTTTAGACCATAGATTCTTTTTTCTTGGGTTGATCATCTTTGATATTAGAGTGCCAGTTCTCTAGATGGATCGCACTTCTGTGTGAGAAAGTGAGAATTGAAACTGTCAATTTTTAAATTTGTTAAAGAAATAAATTTATTTTAAAATTTAATTAAGTTTTTTCATAAGTTTAAACATTTTTAGCATATGGCAAAACATTTTTCAATCTTGCTAGAATCGGCTTAATAATGAGACATTTAGGTAATATGCATGAGGTTATAGGTTCTAACCTCAATGCTATAATTGGACACTCATGTTTGGCTTTATGTTAAAATTGATTCAGCTGTTCAGTAGATTTCCTCCGTTTAGAAACTGAAGCAATGAATACTCTGAATAATTCTGCCATATGCCTGTACAAAAAGGTAACATCACAAGATAGCTTTCAATAATACCAAAACTGACAGCTCATCTATAAGCAATAAATATACAAGGAAATATGATGGCAATGATAAATGAAGGATAGTCGTTACCTGGTTGGTTGAATGCCAAGCTATCATCAGCTAGGAAGAATAATCCTTCATCTCCAAAGTTGTGCCCTGCTAAATTAATGTACCATAAATTAATCTTTGCTTTTATTTATCCATTCATTTGAATAGTACCCACAATCATGTTAGAAATGATTTAAAATATGGAATTGATTTGATTTGTTTTGAATTGAATTAATTTAATTTAGAAATCAAATCATTTTTTTTTTAACAAACTACAAATATCTTCTACGGGAGGTAATTCTACTCAAGCCTAGTAAAACCACTATGAGCGGCAAAATTCTTCATTCGAGTATTAAACATAACTACATACCCGAACTCAAGGCCACTGAGCAAGCTAAAATAACCTCATGCCAATTGACCTACATACTCAGTGGTATCAAATCATATGTTTTGATCCTAATATGAAAATAGGGTTAATTAGGTTTTTAGTCTCTAAACTTTTTCAAAATTCGGTTTTTAGTCCTTAAACAAAAGTTTGACTGGTCAAGATTCCTAAACTTTTTAAAAATTCGGCTTTTAGTCCTGAACAAATGTTTGACTGATCAAAGTTCCTAAACTTTTTAAAAATTCAGTTTTTAGTCCCTGAACAAAAGTTTCAACCCCATTATTTTTATTTATTTAATGGGGTTTCAGGGACTAAAAATCAAATTTTTAAAAAGTTCATGAACTAAAAACCGAATTTTTAAAAAGCTTAGGGACTTTGACCGGTCAAACATTTGTTCAGAGACTAAAAATCGAATTTTTAAAAAGTTTAAGAATCTTAACCGATCAAATTTTTGTTTAAGGACTAAAAACCGAATTTAAAAAAAATTTAGGGACTAAAAACTTAGTTAACCATGAAAATATGGTTTAAATTGATTTACAAATTAAATACCATGTTTGGAATACATTAGCAACTAGCAATGAATGAGATTCATTTAGTTAAGTATTTTACTTTATTATCCTTATTAAGATTGTGGAAAAGTGGGTAACTAGTAAGATCAAGATTGTCACTCAAATATAATCCAATAAAAAATGAGTGGATTTCCAGAATGACAAATAAAAAGGATTTCATAATCAAATTAAGTATTTTCTATTTCATAACTTTCCAAACACAGAATTTCATTTACAAATCAAATCAATTCCTAAAAACTTGAAAGGAAAATTAAGTTTGAAAGAGAGAACAAAATGAGGAGACACAAACATTCAATTGGAAGGATGTTATAGATCAAGGGAAGTCCAAAGTCAATTACATTAGCCTGAAAAAAAATTGGTATTCATGAAAAATGGATCAGATTCAGTCCACAAATGGTAAAATAACTCTGATAAATTATCAATGAAGATTCTTCATTATTGAATTTAAAGGATTAGATAACTGTAAACATCTTTTTCATTTATCAAACTATCAATCCAGCCAGCATACCTGACATATCAATACTAGGAAATGACTTCAATTCCCGAGCAAACTAATTGAGATTCTGTTTAGATTGTCTCTCAATCTTCACCCCAAGCTGGGATAACAAATTTGTACCAGCAACAAAAATCCATTTCAGTGATTGTGAAGCGGATTGACTTTCCACAGCCGAAGATTTCAATTGCTTTGGAGTTGGAACAAGAAGCTTCTCCACTATTTTCCAGAGAACACTATAAGCTGAAAACAAATTCGTACCACAACTATTATGAAATCTAACAAATAACACATGTTTACAATCACCTATGAATTCTCATGTATACTTATGCTGCTGCAGGGTTCAAAAGAGGTAGTGCAAATTTGGAATTTGATACCGAAAAGGAGGTATTTGATTTCCTGGACTTTCTTGGCTTCAACCACATGAAAGAAATCTCTAAATATGAGAATGGTTTGTAAGTTTGAGGTGAAACACCCTCTTGTGCTATTAGAAAGTGTTCTCTTACTTGCTCTCTGGCCTCTGCATTCCAAGAAATTATTAGGTAGTTCTAGATCACCACCAATGTGTATTTAATACATATTTAAATTTTACAATTTACGAGAAAGAATTAATGATACTTGATTATGTGTCATGCACGGATTAACAGGAAACATGATGGTCCACGACCACCTAATAATTTCTCATGCATTCCACCTTGTAGAATATGATGTACGTATTTAGCAAACGCCTTTTTGTTGCTGCTTTGTAAACATACATGTAGGATACAATTCAAGTTTCTGACTTCAACATATTTCTTGTGCATAATATAGGATGAGAACAGTTTCGCTGTAAGGATTTGTTAAAAATGTAAACGTGATGACTACACACATTAATTGAAACTAAGGAGTTCATGAATTGACTTAGGGTGACGAGAGATGGAATGCAAGGCTAGGCCAACAATTTAGTAATTTGAAGCCTGGATAGACTTACCAGGTTTGGCAACTCTTACAGTAACAGAGCCTTGAAACCCATGGCATCGCAACTCCAAAAGCATATATCACCAGACTCATGTTAGAATTTGTTTACTTAATTTTTCATCTTTGGGAAATGATGCACCGAAGGTAAAACATTGCCTCAATTTCATTGGCAAGTTCTCATGTTGTAAACTCCATGTAGAGCCATTCCTTTTCCTCTATTTTCATCAACAAGCACATCAAGCAGTACTAGAACCACTAGGGTCGGCCTAGTGGTGGAGGGTTGGGATAGTATGCATGAGATCATATGTTCGAACCTCAGTGCGACCATTGTAGATCAAGCAGTCCTGGTGAAGCTGACAATTTAAATTATGCGAACACAACCTCAACTTTTAGATCTTGAAAAGTAGACAGCAGATAGTACAAATCCACTTTTTAATACATTGGTAAAGAACGTAAGGAGTCAAATAACAATACAAAGTTTGTTCTGTCTGTAAATAGCAGTTTAAGCTCACCTTTTTCATACCCTTAGTTTTTTTGCAAGTCCTAGGAACTATAATAATGGTGCCCAGGAATGGGGTGAATATCAAACCTTTTCACTTTAATGCAAGTCACCGCCTCTTATAAGTTGTTAACAAATTCAATATACAGTTTTAAATTAAATACATTGATAAGAAGACACGAGAAATGAAATAAATAAAGTAGCATACAGATTCACTTTGTAATATGTTCATAAGAAGACCCTAAGAGGTCAAATAAACAAAGGAGCAAACAATAACATTGTACAACTACATATTTGTCAACTGAACGAACTTCATTTGAACTTAAATGAAAGGAAGAAGCACTGAAATCTTCAAACACTGCCTGCAGGAATCTTCAAGTTTTGGATCACAGAGTCCCAAGAGTTCTGATCACAAGAAAGAATATAATTTTCAGTTTCAGCATAAGACATTTTTTTAACCAAAAAATGCAAGGAATTCAATTCCAACTAAATGTATTTTGTATTCTTAATTGAAACATACAGGGTGATAGTTAGGTTTTGATTACTTGAGCATTTTAAATCCAATATAGGGAATGAAAGAGAGGAGAAATGAGTAATAAAACAATGAACTGATTAAATATTTTTGGTTGGTTAAAATTTATTCCTGCAACTTCTAAAACTCTATAATTTGCTCTTTCAGTATGAGAGAAATTATTACATGTTTCAGGACCATCATGATCCCAACCAATCTCTACATGACATGTAATCGAGTATTATTAATTCTTTCTTACAAATTAAAAAACTGATATCAGAAATTGGTTGGGACCATAAACACGTGTTGGTCTGAAACTATCTAATAACTTTTCCCGGCATGGTAAGGAATAGGATCCAGTCCACAATATATATACCTGCACACAAATCATAATATTCACTGCCTAGAGTATAGCCAAACATCAGGAACATGAGCTATTTTTGGCCAGTCCTCTCCCGTTTCTGGCTCACATCGCTTCTCTAACTCAGTACAACGGTGAATAATCAAACGATCCAGACTGCTCAGGCTTAGACTCATTGGAAGACACATCAACTTGGAACAGTTAACAATGCTCAATGCGCGAAACAAGGGAAGGTTTCCAAAGCAGTCGGGCAAGGATTCTAGGTTTGGAAGATCCCTTAATACTAACCGGTGAAGGTTTCCAAAGCATTCAGGGCAAGGACTTTAGGTTTGGAAGAGCCCTTAATGTTAACCGGTGAAGGAAGGGAAGGCTTCCAAAGCAGTCAGGCAAGGATTCAAGGTTTGGAATATTCCTTAATGTTAAGGACTTCAGGGCAGTCATATGTTGTAAAGCCTCATGCAAACCTTCCACCTCTCTGGAACTGCTAATCAACAAATCTTCAAGACATGTTAGGCACTGAAAACCAGCTGACACATTCAACTTGTGACACTCCACAATTTCTAATTTCTTGAGAGAGTGCAACCCTTGCAGCAATACTTCCTCTACCAAAAATTTAGGACATTCATTAATTTCAAATGTGGAAAGGCATGGGAACATGTTTTCCCCATCCTCCCTTGATAAACTTATTAGCTATGAAGCCCGATACTCCAAAAATGGAAAAGTATCGGTGTCGTACCCGTGTCGGACATCGATACGGCTCCAATACGTCCCGATGCATATCCAAGAAGTATCCGATTTTTTTATTTTTATTTTTTTTAAAAAAAATTGTAGGATACGGCTCAAAATGTCTGGACACGGCTTGAGCTATTTTTTGAATTTTTTAATATTGTATAATTTATAATTTTATAGTTTTAACTTTAGGGTTTTTAAAATAAAAAAGGTCCAAACGTAAACAAAATGCAACTCCTTTCCTCTTCTCAAAACATAAACAAAATGCATTTTATTTTGCATCCATATATAATTTTTTATATTTTTTTTATTAACGTATCCAGGACGTATCTATCCTTAATTTAAAAAAAATGCCGTATCCTCATATCCGTGTCGTATCACATATCTAGGCTTCATGGCTTATTAGATTTGGCAGATAACTGAGTGACAACATTTCTAGAGCCATGAAAACTACTCCACCATCAAAGGACTCCTCGTATAGGTACTTTACATGCATTATCTTGGATATAATTAGCCTCTTTAGAGAAGGCAGTTTCCCCAACAGTGGAAGTTTTAAACAACTTTTGCAATCCTCCAGCTCTAAATGAGTTAAGTATTTGAGGGAAGGACTAGACATCCATTGTGGGAAATGGGCGCCTTTATATCCTCCCACCCTCAAATTCTCAAGTTGTCGGGCATTAGGTTGAAGCACTGCAAGAATCTCCTCAACATTTTCTTGTAATTCCAATTCTTCATTTTCGTTCCATGTCAACCACAACTGGTTCAGTTGCTTACTTGACATATTGGCATCTCTGGCATCCATTACACTTTTCACTTTCTCCATATGTTGGATGCAAAGATCTCCTTTAAGCTTGAGTGGTCCCAATTCTGCCAAAAGAAACCCTCTTTCCTTGCCAACTAAGTACATGCTTAAACTCCTTAGGGATGTCAACTTACCTATCTGAGCAGGCAAGCTTAATAGTTCCCAGCACTCATTCAAAGATAGCTGTTGTAGAGCTTTTAAGTGTATCAAACTGTCAGGCAACTTTATGAGACTAAGACAACGGTTTAATATCAATATCTGCAAATTCCACAATTTACATAGAGATTCTGGAAGAGTTTTGAACTCACCATTAGAAAGATTCAAGTACCTTAGATGTTTTAAATCACCGATTGAAGATGGCAATTTTACTCTTCGTTCACAGTGGAGCACCCGCAAATAATAACATTTCAATACATGAGGAAAAAGTGGGGTATCTTTAGATATATGATGACCAGATACAAGTCCTCAAAGATTTCACTTGATGCAACTGGATTGAATCGAATGTCGACCTACGATCTGAGAGATGGTGGATTCTCTCAGACAAAGTAGTTACATCATTTACATTTGTAATGCAACAAACCTCTTCTGCAACAAATTGTGCAAGATCATGAACAAGATCATGCATCTTGAAACTTGTAACTTTGCCAAATTCATCTGTCTCTATATCCTGAAAAAATGATCTCTAATATAATTCATTACACACACTGTCACCAACATCTTCAGGATCTAACCTTTCATTAGATGAAATGAATCCATTAGCCATCCAAAGATCAATTAAATATTGCTTACTTATTTCTTCATCTTTGGGAAATATCGCACAATAAGCAAAACATTGTCTGAGCTGTATTGGTAAGTTCAAGTAACTTAATCTCAGGACAGGCATTATGGAGTTTTCATTGCATGATAACTCCAAAAGGTTGCTTTCCTTAACATTGAGCCACTCATTTTCCTTTCTTTTGAAGCGTAAAAGACCTCCTAGGGATTTTGCTGCAAGAGGCACTCCCCCATATTTCTTAATCATCTCTTTCCTTAAGACCACAAGCTCTACCGGTTCTTCCTCGTTTGGTCCAAAGGCTCGGTGTTTAAACAATTCCCAACTATCAATATCGGATAACTTTGATAATTCATGAAGAGGCATTGTTCCCATGATTGCTGCAACCTTTGAAAGATGAGTAGTGACCAAAACAGAAGCACCCTTTGCCCCACAAGCCAAAACCGATTTCAACCTCTGCTAAGTCTCTTGCTCGTCATCCCACACGTCATCCAAAACAAGCAAATATCTTTTTCTCTGAAGCAAATCTTGAAGTTTTCTTTGTAGTGGTTCCAGATCCAAGTCATCACATACATGCTCAAATGTTGCTCCGATGATAGCTTTTATTATTCTCTTCAAACTGAAATCTTCCAAAACACATACCCAAATTCTTAGCTCAAAGTGGTTGACTACCCTCTCATCATTGTAAACGAGTCGGACCAATGTTGTTTTTCCAAGTCCTCCAAGACCTATGATTGGATAGACAGGTAAATCCTCAGAATGAGAAGCAACATGAACCAAATAGTCTACAATTTTATCCTTATCTTCTTCTCTTCCAAAGACTTGTGGTTCAGTGATGAATGAGCTGGTTTGGCGCCACTCACTGACTCCACTTCTTTCTCAGTGGAACAGTCTCAATCAAATGAAACTTAGTCCTTTCTTCATCAATTTCTTCTAATCTCTCACTTATCCTTTTCATTTCCTTAGAAATTTTGTATCGAAAAACAAGATGCTTGGGATGAAAAGAGGATAAGCAAGAGCATTGTACCACACTTGACTCCTTGGTACTCCAATCCAATGCTTCATAGGCATAGTCGTCCATGATGTCATCCAGCTCGTAAGCTGCATCTTTTAGCTTTCGCAGCCAAGGTTTTAAATCGCGGTCGCGGTCGCGTTAAGGTTTTCACGGTTACGATAATTGAGGATTTTGCGATACGGATTGCGGTCATCACGGCGTGAATGCTTCACAATTTCACACAAAACTATATTAAAATGTTTTTTGTCATTATATAATTTATAATAACCTATAATTAATATATTATTTTTTTCATCCCAATGAGATACCCAAAGTAAAAAAACTAATTAAAGTATTAAAATGAAATTAAATTAGTACATACTAATATCGGTGTTACGTTGCATCCGGGTAACGTTCGTCGCGGCCGTCGCGGTCGGATAACGTTCGTCGCGGCCGAAACGGCGTTACGTTGCGTCCGATATATGTGATTTTTGTTCTCACCGCAATATCGGTGCGTAACGGTAACGCCGCGGTCCGATACCGAGATGTCGCGGACGATATTGCCGTTACGCACCGATTTTTAAAACCTTGTTCGCAGCCAATCCTTTATAGCTTGATATGAGAATTGTTTCTGTTCTGCATCTTCAAGCGTAGCCTTGATTGCAGTGAACAAGCTGGCAAGCCTTTTCATGTCTCGGTCGAAACTTGAAAATAGTCCCAGCTCCTTTTGAATGAGTAAGTTCAAATTCTCAAGCACAATTTCAAGGACAGCTTCAGCCATCTTCCAAGTTCTAACTGACACAATGAAAATGCAAGGCAAGAGAGTTTGTAATTTGTATGCTTCAGAAATGGCAATGCAATGATATCATCAAGAGATAAGATTAAGAAGCATAGGTGCAGAGGAGACAATTTGCATAGACTTGCGAAGTCAACAAGGAAAGGAACCCACAAATAAATTCATTATGGGGTAGAAGAGACAGTAGAGCATGCACTGTTATTTTGTGTGCAGGCTCAAATGGTCTAGATGCCCAAAAAGTCTCCACTTTTGAAAATTGGATAAAAGCTTTTTCCAAACAGCAGATATTCAACCTTGTGTGGGCCATATGGTATGAATGGATATTTAAAGGACGTAGAGCAGGCTAAACCATAGAGAGATGGTTGCAAAAGCTGCCTCACTGGTAAGGTGACCATGAAAATAGAAGTCAATTTTGGTGGCTCAAGAAAAAGATGTGGTTTTTGTGATGCTCAAGTAGTGTGTCAGTGTTTGAAGACGCAATAAGAAAGAGTGAATTGCATTTAGAGTTTGAAAACTATAACTATTAGCTTCTTATTTTCATGTTTGAGATGAGAAAAATTACATCTGGAATGTGAAAAAACCAAACATGCTAAAGGAAACGTGCTGGCAGCTGCTACACGACTAAACCAGCATGAATTGGCACCAAAAAGGCAATTATTGCTGAAGCGTGAAGTTGTCACACAGAGAAATGCTAGTGACACTCGCTCTCTGATATTTTCTCTGGTTGAAATTTATTGAAAATGATCAATTTTGGTGGGTCACGCTTATCTTCTAATGATTCTCTTTTCTGATTTAAATGTGAAACACACCAAAATGAGTTATTTCCAATAAATTCCAACCAACCACATAAAGAATGTCAGAAAGAGAGTGTCAGATAGTGTCACTAGCATTCCTCTATCACACATCCTTTATTAGAGATGCAGTCTATGAAACAGATTGCTATCAAGTATATCATGCATCAATGGAGCAGTCAAAATATATAGAAACAGCAATGTTGGAGTACAAGTGTGAAGGTGAAGTCCCACATTGAGTAGAAATGGACGAGTTGAGCAACATATAACTGGAAAGACCCACAAACCTAATGCCTTAAGATTTTGGGTTAAAGGTGGTGTCAGGTCCGCATATGTGGTGTGCTCGTGACCCATTGGTGCAGATCTCCCTGAAATTTAATCCTCCTCCGATGCACAACAAGCAATAACTATTTTCAGTGAATACTTGAATATTATTACCAGCTGTCTGGCTACACAAACCTGTGCTCTCCTTTTTACTGAATAAAGTGACTCATGCACTTGCTTCTTTTGCTTTTGATTGTATTGTATTGACAGATACTGAATAGAAGAGGTCCCTTATCAGGTGGACTCTCTGGTCAGAAATGATGTAATAGTTTTTTCAGAATTCTATGGAATAAATATCAGTTGGAAGAAAAACAAACAACACAACACTGACACCTTAAAATATATTGTATTATAAGAGGTTACTTTTTGCACCCTAATTATTTCAATCAATGATGTTAAATGTAAAACTTTTGTAAGCTAATTCGGTCCAAAACTTCGCCTTCATAGTAAAGTAATATTTCCGTGCACGACTCAATCTTAACAACATTCACAAAAAAAATTTAAAAAAAAAATCACTACTAACAACCAGCAGGCTAATTTAAACTACTTCCTATATTCCAATTACCTCATTAAACTTAATGACGTTAACTTTTTGAAGAAAAAAAAACTATGTATTAATTTAATCTTTTAATTTAAATTAAATAGCATCCCATACAATTACTAAAGATGATGTAAATTTGTAAAAGATAGTCCCTTATTTTACTCTCTCGCTTAGTTGTAAATTTTGTTAATGTCATGAACATATAATCAGTTCATTATCCAAACTAGTTTTAACGTTGAAATTTTGTGCTGCTGTAAAATTTTTCGTCCCAACCGATGTACTTCAATGTTTTTCTGATTAAGTGCACATTAAGATATCATAACTTATTAAACATTAAAAACTTATATCACAAACATTTAGTTCAATAATGAGCTCATTGCAACGAAAATATTCACCCTCAGAAAAGTGCCAATGCCTCCGCATAAAAGATTCCTCGTAAGCCTATTTTGACGAAGAATTATATTATTTAAGAAAAAATAAGTTATACACTTAATGTAAAATAATTCTATACCATCATTCAATCACAATCCACCATGTATGATAAGTTTGTTAACTTTAATGATAACTACTTTAAAAGTCATATCAATGGTGATTTATAATTTTATACTGTCAATACATAATCATTCAACTCATTATTTAAATATCAAAATTTTAATACTGTATTTAATATCATATGTCTATCTTTTTCTTATATACATATCATAAAAACACTTCACAAAAAAAGAGAAATATTGTCTTAAAATTATATTAAAAAAAACATCATTTTTGATAAATTTCACATCATCATAAATCACTTTCATAAACTTCACCTGTTTAAGTTCTTTAGTAAGATAAGACAAATTTAAGTAAATTCCATTAGAATTCTTCCAAATGCCCTTGCTCATTCATGTTTACCCTATACAGGACACTATTTTACTTTCTTAGACCAAATTGTTAAACCCATTTTCATTCGTTATTTGTGGTTGTTTGATGGAGGGCAGATATTTTAACTGCTTTGAATAAATCAAAGCTGCTACCTACGAAATGATACATGTACAACAATAAGTTACTACAGACTTGGAAAAACCTAAAAAGTTAAAACAAACTTGAAACTAACTACACACACACTACAAGATACAACAGATACACTACTATTTCTAAGCCTTTTAGTTTGTTGAGTGGTCATCACGCTTCCATCAAGATATGTAGCCACACCCAACAGATATGAAATGGAAATTTTTTATGCTTTACTTCCTATGCTTTTTCGATAGAGGTTCTGACTGTGCATCATCCTGCCAAAATTTAACAATTAAACGAACATTATTAGTATTAAAATAGAAGGCACTATCCAGCAATGACACAGATTTTCGGATAAACCAATGTAAATTGTACCCCAAAAATGAATACATACAATTTTGATACTAACTTACAATGCATATTAGTAACATACTGAACACTTTTAACAAATCAGGTCAGTATACTGACTGAACTAATTTAGCCCTCTTTTGATATAGGTAGATGATGGTTAATTATGTTAATAACTTTAATGGTTTGTCCCTGTTAGCAAAATTCTTCTCTTGACACTACATATTTCTGAAGAAAATATGACCATCTATCCTTTCATTTGGGAGTCCGAACAACCTCGACGCAAACATAAGTTCAAGGTCAAGAAGTGCATTGCCTATGGATTAGAAGAGATTCATGTAATAATTCAACCCATACTCATTTAGGTTACTTAGAAAGTCACTTTCATAAGCTACTTGCTGTTAGGTAAAACAAGGTTCTCAGGATCAAGAGTAGGATTAGACATTAATACAAAACAGGCCTTTTTTAAGTGCCCAAAAATAGTCTTTTGTAATGATGAAAATATGTTGAATCAAAAGGTCATAATATCAAATTATTGATATGAGATTTGTGATACACATTTCTGTGATATTTGCCATCATGCCATGTTTCTATGATGATAGGTATTAGATACCCTCATATTACTACAGTGATGGCCGATAGCAAGAAGTGTGGTAGGTTGAGGAAGGGCTTCAGCAGACACTGAGAGGGTCATGTCTGGTATGACTTTTCAGAAAAAGATGTTGATTTGGTGAGGGGCATTGATTGTTGCAAGGCCCAAAGCACTTATGCTTCAGACACAACTTGGTTAGTTAATATGCTTCAAGCAATGGGACCCTAGTAGAAGCTTCTCTCACTTGTTACATGAGCCTGACCCATGACCTACTCCACCTTGAGGAAGCCATATGGGATCAAAAGGCGACATAATGTTTTATAGTGAATCATGTTTGTAGACAAGTCATTGACCTCTGCATCCTTTTTAACAGGTTTTATTTTCAAAATAATGTCATACAAAATACTGATGACATGTTAACTCGTGCATCAACTATACAGAACTCAAATCATTGTACTCATTTTCATGTTCTGCTTTTAGAGCAATTTTTTCTGTGCTGCTTTTGTGTGTGATCAATTAAACTCGTTAAGCATTCTCAAGAAATTTTAACTGCTATATACCATGATAAATTCGAATTTCGAAAGGAGGCAAGCAGCATACAATCCAACTTCTTCTGGCATAAAGGAAAAGTTAAAAAATGGTATAACTTCACCATGCATGGAATAGTTTGTTTGGCATTTTTCATTTCGAACTTTAGGAACTTCTTAACTTTTGAAGCATTGACAGAAGTAAGGAGGATAAAACTATCACAGTTATGTTAGTGCCTTCAGGGTGTGTTTATTTGGAGTAAAAAATATATCATGGCCTCTTTTTTTGTGCTGTTCACATTTCTTCAAGGGAGTCTCCCTATCAGAAATGCAGAGGGATTAGAGAGCTTTATTTAGATGGTTGATGTACTAGGTTTCATTGCTCTAAAACACTAAATAAATAAATGCTTAAAAGAAAAATAGCACATCCTCATCAATGGATGTACCATTTCTTTCCTCTTTCTAATAAATTATAATTATAAATATTCTTTTTCTTCTGTCTATAAAAGCATTTCATATATTAGGAACTTTCTCAATTACTCTGGATATGTGCCAATTTTACATTGGATGGGGTAGTTGATAACTATTATTATACATGGCAGAACAAAGAAAAGAAAAAAACCTCAGATAAATTGTAATAGTTTTATATCGTATGCATCCTGTATACAGAGAATTAGAGATAACAGGAATGGAACACTTACAGCATGAGAAAGCTGCTCACGGATATAGGCCATTGATCGCAGCATAGCACCCAATGTATCCCTGGACACCTGAAATTTTACTTCTGACTCACCAGAGGTTGTCTCGGTATCTTGAAGCTGAAACATTTTCAAGAGTTTCATTAAACAATCGAAAAACTGGTCAAAGTAAAGAGACAGAAACAAAGGAAACCTTTTCAGTAAGTGGGATTTGGCATAGAGAATATCATACTACAGGAGACATGGTATA
The DNA here is from genome assembly GCA_026413185.1 of Pueraria montana var. lobata. NCBI lineage: Eukaryota > Viridiplantae > Streptophyta > Magnoliopsida > Fabales > Fabaceae > Pueraria > Pueraria montana. Next base: position 11,528,607 of record CM048655.1, read on the forward strand.
ATTAATGACAAGTTCTCTGCATTTTTTATCAATATCTTTCTCTCTATTCTTAAAAGGAGGGAGGGGGTACAAGTAGGTGAGAATTAACAATACTCTTATTTATAGTTGTCAAACAGAAATATGTATCAGGATTCAGGGGGCGGCCGCTCCGCACCGCTATCCGCTATTGACTACTATGCCTTTAATTAGCATGTACATATTCCTAGGCACTTGAGAATTGTAAAGTTTTTTAGTCTCTTGAAGTTCCTGAATTAAATATGTGATAAAAGTTTATATATAGGATGATTTTCTTCTTTTTTTAATTATAAAATAAGAAATAAAATTACTTCTCAGATTTCTCCTTTCAAAGCTTTCTAGTTATCAAGTATAATAAATAAATTATTTACTCTGCATACAAAAATTCTGAATAGTGGTCATCCCACTATGTTATATACTACCACTATGCATCACTATCCAAGATAGATAACTATGATCTAGAAATTAGAAAGGAACAAGTTTCAGCAGTTAATACAATGCCATCTCAATCTTAGTAGACTTCTAAACATATTCAATCTATTTCCACAAATACTTGTCGAAACAAAAGACAAAAGCAATACAGCCACATTGTATAAAATTACTACTCCACTCAACTGCCAGTTTTTTCAAAATATGGCTCAGAAGTCAGAATGCCATTTCCCACTTGACCATGAGATGTTGAGGAATAGAACTCTATTTTTCCAACTGTACATTCTTTATATTTAAATATATTTGATGAAAACTAATTATAGGATATTAGTGTCAAAACAAATAAAGTTTTATGCCTTAACAAAGGCCCTGTTTGGGTAAATTTTTCCATAAGCACTTATAAGAAAAGAAACCGAGAAAATTAAATAAGTTAGTCACTTTTCTAACTAGCCAGTAAAACACGCTCTTGTAACAATTTTTTAATAATCAATCCCATTACCCTATACCACCAAAGCCTCCTGAAATACGATTAACAAGCTTTGTTCCCTTGTCAAATACCAAAATTTAATGCATTAATTTATCTTCTAGAATAACAAAATCAATAGCAATTAGCAGATACTCCTTATCGTAAATTCTCACTTTATAAATCATAAATGAATACATGTACATCTTTCTTAATCCCTACAGTAACTTGTCATGAAGAAAATTGTTTTGAGGAAATTTATGACAGAAGTATAAAGATACAATATCACTGCTTTTCTAGTACTAGAAGTCTAGAAAAATAATTCAACGTAACTCATAAACAGTGAATATATGAGAAGAATAAGTTCAGAAAATAAAATGACATACCTTGAGATTTATTACAGCAACCTTATTAGCTGGCGTTGAGAGCTGTTCGCTGATGTAAGCCATAGACTTCAACATTGGTTCCAAAGTAACTCTGGAGAGATGAAACTTAACCTCAGATTCTGTGGATGGAGCCCTGCTATAGTCTTGCAACTGCAATATGATTTTTGAAATATGTCAAAGGACTAAATCTCCACACTGATCACCAAAAAATTTGACAAGAAAAATAGAGTACTTTGCCAAATGAAAGACTACAAAAGATATTTATACCCTTGCAAATCAAGGATTGAAGCCCAACCAAATTTGCAGTTAAACTAAATGGAAGATGATACAAATTACAATATGTATTTTCTTGTTTGTGGTTGTCGTTGATATGAGCATACCTTCAGATTGATAACAGCTACTTTATTCCCTGGAGTCAAGTTCTTGTTCTCCATTACCCATGTCATTGATTTCAGGCATGGAAGAACTACCTACATGAAAGAACCCAAGGACCACATCAATGTTATGGATTCCTATTCCACTAAACCAGAGAAACAAAATACAAAGTTATATTTTCAGTTACCATGTTTTCAGATGGACCATCATCTCGATGAAGAGAGACTGGGGCCATCCGTGGCAAGTTTAGATCAGCAACTGATTGAACAGGACCACCAGCATCATTAAGATTAAACCTCCTTGTTATTTCATCTTGCCGAGGCCATAAAAGAGGAGTTGTATCCAAAGCTGGAGTAGTTTTCCTGTCATCATATGCAGTCCCACTGGCCTGATTATTAGGAAGCGTAACTTTGGCAACACTTTTTTTCACATTAGCGACCTTCTTTACACCTTCTCTAAGACCACTTATTGCAGCATTATAAGTTTCCACAGTTACTGACCCTTCCTCAGCGTATCTGATGGCTTCCTTACAAAGATTGCCATACCTTGCTGTCAAAGACTCCTGTGCATGTGATTCACCCGTATGTTCATCCAATCCAGCACTGCTTTTTGCATTCCTTGTCCACCGTTTTAAGATGTAATGGGGTGGTAATGTAAGTACATTTGTCACAGTGAAAACTGTTAAAATATGCCTGCAAAGAATGCCTGAATACTCAAACATTTGGCAACTACAGTTAGTTTTCAACTCAGAATGGTTTAATGTGACCATGTATGACTTTTGGTCATCCTCAAATTTTGCAACTCTAAATGTGCTATTTGGCCCATCTCCTTCAATTCTATTTGCAGTATAAACAAAAGTTTCAACAAGCTCTTCTTGAAACTTTGAAAATATTTTTCTTGTATAAAGATTAGCAGCCTGTTTCTCCATTGGTGAAGGTGTCTTCAAAATGGGTGCCGTGCTAACTGTCTCAAAATCTGCTTCTATTTCCTTTTCAATCCAGCTCTCTAAAGCTCTTTCATACTGCCTGAAGAACAATGGCAACGTCGTCTGTTGGTTGACATAACCATCAAAAAAAGAACCATCAAATCCTTGAGTAGGAGATATTGCTGCAAAAAACGAATCACGGAAGTATGCTGGAACCCATTGAGCACGAGCATTATACAATGACTGAAGCCAATCATTTCCTCTGAGTTCATATTTATTGATCACAAAATTCCAAGATGACTCAAACTCCTCAATGGTTTCTGTCAAGTTAATACAATTATAAAGTTCAACCTGAAAATTTGGATGCCCAAGACATACATGGGCCAACTTTTCTTGGCCTTCTCTCAAGATATGCCACTTGCTAATACAATGGCGAGCTTGTGGGAAAACTTGAGAAACTGCTGTCTGCATGGCTCTGTCTTGATCGGTAGTTATAGAGACAGGCTGACGATCATTCATTGCTGTCAGAAATGTCTTCAAGAGCCACAAAAAAGATGCCTCAGAATCATCCAAAATGAGTGCACAACCAAACAAAACCATTTGACCATGATGATTTACCCCAGTAAAAGGAGCAAATGGCACTCTATATTGATTTACCTTGTAGGTTGTGTCCAGATGAACTGTATCACCGTAATAACTGTATGCTGTCCTTGATCTTGCATCTGCCCAAAAGACATTAGACATACGATTGTCTTCATCAAGTTGTATAGCATAGAAGAAACCAGGATTCTCAGCCTGCATCTTCTTAAAATACTCCAGCAGATTATGAGCATCCCTCCCCAATGTTTTGTTTTGAAAGGAAGGCCTAACAGTATAATTCATCAATGTGGAATTTTTAACTGGGTGACTGCGTTCAGCAGCAGCAGTATGAATATTCTTCACCCCACGAGTATTCTGGTTCGAAACACGATTCCCATCCATAGATACATACATGACACCACTGGGAACAAGACCCACTCCTTGATATGTTTCAGGCATTGTCCTTCCAACACTGGAAAAATGCTTACTTGGCCGACTATTGTGTGCCTTACTGGAACTCACCATGGAATGACTATGCTCCTTCACAAATTTTGTTACAACCCATTTATTTTGACCCTTTAGCTCAATCCTAATCATTGCATTGCAACTTTCATTTGGCCTTTTTTTCAAACCTTCCCGATCACACACAAACTCCCTATACATATTTTCCCCATCAGCTTTAGAGCAACCATATGGGCCAACTTTAGAGCTAAAACCCATGTGTCTGGCATATTCATTATAAAAATTCTTAGCAACATCTTCAGAGTCAAATTCCATACCCACGTGTGGCTCAGAAATCTCATCCTCAACATGAGATCCACAGTTTTCAGCATTATTAACTTCACCGTCACTTGGTTCTGCATCCCCATCATCTGCCTTAGTTTGATGACCACTTCCTTCCACGTTTATCACTTGAACATCCATTTCAAACAATTTATACCACTATGTTACTGTGTGCCTATTTCATGGGTAAATGTACAGACCATGGACTGAATGCTTTAAGCCTTTAACCCTATCAAATAGAAAGTAGGTGCCATCTAAGTTGCCTGTGTTCCAAGTAAATTCAAAATTGAAAAAAGACAGTTCCAGAAAATAAAAAATTGATCTCCTAACACTGCACAAAAGTTCATTATGTAAACACCACAATCACTTCCTGTGCACATCTGTTAAAAGCATTGTATATTCTCAATAATGAAATGGAGCTAAACAAAGAAAATAAACTAATCAGCTACCCAAAAAGTATATTTGTTCAAAAAAAAATTTCACCAAATTAAGCTTCTATGAAGTGACATCATTATTCTGTGGTTTCTGTCTGACTTTTAAGTTGCAATTCAAAACAGACCAGCTTCAGAAAGCAGGCACAGAAGAAATCTTTAGGTCTGTTTGGCTGGGTGATGCAAAGCGTGTTAAGGAAAGAAAACTTTCAATTTGAATTAAAAGAAAAGTGAAAGGAACAAAAATTTCTAATAGTCAATTTTTCTCTCCTTTTTTCTTCCAATTTCGAATTTTTGTTTATGAAAGTCAATTTTTGTTTCTAAAAGTCAATTTTTCTCTCCTTTTTTCTAACCAAACAGAAGAAAAAACACCGTTATCTGTGTGTATTTTTCCTTTCTATTTTCTTTCCATCCAACCAAAAATACCATCATGTATACTCAAATTATGCCAATAACATAATAATTCAACGTGACAAATATGTTTAAGCTATATAAAATATAACTATAAATTCACAAATTTATTAATCAATTAATCATAACAATTCAAAAGTTGTAGAAACTACAGAGACTTCAATAAAACGAAAACCAAAAATTATCTTCTGAATTTCCATGCAGTGTCACTCTTATCATATACTGTAACATTTTTTACTTTTGTAATAATTACTTTTAAAGTCATATCCAGGAAAAAGATTAATAAAAAGGAAAAAGAGCTATGAAGATTAACAAAGCCCCAAATACAAAAGATTTTGTGATCTACAACGACGACAAAAATTAAAACTTGAAAATTAATTAACCCAGAAACTGTAACATTTACAAATTCATCGACTAAACGAATTGTGCAAATTGATATGGAAAATTGGAAATTGGAAACCCTAACTTACAGCAACGACTACAAATTATTAGGAGCTGACGACAAATTGGTTCACAAATCTCCCAATTTCGGGGTTGAAGAAGAATTCCAGAAGCTCGAATTGGTGGAAATCACTTCTCTTCCGAGCGGTGGTGGAAACGCGCGTGAATAGTGAGCGAAACGACGGCGTTTTGACGGTGGTTAGGGTTTTTCCACCACCGGGAGTTGCAGAGAGGAGAGGAGGGAGGGGAGAGAGAGAGAGAGAGAGGAGAGAGAGTGAGTGCGTGTCACACAGATTCGATGAGACATAAGTACACACGCGTGATGTGTGCCGTTTGATTTAGATCGTACGGTCATGGTTGGCTCTGACCGAACTCCTTTCACTTTTATCAAAGTGGGATCTGAGTTCAACTTGTGCTGTTTGTGGTTGGATTTGCCAAGTGCATTACCTATGTCAGTGGGCTCCTTAACACGCTTTGCATCACGCTTCTTCTTTCTTTTTAACTTTTTTTTTTTAAAATATAAAATTATATTTCTCTATTTGTTTATTTTCCAAAATGAATTAACGAAAATATAATTTTCGTCAATCATATGATTATTTTTGTTATAGTTTATTTTTTATTTTTTATCATAAGATTAGTATGAAATATCTAATGACTTTGTTGATAATTAATTTTCGTCAAAAAACTTTGCTAATCATCTATAATATGGCCTTCCCTTCCAATCATTTTTTTCTTTTTTAAATAGCCACATTTTTTCTATCTTTAAATTTAAAAAGTTTCATTTTCATTTTCTAAAATATTTTTTTAACAAAAATAAAAGTTGCTCCTTTTTTCCATATTAATTTGGTGAACTTTTTCATACATGATAAATTATGAAAAATATCACATTAAATTGTCATTTGTCACATCAATCAAAATTAACACTCTTAATGTAAAAAAAATTGACAGAATAAGAATTTGATGAAAATTTTAAGAAAGGTGATTTTTTAAAAAAAATTAAAAGACCAAACTAAAATAAAAAATTTAGATGAGGGTCAAAATTATTTTAGCCAAAAGAATATAATTTTCATGTAAGATTAGTTTAAAAAAATTATCTTATTAATTAAAGAGAAATTATTATAGATATAATTTTTAAAATAACTATTATAAAATAAATAAATTTATTATACATAATATTCTATCTATCTATCTATTCTATCTATCTATCTATATCTATATCTATCAATCTATCTATTATATAAAATTCAATTTGTGACTAAGATTAATAGTTCACGTGTTACATTCTGGTGACATTCATATATTTCGTGTATCTCATTATATAATAATTAATTGATTTAATAAATTTAATAATTATTTTATTTTATATTCATACTAATTATAATGATTTAATAATTGATATTTTTCTTGCCAGATTTAAATAAACAAATTTTAAATTAATATTCCTGATCAACTTTATATTTTTAAATAATATCGTGAGAATCAAATTTTAAAATTATATTTTGAATGTTTGATAATGTGCATAATATATTAATATTTTAATTTTAATTAAAATAATTTTAAAAGTTTACTGATATTGATTCGTTCAATTTTTGTAATAATATTTCTACTTTATTGGTTGCAATTAAATGGTAATAAAAAATTTATAAAAAGAATCTTTCCTTAATATTACGATTATGTTTATATTTCATAACTGATAAATAAATATTTTTATTAACTGATTTATACAATTGAGTTAGTATTATAATTATATCAAATATCAATATCAATATGATTATATGATTACTTTCCATAATTAATTAATATGGTTAATATGGTTAATATGGTTATAAAAGCAGTGAGACTAGGAGTAATGGGTCAGGAGATACTTGCAAAGACGACAATTGTTGTAATTTCGAGTGGCCTTCATGATAAAGTCATGGTGATAAATTGATGGAGTTGTAGTGTTTTTTATTTATTTTTTTATGTTTTTTCCTTTGTTTTTCTTCTCTTTTTTTATTCATATTTCTCTTTTTTTTCTTAGGCTTATCGTTTGGTCTTTGGTTGCAAGTGTTGACATTAATACTATCACGGACCTTTTGTGACATTTATGATAAAGCCATGATGGTTGTTTGATGGAGTTGCAGTGTTTTTTTTTTTTCATTATGTTTTTTCCTTTGTTTTTCTTCTTCTCCTTTTTTAGGCTTACTGTTTGGTCTTTGATTGTAATTAAGTGTTAACATTAACCCTATTACGAACCTGGGAAGGTTTTTTTTAATATAAAAATTTGAAATAGATGATTAATTTAATATGGACCTTTAATTTTGGTCTAAATATGTAGTGCTCGATTAATTCATTATCATATTAAATTATTTTTTATTATCGTATTGTTTATTTAATTACTACACATGTTGTCAATTTCAAATAATTTAATAGCATTTTATTAGACCAAATTTAAAATAGACGATTAATTTAAAATTAACAATTAATTTGACCTAAATATGAAATCGTCATTTATTTGAATTGAATTTGACAAAAAAAATTTCACTCAAAATTAATTGATTTTGAACTAAATATCATTTTAAATAAAAATAAATTGATTTTTTTTCTTCAAATTCACTCAAAATTAATGTCTGTGTCCAATTATAATAACTATGGTAATTATAACCATATATATTTTGAATGAATTAAGTTAAAAAAAAAAGTAATAGAACTATGTCTTAAAGATTAATTTAAAATGGACAATTATGAATATGATACACAAAATCAGAGAATTTGTTGTTATATTTTATTTGCTTAATATGTTGTTATATTATTATATTAATTTCAATATAAATATATATTTTTTTCTTTATAATATCTTCTCACTCAAATTCATTGAAGACTTTTTTTATTTAAGTAAATTTGAATTTTTCACCTAATTAATTTAGATTCAATTAAATTATAACATATTAAAATTAATTCATGTGTTTGTTTATTTTCTTTCTCTATGCACATTAAATTTAGATTTTAAATTATTTTAATGTTTTAATAGTTTTTATTTTCATTATAATAATTTAATATAAATATTTATATCTATATTTCAAATTTAAATTTATTTTTAAATTCATTTAGATATTAGTTATATTTTAAATACTTTTTCAAATAAAATAGATAATTCCATCACCTAAGTATCTGCAAAAATTAAAATAAATTAAACATGAATGATAATAAATATAAAGGGGACAATACTACATATTTATTATTAAATTAATGTTATATATCTTAAAGAAATAATGAAATGAAATATAAATTGTCAAATAAAGATTAACATACTATATATATTTATGTGGTTGATTTGAATTTGTGACAATAGATGGATATGATTCTCAATTGTCTTTTTTTTATATGCATCTTTTAAAAATAAACAATAATATTTTATCATTTATTTATATTATTTAATACATGAAAAGACAATAATTTTTTAAATACCCTTTAATAAAAATTTTAAATTTCTGTTTATATAAAAAAAATATTAAATTGCTATTTTTAATTATTAAGTTTAATTGTAATTTATCTTTCAAAATATTAGAAAATGTTTCTCCCAAACATAAAATATTATAATATCATATCAAATTTAATACAAATGAATGTGATACATCATAACAATGCACTTATTTATAATCATTTAAACATGTGTTTTTAAATTTATATTGTTTCCTTCATTCACTTAATTTTGTTTCTAATATTTTTACAGAATGTTAAATTAATGAACTCCATAAAAAATATTTTAATAGAACAATATGTTAGTTCTTTTAGTTATAATTAATTTTCTTATTATTTTTATCTTATTTTTGTTATATAGTTTTATTTGTCTATATATAGAAAAAAATTTACTTTAAGAAAGTGGCATTGTGAAATTTAAATTTATTAATTTTTTTAAATGAGTTGTATTATAAAATAAACACATTTAATTATCTTTTATTGATGAATAAGTTTCTTATTGCAGAAATTTGAATTAGTTTTAGATCTTTTTTAAGTAATACAACAAATTAACAATATTGTCAACATACTTTATACATACAAAAGATTCATTCCCTCCTCAATAAACCTGCGCATCGCACGGGTACCATCTAGTTTATAATTAAATGAAGGTTTTTTTTTCATACTAAGGATACTACTTCATACCAACTGTGTTGGACCTTGTTGGTAATTTTAATTAATTATTTTGACAAATTAAATATAGTATTAAATATGATATACTTTCTCCAGTCCTTTTTATAAGAACCAAAGTTTGACTTTGTCCTTTTGTCTCTTACAATAATTATTTTTCACAAAAATACCTTAATTATGAATCATTTTTCTAGGTTCAATAAATAGTAAGTTAAATATATTAATGTTTTTATACTCTTTGAGAGTCTAACTTTATATTGTATAAAGAGCATTTTGGAAACCTTAGGTCCCGTTTGGGATGATTTTTAGTTGTAAGTTTAAAAAATTTAAAAACAACAACTAGTTTTTAGCTTTTAAATTTTAGTCTTTTAGTTTTTTTCCCTCTAATTTTTAGCTTCAAAGTAAACTTATTTTGAAAATTTCCTATCCTTTTAAAATTAGTTTAAGGGTGTGATTATGTGATGGTAACGACAACAAAGATGACAATAGCAATGGCGATACCAATGGTGGTAGTGGTGCCAATGTCGATAGTGGCAACAACAGCGACGCTAGTGGTGACAATGGCTATGGTGTCGATGTTGGTGGTGGTGGTGGCAGTGCCAATGCTGGTAATGGTGATTAGCGGTAGGGGTGTACATTGATCTGAATAAATTCGACGAACCCGACGATTCGAACCGAACCAATTAAATTGGTTCAAATTTTTTTCCAGTTCGGGTTGGACCCGAACCGAACCAATTGAAATCCGATGTTGATTGGTTTGGGTATCGGATTTACACTTTTCAAATCCAAACCAAACCAACTATATATCTTTTATTTTTTTTAATGCTTAACTTACTTATTATGTTGGTGGATTTGGCTTCTGAAAGACAATTTGGTGTATGTTAAAAACTTTGGTTTGTGTTGGATAATTTGATTTATTTCCTTTCTATTATTATAGATGGAATTTTATGATTTAATCAATTAATCATGTGTTATTTTTTATAATTTATGTTATTATATCATTGGTGTAAGTCAATTATACTCAAATATGTTGTTTACATTCTTTTATGACAACATTAATTATCTCTCAATTTAAGGACAAAACCATGTTATTTTTATTTTTTTCAACATAAATTTTTTTTGTTGGATATCCGATGACCCGAACCAAACCAACCCGTTCAACATCGGGTTGGTTTGGTTCGGGTTAGGCAAAAAAATTTCTGAAATCCAAACTAAACCGAACCAATTAAAATCAATTGGTTCAGATTTCATTTTCCCCCAAATCCAAACCAAACCAACCCGTGAACACCCCTAATTAGCGGCAATGTTGGTGGTGCCAAGGGCGGCAGCAACTATGGTGGCAACATCAATAATGGTGGTGCCAATGGTTGTGGTGGTGTTAGTGGTGGTGGTAGTGTTAGTAGTGACGACGGTTAGGGGTGGTCACGAATCCAGATCAATCCGATAACCTAGTGAATCCAAACCAATCCAAACTGGAAAATTCGAATTGGCTTGGATCATTGGTTTGGATCGGATTAAAAAAATTGCAAATCTAATGAGTTTAGATTGGATCTCGGATTTTGCTTTTGAAAATCCGATCTAATCCAATCCACCTAATTACTTACTTTATTTTATTTTATTTTTTATATTTTTTTAACCTTTAAAGTTTGGGCTTTTTAGCCCAGCCCAATTTAATTGTATTTCTTCATTTTAAAGTTACTAATCAACTATTACTTTGATTATAATATAAGACATAGTTTAATTTTTTAACTTTGAATGAAACGAGTTTCATATTAGACTAGTAGTTTAAAAAAAGTTTGAGTTAAATGTATTAAATTGCATACTATCTAAATCATTTTCCTATATTTAGTTTTGAAAATTTCATTTTTTTTTATTTTTTAATCGGATTGGATCGGATCGGATTGTAGACTTAAAATAAGTAAAATCCGATCCGAACCAATCCGATTAAAATTGATTGGATCGGATTAAAAAAATGTCATGAATCCAATCCAATCTGACTCGTGGCCACCCCTAACGATGGTGTTGGTGTCGCCACTACCATCATTGTGGTGGTGGTGGCAAGGGTCGGAGCTAAGAATTTTTTTTAAGGGGGACCAACTTAAAAAATCATGACTTAGAAAAAAACAATTAAATTTTCACATGCATGACATATGTAAGATATTTAATATATTTTCTTATGAGTAGAAAAAATATATAATTGTATTGAGTATAAGAGATATACTAACTGCGATCTGTACACAAGTGCCCAATGACCAATAGCAAAAGAATAAAAGAAAGTAGAGAAATAATACCAGCATCAAATAGCATCCCTTATCTTCAAAAAAGAGATGAAACATGTAAAATACAAGACCAATAATACGTCACTTATCTCCTTATCATCAAAATATGAACTGTCAATAAGGTCAAGACAATATATAACTATAGTTAATATTATAAAAGATATAAAAAGATTAAACATAAACCTTTACTTATGAAGTCGTGTCGTGCTTGTCTTTGTTTCATAGACTGAAAATAATCAATTGTCATATAATCATGTAAACAATCACGACAATCATGTAATTAGTGAGAAAACCATCTTCCAACTTGTTACGTAACCTTGTTTTTATAATTTTCATAGCTGAAAAAGTACGTTTTGTAGTTGTTGTTGACACCAGAAGAGTCAAAACAAGTCGTAGTAATCTGTCAACCAAATGATAACAATTTGATTTTCCAGTCTCAGCTAATTTTTTACATAATTCACCAACAGTGGACAAACTTTGGAAGTTGACATCTTTTGGTACATCAAATTCATAATGTCGTAATTCATATTTTAACTTAATCTTTTCCTGATAAGAAAATTATGAAAAGTAGAATTTCTCAACAAGAGTATAAATGTCTCCAACATTAAATAACTTAAATGTATCCTTAGGATCTAAAGTTATGCTTAATTTTAGAAATTTAGTTGCTTGCTCACTGAATCTACTATTCAACTCTTTCAATTGATAATTTTTGACAATATTAAATATATCTACACGATAATGATGCTCTACTATCACAAAATCCTATTAACGACGAGATCGAATTATGTCAGAAAAAGAAGCACTCATATAAGAAATTTGAATAATTTCTTTATTGCAAAAAGATTTGACTTTTTCTAAAAGTGCATCCTAACCAAAATCTCTTAGCTTTTGAATTAAAGATTTTGTGCTAGAAACCAAACAAATAGCATTCAAAATGTCTTGAGATTTTTGCTACAAAGCTTCACAAAGTTTATTAGTAATTGCCATAATTTCTTTAATCACATGTAGAGTAAAAACAAAATCAAATGAGATCATTGCTTTAAGGGCATAAGTAGCATCACCTTGCTAAACAAAAGCAAATCCTTTAACAACTAAATCTTCAAACTGAAATAGTTGCATTATACATAGTAAAAGACTACAAATTGAATTGAAATGGAAACTCCATCTAGTATCTCCAGGTCTCTATAATGTGTCAATTTGATTAGCTCCTCTTCCAGTCTCAATCTCATTATTTGCAACCAAACGAACAATTTCAATTGCATAAGTAGTTTGTAACTCATCATTATGTTTACAAAAATACACAACATTTACAATCATATTCAAGTTCTAGAAAAAAATGTACATCAGCTACCTCTTTAGTTGAAGCAATAAGAGCAAGTTGTAATTGATAATCAAAATAATATGCATAAGGACATTCTTAAAGAATCAAAGCTTGTAAACTATTTTGTTCTCCATGCATATTACTAGCTTCTTCATATCCTTGACCCCAAATATTTTGAATGTTGAGATTATGATGAGACAATATTGAACATATCCCATGCTTAAGAGTGGATGATGTAGTATCTTGCACATGTACCATATCCAAAAATGCTCCTTAACATAACCATTCATATCAACAAATCTAAGAACAATAGTCATTTGTTCTCTTTTAGATTCATCACAGGCTTAATCAACAATTAAACAAAATTTTGTATTACCAATCTTCATAAATTTCATTTTGCACCTTCCTAGTAAAGACATGTAAAATTTCTTTTTAAATAGTGGGTGAAGTGTATTTTCCATTTTGAGTGGCATTTTCCAAAATAACTTCATCTATTTTCTTATTATAAGAAGCCAAGAGTTTTATCATTTCAAGAAAGTTACCCCGATTTCTAGATCCCACACACTTTCATCATGTCCCTTAAAAGCACAAGCTTGAAATGTTAATAATCTAACATCTATAGAGGCTTTAACACGCAATCGATTATTCAAAATTTGTTGTGCAGTTTGTTTAGATAACAATCAATCAATATAACAAGATTGATTTTTAAAATCTTTACAATATCTAAGAGCAACATTATGAGGTGAATGAGGATTCTTTCCCATATGAGATAAAAATGCACAATCTTTTTCACTATTCACTTTTTTCCAATTTCTAAATCCTTTCAAAGTAAATGGACTTATTTTTTTTTATAAAAGAGATAACAAGGAAAGCAAAAGGCAACATCTTCTTCTGGTAAGTACTTTAACCAAGGAAAAGTTCTAAACCAACAAGCTTGAAATTGATGAGAATGATCTTTTTGACCAAAAAGTGGATACACATCCATTAAAAAATGATATGGCCCAAACTTTATATATGCTCTACGAATTTTATCTTGTTGATTAGTAGGATAATTCCAACTTGGTGGGCGTTTTCTAGGATCACATATCAAAGTATCAATATTAATTTTCTCTTGTTCAATCCTCAATTTTAAAGTAGGTGGTTGAACAAGTTGTTCTATGGTTGACACTCTAGGTTGTTCTTCTTCAACAGTACTTTGAACATTAATATCTAAATTGAAAATAAATGCATTAGACATCAGTTGTAGTTCTTCGTTATCTCTTTCTTTTCTCTTAACCACAACAAATTTCAATTAAATTTAGTGAAAAGAGTTTCATTATTGTCAAGGTATATTATCTCTGAAATTCCAAAAGTAAATAAATGAGTCACACATGAAAAATACTTGCATAAAAAATATTGCATATTCAAATAAATAATACAATTAGATGAGTAATTTCATTATATGAAAGCATTAAAAATAATTCTATATCGGTTGTAAAAGAATCAATGTAAAAAGCTTTTTTTTATACATCGGTTCACGTTCGGTATAAAAAGTTGCTTTCTATATCACTTACATCTACAACGAACATACAATCAATGTAAAAACTCATTTTTAACCGATTTAAAAAGTTTTTTCTTCACTAGTGATGCAAGAAATAAGATATGAGTTATTGGATATTTTCAACTATCCTAGCATGAAACTCACGTAACTTGTCCAACGAAGTAACTGAACTGTTAGAGACATCATCATTGAACTTCATCCTTTTCCCTCCACATCTACTAACCCTATTTGTAGTAACATCACATTGTGGTTGATCTATTGGCATTGATGCCTGAGTAGAGCATTATAGGTGAATGTTTATGGAATGTAAGTCAAAGTTGTTTTCAATCCCTTCCAATGATTCACCCTCTTGACTTGTTTGAAAAAACTTCATCATTGTGTAAGTCGCATAAGTTAGACTTTCAACATGAGCACCAATAGCTCTATCTTTTCCATAGATATATCTAAGCTATCAAAGTGCAGAAATGGTTTGCCATACAAGCCAATTGCAGTAAAATGAAACTGCATGCAAGGAAAAAGTGTATGAAGTGCATAATTAATGTACTTTAAAAATAAAAAATAAAAAATGTATTGTCAAAATATTAAATGATATGTCAAATATTACCTTGCATCATTGTTTATAAATTTCTTACTCCACTACAATCATCTTTTAGGTATCATCCCATTCAAAATCACTTGCATTTTGACCCAACATTTCTTTGATTGCACCATATTGTCTCTTTAGAAATTTCACTCTTGATTCAATGTGAGGGGTAACTTTTAGAGTGCAATTTGGAATTTTGTTGCAAGATATTTCTCTAATTCTTTAGTATAGCCAAGTTTGAATGTGTCAACATTCGCTTTCCATCCATCATCCACCATTTGCAACAAACCTTCAACTAATAATGCGTCTTCTTGTGTGGTCCATCCATGCCTTGTACTTTTGGTTAATTAAGTTTCTGAAGGCTCACCTATCTATACAACATCTCTATAAGTATGCAAAATAAAGTTAAATATAACATAAATCATTAAATAACAAATAAATGGTGTCATAGAAAAAAAAATGTAATGACAAATAAAATATACTAAGAATAAGTCATTAATACATCTAGGAGTAAAAAAGAATCCATAAACAATAAAAATAATAAAATATAAACATAAAATCTATGAATGATGTTAACCCCTCCATTTGTTAAACATTTCCAATGCTAAATCATCTCCCCATTAACTCCATGCATCACTTGGTTCCACTGTAGTTATCTTATCACCCAACATGACTTCATTAGAGAAGTCAATATCTCCTAAATTTCTTTCCAAAGGATCTATAGTCATTTCTCTATGAATATGATTATGTAGAAGACAATAAACAATGACTATTCTTGTTTGAGTTTTCATAGGATAAAATGACTTTTCTTTCTGTATAGCCTAACATCCCTTCAAGAGTCTAAAGCATCTTTCTATTACATTCATAGCCGAAGAATGTTTCATATTGAAAAATTGTGTAGGAGTAGTTGGTTGTAAGTCATTCCTCCACTCACTTTGGAGATACCTTTGACGTTTATAAGGAGTAAGGAACCCATTTCCATTCATGTAGCCAATATCACATAAATAATAATACTCTACCATCAATAAAATTAATGTTATTATTGTATGACACATGTATAACATGTATTATTTTTATATAAACGAATATCATTATACCTTGAGGAACCTTTAATCCATTTGGTCGAGAAATAGCATGTCTAAGGACCCTAAAATCTGCAGCTATTGAACCCTCCCACCCAGCCAAAACATATATAAATTGCAAATCTAGATAACACCTAACATGTTGGTAGCTATCTCACCCTTCCTTATTTTGTTTTTACTCTTTTCAACTTCAGGCACATTGACCTTGATGTATGTACCATCAAGAGCTCCTAAACAGTTCTATACAATGTCATAACTATATTTGTAATTACATTAAAAAATGAAGTTTAATGTTATTGAAAAACATTAGAGATTTTTGGTTTACTTATATACCTTGAAGTATTTTCATTTGTCATCGTTATTGTTCTCCAAAATGGGCCTAGGTTGCTCTAACAACTCACTGTGATACTTTAAAATCGCCAATAACACATTTGAAAAGTGTCTACTAATTGTTTCACTAGACCTAACAAATTGCCTTCCTATCACCTTATTCTTAACATGATGTGCTACTAATTAATTCCTCAACACACATATGCCTAGTAGCAAGCAACCCTCCTATAGTTCTCAACATATCACATAATTTATGAAATGCAGCCCTATCTATCCTTGTATTCTCAATGCAAGCCACATCACTTGTGAAAATAATCCTACAAAAATGCACTTCCCTAATTAAGTTTCTTTCATAACAATTTCATGACCTTGTTTGCTTTTTCAAGTGCTTACTTAAAACAAGATAACATATGCCTATTGTCATCATAGCAAAACAATTCAGTATCTTCAAATAGATAATCAACATTGTTAAGACCCTCTTCTTCCTTTTAGTCGGTTCCATCTATTATGCCACGATCAAAATTTGGATATTTTATTTCCAATTAAAATTATTTCAGCACAAATATAGTTAAGGATTCATAAGCTATCTTATAAAACAAAGGAAGAGATGACAAGTACTAAATTCAAAATAAAATCCAAAATATAAAGAGTTAAAAAATATAGTATTTACAAATTTAAAATATAATAAAGAATAAAAAGAACAAAATTAGTTTGGTAGTATAGTGCAAATTTGGTATTTACAGTTTTCATTTGTCCAAATTTATTTTATAGGTTGTGACAACTTTGGCTTGCACTGAATTTTTAGTTTTCCTAGTTGACAAATTTGTAGATTCTAGTGTCTATATCATACGCAAGAATTTTACCACTGTTGAATATATTAACAAATTTTATTTCTTCATTCTTTTTATGATAAATTCATATTCCCTCTTTCATTATTTATTTGTTTTTTTAACTTAATTAAATATTCTAGTTTCAATTTTATAAATAACAAGAGATGTTCACCTTTTTATGTTAGGTAATGGAATTTATTCAAATTGGTAAAATAATATCAACTTTCCATTTGTACAATAGTCAATACCAAAGTTAGCAGTGTTTTTTGTCCTGATAAGTATTTGGTGTAACACCCTAAGGGTATTACCGTAACTATGCTTAAGATTTCTATAGACATAGAAATTAAAAACATGCATACGACTTCATCATGTGGAATCTAACGAATAAACATATAAATTACAATTTAATTCCATGTATTTCCATGTATTATATAAACAAATTTATTTCTCATAACTAAAAGGAAATAAAGAAATATAAAATAACTAAACCACGTCATCCATGACAAGGCTCCATGCTCCAACGACTCGCGCCATCACTTGTTTTTTGAGAAGGAGGGAACTTAAAGGAATGAGACATAATGTCTCAGTGAGTACTCTAGGGACTCTAAGGTTGAGTTAGACTCCTCTACTAGAACAACCTAATCATTTGTCTCTTATGGCTTTACCCTCACTGGGTTTCTATTAAACTCTATCACTTCTATGGTTGGGTCTACATCCATTAATCATAAAATCTTACCTTTGACTTATCTCTTATACTCTAGGGAACTTAAAGGAATGAGACATAATGTCTCAGTGAGTACTCTAGGGACTCTAAGGTTGAGTTAGACTCCTCTACTAGAACAACCTAATCATTTGTCTCTTATGGCTTTACCCTCACTGGGTTTCTATTAAACTCTATCACTTCTATGGTTGGGTCTACATCCATTAATCATTAAATCTTACCTTTGACTTATCTCTTATACTCACTTACTACTCTAGTTCATCGTCACTAATATCTTAAGATTTATTCTTTAAATAATAAGTTACTTTTACAACTCTCTCTCTCTCTCTTTAACTCCACTTTCCTTACTCGAGCTCTACTTCCTAGCGCTCACCTTGCATCAATCTAAGCTCAAAAGCAATATACATTCTAGCTTATACTCACATAGTGTCATTCTAAGTGCATCTCTCTCCATGCCCTTAAAGAGCCACATCCCATCCCATTACAAGTCACCACAACAGTTTCATATGTCTCACATAGAATCTCATGACTATGGATAGAATCATTCACACATCACACAACACAAGGCATACATGGCATTCATATCATAAACCACACAAGTCAAACAAACTCACAATAATGTGCATATGCAATGCGATGTTCCTTCCACACAAGTCTAACTCAACAATATGAAAATCTCAACAATAAAGACATTTTCTCCTTTCATGGTAATACCTCAAACCAAAGAACAGTCCTCATTTAAATGTGAATTACATGATACCATCATGAAAAAAACCTTACTCATAGTCACCAAGCGATCATAAATATTCAAAGAAAATGAGGAGGAAAGGCAATTAAACAAACATATGCTTTCAACAAAATTTGGCTTAGCCAGATTGATGCCTCGCTTAGCCAACCACTACACTCTCTCCAATTTCATTCTCAGGAAGGTACCTCACTTAACCACAAGTGTTTAGCGAGCTAGTTCGAGGCATCTCTGGAGTTTCGCTGGCTTAGCCAGGGGTGTTGTTGGCTTAGCCAGCCCCTAAATTACTTTCTAGTTCCCCACTTTAGATTAGCGAGAATAACCTCTCGCTCAGCCATGAATTGTTGTTAGGTACAAACCCAAAACCTATGAATGTATTGCTTAGCCAGAGGTTTTGCTAGCTTAGCTAGAGCGCGAACTCTGCAACTCAATAGGGGCACAAATTTGCTAGATATGGGGCCAACCATGGCTTCCAAGCACTCCAAGATACACCAATCAAACCCTGTACACTTTAATTACATATATATCCAATTAATCTACCTAAAAAATCCTCAATCAAGCTTAATCTTGAAAATCCCTAAATTTCCTAACTTCGGTTTCAAAAGGAGAAAAAGGAAAAACAACACAATTCAATTCAACCAATAAGTGGCGGATCTAGGATCCAGGGCCAGTGGGGTCAATCTATTTTAAAAAAAAAAATTATCATAAACATAAAGAAATAAAAAATAATAAACATATAAGTAGAGTGACAAAATGAGATAATGGATTCAAACATAATAAGAGGTGTAAATATAAAATTTTAAGATAAATACTTATAATTTTATTAAAATAAAGGGGTGCATTTATTTATCCTCACGTGAAAATAGGTCAAAGGGTTCAAACATATAAAATTAGGGGGTGCAAAATATAAAATTTTAAGATAAATATATGTGACTTTATTAAAATGAGGGGGTGCATTTGCCCACCCTCAAAATAGTATAGGTCTACCTCTACAATCAATCAATATTTCAATATCACAACACAATAGAGTATAGGGATAGAGCTTCCCTTATCATATTCAAACCTTAAGGTTCTAGCTTTTGGAAGAAGAGAGGAAAAATGAGGAAGCTTATGGCCAAGGAAGTGGGCTTTACTCCACTCCACCAACAAACCCCATTAATAGAGCACAAAAACAATCCAAAACGAAACCCCAAGTTAGATTTTGAATCAAAACTCAAACCTTCTATTGAACCCACTATGGGTTGCCTCAAGAGAGAGAAGAAAGATGGAACAAAAGAGGAGATGGAGAAGAGAGGTACTTATTACCACATTAATGAAGTTACCCAAGAGCTCTAAGATGAAAGAATTTTGCTCTAGAGAGAAGAGCTTAACTCTCTCAACCTTGAGAACCAAGAAAGTGTTTTTGAGGATAAGGAAATGAATGTAAGGGTTTGGGAATAGCTATTCAAAGTTTAGGAATTTAAGGGAAAGGTTTTAAAGGCTACTTGACCCCTTTCTTCTCACAACGCTCTTTTCTAAATACACCCCTCTCACTTATTTCCTAAAACCCAACCTTAAGGCCCAAAACATACGGAAGTAACCAACTCATCCACAACACATAAGCAAACTTAATAATTATAAACAATTAATTATTAACTAACACAAATTAAATTTAGTTTTCTCTTATATTTTAATTAAAGCACTTAGTCACATAATTAGAGAAATCACGACGTTACATTTTTCCCGCTATATCATTTATCATATCTACACAGGGACAGATACAGAGGGGGTGGGCAGGGGTCCCAACCCCCACCCCCCCTCGTGATTTTTCGTGTATATACATATATATTTTTAAATTAGTTAGTGTAAAATTGAGTAAAATTAATTGTGCATGTTGTTATTATAATGCTAGTTAAGGTTAACTAGTGTAAAATTATATAAAACTAGTTGTATTTATTGTTATTATTGCAATAGTTAAGATGATAACTAGTGTAAAATTATGTAAAATTAGTTGTGTGTTTATCGTTATTATGGTAACGATTAAGGTTATTATCATTTAAAATTAAAATTAATTTTAATTTTACATGTAAAAATAGTAAATATTTTTTAAAAATGATTATTTATTAAAAGTTAGAAATTTAAACAATTATAAAGGAAGAAAAAAAATCCAACCCCCCCTTTAATAGGTTTCTGGATCCATCCCTATATCTACACTTATCGTTTTTTCTTTTATTTTTTTTCTTCTTATGACTAAAATATCATTTTGGTCCATTTTGTTTTCACATTTTCCCATTTTGGTTCTTTATGTTTTAAAATTCCGGTTTTGGTCCTTTAAGTTTTAAAAAAAAAACCAATTTCGTCCTTTCATTAATTTGAAACTAACACCGTTCACTTTTATATTTTAAAATAATTAGTTTAACATAATGACAAATTTTAACCGTCATTATCTTTATTTTATTTCAAAAATTATAAATCACTAAAAAACATCATCATCTCCCCCAATCTAGATCTCCAATTCGAAAATGGGGGTAAAATCATAACAAACGACAATACCAACCTCTAACGCGTAGTGGATTCGTTGGCATTGTAAGATTTGTTTTCCCACGATTTTCTCTTTCTCCATAAGGGTGAGTGGCAACATATTCTATTATGTTTGGTTACGTTATAAGCAGTGTTATCAGACTCGGATCAGACCGGCCGGTTCAACCAATTGAACTGGAAACCAGATCAATTATCGATCCGGTTACATATTCAGATTGAACATGCATTTGACTCGTCTAAACTCATCTGACCCACCTATAAACCAGTCAAAATCGGTGGCTCGGCTCAGAGTCACACACGCGCTCCCTTTTTATTTGAAATCAAACCTTTTTTTACACATTTTTCGGTACAGCAGTGCAGTTACTTTTCTGCACTTGTCCAATCACCACACTACTTTTTTTTTAAAGAAGCGAAGCATTGGAATTTGGAGCAATTTTGAAATTTGAATTTAAAACTCTAATTCACAAAAAATGGGCATAGATGCATTCGAACTCATGTACTTGATTGTGTAAAATGAATTAAGCCACTACACTAAAGCATATATTTAGTTTACAAAGGGTAAATTTAACAACTAAATTCAAACTCAAGATACATTAATATAAATATGTTAAATTGTTAAGATAATAATATAATATTGGTAATGTAATATAGGCCCTGTAACTGTGCAATGACTTTTACCTCCATTTAATAATAATAAAAAGATTTAAACGTCATTTGATCATGTAACTTACATTTATATAAATATGTTAATATAGTATAATAATTGTTATATATATATATATATATATATATATATATATGTGTGTGTGTGTGTGTGTGTGGGGGGGGGGGGGGGGGGGGGTTGCTAATGAACTCATACCTTTTTTTTAGTATGAGTGCATTAGCAGTCAACACCGTAATTATTGGATAGAAAAACCAACAATCTCTCTTACTTTAAGTAATTTGTTACAGGATTATTTAAGTAATTTAATGATTAATTTTTAAAAAATAAAAAAACTCTATTCTCTCTTCTGACCCACTCTCACCCCCACTCAATCTTATGAAGACACGAACACTCCACGTACATTCTCAATGACGGTTCGAAAATGCCAACAAGAAAGGCAACAAATATCCTAAGCATAAGGTAAGAACAATGAAAGAATGCTATGTGACTGGAAAAAAAAATTACTCTGAGAAAGATTGAGAGACAGAGAGAGAAAACGTGAGAGATTATGTAATCGTCTAAAATAAAGTAAAAATTAACATATGCTATTTACTTGAATTTGAGAATGTCACTGGTATAGGATGAAACTGAATATGATACATGAATGATTTAGTATGAGAAAGAGATCACCAACACCAGCAAAAGGAGATGACGAAGAACTGTCACGGAGAACTTACGTGAAGTGTGATGTGAGATCAAGAGTGGGAGGAGAGAGAATAGAATTTCTATTTTTTAATTTTAAAAACTAAAAGATTAAATTACTAAAGTAACCCTAAACAAATTACTTAAAATAAGAGAGATGGTTGGTTTTTCTATCCAATAATTATGGTGTTGACTGCTAATGTGTTGACATTAAGACTAGTTAGTGTCTTTTTAGTATTTTTGGTTTTAATTTTCTTTTAAATATGCCAAACATGAAAGGATGTGACATTGTATTGATTGTTATAGACTTAAGTATTTGTGTGATTAGTCTTAGATTAGTTTAGTTGATGCCTAGTGATAACCAAGATATAAACAAGTCATTTGATTGATCTTTAGAATTTTCAATGTAGTAATCGATTACATATTTTATGTAACAAATTACCACATGTTTTTGTTATCTCGAAAAAGCTAAAGCAGATTACTTAAAATAAGAGAGATGGTTGGTTTTTCTATCTAATAAGTATGGTGTTGACTATTAATGTGTTGACATGAAGACTAGTTAGTGTCTTTTTAGTATTTTTGGTTTTAATTTTCTTTTAAATATGCCAAACATGAAAGGATGTGGCATTGTATTTATTGTTATAGACTTAGGTATTTGTGTGATTAGTCATAGATTAGTTTAGTTGATGCCTAGTGATAACCAAGATATAAACAAGTCATTTGATTGATCTTTAGAATTTTCAATGTAGTAATCGATTACGTATTGTATGTAACATATTACCACATGTTTTTGTTATCTTGGAAAAGCTAAAACATGCAGTGTAATCGATTACAACACGGGTTAATCAATTACATGAAGCATTTTAGCCTTTGAGTCTTGTTTCTGAAAGAATTTGAATTGTTTTTGTTTTAATCGATTACATTTCGGCTTAATCGATTACTATGGTTACAAAAGTTGTTTCAGAAGGGAGATAAGCTCTGGCTAATCGATTACATCACTATGTAATATATTAATTCGAACCCAGAACACAAATGAAGATCCTGAAGAACAATTTAACAGGTTACATTGTTATGTAACAGATTAAATTGATTCTTGATTAGAACCCGGTGCTTTTAAGAACGTTTTAACATATTACATCATCATGTAACAGATTAAATCTATTATATCTTTAAAATTTTATAAATACCAGCACCTCTCTTTCTCATCAGTGAGTGTTTTTCTGAAACTAAATCTTTTAAACATATTGAGAGAAGAGCATCCAAAGGTTCTGTGGGTGTTTGATATTTATCATTTTGAAAATGGAAAGTCTAAAGGAAGATCTAATGCTTGAAGAGATGAATGGTTCTTGAAGAGTTGAAACATGTTGATCATTCACTAAAGGTGAAATTGTTCCAAAACTTAATCTTTTTAGAAAGTTATTGAGTTCTGATGAAATAGAGTTTTTCAGGTCCTAGTAGTAGGGTTCTATTAGGAGGGTTATCTTTCTTTTCTTGTAGGGTTCAAGTTTAGAAAGTTTTTGTTTTGAATTTCTTGTGTGTGCAGTGTGCTTGTAACTTGAAATTTAAAATAGTAGAAGGTCTAACAGCGTGTATAAAATTCTTGAGTAACTCTCTTTCAATTCTTTTTCTTGTAGGGATCAACTGGATGTATGTCTTCGGACTGAACCAGTATAAAATTCTTGAGTAACTCTCTTTCAATTCTTTTTCTTGTCTTTCCCAAGTATTCAAGGTTAATCAATTAAATTTTCATAATCAACATCTTTTAATTGGAATAACTCTGAATTTAAATCTCTATTGAAATCTTTTCTGAAAATTTTTCTAAAGAATACTAGGATTTTTTTGTTAAAGAAGGAAGGTGAACAAGAGTTTTTGAAACGAAAAGAGATTTTGGCTGAAAAGTTTGAAAGATCTATTCACCTCCCTCTATATCTGCTGTCTCGATCCTACATAATGCACTCATACTGAAAAAGAGGTATGAGTTCATCAGCAAATCCCTATATATATAATATTATACTTTTTTTGACAAATATATTATAATTGTTATATATATTAAATATACTTTTATGATGTATCACAAGTATATATAAAAGTTTGATTATTTTTGTATGATTTTTTAAAGTATAAAAGCTTACAAGTTATAAATTATTTAAATTTTTTTAATATAGACCGAGTCATGCGGTTAATTAGTGACTTACTGGGTTGACCCTTGATCCTGTGACTCAGTACTCCGACCAAATCGATGACCGGTCCGAGTCTGATTACATTGGTTATAAGTGTAGTTGTACCCACCAAGCCATGAATCTCAAAAAGAAGCATCGATCATCAACGGTTATATGTTACGTGTATTATATATGTGGGATGATGATCAACGTTGATTAGAATATGAAACAACATATGTGATTAAAAAAAAATTGATTTTTTTTTCGACCTGCCGGATTCAAACCAATGAACCTTTATCCTCCATAGCCCCATTCTCCACCTCCTTCTTGGTCACCAAAACACCCCAAAAGTTCAAGAAAAAACGAAAATCTAACCACTATTAGCAATTAGAAATTCCAATTCATCAGTCACTAGACTTGGGTTTCGATACAGTTCATGTGTTTTTTTTATTTTTGCCTTTCCAAGCTTCAATCGAATCGGGTTGTAGAGAGATTTGCCGTTTCTTGATCTATTCTCGCAATGCAAAGGGGTGGAGGATTTGAACGCGTTTGATATATTTTTTTTTCCATCGGGTTGAATCTCCCGGGGTTGTTTGATTCGTCGTGTGGGGTGGAAGAGGTGGAAGAGGGGAAGAGGTTTTAGCTTGGGAGTCACCGGAGAAGGTGGTGGAGACGGTGGCGATGTAGTGGAGATGGTGCAACTCAAATAATGCCCCTTTTTTTAAGTTAAAACTATGACAGCAGCGGTTAACAGCCACTATCATAGTTTTAAAAACCGACCCGGTGATCGATCCGGTCGAGACACTGGGTCACTGAGTCAGTGATCGAACTGATGGGTCACTAATTGATCTGCATGACCCGGTCTGTATTAAAAAATTTGAAAATTTTATACCTGCCTTAGAAAAGAAAAAAAAATCACATAACAAATTAATATAAATCCACAAGCTCATTTTTCAAATTTAAATCCATTGATATTCACAGTAACAAAATCACATTATAAATTACTTATTAAAGTTTAAACATAATTTAAAATAATAGAATCACACTATCAACTGTACCATCACTTTTTCAAACAAAATTAAGAGTGATAGAATCACATTATCAATTATTTAAGAATCAGTACTCATAAATAATAAAACAGAATCAACTAAAAATAACATTCAAGTTGGATTAAATAGAATCATGTGGTGTGGATCGATATGGTTGAGATGAGGGCATTAGGGTTTATCTGTGTGCACTTTGAAGTTTGAAGAAGAAAAGTCACAGACTCACAAACACGACACAGCAAGCAATGTTTTGGCAAACGGTCACAGCCACAAAACCTTTCTTTCTTTTGGTTTTTTATCCAAACGACGTCGTTTCAAGCAATTTAAAAAAAATTAAAAAAAATTTAAAAATTTAAAAATTTAAAAAAATAAAAAATAAAAAAAAGGTGCGACCCGGGTCGGGTCAACGGGTCATCGGGTTTGACCGGGTCGCACCAGGTTTGACCGGGTAGAAAGCATGGCCGGTCCGATAGCCGACTCGATCCGGTCTAACCTCCGGTCCGATAGCCGACTCGATCCGGTCTAACCTCTGGGTCCCGATCCGACCAGTCCGACTGGCCGGATCAGTCCGGATTTTAAAACAATGGCTACTATGTTAAAAATTAATTATTTAAAAAAAAACACTAACAATATTAGTGTGAAACTGACAAAAGTACCATTTTATGTAACATCGCAAATTTAAAGGATCAAAATGGGAATTTGAAAATATAAAGAATCAAAATAAAAAAATACAAAAATATAATAGATCAAAATAATATTTTAATATTTTATTTTAAAGTATCAACTGTCAAATGACATAAAAGTGTATATGCATCATTTTCCAAATTTTTAAGGAGCATAAGAATATTCTACAAGTAAATATCTATGTAATAATTTTATAATTAATGCAAACAAAAAATTCAGTTGACTAGTCATTTTCGGAGAGGTTTCCTCTTGGTCTCGATCTCATTTCCTAACACCATTTCAACTTTTCTTCCTAACGTCAACAAAAGAAAGAAAGAAAGAAAAAAACTATTTTATATTCTACGAGGCTACGTCTAAGATGGACTTACAAAATTTGGTCCATCATGGTCTCCTTCATTCTCAACAGTTGGATATAGTTTTTTGAAGAGAACAGTTGGATATAATATAAAATAATGTAGTGGCTAGTATTAATCCAGTTTTACCTTGTATAACCGGTTATAGTCCCAACTGTATAGAAAAATTGCACAATAGTTCTTAAATAAATTATAACACTTTGTGGTATTAATTAGCAAGCAGACCCAGACAAATTGAACAGGTAGCTTCGTTCAGGACGGATCCAGAAATGTATTAAAGGAGACTGATTTTTTTTTTACATAATTATTTAAATATTTAACTTTTAATAAATAATTATTTAACAAATAATAAATTTAACAAAAATATTTATTATTAATTTTATATGTAAAATTATAAATAGAATCCACTACTAGAAGGAAATTAAACAAATATCAGTCTAAAAACTTATTTTTCTTATTCATTTTTCTCTGAAGATGATCTACTTACTCTAAGAGTAATTCTAGGAGAGTTATTTTTCATCCCCACCATTCATTTTTATTTTGAAATCTAATGGTTATAATGAACAACTAATATTAACCAATAAATTTTCAAAAAATGAATGGTGAGGATGAGGAGTAACTCTCTTAGAGTTACTCTTGGAGTAAATAAATCCCTCCTCTTTTTCTCTATTAATATTTTTTTAGTTTTTCTTTTCTCTCTCTCATATATACATAAAGAATCTCAAGGGATAGGGGTGTGCAAAATTCTCTTGAATCAACAGCAGTTACCCACCATGAGTGAAATTAGTCTTTGACCCAGTGAATTAGGAAACAACTATGATCTCTCAACCAGGACAAACAAACAAAAATCTTCAGGGAGGGGCCAAGCCCTTGCCTACCCGCCGCCCCCCATATCCATCCTTCATTAAAAACCTAGCGGAGGGTCAGATGAATACAGACAATTTAGAAACGAAAATCCTTATCAACTATATCAAGTATAAATACAACAGTAAAATGTATATTTAATCTAATTTATAATACATATAGGTAATTTGATTTTAATTTACCAATATTAAGCTGGTTTGATTAATACTGAGCTCAAATCCCTTAAATAAAGTTTTAAGTTTGACGGCGAAAAAAATATAATTAGGAGGATATATTCTACTAAAGGCGTCTAGTAAGATTTTCTAACAGAGATTAATCATTGACAAAACTAAAACACATACTTCCCACAGATAATATGTGACTCAAAAAATTTGATTTTAATTTATGTTGTCTTGTTATTTTCATCTTCGGTACTTGTTAACAAGTTTCTCTAATTAAATTAACTCACATAAATAATAGGCTTAAATAATCTTTTGGTTACTATAAAATAAGGAGTTTTGATTTTAGTCCTTTAAATATTTTGATTTTAGTTCATGTATTTTTTTTATTTAGTCCCTATTGTCAAGTAATAACGTTAACTAATAACGTAACAATGACGTTGACAGTTCATTGACTTATCACATCATCAAGGAGTCTGATAGGATAATCTCATGTTATTTTTTATAAACAATGTTTTTAATCCTCATTTGTTCAAAACTGATGTCATACTAGTTGACAAGGGATTTAAAATATAGTTTACAAAAAAAAAAACATATGACTGTCCTTTCAGATTCCAATGTCAATGGACTACCAACGTTACTATTTTGCCATAAGATAATATTGTTACTTGACAACAAAGACTAAAAAACAAATTAAATTAACTATTTTAAAAAGACATGTGACTTTTTAAAAAACTCATATGAACTAGTATGTTTTAATCTTGCTCATTCAAAAAAGATCTAGTGGTCAATATTTGTTTCTCTAACTCTCATATAAGATAAACTCTTTCACTAGATATATTTCCTATATATATATATATATATATATATATATATAATATGCATTAACAATGTAAACAAAAATTATCTTATCATCCAATTACAACTTTTTATGTATAATAAATTTATCATTTTTTATAATAAATATCTTAAAAGTATATCAATAATATTTTTTAATTAATCAATAGTATAATTTTTTTTCATTAATAATACATGTGTATTAAACTCAACTGCCCACTATAGTCTCTTGCAACAACTGTGCCCTCCTCTCTCACTCTCGACCGCATCAATTTGCGTAGAAGAACAAGTTTACAAAGGCAACTAATTTTAAGGTATCTTCCAGCAGTTTTCATAATTTTAAGTATCCCCGTGAAATTATTTAAAGGACTATAATATAATATAGAGTAAATTACACGGATTCCCCCTGAGTTTTACATATATTACACCGACACTCTCTGTCTTTTTAAACATTACTTTTGATCCCCTGTAATTCAAAAAAGCAGAGATGTCGGTATAATATAAGTAAAACTCAGGAAGATCCGTGTAATATAAATAAAACTCAGGGGGGTCCGTGTAATTTAGAATCAACAAATAGAGAATTTTTTGTATGGTTTAAAAAGACAGAGAGTGTCGATGTAATATATGTAAAACTCAGGGAGATCCGTGTAATTTACTCTATAATATATTAAAAAACTCCCTTCACCTGTGATAGACGGTGAGATTGATAATGACCATGATGCTTCCGGTTTTATTAAGTGCATACTAGAATTCAACTCTAGGTGCCGTTCCTTTTGATTTATATATAGTTTTTTCTTTTTAGGTTGACTTACATAAAGTTTAGTTGACTTGAAATATTATATATTCTTAGTCCTAGCTTCCGAACCCATTGAATAAGAGTAACTTACCAAATTAAGCACCAAAGATATTAGAGAGTAGAGAAGTTCGTCACAGATGATGAAGCTGAGTATGCTGTTTATGATTGTTTCACACTAGCTGGTGTCTTCTTCAACCGTTACATTAATCAAATCTTCGAGCTTCAGGTTCTCTCTTTCTTTTGTCATGTGTTTCCTCTTCATTGAAACTCTTCTGCTTCGTATTCTGTTTGTTGCTCATTTTCTGGAATAGAATTCAATATGCATAAATTTACAAAAACAACGAAATAATGCTTTAAATACAAAATAACTAGTTGTGAAGTCAATTTGTGTGGGAGATCTAGAAGGCAAAACAAAATTTAACATAAACTGCAGCTGCAATTCAAAGAACAGAGTTGATTCATGTGCTTGAAAGGATTTAGGAGAAGCCCCCATTTGGATTTTGGACTACCCCTCCCAAAACATAGAATCTCTCCCTACCCAGTTGAAGAAAAATAATTTTTCATTTTTTAAGTGTTTATATTTTTGAGTTAAATTTTCATGTATTATCATTTTAATTTGGGTTATCTAAGTTTTTAGTCCCTAAACTTTTTCAAAATTTGGTTTTTAGTCCCTAAACTTTAGTTTGATTGGTCAAGGTCCCTAAACTTTTTAAAAATTCGATTTTTAGTCCTTAAACTTTAGTTTGACCGGTCAAGGTCTCTAAACTTTTTAAATATTCGGTTTTTAGTCCATAAACTTTATAAAAATTCAGTTTTTAGTCCCTAAAATCTCATTAATTCAGGGATTAAAAACTGAATTTTTAAAAGGTTTAGGAACTAAAAATCGAATTTTTAAAAAGTTTAGGAACTTTGATTGGTCAAAATTTTGTTCAAAGACTAAAAAATGAATTTTTAAATACTTTAGGGACTTCAGCAGTCAAATTAAAGTTTAGGGACTAAAAACCAAATTTCGAAAAAGTTTAGGGACTAAAAACTTAGTTAATCCTTTTAATTTTTTTTATATTATGTCAACCAATAAAAAAATTATCTTTGATATATCTTTTAAAGTAATTATTATAAAAAAAAAAATTGACGTCCCATACGTGATAGTGTAATTTTTTTGCATAAAAAATTTACTATATAAAGGAACTTATCAACTGTGTGTTTGCTTGTGCTTATTTTATATTACCTTTTAAAATATTAAAATCTATAATATTATTCAAGATTAATTCCTAGTGACATTGAATGTTATAGGGAAAAGATAAAATATCACTGGAAAGCACTTTCATAATTGTTCACAGTTATTCAAAGTTTGTTTATTTTCAAAATGGGTAAAGTGTAACTTCTATTAATGGCTATGGACAGAGGGTATATATTGTAATTTAAACATCTTTCAAGCAAAAAAAATCCTTTTCTTTTTTATTGATGTTATTCACGTGGTCGTGTTTATATTATCATAATGAAAATTCATTTTGATACAATTATTACGATGAAAAAGAATTTTTTTTTAATAATGAAAAAAAAAGAGATTGGAATCACTCTATGAAAAAGTAAAAAGTGATTCATAGATACAATGAAATACTGTAAAAAAAAAAACAAGATACAATGAAAAACGATCTTCTTACACTTTATTTAATTACTTTATAACTGGTAAAAGGTTAATGTAGGGAGTGACAAGGGACTGCATTCACTTTGACATATATCATGTGTTTATTTAAATTGTTCACTACAAACCGTTAATTTATCATCTTATTTTTAATTTATTTCTCCCCTGTTTTTTCAAATATTATTTACTTCTTACCTTTTTGTGTGAGATTACTCTATAGGAATTTGCTCACTAGCATTTTTTAAACTTGTATATTGTTCAGGCTTACTTGTACTTTCTCTAGTTCTATAATCTGAAAGTGAAACAAGGAAATCAGTGATGAAGGAAATGGAGTTACTAGAGAATGGTTCAATTGAAAGAGAAAATGAAAATAAAGATTTGATAATTCAAATGGAAGCCATGTTAGAAAGTGTGGAGCTTCCCTTGGTGTCACGTTGTTGTATCTACAAAGTACCTCAGAAAATCCGCAAAGTGAATGAAGCAGCCTATACTCCAAGCATTGTTTCCATTGGTCCATTTCACTATGGAGACAAGAGATTGGAATCAATGGAAGAGCTCAAATTGAGATACCTCAAGAGTTTTCTTGAAAGGACTCAAAAGGGGTTAGGAGATTGCATAGGATACATAAAAAGTTCTGAAGAAGACATTAGAAGTTGTTATTCAGAGGCCATTGAACAAAGCAGTGATGATTTTGTGAGGATTGTTTTGACAGATGCTTGCTTCATAATTGAGTATTTTCTAAGGTCTCTAGAGTGGACACAAGAAGATCCTTTATTGTCCAAACCATGGTTGAGATGTGATGTGAAGCTTGATCTGATATTACTTGAAAATCAGCTTCCATGGTTTGTTCTTGAAGGGTTATTCGACCTGACAGAACCTAGTTGCTTCAATGGTGAGGTTTCCTCATTTTTTGATGTTGCTTTTCACTATTTTAGGGTCCATTTCCTTCAAAGCATATTGCCTGGAGTAGTAGATAGTAGCAACTTCACCATCAATTATTTTCATAAGCACTACAAACAGTATATAATGAAGCCTGATCATGTTAGTATGCAATTGCATAACCTCACTGATCTACTTAGGATCTTTTACTTGCCACCTGATAGGTTACCAAAACGAGAAAAAGAAACAGTGAAACATCTCTATAGTGCAAGCCAGCTAGTGGAGGCAGGTGTGAAGCTCCATGTTGCTCATGACAAAAGTGCACCAGAGTTACAATTTGCAAAGGGTGTGTTGACAATACCAATTTTTGAAGTTTGTCACTGGACTGAGATTCTTATTAGAAATGTGGTTGCATTTGAGCAGTGTCATTATCCACTTCAGACCCACATTACTGATTACATAATCCTCTTGGATTTCCTTATTGACACCAGCCAGGATGTTGATACACTTGTTGACAAGGGAATCATGATTAACACATTGGGAGATAGCAGTGCAGTTGCAAATATGGTCAACAATCTGTGCCTAAATGTTGTCCAGGAAAATATTAATGGTGGTTACATTTATCTCTGCAGAAAACTGAATTGCTTTTATGAGGACCCTTCCCACAAATACAAGGCAATCTTCATGCATGACTACTTCAGCACTCCTTGGAAAATAACATCTTTCATGGCTGCAATTGTATTGCTTTTGCTTACTCTAGTTCAAGCCACATGTTCTGTTATCTCTTTATTTGACTAAAAATAAAGAGATTTTTTTAAGGCCGAACTCTTGTACTCTCCATTCTTAAATAACATTATAGTATTAACTTTTCTTTCAAAAAATAAAGTAAAATAGAAGAATGTTAGCATTAAAGTAATGAAAATATATATGTTACATGTAGACCGGATTAGGAGAACCAAGTATCAAACTTAATGTTTCATTCTCTTTACCAAAAAGTTGTTGGCATAAGTGATTCGACACTTGAATCCCTGTTGGCACAAGTTGCATGAAGAAGAACGTGGCTTGCACAAGAACCTTTAAGGCAAGCTTTTTGGATACTATTTAGATATGTATCCGGGAAGCCTCCAAGCCGTATTTTAGAAAAAAAATTAAAAAATTAAATGAAAAAATTGGATATTTTTTGGATACGTATCCGGAAGTATTTGAGAAGTGTCTTAGAATAAAAAAATGAAAAATGAAAAAAAAAATAATTGAATACTTTTCATATATGTGAAGTATCTATAAAGCGTATTGGAGTTTATATAACCTTTGGTCTAAAATTCTTTCTTTTATAAATGTGAAAGTTGACTTATGAATTGCATATTTAATGATTTTGAACATTACAGTCATATAGTAATCTTTTTTTGGAGTTAACAAGGCTTAGTAAAGGTGGGTATACGGGTTAGACCAGTTGGCCAACAAGTTTAACGGGTGAGCCACATTGAAAATGAGCTTCATTTTCTCGACCTAGACCTGACTCACGTAGCCCATGGTTCAAAGAATCAACTCACAAATCATAAATAAAAAAATTGAAACAATTATAAAATTAAAAATTATAATATTTAAACATTATAATATGAAAAAGGCTTAAATATGTTTCAGGTCCTTGATATATTAGCGAATTTTGCATTGGGTCCCTATTAAATTTTTATTTTCTGTTGGATCCCAATAAATTTTTTATTTTATTTTTGGTCCCTAAAGTGATATCTAAACCACTTTTTAAAACAATTTAAAGCTTTAGGGACAAAAACAAAATAAAAAATTTATTGGGGACCCAACAGAAAGCAAAAATTTAATAGGAACCCGACGCAAAATTCGCTAATATATCATGGACCAAAAACATATTTAAGCTTATGAAAAATTATAAATTTTATTTTGTGTAATATAATGTATAATGAAATAATGAAAATATATTTTTTATTATATAACATCTTATATCATATCATGTCAAATATTATACTATATGATATTAAAATTTCATCATAATTATGTTAATTAATTGGTTTTATAATATAAGATCTAGTGCTGGTTTAAAAATAAATATTTTAAAAAAGCTTAAATATGTTTTTAGTCCTTATAAACTTAGCATGTTTTGATTTTAGTCCTTATAAAATTTTTCTTTTTATTTCATCCTCTAAAATTTAAAATTATTGATTTTAGTCCCTATAAACGATCGAATTTTGATTTTGATCCCTGTAAAATATTTTTCTTTGATTTTAATCCCTCCAAAATTTGAAATAATTATTTTTTGTCCCTAAAGTTCATTTTAAGGTTGATAAATAACATTTATTTTAGGATCTAGAATTTTTTTTGAAAGTATCACATCTAGAAATTCTTGTGTTTAGCCGATGTTACCATAAATGATCACTTGACATTCCGCTAAACACATAAGATGTTAATAAGTGTCACATAATAATATGAACAATTTTTTTCTTTTAACTTTTTGATAGATGAAAACTAAAGAAAAGTTTTTATAAGAACTAAAATAAAAACTCACTAATTTTACGGGGACTAAGAACATATTGAAATATTTTAAAATAACAACTTTTTAATTTAAAAAAAAATGATAAAATAAGTAATTTTTTTTACACACAATCAGCCAACTCTATAACACATTCATAGGTGGTGTTTTGAGATGTATCAATAATATACATTTATACACAAAAACAGAGAGTAATATACTAAATTAGTCACCAAAATTATGAGTATCGTCTATTTTATTTTAGTCTTTAAAATTATAAAAAAAGTAGATTTTTAGTCCCTAAAGTTAATAATTATCGACCATTTTAGTCTTTTTTTTTTTACTGCATTGACCATTTTAGTCTCTACCATTTAGGTTTGTGAATTTGACCCCTAACTTTACTAGTTAACTTATCAGGTTTATTATTTTTTTAGTCTTTAAACTTTTTAAAATTTTTATTTTTAGTCCCTAAATTTTTTATTTATGTTTTTAGTCCCTTAATTTTTTTTTCATTCTTACTTTTAGTCTTTTAAGTTTTTTAGAATTTTTGTTTTTAGTTCTTTTAAGGGACTAAAAGTAAGAATGAAAAAAAAAATTAAGGGATTAAAAATAAGGATAGAAAAAAAGTTAAAGAACTAAAAATAAATAGAAAAAGTTCAAAGATTAAAAATAAAAATTCTAAAAATTTAAGGACTAAAAAATAATAAACCCTAATTATATTAGTCAATTTAATCCCTAATATTAGAAGTTATCAGTCAATAAGAAGTACTATAAGGTCGGGCTATATTTGAATATTTGTAAGCTGCAGCAGTGATTTCACCGTTCACGGTTCACACTTCACAGTCCCCTCTCCACTCACATTGCCACTTCCTCTTCTTCCATTCCATCACACAAAAACCCTAATAAATTCAATTGCTAGATTTCTCTTAAAAAGGATTGAAAGTGAAAAAGAAAAAAACTCAATCAGAAAATGAAGAATATTCCTCTGATTCTAATGGGTTGTGGAGGAGTTGGTCGTCAACTTCTCCAACACATTGTCTCATGTCGTTCTCTTCACTCCACACAGGTAATGTGTCTTTAGGTTCACAGTTATTGATTCTTATGTTTTCAGGTTATGTTTTCTTTTCCTGTTTTTTCCCTTTGCTTTAACCTGAAAATGAAAACTTTGTGATGGGTTTGGTTTCTGATAACCCATTTGTCCTTTGAACATTTTTTTTCCTGGGGTTATTGTTTGGACTTTTGTTTGCTATGCCAAATGATTCTAACGATTGTGCACTGTGAAATTTTTTTTTTTTTTTTTTTTTCAGACATTGATGGAAAATGGGTTCATAAAATTGAGTGATGTTTAGTTGGTTGATGTTTTTATTTTATTATGTGTTTTGGTGGCAGGGACTGTGCTTGAGAGTTGTAGGAGTTGGTGATAGTAAATCTTTGGTGGTTACGGAGGATTTGTTGCATAAGGGGTTGGATGATGGCTTCTTGTTAGAACTTTGCCGGGTGAAAAGTGCTGGCGAATCTCTGTCAAAACTTCGTGATCTTGGTTGATATCTATGCCTAATTTGTCTTGGTGCTGATATGAAAATTTGTATGTTTTTTAATTCTTACTTGTTAGATGTTATTTTAAGGGAAATGTCAGGCATTTGTGCATCCGGAGTCACAAGGAAAGATTCTAGAGATTGCATCTCAACTTGGTAAAAAGACAGGTATGTCGAATTTTTATTATGTAGTGCATTACCTGCTAACTGGGGTTGATTTTAAAGCAAATTCAAAATAAGAGTGAACCTAGATGCATTCAATCACTGAGACTGATGTTATCTCTGAATTTTTTATTTTTTGGTTATAGGTTTGGTATTTGTAGATTGCTCTGCTAGCTCTGACACTGTTGCGGTGCTAAAGCAAGCGATTGATATGGGTTGTTGTGCTGTTATGGCAAATAAGAAGCCTCTTACATCTACAATGGTAAGATCATCTTAAATGTTTTATAATAATTGTTGAAATGGGAGGATAGGGGATACAAACATTTTTGTCAAGTATAGAGAAACTATTTATTTGTGATTTTCTTTTACCTTCTCTACATAACCCTTGGTACTGATGTAGACATAATAAGAAAGAAAATGTCCAATTTACATTTTGGTCATGAAACTTAAAAAACATGCCATGGATCCTTAAACTCTCTAATTTGTGCTTTTTTATCCTTCTGTTTGGTTTTTGTCAAATTCTAACTGAATTTGTTATTCTGAAATGACATTTTGAAACTTCAAGACTGAAGTGCTCATGACCCTTTGTAAGGTGGAATTTTCTTATTAAGAAACTTGGTACAAGAAATGGTCACATAATATGAGTGTGAAAATTTTCATCAGTGTGATGAAAAATCAAATGGAAGGGCAAAACATACATGTTAGAAAGTTTAGCAATTCTTTGTTCATGTTCAAAGTTTCTGGAACAAAGTATGCATGATCCTAACTGGAGGGGGTGTAATTTGTACTTTTCCCTAATAAGTTTTTGGTTTCTTCCCTGTCACTAGTTTCTTTTTCCGGTAGTTGTGTTTGCTTCATCTAAATAATACATCTTATCTGGAACAGGAGGATTTTAAAAAACTTTTCATGTATCCTCGTCGTATCCGGCATGAGTCAACTGTAAGTGATACTTATTTATTGCCTTTACTAAGAGTATCATATCACTGTATCAGCATGTAATAGCAATGCACACTTGTGACAGTATGGAAAATAGTTATTGAAATGTGTATTTTACTATTTTCAACAAAATGCAATATAAAATGCAGCATCATTGCTTGAATTTCTTTGCTTGGTTATGTTTTGTCTTGAACTCTGATCTCCTAGTAACCAAATTAGAGCCTATAGAAGTTCTGAATGTCTTGTATGGATCAATAATCTACAAGCTGTTGCTTTGCTTAAATTCTTTAAGCAATCTTTACCTTGATAAAGAAGGAAAATGAAATCCAGGGAAAAGCTGAAGCCATTTGGTGTGGTTTGCCAGCAGTAACTTGATGAAATAACTTGGTACAATCTCATCTTCCCCAATAAAGTAAGGAGGGAAAGATCATGAATTTGAGGTGTGTGGATGACTTATGATTATGAAAACATAAAAATATGAAGAAAAAGGACCTAATATATTATTTCAATTTACTTTTGAAACATACGAAGGAAAATATCTTATTTTCTTTCTTTTGAAAATTTTTAGAAGTGATCTTAAAAAATTAGCCTTTTACTTTTATTATGCTCTCATCGAACTAAAATGTGTGTTTCCTTTGAAGTGTTAAAGTATGTAATGAACCATATGAGAGTCATTACACGGTTTTTGTTTCTGCCTCCTGTTTGTCTTATCTCTCTTTTTGAAATTTAAGAAATAATTTACAATAGTAGAGTAGATTTTTTATTGCTTGCTACTGGACTCGACTACAATTTTGCTGATGACCTATCTGTAAACTTTTTTATAAGCTTTACAGAAACAATTGTCATTTCCAAACTAATTAGTCATCTTGATAGTTAAAGTGAAATGTGTTTTTAATGGGCCATGTTTATTTGTTAGATTTTCCAGTAATGGATGAAATTCTCATAGGAAACTGATACATGGAGCCCATGTTTGGCTATAGCCTAATTCTAGATTTTTTTTTTCTTTCTAAAGCTCTTAGAAACAAACAACAAAAACCTTACCCTATTAGGTGAGGTCAACTATATGGATCACATGACGCCATTCGGCCTGGTTAAAAACAAAATCTTCTGAGATATTATTCATCATTAGATCCCTCTTATCAACTTCCTCTAATGTCCATCTTGGTTTCGCTATTTCCCTTTTCACAGGACTAAAAAAATCATTCAATTTTACTCTCTTTAATGGTGCTTCTAGTGACCTCTCTGTGTCCAAACCACCTTAGCCAATTTTCTTTCATCTTTTTGTAAATATCATCGATATTTATGAGGTAAAAAATATCTCTAAATATCGTTAGATATTTGTTTCCCTATTTCCCTATTATTGTTATTTCCCTTTTTAAGCATAGTCTTTTACCCTATAAAAGGGAGATTAGTGAATGTACAAAACATACAAACATAAAAGGGAGACCATAGTATAACAATGCAAATAACAATAATAACCACAATCAAATGTTACTCCTGGATATTTACTCCTACACTACTATTTTAATATACATACTAGCATCCATAAAGAAACTCTTCTAGTTACTCATTTCAGTGAGAAACCAATACCCAAGAAGCCATTGCACCAGAAAGGAAAAACTCAGAAACAGAAACAAAAAGCATGACAATGTAAGAGACTGTGTTCATTTGAGAGACATATAAACGTACCTTGCAGTTCACACTCAAAATTTTCAGTCCCTTTTCTTCATTCCTCTCCTTCCCTTTTAACCAGTTACTCAAATTGATTCCACTACCTGTAGCATGGGCAGGTTTTTATAACTTACAATTTACAAACCGATTCCCTTGCTCATGCTCTCCTCATTGCACACTTGTGTGCAATCAATCACCTGCTACGCTTCCATTTATCTATGTGGTACACCTTAGATATTGGAGAGTCAGTCATATTCTTATTTGACTTAAATTGGAATATTGATTTATCAATGGATTGATGAACTATTATTGAACTGGTTATTTTATTTTTAAAGGTAGGCGCTGGTCTTCCTGTGATAGCATCACTGAATCGCATAATCTCTTCTGGTGATCCTGTTCATCAAATTGTTGGGAGTTTGAGTGGTATATATCTTTCATGATCCTATAATTACATATTATTTTTTGGTTTTTCATCATGCATTCTTAATAGGAAGACAGGATTATATTTTTTGATATTTTATTTTATGCTACTTGCTCTTATTAGGGACATTGGGTTATGTAATGAGTGAGGTTGAAGATGGAAAGCCACTGAGCCAAGTTGTTAGAGATGCTAAAAGTCTGGGGTATACTGAACCAGGTTAGTGACTGCTACATTTGAAATTGTATTGTTGATACGTGAAACTCATTGATCTGTGTAATTTCTAATTTCTATTTGTGAACCTTATTAATGTGGGGATATTTATCAGTATTAGTGGGCTTTGGTTTGTACTTTGTACTAGTAATACTACACTAGTGTTTGACCTAATTATTAGTATAAATAGGACCATTGAGTCAGTATTTTGTATCACATTATCAACACACTGTATCAATCTAATTATTATTCCTAGTCTCTATCCTTGTGTTTCTCCTTCCCTACCTAAATACTATAATTCCAATTTCCCACGATTTTAATAATTCCAACATTTAACTGACATATACTTTTTCCTTTAAACCTTTCTATTTGGATGAGATATTAACATTTTAAAACAGATTCTTAGGTATGGCATTGGCATGATTAATCTTCATGTTTTTGCTCATTCCCTCTTGGGCTCCATTTGCTAATTGCTAAACAGTTCGTTAATGATAACTTACCTTTTAGGTGTTTAGATTATTTATACATAATATCTTATTGCAGATCCACGTGATGACCTTGGAGGAATGGATGTCGCTAGAAAGGTTCAATGTGGTTTGTTTTACCTCTGTGAGATTAATTCTGTAGCTGATTTTGCTCTATGTAAAAGCTCATAATGTCTTGCAATCAACAGAAAATGCCTTCTGGTCTCATAATAACACTGTACATAAACTGAAGCATAAACTTAAATTATGTCCATTTTGGCCACCAATGAATGATGTCCATTTTTTGATAATAGGCATATCAGTTTATTCTTGTAGAAAGAAATCTAAGTTCCTTTGGACAAAGTTTGTAAAATTCATGCATGTCCATTTGATGATTTTGGTTATGAAAAATATCATGTGCTGTTGAAAGAAGTTTTACACCGTGTGATGCTAGTGGTGGAGTATGAGTTTTCATTTCTTAGGTTGTGATATTGTAATCTATCAACTTTCAAGTTAACCATTTCTTATGACCTTTAATAATTTTTTTTTATACTTTTGGTTGTGTATTATTATGAATAGTAACTTAAAATGTGCTAATATTAACTTTCTGTGTTTGGGCCAATATTAAGACAGGCTTTAATTCTTGCTCGAATACTTGGCCATCAAATTAATCTGGATAGCATTCAGGTTTGTATGGTCATTTATTATATTCCACTTCCCTGACCCTTTTCTATTTCTCAGCCAAAATTTTTCCCTATGTTATAAGTTAGTTATATTTATAATTTTATATGTATTTTACAGATTGAGAGCTTGTATCCCAAAGAAATGGGGCCTGATGTCATGACTGTCGAAGACTTCTTGGACCGTGGACTCTTGTTGCTAGATAAAGATATTCAAGATAGAGTTGAGAAGGCAGCTTCAAATGGAAATGTGCTGCGCTATGTCTGTGTGATCATGGGCTCAAGGCATCTTCTTTTCCCTCCCTTCATATTGTGTCTTCAATCAAGCATGGATGTTACACCTTTGCACATATATTTTTCTCTTTTTTTCATTTTCAATTCAATCTTTGTATAGGATTTGGTGATGTTTATTGTTTAAAATTATTCATATCCAATATTGTGATTCCTTTTATGCTAATTATATATTTTTTTCTCTTCATAGGTGTGAAGTCGGTATTCAGGAGCTTCCAAAGAATTCTCCCTTGGGTAGACTAAGAGGAAGTGATAATGTGGTAAGCTTCTTTTACTTTCTCAATGTTTGTGTTATGTATTTTTAATTTGTATTCTTTTCCATTTTAAAGTCATGACCTGACGCCACATGTTTTCGTCCTGCGTCACTTTTGCTTTGTTATATCGTAATACTTCATCTCTCCTAAGTAATAACTTCAAAGGCCTGACTGTATTCTATTGTATTTTATGTTGATACAAATGCCAGTTGGAAGTATATACTCGATGCTATAGTAAACAACCATTGGTTATTCAAGGTGCTGGAGCTGGAAATGACACTACTGCTGCTGGTGTTCTTGCTGATATCGTGGATATTCAAGACTTATTTCCTTGAATCCTAATTAAAGAAAGTAGAAGGTACAGTTGCTAAAGATCTTGCCCTGGAATGTAGCTGATGTGCGTTTGTCTTTGTTTGGTTGTGCGTTGTGAAAGATTGGATGCACATTGTTTTGAAGCAAGAATAAGTAGCTTCTATGTTTTTTGGGATATTTGACATGACATTTTAGCGTAAACGTGCATGCAGAACGCAGAACCAGACACACTGAAATAAAATGAATTCTGCATCGTCTGTGTATCTTACTGTACAGGGCATCCACCCCTATTTGTAATAGGGTGAAGGTACAAGATCAAAAAAAGAAATTTCTAATAAATGATGCTGCTAATCCAAAAACTTCCTAAATAATGTATATTTAAATAAGGAATACAAGACTCCTTTGTAATTATTCCACTTCAATTGGGATGCTAATTAAACATGTTTTCAACACTCTTCCTCAAGTTGGATAGTAGATCATACCCAGCTTGCAAATTGAATAAACTGAAGTTTTGTTGTGACAGCCATTTGGTAAAATCATCTGCACTCTGCTCTTTTGAAGGAACATAAATCATGCATATGATGCCATCTTCAAAATTTTCCTTTATGAAATGTCTTTCCGCTTCTATGTGCTTGGTCTGATCATGTTGAACTGGATTGACAGAAATGTTGATGATCACCTAGCTGTCACAGTAGAGCTTAATAGGAAATTCTACTGTGACATTGTTAAGATATATGGAGTTCTTGGTTCCTAATAGACATGCAGTTCTTCCAAAAGTTTCTTTAACTAGAGACCTTAACACATACCTTGTGCAACTGTGCTGAATTCAGCTTCAGCATGGGAGCAGATCCTCCGCAATGAAAAAAAAACATGATCCTCTGCAATGTTAAATCTCACCGTTGATTTTTTATAACTTTCATTTTATAATAAAAAATATTATATTAATAAAAATTAATGAAAGGTTAGGATTCTCTTCGGTGGTAATGTCACTGCAGAGGATTCATTCCTGCAAAGCAGCACTACTCTTGGCCTCTACATTTTGTATTTTTACTTCTCAAGGTTATTAAATTCCCCCCAAACAAAGGTGCAATTCCCAATAGTAGACCTTCTGTATACTGTAGAACCTGCCCAATCAGCATCAGATGGGAGATCCATATGCAATTTTATTTTTAAGATTGCCAGCACAAGGTGATAGCCCCTGGCTCTGATGCCATATGAAATAGAATATGATGAACTCTATATATTATCTGTGTATCTTACGTAAAGTATGTCGATCCTTATTTAATAATAGGGTAGAGGTACAAGAAAAAAAAAAGGAAAGAAATTTCTAATAAAGGGCACTGTTAATTAGTGTCCAAATTTTTTTCTAATAACAGATTAAAAATACTTTCTAATTATTCTTCTTTGATTGGGATACTTTTTTTGGGATAATTCTTTGATTGGGATACTGATTAAGCACGTTTTCAGATTTTAAATTTTAGGTTACTATATATTATTGGTTCCTATATATGGCTTTCTTTTTCCAATTTGATCAATGTAAGAAGTTTTCAATATATAAACTATTATACATATTATACGTACAACAATAAAAATCACAGGGAACTAATGTAGAGTTGATGAGCCATATTTGGTTGAGAGCATAGAAAGTTGTGAGC
Organism: Pueraria montana var. lobata; assembly: GCA_026413185.1. NCBI lineage: Eukaryota > Viridiplantae > Streptophyta > Magnoliopsida > Fabales > Fabaceae > Pueraria > Pueraria montana. The sequence continues at coordinate 11,571,781 of CM048655.1, forward strand.
AAGTGCACGTGTGATTGTTGCAACTTTTGCCAAACCTAAAGCTTGATTTAAGTCTGTTTTCCTTTGATAGTCTAAAATAAAGAACTGCTAGGACTATTGAAACAAGCATGATTTAGTACTTTTGGATGAGCCAAACCGGTACAATCACACAAAATTTGGCTTCAATTTTCAACACACTTTTGGGATGATACGACCCACATGAAATTTGCCATAAAATACTTCTTTTGTCAATTCCAATATCCAAAGCTGGCTCCAAATCTTCTATGACGTGGCATTGGTTATACAAATCGACCCATATGAACATCAATTGTGTGCAGCTCCTCTTGTTTCATTTTAACAATTGGAGGCTTTTCATTCTTAAACATCTCTATTGAAAATGGAAGTTAAGATAAAAATAGTCCTATGCTTACTGATGAGCATCACAATAATGGGGTGTCACAAAATTGAAGGGAGAGACCCTATACTGCACAGGGTTGGAGGAGGAAGGTATACTTGGTCACCAAAAGTTAACTTCACAAAGTGGGCAAGTCATGAGCACTTCTACAAGGGTGATTGGCTATGTAAGTGCCTTCAATTCTCATAATTGATTATTATACATGAACATTTTATGAATTTGTAATATATAATATTCTTTGCTAACCAATTTCCCTTTGTGTACATAGATTTTGGTTTTGACAAGCGCATCTACAATGTTTTGGAGGTGAACAAAACAAATTATGAGAATTGTATCGACACTGGCTTCATAAATAACATCACAAGAGGAGGGAGAGATGTTTTCCAGCTCTTAGAGGCAAGGCCATATTATTTCCTCTGTGGCAGAGGCTTCTGCTTTCAGGGAATGAAATTTGCAATAAATGTTGAGGAACCCACAGCAGCACTACCACCACCAGCATTGGCCAACAATGCCCTTCGATCAAGTAGAATGAGTAATACTAAACTGCTTGCGCTTCTAGTCACAGTTTTGGCATGGACCTTCATGTATCATAGACTTTAGATTTAGCCAATGTATTTCAAAAATTCATTTTTCAGTTTTTGTTACTACTAAAATTTTATCCTATTTTTAGGTGAACTTTTGTGAAATTCTATTTTTTTTTTCCTTTTCATAGACAAGTCGGAAAATGTGAGAAACTATCTTTCTCAATTATCAAAATTAAATTTTATATGATTGAAACTGAGTAATAAAGAATTAAAAAAAAAACTTAAGTTGTATAAGAAATAAATGAATATTATTTTTTTCCTAATTATAAGAAACATAGATCCATCTTTAGATGTATTAATTATTAATTTCTTTTTATATCCTTCATTTATTGTGAGATCTATTAATGAGACACTTACTCATTCCTCATGCAAGTGGGTGTATTCATTTGCCAATTAACAATATAAGTCACACTCATTAGTGAAAAAACTATTTCTTAAATTAGGTTAGTTGTCATTAAATGTAATTATTTAATTTAATGGATATTTTTAGAATAAAATTTAAAATTTTAATATTATTAAAAATAAAGCTCACTTTATTGATCATGGTGAATTAATTAATTATTTTTTATATAAAGAATCAAAAGAAGTAATTATCATTTATTTAAATGCAATTTATTGGAGATAACTTTGGTGGGGATCATGGTTCACAACCACAAATCACATGGAAGCTTGTCCACTGTAACATTCGTCATGACTATTATACACCTCCAAATATTAAGAGATTATATTGAGTTCATATATACTATATTTTTTGTGACATACTTTATCGAGCTGTGATTTGTGACAATGTTTTTTTTTATATTTTTTTTTAAGGAGATTTGTGACAATGTTATTATTAGTTATTACTCATTAAAATATGAAATGTTTAGAAACATGATTATTATACACGCCCACACACTTATATATAAAATTAGGGCTTAAATATTAAATTGGTCCTTGTAAGTTAACACTTTTTATTTTTATTTTTATTTTGGTCTCTATAAGTTTATTTTTTTCAATTTTAGTTCTGTAAGTTGATGCTTTTTTGATTTTGATCCTTGTCGTCTACTTCCGTTAAAAAAAATAGCTGACGTGGAAAACGGAGGGTGACGTGGCACCGTCACACTGGCCAAACATTGTCGCATAAGCAATAGTGCTACGTTAGTAGTGACGTCAGAGAGACTAAAAAATTAAAAAAAAAGAATTTGCATGGACTAAATGAAAAAAAAAAAAAGAACTTACAAGGACTAAAAATGAAAGAAAAAAATGGAATTTATAGGAACTAAAAATGAAAAAACAAACTTATAGGAACGAAAAATGTCAAAAAAAGAACTTAAGTATGAAAAATAAAAAATAAAGAAATTTAAGTGACAATCGTCATATATATCTTTTTTGCAACACATAAATATTTGAAAATGAGAATATGCATAACTTTAAATGACATATTTGTAAGCACAGACATTTTTTTTTTCATTTTTAGTCCCTTTGACATCGTTGCTAACAAGGGGTTGTTGCTAACGTTTCATTATGCTGACATGGCATGTGGTAATGTCATCTTTTTTGCTTATGTGGCACACGATGACATTAGCATGACGCCATGATGATGTCATCGTTAACGATTTTTGTAATGATGACTGACAGTAGAGATTAAAAATGGAAAAAATGCCAACTTACAAGGACTAAAATTAGATAAATGAACTTACAAGAACAAAAAATAAAAAAAGCGCTAACTTACATGGATCAATTTAATATTTAAGCCTAAAATTAATATTATATCATTTGTAGCCCTTTAACAAGTTCAGTTTGTCCGCTTGCACTACCAGATCAACACTTTTTTTATATTTAAATGTCAAGTTAACAAATGAACAAAAATTGTACAATCAAAATAGTAAAGGAACCAGATTGGCACAAAAAGAAGAAGGGAATCAAAATCAAATTTTAACAATAATAATAGAGAGATAAAAGTACAATTAATTCTATTTAAATTTTAATTATATAAAAATAAAATTATATAAGTATAAGAGATGCTCACTTAGCAGAGGAGGGATCAAGTTACACCGGTGTAACTTTGATAAACTATTACACCATTCAATAACTTTCAATTGAATGATATTTTCTTAAAACCCACCGTTGTATTGAAAGTTCCTTAATTTCACATAGATCTTGTATACAAAATTTCATATTAATCCAAAATTTCATATATATATATATATATATATAGAGGAGGGATCCACTTATTCCAAGAGTAAATCTAAGAGAGTTACTCTTCATTCCTTACCATTCATTTTCTTGAAATATAATGGTTGAGATTAGTTACTCATTACAACCATTAGATTTCAAAAAAATGAATGGTGATGATGAAGAGTAAGTCTCTTATACTTATTCTTGGAATAAGTGGATCCCTCCTCATATATATATATATATATATATATATATATATATATATATATATATATATATATAATGGTTAAGATTAGCTACTTAGTACAATCATCAGATTTCAAGAAAATGAATGATGAGGATTAAAAGCAACTATCTTAAAGTTACTCCTGAAGTAACTTGACCCCCCCCCCCCCCCCCCTCTCTCTCTCTCTCTATATATATATATATAGAGGACATATCTTATGAGAATGTATCTTATATGAGAGTGAGAGGGTTCAATCTGGACCATACAACCATAAATGAAGAGCCAAGATTTAATGTTATATGACTACTTAAAAAAGTCATGTGACTTTTTAAAAATCTCATATAACTTAGTGTGTTTTAATCTTGGACATTCAAATAAGATTCGGTGGTCAATATTTTATTCCTCTCACTCTCATATAAGATAAGTCCTCTCACTATATATATATATATATATATATATATATATATATATATATATATATATATATATATATATATATATATACTTTAGTTATCAAAATGTTATGCTCTTATTTCTTAATTAAACCTAATTTCTATGATAAGTTGTAGCACTAAGGAGACTTTATCGAGCTGTGATTTGTGACAATGTTTTTTTTTTTTATATTTTTTTAAGGAGATTTGTGACAATGCTATTATTAGTTATTACTCATTAAAATATGAAATGTTTAGAAACATGATTATTATACTCGCGCACACACTTATATATAAAATTAGGACTTAAATATTAAATTGGTCCTTGTAAGTTAACACTTTTTATTTTTTTTGGTCTCTATAAGTTTATTTTTTCAATTTTAGTTCTGTAAGTTGACGTTTTTTTGATTTTGGTCCCTGTCGTCTACTTCTGTTAAAAAAAAATAGTTGACGTGGAAAACGGAGGATGATGTGGCACTGCCACACTGGCCAACCATTGCCGCATAAGCAATAGTGCTACATTAGTAGTGATGTCAAAGAGACTAAAAAAAAATTTACATGGGCTAAATGAAAAAAAAAAAGAACTTACAAGGACTAAAAATGAAAGAAAAAAATGGAATTTATAGGAACTAAAAATGAAAAAACAAACTTATAGGAACAAAAAATGTCAGAAAAAGAACTTAAGTATGAAAAATAAAAAATAAAGAAATTTCACATAGATCTTGTATACAATTGAATGATATTTTCTTAAAACCCACCGTTGTATTGAAAGTTCCTTAATTTCACATAGATCTTGTATACAAAATTTCATATTAATCCAAAATTTCACACACACACACACACACACACACACACACACACACACACATATATATATATATATATATATATATATATATATATATACATATTTATATATAGAGGAGGGATCCACTTACTCTAAGAGTAAGTCTAAGAGAGTTACTCTTCATCTCACCGTTTATTTTCTTGAAATCTAATACTTGAGATTAGTTACTCATTACAATCATTAGATTTAAAAAAAAAATGAATGATGAGGATGAAAAGTAAGTCTCTTATACTTACTCTTGGAATAAGTGGATCCCTCCTCATATATATATATATATATATATATATATATATATATATAATGGTTAAGATTAACTACTTATTACAACCATTAGATTTCAAGAACATGAATGATTAGGATTAAAAGCAACTATCTTAAAGTTACTCTTGAAGTAGCTTGATCCCTCTATCTCTCTTTCTCTCTTTCTCTCTCTCTCTCTCTCTCTCTCTCTCTCTATATATATATATATATATATATATATATATATATATAGAGGACATATTTTATGAGAGGAAGATATCTTATATAAGAGTGAGAGGATTAAATTTGGACCATACAATCATAAATGGAGGGCCAAGATTTAATGTTATGTGACTGCTTAAAAAAATAATGTGACTTTTTAAAAATCTCACATGACTTAGTGTGTTTTAATCTTGGCCATTTAAATAAGATCCGGTGGTCAATATTTATTCCTCTCATTCTTATATAAGATAAGTCCTTTCACTATATATATATTTCAATACTTTAGTTATCAAAATGTTATGCTCTTATTTCTTAATTAAACCTGATTGCTATGATAAGTTGCAACACTACTATGATGGACAGATTCTAATGAGCTTTTGAAGAGATATGATCAGAATTGTGTTCTGATGATGCTGAGGAGAAACATATTCTGTTGAATGTTTCTTCTGATGAAGATTTCTTGATGAGGCTTTGTAACTAGCTTGGACTTCATCATGTTGATCAACTCTTCACGGCATGTTTCATTCTGAAATAGCTTGCTTCAGAATAAATAAGTTATATGGCTTGTTGTTGGTATTGAGTGCATGTTGTCCTTGATGCAGTCTTCTGAAAAGTCTTCTCTACTTCAATTTGATGTTCCACATCAAATTATTTCAAGGACCTGTCTCAGTTTTCAACAAGATGCATATTCAAATGCTGCCTACTTCAATCTTTTGATGAATTCTCACTCACTGTGATTCATAAGGAAGATGAGACGTTGCTTCATGCATCAATCTGATGTTCCTATCTCTAGTCTTCTAATGAGTCTTCAGTCAATGTGACTACATATGGAAGACATGTTGTTGTTTCACCATTCTGATGCACAATTCTTTCATGTTCTTGATTATAACACATCATTCTGATAAGATTATCTCAAAATATCTCTATCTTGATTCTAGTTTATCTTCACAACATCATTCTGATGTTGACTTTGCTATAGCTTCATTTTGATGTTGTTAACTCATTATAGTCTCTGATATATCATTTGAATGAGAATTTCTTGATGCTTTTGCAACATGCTAAGAATAAGGTCTTCAGAGGAAGCACTGTCTTCATCATTTAGATGGGGCTTCAACATCTTTCTGAGACTTCTTTCTTGATGCAGTGTTGAGACATCCTATTCTAAGTTTGTTTTGAACTTCATCAAAATGCTTGTTTCAATATGCTCTTTATATATGATCTGAAACACTTAACAGATTGTTAGCTTGCATAGCTTTATTCTTACAATTTGCAGTACTAATGGTTTGTCATAATTAAAATCATGGGATCTGGATTCAACAAGAAGCTCCTTCTTGCTCCATGGGAGCATCTTCTTCCATTCTCCATGTATTTTGATGCTACTTATGACTATGGGTAGCTAATTTATCCATTGTTGGGGTTAGATGTAATGAAATTCAAACTCCCTTGTATTTTTTGATATTTTTATATATATACTCAGTGTATTCAATGTTAGTATTTGCTTCTTTGTTTAATGCTTGTTGTGGATTGATTAACCATAGCTTATTTTTATGACGTAATTGTTGTTGAAAAATTCTTTCATTGTCTTGAACTGAAGCAAAATATCCAATGAACTTGGTATCTAAAATAGAGCTTTGTTCATCGGTAATCTTGGGTCACTAGACGTAAAGCTAGTTCATTTCTTAAGTTTTTGAGGAATCAAAACTTAATAATGGATCTAAGACTCTTTTCACCTAAGAGATTAGGGTTAAAAAAGAAATATGTCTGATTTTAACATTGAGTTAAAACGGGTATATATTGTGCGTTCAAACAAGAAGATAGTGAGATTTTGGTGAAGTCTAATCCCAACAATACCATTATCATTTGAAACCCCTTTGTTTTTAAGCTTTATTTTAACTACAAAATCACAAAAAGAGTATTTTAACTTTGTTTCTTCACTTGTTCTATTTTTAAGTCTTGAAACATCAACTAAATTGTTCATGTTTTATAATTACATATATAAAATGTTCATGTTCACAAAAAGTAAGTGACACTAGAGTAATTTAGTAATTTTAATTTTTCCGCCTATTTTAAAGATAAATATGTAATTATAAGTAATTTTTTTAATTTCTCTAATTTGATGCATTATTTATTTGTTATAAATTTGGTCATCAATATGAATAATAACCATGTAAATTGTGACCGATATACAGGGAACATACTAGAAGGAGGGTTGAATAGTCTGTTAGTATAAACTTAAAACCTTTTATGTAAATATGGAGATATCCTTAAGACAAATTTCACAAAGGACTTTGTAAACAAAGATTTTGAAAGACCGTCCAACACTAAAAAGTGTAGTTTCACATAAACTGAGTTTTCGATAAATTGTCCAACCAATCAATCAGTTTTCTCAAAACAAGTTTAAGTTAAAAGTTTGTGCGTCCAGGATGTAAGAAATGAACACAAGAGAAAAATAAGTTAAAGCTATAAGTGCGAGTATAAACACTTGATTTTATACTGGTTCACTCAACTCTTGAGCTACGTCCAGTTCTGCTTCAAAAACTTTTGAAGGATTCCACTAATCAAAACTAATTACAAAAACAAGTATCCTTCCATGTCACTTCTAGCTACAACAAGTATTATTTAGGTCACTCCTCGCACACCTTTAATCTCCCCTGAGATAAAAAACACCAAAGTATTGTTTTATCACTAAGCCACTCCTAGCTTTCCAAACAACTATTTGAATGAATTAAAAATTCAAGATAACTTTCACGGAGAGGATATTACAATATAAAACAGATTATAAGAACTTTGCACATCAAAGAAATCTCTCTCTTAGCACAAGTATGAATCGTCCAATGATTTGAGAAGAGTTTCAGCACTTGTATAAATTCAGATAGCTTCGTTGTGATTTTAGTGTGCATACTCTTCTATTTATAGGCTTCATGGAAATGTATCCATTGTAGGGATTAGAGCCTTCGAAAATATTCATTCTCTCACAATCATGTGACCATTACCACGTGTCAGCTTGGGGGTGGAGAGAGAAGGGGACAAAAAGTGTTATCCTTTCTTAGCACGCCTCCACTACTTTGTACAAAGAAGATTCCTTTTCAGAGAATGCTTCTTTGTCACATGTCTTAGTACACTTTTGAATTTTGAATGATTAGTCATTTCAAAAAGACGAGAGAATAAAAATACTAAACTTTTCAAGGTGAATCATCCTCGAAGTGTACAAGTGTACGAACATAAGAGTGGACGTTAACTAACTTGGATGGAAATATTTGTCTCATTTCTATATGACATTAAAATAAGTATTACTTAATAATGGTTAAGTAGAGACATTAAAAATTTGTGGAGTGAAGTTTAAAATTTGAAAAGTCAAAGATAGACTCATCTTGGTCAAAGTCAATGTGAAAGGATTTGGTCAACTCATTAATGACATTATGGTAAATATGTGAAACTTTTGTCTAGAATGGAAAATTAGAGTTTTAATGGCACAAATGACTTACTAATAAGTTAGTAATAACTTTAATTAGTGAAATTAAATGTTCTAGGGTAATTAGTGATTTAGAAATTCTAATTAAGGTAATTAAACTTAATTAAGTCCAAGCTTATTAATTCAAGTCTAGAAAAAACTAGATAGATATTAAAATAGAATTAATAATTTATATGATTTAATTAATTTGTTTCACTGTTGAATTAGTTCTAAGTGATAGATTAATTAAAGAATAAATAAAAAGTGTCGAAATAATTTTATTAGGCAATTAATTAATTAATTTGTCTCTTAGAAAAATATTACATAAAGTGAGATTGCATTAAATCTCATCTTTCATGTTGATAATAACCCAGATGACCAAAGCTACGCATAGTCCCAAAACCTAACACTGCAAAACCCTAACCCTAAACCTAATGGACCTCCTATGGGCTCGTTTTAAAAAACATGTCCTTGCCTAGAAAAGGGAGTCAACCCTAGGAGAGAGAAGGGGGAAGCACTTTTGCTTTTTTCTCTTTTCTCTCTCATTAAAAGTGTGTGTGTGTGAGAGAGAGCTTTTCCTCATTTCTTCTCCTTCTCCACCCGGTTCCTTTCTTTCTCTCAATCTTCTCTCTAGAAACACAAACTTCTCTCTAGATTTTCATGGGCAAGATCAAATTTTTTCCTCCTCAAATTCTAGTATGTTAGAGAAGAGCTCAAGAGCTTCAAAACCCACTGATTGGATTTTTGTTTCTTAGAGGTATGGAGCGGTTTCTTTCTTCCCTAAGCTTATTCTTGTTATATATATATATATATATATATATATATATATATATATGGGCTGTTGTTGTTGTTTTTGGTCTCTTGGCACCATGCGTGTCTCAAGAACACTTGGAAACTTTGAAATAAGTTAGTTGTCATTTTTGCACTGCAGCTGTGTTTGAATTTTCGTGTGATGTTTGTGCATGATTTTGATGATGTAAAGACATTTTTCTAAGTTTTAATGCCTCTGGATGTCATGGTAATTTTTCGGATTTTTTTAGCACTGAAACTATTTTAACCAAAATTATTTTCAAAAACTGTTGAATCTGTGAAAGGGGTTGTTTTGAATTTTATAAAAAATTTGGGATGTGTTTTTGAAAAACTGGAACTAGGGATTCGTTTTATATGCTATGAGGGTCATCCCTGAATTTTTTTAAGGTCAAAAAAGCCTGGGAAGTATCTTTGGTAATTTAATGTTTGGAAAACCGAAAAGCTGGACAGCAGAGAAATTAAATGTAAAAAATTACTTTTTGTGAGAATTTTGTCTTGAGAAAATTCTGTGACATATTTTGGACCATTTTTAGTATCAATGAATTTTCCCAGAAGTTTGCAAGCACTTTTGTATTTATATATATATATATATATATATATATATATATATATATATATATATATATATATATATATATATATATATATATATATATATATTCTCAATGAAAACTCTGTTCTGGAGCAATAATGACTTTGAAATACAAAAAGGGGTATTTTTAGTGTTTGTTGGTACTGGGAAAATTATTTGTGATGGTCCACATGTTTGGGATGCTCTTTGTAAAATTTCACGAAAAACAGAGTTGATATGATATTTTCTAAAACTCTTAAATAATGTTTTATAGAGTGCACTCAGCCACTGTTTTAATTCAAAAATAATATTTGTGTGTTGTATTTTCGTGAGATAAATTTATATGATGAAATATGAATGATTTAGAGTGTCTCTGTAAAATTTCATGAAATTCTAAGTTAATATGATTGGTCAAATAAATTTTCTTCTGTATGAACAGCTCTATGTATACGAATGAAATGTAATTGTATTAATTGTGTATTTGGTTGTATCTGACTTAATAGTGTTTGTGCAGGAATATTCCACCTAAAAAGGGGAATTTCCATGAAAATTTGAATACATTTATTTTTTATGGATTGAGTTGAATTATTGATTTATTTGATTATTAATGATTGTCTTAATTATAACTGTGACTTGGAAACCGAGGGGAATGTGATCCTCGGGCGACAAGTGCCGGAAAATTATTTGTGCATGTGAATTTTTGTGATGGTTTGTTGATTGTGGGAACAAGAATCTTGCATTCTTGTATGGGAGCAAATGAACTCCGAATGAAGCGCATTTGTGAATACTAGAATGTCATTCTAGTACCTAATATTCACTATGAACAATAGTGAATCAATTATAATTAAAGAGTGTGAAACTAATAATATTATGAATTAGTAATTAAGAAATACCTATGCACATGGAGGACGCCGGATTTTTGGATTATTAAAAAAAAAGAATGGAACATGAGTTAAAAAAAATAGAGAGAGGGAGAGAGAAAGGGGTTGCAGTTGCGTGGGGCTGCAGGGATAAAAGATACAGAGAAAGGAGTTGAGTTTACTATAAAAAAAAAAGATAGAGAGAAGGAGGCTGCACGGATTAAAAAAAAAAGTTGATGTATAAAAGGTCATTATCTTTTGCATTTAAATAAAGGAGCATTATGATAAAAAAAAAAAAGAAGAAAGAAAGAAAGGAGTGTGAGTCTAAAAAGAGAGAGAGAGAGAGAGAGAGAGAGAGAGAGGAGGGGACTGATAAATATATATTGTGAGAGATGAAGAAGAAAAAAAAAAAAAAAGTAAAGGAAGAAAAGGAGTAAGTGAAAGTGAGAGAGACGAAGAAGGAAAACAAAAAAAAAAGGAGTAGCTAGTGAGTATGAGAGATGAAGAAGGAAAAAAAGAAAAAAAAAGAAAAGAAGAAGAAGAAGAAAGGGTTAGCAGCAGTGTTGTGAAAACCGGCCCGGTCATCAACTCGGTCGAGGCACTAGGTTGATGGGTTAGTGGTCGAACCGGTGGGTCACTAATTGAACCGGTTTGACCAGGTATATATTAAAAAAATTTAAACTAAAGTTATATTTATATTTATGTTTATATTTATACTCCCTCTGAACTGGAGTATAAGAAAAAAAAATTGATTCACACCCATTAAGAAAATTAGTTAGTATCATTTAATGTTGATAGTCTCAATAAAAAAATTAACTAATTTCTTAAGTATCCTTTACATTTAATTGCATAGGACAAAAAAGAGAAGGTTGTTAAAAATAAAACTCTAATTAAATGAAGAGTATTTTGGAGATGGTATAATTAAATAGGAAAAAATTAGTTAAAATTTACTTATATTTTAGTCTAACATATATAGAATTTTTTTTCTTATATTTCAGTTCAAAGAGAGTATATATTTATATTTGTCATCATTATACATAATATTTAACTTGGTTCAATGACAATGTTTATTTTAACATCCATGGGGTTAAGGTTCGAAACCAACCATGTATGTTTGCTAAAGTATTTGTAATTTCTATTTCTATTTGTAATTTCTATTTTTTTTTACTGCTGTAATTTTTATTTTTAATATTTCTATAACTGTACTTAAAAATTTAATGTGTGTGTCCTCATCTAAAAACAAAGTTAACGTGTGTCAGTGTGTGATTGTTTGATTAATTTGAATTTAGGAGAAAAGACATGCATAAAAAGGCATGCCAAGCTGTCACATTGAAACATGCAAAAAGGCAATTGAATGACCGGTTTTACCGGTTCAATGACGAGTTAACCGGTTTATACCGGGTCAAATGCATGAACGGTCCAAATTAACAACCGGACCGACAATAGGTCCGGTTTCCGGTCTAACCGGTTCGACCGGCCGGACCAGTCAAGTATTAATAACTATGGTTAGTAGTGAGAGAGAAGAAGAAAAAAAAGAAAAAAAAGAAAAAAAAGAAAAGAAAAGAAAAGGTTAGCACGTGAGTGAGAGAGAGAGGAAGAAGAAAAAAGGAAAAAAAAAAAAAAAAAAGATGAAGAAAGGGTTAGGACTTAGGACGTGAGTGAGAAAGAGGAAGAAGAAAAAAAGAAAAAAAAAAGGGACAAAATCGGAAATTAACTGTTCAATAAAAAATAAATTGTACTAAGGATATTGAACAGTAAACTATCCTTGATAGTTTTTGCTGAATTAGTAGAAGTATAGATATATTCATGTTTTTAAGAAAAAAAAATTACATTAATTAGTTGCTTAGATGCTTTCTGGTTTGGATAGTTACATCCATGGTTTTTAGTTCCTTCTATGCTGGAGCGAATCATTTGTTGTGCTTACGTAAGCATTATTATATCATGCTCTATGCTTTTTGCTAACTATAAATAGGCCAATACAAATGAAAGAGGCATAATCGTTTACTTTGAAATTGACTTGTAGGGTATTGTAGGCTAAGATATCTGAATCACCAACATGTCCATGCCACTTTCAAGTAGTGCTAATGTGCAAGAATGGATGCAGAACTCATTTGCATTCGATAAGGAACAGATCCTGGAAAAAGTTTACAGAACCCATTATCATTGTGTTGAGAAGTGCGATGCAACATCTCTTCACACCGTTGCCTCAAACATTATCAACCGCTCGAATGAAATTACGGAGCAGGTGATTAATAAGGTACGTCATTTGGTTAGTCTCGTATAATCTTTTAAATATGTTTTAGGTTCTTAATAATTTAGCGAATTTTATTTTGGGTCCCTAATAAATTTTTTTTCTGAGTCGAGTTCTTAATAATACAAAAAATTTGTTTTGGGTCCTTGTTATTTTGTCTTGATCCTTCTAATATATCTATTTTTTCGTTTGAGTCCCTAAAATATGTAGAAAATTTGTTATTAGTCCCTATCAAATATTTTTCAAAGGGACTAATACAAAATAAACAAAATATTATAAGGACTCAAATGAAAATATAGATATATTAGAAGGACTAAGACAAAATAACAAGAACTCAAAATAATTTTTTATTTTATTTTATTAAGGACTCAACGTAAATTTTTTTTTTTTATAAGAGACCAAAAACAAAACTTGCTAATTTATGGGGGACCTAAAACATATTTAAGCCATCTTTTTTATAATAGGAATCAAAGACATGTATGTATCAGGGGGTTTACAACAATTCATGCACCTCTTCAAACAATTGAGCTAAACTCATTTGGTAATCTTGCATAATTCATGGTAGTTACTTTATATTTTTTTGAATAATTTAAATCTCATTTATGTCTATAATTTTTTTTAAAAATATTTTAAAAAAACTCTTTCAAAGGGATTTTTTTAAATAAACAAATAAATGTATATTAATTCTAGTGAATTAATATCACAATAAACTTTATATTACACGGATATTACACGAAAAGTAATATCACAATAATGTTATATATTTGATTATCTTTAAGTTTTTTTTTTTTTATCAGCGAAAATATATATATATATATATATATATATATATATATAAGTCAAACATGTACAGGGTACAAGTGATACCCCCGTCATAACAGGGTCCAAACATTAAAGATCTAGAAAGCCAGTAAAGGAAGCAAGGCACTGGTGGTTACAAACTATTTATTATGGAAACATATAAATGTTAGGTAACCACACCCACCACCCCCACACACAATAGAAGCACTACCATACATACAAAACTCACTGCATACACACTGAGCACATAGGGATGGCAAAGTGTACCCGGATCTTACGGGTATTCGCAAAAATATCCGCAAACGGGTCGGGTAAATACTCGTTTATTGGGGATGGGACTGGGACTGGATATTTACCCGCAATTTTTTGCGGGTGCGGGTACGGGTACTATAGTACCCGCCCCGCACTTATCATATATATATAATTAAAATAACTTAAATAAATAATTATGTTATATATATACTTTTTTGTAAAAAAATAATTTTATATTTTCCATAAACTAACACTAATAGTAAAAGATTTATGTTATAACTTACAATAATTTTATATTTTATATTTTTAATATTATGTGTGAATGCTTTTAATATTATGTTTGAATTATTTAAGCGTGAATTTTCAATTTATTTGTAATAATTTTTTAATTAATATTTTTATAGCTTAAATGCAATTTTGGTTCATCTATTTTGCATAATCCGCAATTTTTGTCCCCCTATTTTAAAATAGAGACTTTTAGTCTCCCAATTTTCTAAAATATGTAATTTTGGTTCTTCGATCAAATTTAAAGCATTGACTGTTAAGAGATTAACGTTAACCTTAACGTGATCCAAATATAATGACGTGACACGAGATTATTTATTTAGTTTTTAATTATTTTAAATACTGAGTAGAATAATTGATGAAAAATATATTTTATAAAAAAAATAATATCATTTATTTGACTACGATGTGCCATGTATTTCAACAATGTTGAACTAATTTAAAATAAATGATTAAGACTTGAGATTTCTATTTTAAGACTCACGATTACCCCAACCATTAAAATCGACGTGACATGTGTTTTAGTGACGTAGATAAACAAATAATTATTACTCATCATTTAAAATAATTAAAAAATAAATAAATAATTTCGTGTCACATTACTATATTTGGGCCACGTCAAGGTCAACATTAATCTCTTAACCGTCAATGCTTTCAATTTGATGAAAGGACCAAAATTACGGATTTTACAAAATTGGGAGACTAAATGTCTCTATAGAGGGACCAAGATTGCTGATTGTGTAAAATAAGAGGACTAAATGTCTCTATTTTAAAATAGAATGACTAAAATTGGGGATTGTGCAAAATAGGGGATCAAAATTACATTTAAACCTATTTTTTTATTGATTTATTAACTTCATACATAAGTAAAGTGCGAGTAGCGGGTGCGGGTATGAGTATATAGGTACCCAGCGGGTACGGAGATAGGGATTAAAGTTGCTACCCGCGCGGATATGGGGCCGGGTACGGGTATTTTTTTTTAAGGCGGGTATGGGAACAGGTACTATAGGACCCTACCCATTGCCATCCCTGTGAGCACATAAATAGGAAACCATATTTATTGCTCCCAAAAAACAACCCGCAATCTTTGCACCATAAATTCCAAAAAACTGCCCCGAGGATAACTGCTTCAGGTGCCATAAATTCAGACTAAAATTGTGGCCAATCCTACCTAGTCCCAAGTCGCAAAAACACAAATTGTAGGGTACCATTTCCCTTAACCTTAATACCCACAGTCCCAAACATTGAATTCCAGTCAAACCACACCCAAAAGAAATATGTCTCATATATATCAACCACAATCCAAAGGTATGCTGAGTTAAAGAAAGATATCCCCTGCATGCCGACATATACTCGAATATTATCAGCATCATAAATTTGACCATGACAAAGGATATCAATCCCATCATACATGACGACATTCCAATTGAGCATTGAAGATGCACGCTGCTGGAGCCGATGTCCATTGGACAAAGGAATAAGCAAACTCTTTGTCCATGGCGTGCACAGGGACGGATCCAGAAACCTATTAAAGGGGGGGTTAGATTTTTTTTTTCTTCCTTTATAATTGCTTAAATTTTTAAATTTTAATAAATGATAATTTTTTAAAAATATTTACTATTTTTACAAGTAAAATTGAAATTAATTTTTATTTTAAATGATAATAACCTTAACTATTACCATAATAACAACAAACACAACTAGTTTTACATAATTTTACACTAGTTATCATTTTAACTATTACAATAATAACAACAAATGTAACTAGTTTTACATAATTTTACACTAGTTAACCTTAACTAGTTATATAATAACAACATACATAATTAATTTTATACAATTTTACATTAATTAATTTAAAAATATATATATGTACACGAAAAATTCCGAGGGAGGGGAAGGGGGGGGGCGGGCGCCCGTGCCTGCCCCCCCTTGGATCCGTCCCTGGGCGTGCAACCACGACCAGGAGAAAAACAAGATATCCTGTAGAAGTGCTTCCGATTCCAAATTCATATCCCTAAAAACACATCAATTTCTCCATTTTCAAATACTCCACACCACCGAAGCCCACACAACCCTCCATCTATTATTTTCCCGTGAATTTGCCAGAGGGCAAAAATGTTGCCAAAAGTGATTGGCAGCAGAGCCAGGGAGGGCAGTAGGCATGTTCGACCAGCTGTTAATAACCTTCCATAGCCAATCGATTTTTTTACATGAAAACACAACATGATCAGCTGACTCTATTATCTTTAAGTAAGGTTTGATTCTTGTATATGCAAAAAAAAAGTTCCATTCAGATAGCTAACTTCATCATATTATAGATATTTCTATCTGAAATAAGATTATCTTATATGAAATATACCTGTAACATATCTAGATTAAAACAAAAAACAAAAAAAAAAGTAATATTTATGCTACAATAATTTCACTTCAAAAAAGTCTTGTATATACTTAATTTGAATGAATGCCTGTGCCTTTTCGGCACTATATATACATGCCATAAAGTATAACATGATTTTCTGAACAGGCCTGTGACCAACTCAGGGATCAGTTCAGAGAAGCAACAAGCATAAGTTCCCAACAACGACTTACAGCCACACTGAAGCGAATTGCTTACCTGGTGATTGTTAATTTTCTATTTTGTGTTAATTAAGTAGAAATTTAATTAAACTAGACATGAAAATAGTGAATGTAACATAGCCGTATATATAATTAATTAAACTATAATCTTTTATGCCTCTATAATCGCAAATGATTATTTTTCGTGAAATAATCTCCCTATATATATAAATGACTAAGAGATTCTCTCCTCTCTTTGCTTCACTCTCCACACTCTCTCTCACATTCACTTTTATTTGAATACTCTCCTCTTATGGAGTGGTGTAGTTCACTCTCCTAATATACATATGATTCTTCTACTTTTCCTAAAATTTCTCTTATCAATTTTGTAACTACTCCACATTCATAATATTTCTATAACTACCTCAATTCACTTTTTTATTTGATGCTATATTTTTTTAAATATTTTTTATAAGTTCTTTTAACTCTATTTTTTAATTCCGAATATTTCTCTCTTTCATAAATAATTTCAAATCCTTAATTCAATTTACTATTCAATTTTCAAATTTAATTTAAAAAATTAAAGTTACATCTTCCCTTATCTTTTTTTTTTTTAAAAAATTATAGTTTCTAATTTCTTTTATAATTATCTCTTTTTCAAAATTTCTTTCGATGTGCTATATAATTCTTTTTTTTTTTCAAATTTTATACTCTCTAATCTTTTGGACTTTTTTTTTTAATATTTCTTTTATCTGATTTTCTAACTCTATTTTTTAATTCCAAAGATTTCTCTGTTTCATCAATAATTTCAAATCCTTGATTCAATTTACTTTTCAATTTTCAAATTTAATATTAAAAAAATTAAAGTTACATCATTACATCTTCCCTTATTTTTTTTTCTTTTAAAAAAATTATAGTTTCTAATTTCTTTTATAATTATCTCTTTTTCAAAATTTCTTTTGATGTACTGTATAATTTGTTTTTCAAATTACACTCTCTAATCTATTGTTTTTTTAATATTTCTTTTATCGGATTTTCTAACTCTATTTTTTAATTTCGAAGATTTCTCTCTTTAGTCAATAATTCTAAATCTTTAATTCAATTTACTTTTTAATTTTCAAAGTTAATATTAAAAAATTAAAGTTACATTGTTACATATTCCCTTTTTTTTTTTTTTTTTAATTTTATAGTTTCTAATTTCTTTTATAATTATTTTTTTTAAATTTCTTTCAATGTGCTATATAATTCTTTATTTTTTTTTTCAAATTTCTTTCTATTAACTATATAAATAAGGTAGTGAAAATTTTAATAAGCCTGTGCAAGGGCTAAAATACTAGTTGTATAAATTTGAGTTTCGAACAACTATTTTAATGTTTTTTAAATAATGTTGTCCAAGTGTGTAATTGAGTACTTGGCATAAGAATCTCTATATATATTCATATAGATCCCACTCTGCAAACAGGAAATATTCCATTCTCTTTATTAATCGTTACAGATCTAAGTAAAACTTGGCTGCATGCAATAACAGACACTACTTATACAAAACATCAAATTGTAACAGAAACACAAGCCACATTATTACACAAATTTGATTAAAATACACTCACATTCTTTACACTGTCATCCAACAATAGATTGTTATATGTAATTTTAAAGAGTTAAATGTTATATGTTACGGAAAAAGATATTTACGAAGTGAAGTACGAAACATTTTTTTTTAATGAAGTATGAAACATGTTGCTTCGTGTTTATTAGTTAAAAATTAAACAAAAAGGAAAAAAAAAGAAATTTTTTTTGACGGAAATCATGGGTGGCTGTTGATTTATTAATGTTTCATACTCTTCACAATTTCTATTTAAAAATTGTTAGACTTTCTTAATAATTATAGGCTTAAATATGTTTTTGATCCCTCAAATTTAGGTCACGGTTATTTTTGTCTCCTAAATTTAAATTTGTTTTTTTTAGTTCCTCAATTTCGAAAAATACTCGTTTTAGTTTCTCCTGAGTAGTATTTTGCGGTTTGAATACACAATTTGTGGCAGTATAAAAAGAGCATTTTTCAAAATTAAGGGACTAAAAAAAATAAATTTAAATTTAAAGAACCAAAAATAATAATGACCTAAATTTGATGGATCAAAAACATATTTAAGTCATAATTATATCAAGAATTAGATTTAAGATGATATCTAATAAGTCGATATTATAAATTTTTTAATATTAACAATGAATTAAAATTAAATTCTTTGGATTTCTAGGTGATGTACACACCTCTTGGTGAACATCTCGCGCATCGCACAACAATGTTGATACTAGAACAGCTGAAAACATATTCCTGGGATGCAAAAGCACTGATTGTTCAAGCAGCTTTTGCCCTAGAATACGGGAAATTCTCGTACCTTCCACTGGTCACCACACAATACCAGCAGTTTGAAAATTCATTTGCAGATTTGAATGGACTTGTAATGGTTCCACAAAACACACAGCATCTCATTTACTTCAGCAGTGTGGTGAAGAAGGCAATGCAAATGATTGAAAGCATCACTGAGTGGAAGAGGCTAATTAGTGCAGGGCATGACATAGAGGATGTGCCTACCATGGCAGAAACTTTGCATGAGATCCCTGTTGTTGTGTACTGGGCAATCTTCACCTTTGTCTCTTGTACTGGTCAAATTCATGACTTTACCACTACTGATAATAAGTAAGACTTAATTTCTTTTCAAAAAAAAAAAAAGTGAGACTTAATTTATAAACATCATAGTTAATTTGCTTTAGTTTTATGTTAAATTTTTTAGGTTTAATTACTATTTTTGTCCTCTACTTTATTTTTTAGGTTCAATTTATTCCTCTTATTATTTAAAGGTTCAATTAGGTTTTATGTTTTTTAAAAAAATGGTTCAATTAAGTCTTTTACTCTTAAAAGGTTCAAGTAGGTTCTTTATTTTTTAAAATGGATTCGACTCAATCCCATTTAAAACCAATTATGGCACTATTTTTTAAATTTTTGAAGCAGGTGAAAGAAAAAATGGAATCAAATTGAATCCATTTTTTAAAAAACACAGGATCTAACTAAAGCATTAAATAATAAAATAATCAAATTGAATCTAAAATATAAATTAGAAAGAAAAAAAAAGAGAAATTAAACCAAATTTTTAATAACCATTCTTTCTTAAAAAGAATTTTTTTTATAAAAGTGAAGTGAAACCTCAAATTTGTCTTTGAAAAAGATAGGGCCATTTGGTTTGGGAAAATGTTTCTTATTTTTATTTTCTATTTTCACTTTTAAATACAAAAATGTCACATTATTTTTTCTTTATTTTATGTTTTCATGAAAATAAATTTTTTTACATTATTTTCTGTTTTCATGTTCTGATTAATTCCAAATCAAAAAAAATGTTCTGATTAATTCTAGTATTTCATATACAAATTTTGAAAATAAAGTAAAAATAGTGACAATTTTTTGTAATTAAAAATGAAAACAGATGTTT
The DNA here is from genome assembly GCA_026413185.1 of Pueraria montana var. lobata. Lineage (NCBI taxonomy): Eukaryota > Viridiplantae > Streptophyta > Magnoliopsida > Fabales > Fabaceae > Pueraria > Pueraria montana. The sequence goes on from CM048655.1 coordinate 11,592,210, forward strand.
TATTTTTCTTTTTTAAATCAAACAGCCCTTAATGTATGACACATTAGTTTATGATGATACAAAAACCCACATTAATCCTTAAAAATTACAAATATAATTAGTCACGTTAATTCTTATGCGATACATAAATTTTTAAAAAGGACCACATGACTTATATTATCAAATTTATAAGAATTGAGGTAGGATTCCTACTAACTTGTCTATCATCAAATTTCTCAAGAACAAAATTGGAATTTACTCTAATATTTATTATTCAAATAATATATATATATATATATATATATATATATATATATATATATATATATATATATATATATATATATATATGTTGTATTTTTTGAGTTTTGGAGAGTATTACAAAAGGCAAAGTCCCACATTGCCTAGGATAGCTTTGCCTCACTAGTTTATATACCCTTTTGTGTTTATAGCTTTCAAAGAGGCTAGTAAGAGGTGGAAGCCTCGCGCGCATGAGTTTGGGCCTCATGGGCCTTTCGTAGTGCAAATCCGTCGATTTGCCCCCCCCCCTGCGCGTGCGAGAATGGGCTCTGTACTGTTTTTACACTGTGTTTTAATAAAATTATTTTTTCGGTTAAAGTTTATTTAAATTTAAAGCTTATCCGAAAATCATGTTTTTCATGTTACCGTTTTATTGAGTTATGTGGTTACGGAAAATAAGGGATTTTATTTTGTGACCGTTTTCAGATCCGTTTATGAACGTTTTAATATATACGATCGTATCTGTTTTTTACCGTTTTATCTGTACGATCGTATCAGTTTATGACCGTTTTAAATTTACGATCGTATCTTTTCTTTACCGTTTGAAGATATTATCGTATATTTGATCTAACGTTCATTTTTATTAACGTTCACTTTTTATTAACGTTTTTATTTTACGCATTTAAATACCCATTCGTGCTACACGTTTGAGTAGTACCGAAATCACCCTCTCTTCGTTTTTTCTCTTCTGTTCCTGGGTTACGTTTGTGATTGCCAGTTCTGTTGCCTCAGTAATTCTGAGAGGTTCCTGTTGTATCCTGGGGGGCTTGCGCGGTGATACGCGGATAAGTCCTTTAGGGCAGTGCTCTTGCACGCCTCAGGAAGTGTGTTTCGTCTAAAAGTGGCTACAATCTAAAGGACTTATGGCTGATAAAAACAAATCCGTAGCCGCTGACACGTCACAGCCTTCTTCTCCGGCCAACAACAATGTTGGTTCGATCCCCGCCAACTATGCAAAGCCATTGCCGGACGTCTCAAAGATCGAAGTGTTCTCTGGACAGAACTTCCGCCGGTGGCAGGAGCGTGTCTCCACTTTGTTGGACATGCATGGAGTAGTTTTTGCTCTCACCACTCCGAAGCCAGAATCCACTGCAACTGCTAAACAGATTGATGACTGGACTCAGGCCAATAAGGTATGTCGTCACACTTTGCTCAGTGCCCTATCTAACGATTTGTTCGATGTCTACTGTTCCTACAAGGAGGCCAAAGAGATATGGGATTCTATTCTCCTGAAGTACACTGCCGAAGATGTTGTCAGACAGAGGTTCATTATTGGCAACTACTACCGCTGGGAAATGATCGAAGGCAAGGACATCAAGGTTCAGATAAATGAATACCACAAGCTGATTGAAGATCTCAAAGCAGAAAACATCAACCTTCCAGATGAGTTTGTATCTGATTTGCTGATTGAAAAATTGCCTGCATCTTGGACTGACTACAAGCAACAGTTGAAGCACAAGCACAAGCAAATGTCACTATCAGAGCTGATCACGCATATCATTATTGAAGACACCAACAGAAAGGAGTGTGCTGCAGCAAGGGCAAAAGCATTATCTGCCAAGGCAAACGTGGTTCAGGACAAACCAAATAAGAAAAGGTACGAGCAGAAACCTGATCACAAAAATAAATTTAAAAATAATATCTCACATTCTTCTAACCCAACCTTCAAGAAGAAGGGAAACTGTTTTGTTTGTGGAAAGCCAGGTCACTATGCACCTCAGTGCAGGTTTCGCATCATGAGAAACGACAACCCTCCTAAGCCTAGGGTCAACCTGGCTGAAGGGGATGATGTTATAGCTGCGGTTGTTTCTCAAGTGAATGTGGTGACCGATGTGAGTAAATGGGTGGTAGATTCTGGGGCTACCCGACATATCTGTGCAAACAGAAATGCGTTTACCTCCTACAATATTGTGGGGGATGAAGAAGAACATGTGTATCTTGGTGATTCTAGGACCACTCCGGTTCTAGGAAAAGGAAAAGTTCTTCTGAAGCTCACATCTGGGAAGACTCTGGCTTTGACTGATGTGCTACATGTGCCCTCTATTAGAGTCAATTTAGTTTCTGTAGCACTTTTGGGAAAGGTTGGGGTGAAAGTGTCCTTTGAATCGGACAAAATTGTTATGACAAAGAACAATGTGTTTGTGGGTAAAGGGTATTGTGATCAGGGACTCTTTGTACTCAATGTTTCTGAAGTTATGAATAAAACTGCATCTACTTCTGCTTATATGGTTGATTCTTATGATATGTGGCATGCTAGATTAGGACATGTGAATTCCTCGTATGTTATAAAATTGCAACGACTAGGCCTTATCAACATGCATGATAAACAAAGTAGAAAATGCGATATATGTGTTGAATCTAAATTAACAAAGAAAACATGCTCTGTTGTGCAACGTGAAACTGAACCTCTTAGCTTAATTCATTCTGATCTTGCTGATTTGAAACAAACTATGACTAGAGGAGGTAAAAGTTATTTTATAACCTTTATAGATGATTTCTCTAGATATACTAAAGTTTATTTGATTAGACATAAAGATGAAGCGTTTAACATGTTTTTGTCTTATAAAGCTGAAGTGGAAAATCAATTAAATAAAAAAATTAAAAGAATAAGATCCGATAGGGGTGGTGAGTACACTTTGTTTAATGACTTTTGTGAAAAGGAAGGTATAATCCATGAGGTAACCCCACCATATTCACCTGAGTCAAATGGAGTAGCTGAGAGGAAAAATAGAACCCTTAAGGAGATGATGAATGCTCTGCTTATTAGTTCCTCTGCACCTGATAACCTTTGGGGAGAAGCCCTTTTGACAGCTTGTTTCTTGCAAAATAGGGTTCCACATAAGAAAACAGGGAAAACACCTTATGAGTTATGGAAAGGATATACACCAAACCTGAAATACTTGAGAGTGTGGGGGTGCTTAGCTAAAGTGATGTTACCAGATCCTAAGAAAAGGAAAATAGGACCTAAGACTTCTGATTGCATGTTTATTGGTTATGCGGAACATAGTGCTGCCTATAGGTTTCTTGTCCTCAAGAGTAATGTGCTTGATTGCAATACCATAGTAGAGACTAAGAATGCTGAATTCTTTGAGGATTCTTTTCCCTTGAGGTCTACCTATGATTCTGAACAACCTATAGAAATTTCCAGTGAAACTATGATTGAGGATTTGAGGAGGAGTAAGAGACAAAGGAAAGAGACATCGTTTGGAGATGATTTCTACACATATCTTGTTGAGGATGACCCGTTGAGTTTTTCGGAAGCTGTTACTTCTTCTGATGCTAACCTTTGGAAACAAGCTATTAAGACTGAGATTGATTCTATTGTGAAAAATCATACTTGGACTCTAGTAGATTTACCACAAGGAGCAAAGCCTATTGGATGCAAGTGGATCTTTAAGAAAAAGTATAATCCTGATTGATCAATAGATAAGTATAAGGCTAGATTGGTAGCTAAAGGGTTCACTCAAAAGGAAAACATAGATTTCTTTGATACCTTTGCGCCTGTTACCAGGATTTCCTCTATTAGAGTTTTGATAGCCTTAGCGGCAATTCATAAGTTAGTCATTCACCAAATGGATGTGAAGACAGCTTTCTTGAATGGTGATCTAGAGGAAGAGATTTATATGACTCAACCTGAAGGGTGTGTGGTTCATGGTCATGAAAACAAAGTGTGCAAACTTTTGAAATCCCTATACGGTTTAAAACAGGCACCAAAACAATGGCATGAAAAGTTTAATGAGACTTTACTTGATTATGGCTTTTTTGCTAGTGATGCTGATAGATGCGTGTATACAAAATCTGAGAATGGTGATTGTGTAATTATATGCCTGTATGTGGATGACATGCTGATTTTTGGTACATGCAATGATATAGTTTTGAGAACTAAATCCTTTTTGGCATCTAAATTTGATATGAAAGACATGGGTGAAGCAAGTGTAATTTTGGGAGTTAAAATCATAAGGAAGGGAGATAGTATATTACTATCCCAAGGACATTATGTTGAGAAACTTCTAAGGAAGTTTGGATATTATGACTCTAAGTCAGTGAGTACCCCTTATGATGCTAACTCTCAATTGAAGAAAAATAGAGGAGAACCAATTGATCAAACTCAATACGCCCAAATCATTGGGAGCTTACTGCATTTGATGAATTTTTCTAGACCTGACATTGCATATGCAGTAGGTAGATTGAGTAGATACACTCATAGTCCTAATCAGGACCACTGGGATGCACTTGCGAGACTCATGAGATACTTGAGAGGTACCATGGACTATGGTATTGAATATAGTGGATTTCCCACTGTACTGGAAGGGTACAGTGATGCTAACTGGATCTCTGATTCAGATGAGACAAAATCCACTAGTGGTTATGTATTTACACTTGGTGGTGGTGCGATTGCATGGAGATCAGCCAGACAAACTATTATAGCTAGATCAACAATGGAGTCAGAGTTTGTTGCTCTAGAAATGGCTGGTAGTGAGGCTGAGTGGTTGAAAAACTTCTTAGCTAATATTCCTTTGGGAATGAAACCAACCCCATCAGTGTCTATGCATTGTGACTCTCAATCAGCAATAGCTGTAGCTAAAAACAAAATCTTCAATGGGAAAAATAGACATATACAATTGAGACATAATGTAGTAAAGCAGCTGCTAAAGGATGGAATAATTTTCATAGACTATGTGAAGTCAGAAGGAAATTTAGCAGATCCTCTGACAAAACCCCTGGGGAGGAACATGATATTAGAAACATCGAGGGGAATGGGACTTAAGCCAATTGAAAACAAACAAGTGATGGTAACCCAACCTTTGTGATTGGAGATCCCATGAATAAGGTTCATATGGGTAAGAACAAGTCACTTGTCAGTTCTGCTAGCACTAAAATTGATTTTAATCAATTTTTATTTTCTGTCCCTTCCTATGGTGTGAGAAAGTGCTAGATACTGCATTATTGAGAGGCTAAACTTTATAGTTAAGCTTTACGTGGTTGTGAGAAAGCTTAACAAATTATAAAGTTTTTAATGACTTTCATATCCCTTATGGGTGGTGTATGATTTGCAGCATACACTTGATGGAATCACCTATATGAGTGTCAAGTGGGGCCGCTTGTATGAGATCCTGGCAAAATCTCTAGAGCACTCATGAATACCGGGCACGCGCATGGCCTAGTAGCGCAACACAGCGATAACGGCAACTATTGTGGGGGTGTACTGTGATTGGTAGACCGCTAATACACGTCAAGTGTTTTTGGTTCATATAGCTTGCTACACCAACTACACTGTGTGTTAAGTCTTATCAGTCTATGTCTGGTTCATATAGCTTGCTACACCAGGTCTGACGCATTACATCCCATGTAATAACCCAGGAATCCTTTTCTTCTTTCTTTTAAAGTTGTTTTATTTTGCCTTTTGTAATATGTGGGGGATTGTTGTATTTTTTGAGTTTTGGAGAGTATTACAAAAGGCAAAGTCCCACATTGCCTAGGATAGCTTTGCCTCACTAGTTTATATACCCTTTTGTGTTTATAGCTTTCAAAGAGGCTAGTAAGAGGTGGAAGCCTCGCGCGCATGAGTTTGGGCCTCATGGGCCTTTCGTAGTGCAAATCCGTCGATTTGCCCCCCCCCCTGCGCGTGCGAGAATGGGCTCTGTACTGTTTTTACACTGTGTTTTAATAAAATTATTTTTTCGGTTAAAGTTTATTTAAATTTAAAGCTTATCCGAAAATCATGTTTTTCATGTTACCGTTTTATTGAGTTATGTGGTTACGGAAAATAAGGGATTTTATTTTGTGACCGTTTTCAGATCCGTTTATGAACGTTTTAATATATACGATCGTATCTGTTTTTTACCGTTTTATCTGTACGATCGTATCAGTTTATGACCGTTTTAAATTTACGATCGTATCTTTTCTTTACCGTTTGAAGATATTATCGTATATTTGATCTAACGTTCATTTTTATTAACGTTCACTTTTTATTAACGTTTTTATTTTACGCATTTAAATACCCATTCGTGCTACACGTTTGAGTAGTACCGAAATCACCCTCTCTTCGTTTTTTCTCTTCTGTTCCTGGGTTACGTTTGTGATTGCCAGTTCTGTTGCCTCAGTAATTCTGAGAGGTTCCTGTTGTATCCTGGGGGGCTTGCGCGGTGATACGCGGATAAGTCCTTTAGGGCAGTGCTCTTGCACGCCTCAGGAAGTGTGTTTCGTCTAAAAGTGGCTACAATATATATATATATATATATATATATATATATATATATATATATATATATATATATATATATATGTAACAAATTTAATTGTTTTTTTTTCTTGTCACATTCAATGATTTCAATTACTGTGATTCAGGGTTGACAAGCATGAATTACCGAAAAACTTTGAGGATAAGCTTGACCCCGTTCTAAGAAATTTTAAGCAACGTCTGGAATTGTGTAGCAAGGACATAGGTTAGTTATGTGCTTCGTCCGTTATTCCCTTCCTAATGCAATTTAATTTCTAAATTATTGAATAATAGTGTTGAAAATCATGTTGAAAAATTAAAAAAAGTGCAACCAATATTATTTGTTATTTTGGCATTCAACGTGAAATTGGAATTGATTCTGGAAAAATTGAATCTAATTCAAACATACTAGAAACTGAATTGAAGTTCATTTCTGATAAGATATTGTGTATGTGTGCGCGCGCTAATTGCAGAAAGAATAGACGACTACAACATGCATGCGTAGGAATTTTGTCCTTAATGGTAATGATATTGTAAAGGTTTTGAAAGCACTCATCATTTCTGGCGAGGACAGGGATTCAAGAGAGAATGTGTGTGATGGCCTCACTAAAGAACAGGTAACCACTAGGGAATGTTACCACTACTACTATTGTAATCTGTTTCTCCTGCATTTCATGAGTGTTCTTAGTTCTTGATTACTAGCATAGTAGGGACAAGGGAACACAGTGGAACTAGTCAATATTTTCTTTTAGAAAACAAAACATAAAGATAAAAAAGAAACTTAAAATATATTTTTAGAATAATATATTGAAGGTTAAATTACAAAATTGGTCCCTAATTAAACTATTTGAATATTTTTAATTCGGTTACTAAATTAAAATAGTGGACTCCTACAGTTAGCTTTTTGCAACATAAAACTGCTAGAAAATGACAATTTTATATTATGATGATTTTAAAAGTCAACAAATAGTTTATTATACATGACAATTTTATCATACAAGTAATTATCATAAAATTAAGTCGATTAACAATTTTATTATACATGATAATTTATAATTAAATAACACTGTAAAATAAAATCATTTACACTATCCATGCATTTTAAGTAAATTCTTCATGAGTTTAATGTATTTTACTCTAACAGGTTAAACTCGAAGTGTTTAAGAAGAAGCATGTCTTATTATTCATTTCAAGATTTTGTGGATCCCCATTGTGGAAGAATGGATTGAGAAACATAGGGAAGCCTTAGAAACTATTTTAGGGCATAATAATGAGATTGGATGGTACGTGGTCAAACATTTCAATTTTGAAACAGGTATTAAACTGATCAAAGAGGATTTCAACTACAAGGGAAAACCAGTATTCCATTAATAAGTTCTGAAGGTACAGTGGAAAACATTGATACAAAGCAAATTATATCTACGTGGAGTATCAATGGTTTTCCATTCAGAGCCTCTAATCACACCCGACTTAGTTAGCAATGGAACTGGTTTTGGTCTGAAATGACCAAAGCCAACCGAAGAGCAAAGAACTTGGTGAGTACTAAGTGCTTAAATTACTGCATGTCCTATTATATATATTTGGGTTGAGTTAATTAGTTTATTTGGAGGAATGTATTTTTAATTAATGATTATTAAAGTTTTTTTATTATACAAACCTGTCATTCAATCATGAACGAAACCTTTTGTTTTAATGCATGTGATAAGTCATACATATTCCCCCTCCCAATACCCTGTAACCAATTGTTTAATAGGTACTGACGGACAGTGACTCTACCCTCAAGTTTTATTTAAATTCTAGTTAATTGTTGAGTAATTTTGTGTTTACATGTATTTACAATAGATCATATGAAAGTATTGAAATACAGAGACTGTCTATCAGGTACCTCTGACATTACCGCTAGACGTGATCAATCTTTTATACTTTCCCCTATGCAAACACATACTAAGTGCTTAAATTACTGCATGTCCTATATATATATATATATATATATATATATATATATATATATATATATATATATATATATATATATATGGCAAAATTGCAATTTTGGTCCCCTTTAATTCTTGATATGTGATTTTGGTCCACTTAATTTTATTTTATTTTTGCAATTTTAGTCCTTAAATTTTAGAAAATCTGTCATTTTGGTCAAATCTTCAATTTTCGCATATGTTTTGGTCAAATTTAACTTAAAAAATAAACCATCAGTTAGAAAATATGAAAGCGTGTTATTAGTACTAGTACCCCTTCTTCTCTTATTAAAAATATATGCTTTATAGATTTGGTAAATTTTATGGTAATGACGCACGCAATTTATTGCCGCATTGGTGCTTACATTGGATATGTTTTCAAAATGGAATGATTTATATACGCATTTTCCATATATTATAGTGCAAATATCACCCTAATTGTAATGACCTAGATACATAATATATATAATGTGCAAAAAATCAGATCGAAGAGGACTGTTATCTCTTCATGTATGGAGGCATGGACACTAATTGGATCCAAGAATTCACAATGGCCATAGACATTGAAGAGGTAGGTTCAGGTTGAGACAATAGAGTCATGCAAACTAGGAAAGGGAGTTGCTCTACACTTTTGGATTGCCATTGATAGCTTGCTTACAAGCAGAAAACAAATGAAGGGTGGTGAAGGGGCAACAAGTGAGATAAGGAGGTTGTTGTTGTTAGAATTTTTCTATGAATTTATGTCGGCTACAATTAATTGTAATATTTTGTTTTGCCAAAAAGGGCTAATATTATTATCCATTTGATGATACTTAAGCCCACTAATAATGTAATTAATTTTTACGGGCTTTGGACACCTAATTCTAATCAGTGTGGAAAACAGTGTGGGCCGAACTACTAGGCCCATAATGGAAGGTGCCTAGGATTAATAAATAGAGGGGCTAGATCCCCTTTGCCGTTACGTCATTCAACTGCTGGCTAGGATTTGCCCCATTGAGAACTCTAGAATGTGTGATTAAGTAAAGGAAGACTTGGCTTTTGGATTTCTGAAGGTTGCGCAACGCACAAACAATTCTCATAACTCTTAATCATGTCTTCAACAAGTAAATTTCTGTCTCTTTATCAGTGTTCTAAATTCATATAAATTATGCCGTTTTTTGGTAAAATATTTATCTTACAGTTGTCACTCAACTATGATCCTAAAGGATGGGTCATTCTTAGTAAAGGACACAATGTGAAGCTCCTTGGTCATGGTGAGGCCATGTGTCGCACCGTCAAGGAATTTAACTCGTGGCTTGGGAAGTGGCATGAAAATAAAGTGAGCTTTGATGTGGCTTTCAAAGAGCACTACGAGGGAGTAATCAAGGATAAAGAATAATGTTCTAAAAAATGTTAAGAAAAAATAATTCCTTATGGCTACCCCACGGATATAGTGGATATATCGTGCCCAAATAAGAATTGTCGTTGTGCAATGGAGGTAACTTCTGTTAGTTACAAGTGTTGTCATGAACATCAACAATAGACAATGTTACTCTGCGCGCTTGGGAAGATTTGGTGAAACCATTGGTGCTATTGCATGCATATGGGCCTTCACCTTTGGCTTAATTAAATTCGTGCCTGTGTGTTTATTATTTAAGTGTTTCAGTGTATCTCAGAATAATACAAGGTTATGATGGGATTTAAATCTGCTGTCTCACTTCTGTGCCTCACTTCCTGCCCCACCAATAAAATGCTGCCACGTCATTTAAAATGTCATATGTACTTTTCCTGCAATTCACAAAATGTCCCTCACAAATCCCTAATCCCAACTAACAGAGCAGCGCACGTTCATTGACGACACATTTCTTCCCATACTCTTCGTCTCGTAACAGAGCATGATCATTGACAACAAGTTGCTTCTCATACTCTTCGAATTGGCACGATCAAGAATTATGATGCGCATCCCTTCAATGAAAACAAAAGACATTATATTGAATCCAGATTTGTTTTTTGAAAGATATTCTGATTTTTTTAAAAGAAAAAAGATTCAGCAATTGCAGAGAAAACTATGTGGTTACTCGTAGGAGGCGAAGAAAGTGACATTGCAGAAACTTGAGGACGTGCTTTTGGAGCTACCAAGAGCGGCTTTACGGAAATCACGAAAGTATTTAAAGGGCACGCGGTTCTTGCCGGATATGATGGGTGACTATTTAGAGAGCCACTCTCGCCGTATTTTCATCGACGTGGGGTTGCCAGACAAGGACAGAGGAAAGCAACGTGTGCCGTCAATGATCGTGCTCTGTTACGAGATGAAGAGTATGGGAAGAAACGTGCTGTCAATGAACGTGCTGTGTTCTGTTAGTTGGGATTAGGGATTTGTGAGGGGCATTTTGTGAATTGCAGGAAAAGTACATATGGCATTTTAAATGATGTGGCAACATTTCATTGGTGGGGCAGGAAGTGAGGCACAGAAGTGAGACAGCAGATTTAAATCCGTTATGATGGTATGCATAAGAACTTGTAAACAATAATGATTTCCATGTTGTCGATCTGTTTGTGTGTTTTCCAATGTAATTGGTTTGAATAAAATAATTATGTTGAAAAATAATTGTTTCATATCACTTTTATTTACGCGTCTTTCACAACATGGCATTAGCAGTAAAACAGTGGGTCAAACGCAGTGGCAAAGTTTGAGAAGAAATTTTGGAGGGCAAAACAATTAAAATTGTAATATACCAATTAAATGTAATTTGATAATATCATTTTTTATGGATGATTTTATATATTTAATAATATTATTTAAATATTAAGTATTTATTAATTAATTATTTCTATGATATTAAAATATTTTTTACTTTATTAATAATATTACTCAAATTCATGAGGAATCATAGGGGATAATTTCAAGGATTTTCAGGGGAGGCTAGGGGTGTTCAAAAAATTTGGTTGGGCTCAACCTGTCCAGATCCAAACCAGCCCAAACCTTTTTAAACCCATTTTAATGGATTCGGGTTTTATCTAAATCCATATGATACGGGTCTACATAGATACGGAGCCTCGAATTTTCTTACCTGGATTTGTCCAAATCCATCGTTCAAAATCCAAATCCCAAAGCTAAAACCCGATCGTAGCTCAGCTTACCACTTCGCTTACTCAGTCCTTTGTTTCAGTGTTTGACGAATTGAAGTTCATGCTCGAAATCGAAAAGGGAAAAATCGAAAACCCTACTTTCTTCTCATTCACACGTCCAATTTCATTTGTTTCAATCTACTGAAATTTGGTTTCGTTCTCATTCTTACTTCAATTTCTAGGTTTTTGCTCGAGCAGTTGATTCGTAAGAAGCTGGAGTTGGAGGTTTGTTCGTATCCGCAGGATTAAAGGTATCTAATCATTTTATGAATTAGTTGTTTTTATTGTTCAAGTCGTATTTGGTGGCATTGAAGCTTTATAACAGTGTTTTCTAGCTCTAATCAAAACAGTGTTTTCATGTGGGCTACAATTAATTGTAATATTTTGTTTTGCCAAAAAGGGCTAATATTATGATCTATTTGATGATACTTAAGCCCACTAATAATGTAATTAATTTTTACGGGCTTTGGACACCTAATTCTAATCAGTGTGGAAAACAGTGTGGGCCGAACTACTAGGCCCATAATAGAAGGTGCCTAGGATTAATAAATAGAGGGGCTAGATCCCCTTTGCCGTTACGTCATTCAACTGCTGGCTAGGATTTGCCCCATTGAGAACTCTAGAATGTGTGATTAGGCAAAGGAAGATTTGGCTTTTGGATTTCTGAAGGTTGCGCAACGCACAGACAATTCTCATCACTCTTAATCATGTTTTCAACAAATAAATCTCTGCCTATTTATCAGTGTTCTAAATTCATATAAATTATGCCGTTTTTGGTAAAATATTTATCTTACAGTTGTCACTCAACTATGATCCTAAAGGATGGGTCATTCTTAGTAAAGGGCACAATGTGAAGCTCCTTGGTCATGGTGAGGCCATGTGTCGCACCGTCAAGGAATTTAACCCGTGGCTTGGGAAGTGGCATGAAAATAAAGTGAGCTTTGATGTGGCTTTCAAAGAGCACTACGAGGGAATAATCAAGGATAAAGAATAATGTTCTAAAAAATGTTAAGAAAAAATAATTCCTTATGGCTACCCCACGGATATAGTGGGTATATCGTGCCCAAATAAGAATTGTCGGCGTGCAATGGAGGTAACTTCTGTTAGTTACAAGTGTTGTCATGAACATCAACAATAGACAATGTTACTATGCGCGCTTGGGAAGATTTGGTGAAACCATTGGTGCTATTGCATGCATATGGGCCTTCACCTTTGGCTTAATTAAATTCGTGCCTGTGTGTTTATTATTTAAGTGTTTCAGTGTATCTCAGAATAATACAAGGTTATGATGGGATTTAAATCTGCTGTCTCACTTCTGTGCCTCACTTCCTGCCCCACCAATAAAATGCTGCCACGTCATTTAAAATGCCATATGTACTTTTCCTACAATTCACAAAATGCCCCTCACAAATCCCTAATCCCAACTAATAGAGCAGAGCACGTTCATTGACGGCACATTTCTTCCCATACTCTTCGTCTAGTAACAGAGCATGATCATTGACAACAAGTTGCTTCTCATACTCTTCGAATTGGCACGATCAAGAGTTATGATGCGCATCCCTTCAATGAAAACAAAAGACATTATATTGAATCCAGATTTGTTTTTTGAAAGATATTCTGATTTTTTTAAAAGAAAAAAAATTCAGCAATTGCAGAGAAAACTATGTGGTTACTCGTAGGAGGCGAAGAAAGCGACATTGCAGAAACTTGAGGACGTGCTTTTGGAGCTACCAAGAGCGGCTTTACGGAAATCACGAAAGTATTTAAAGGGCACGCGGTTCTTGCCGGATATGATGGGTGACTATTTAGAGAGCCACTCTCGCCGTATTTTCATCGACGTGGGGTTGCCAGACAAGGACAGAGGAAAGCAACGTGTGCCGTCAATGGTCGTGCTCTGTTATGAGACGAACAGTATGGGAAGAAACGTGCTGTCAATGAACGTGCTGTGTTCTGTTAGTTGGGATTAGGGATTTGTGAGGGGCATTTTGTGAATTGCAAGAAAATTACATATGACATTTTAAATGATGTGGCAGCATTTCATTGGTGGGGCAGGAAGTGAGGCACAGAAGTGAGACAGCAGATTTAAATCCGTTATGATGGTATGCATAAGAACTTGTAAACAATAATGATTTCCATGTTGTCGATCTGTTTGTGTGTTTCCCAATATAATTGGTTTGAATAAAATAATTATGTTGAAAAATGATTGTTTCATATCACTTTTATTTACGCGTCTTTCACAACATGGCATTAGCAGTAAAACAGTGGGTCAAACGCAGTGGCAGAGTTTGAGAAGAAATTTTGGAGGGCAAAATAATTAAAATTGTAATATACCAATTAAATGTAATTTGATACTATCATTTTTTATGGATGATTTTATATATTTAATAATATTATTTAAATATTAAGTATTTATTAATTAATTATTTTTATGATATTAAAATATTTTATACTTTATTAATAATACTACTCAAATTCATGAGGAATCATAGGTGATAATTTCAAGGATTTTCAGGGGAGGCTAGGGGTGTTCAAAAAATCCGATTGGGCTCAACCTGTCCAGATCCAAACCAGTCCAAACCTTTTTAAACCCATTTTAATGGATACGGGTTTTATCCAAATCCATATGATACGAGTCTACACAGATACGGAGGCCCTAATTTTCTTACTTGGATTTGTCCAAATCCACCATTCAAAATCCAAATCCAAAAGCTAAAACCCGATCGTAGCTCAACTCACCACTTCGCTTACTCAGTCCTTTGTTTCAGTGTTTGACGAATTGAAGTTCATGCTCGAAATCGAAAAGGGGAAAAATCGAAAACCCTACTTTCTTCTCATTCACACATCCAATTTCATGTCTCAATCTACTAAAATTTGGTTTCGTTCTCATTCTTTCTTCAATTTCTGGGATTTTGCTCGAGCAGTTGATTCATAAGAAGCTGGAGTTGGAGGTTTGCTTGCGATCCGCAGGATTAAAGGTATCTAATCATTTTATGAATTCTGTTGTTTTTATTGTTCAAGTGGTATTTGGTGGCATTTAAGCTTTATAACAGTGTTTTCTAGCTCTAATCAAAACAATGTTTTCATGTGGACCAGCTTCTATCTAATTCTGTGGTTGAGGCCGGTTTGTCAGCCTATAAGTTGCTACGAATAGTTTTGGTTTTCTATTTCAATATTATCTAGTAGTTAATTATCTTTCCAAAAAGAATAGTAAATAGTAGTTAATTATTATTATGACGATGATACTGATGTTGCAAAGTACTCAATCACATTTTTATCATTTTTTGGAAATTTCAATGAATGAGGAATCACTAAGGCACAAACCTAGAACAGATACAATATCAATTACAACTTTGCATGCACTGGCTTTTCAAATTGGGTATTGATTCCCTTACTTTATAGGCTGGTATATTACATGTTGAGCTACAGTTGTGATATTAATTCTTACTACAGAATGATATGTACAACTTACATCCATGTCATAAAGTGAGTGGTTTCAAAAGGATCAAGTGTACATAATATATTTTCTCTTTCTTTATAAGTTGCTTTAGCATAACCATTACTAGATTCTTTAAATCTTTTATCTTCCATTCTTTAGTAAAAGATTCTTTATCTATAAGTTCAATTATCTGTAATAAAAGAAGTTACTGTACCTGAAAAAAGTGAAGATTCTATTCTGGAAATGAAAAAGTATGGTGCAGTTTGTAACTCTGTTTCTCTCTCATTGTGTATACATATGAAACTGCCCTACCTACACCAGTGGTTGCCAAAACAAAACAGAACAGTTGTGTAGAGTAAGTCCTTAATTCATCATTGTGTATACATATGAAACTATCCTCTGATATTTTTTTTTTTTCTGAATTTGTTTAATTTATGGTTAGAGCCAGCTGTTTCTAGGTATAGCAAACCAAAATAGTAATTGGTGAAATAATAAAAGAATATATTATCATTTTCTTTTTCTTTCTTTTGATTTTCTTGGTTTGCATTTGAGTTGATAGGTAGTGACTTTTTTTTTTTGCTGAATTTTTTTAATACTCACCTATAAGAATATACAATCAGTTCCTTTTAATAGAATAATGATATTTTCAAGATTTTGCTTCAAATGTTCTGCTTAATCATTGAACAAGGCCAGATGTGCACAAAGATTTATGTATTTGTTCCTTCTCTTCAACCCACCTCTCTCTCCCTATTACCCTGTCTAGCTCCTCTGTTGCCTTCTTAATAGCTCAAAGATTGTATATTCTCAATAGCACCTCTCTCTGGCCTTCTCGATAGCTCAACAATTGCTCATTCCACAGTTACAGCAGAACTCTCAGTCCCACCTGCTATTGTGTCCTGATGAATAAAACCAAGTTAAAAAAATATTAACTATTTTTTACATCCATTCACTAATTGGTAAAATTACATGCTTGCTTTCAGGCTGATGGGTAATGATAGGATCAATGCTTTCATCTCACTCTTTCGGATAATGTTGGTGCTAAGACTAACTAAGTGTTTTCTCTACTAGGTTTCTGAACCACTTGTTTGTTTTCATCTGTTGATTATGGTTGGAGCATAGGCCTATTTTTATTACTTTTTTTAGGAGTGGGGGAACCTTAATCATTTATAGGATATACTAATATTTTTGCTTCTGACTTCAATAGTGTAGTTATGCATTTATATTTCAAGGAACCATATTCTAGTACTCAACTTCAATGCTTTGTACTCTTCAAAAAAAATAAAACTTCAATGCTTTGTAATAGCATAGTATAGCTCTTAAATATGTAAATCAAAACGTCCACCTTGTAAATTGAGTAGGTGCTTCAACATAAATTTTAAACTTATCATTTTTTTATCATTAATTTTGATTTGTAGATAGATACAAAAGAAATGTCTAATTGAATTGTTTTAGAAATATTAAGTAATTTTAAAAAAAAACTGGATTTTAAAATTGGTTTTTAAAAAAAGCTGGATTTAACAAAAACAACTGGTTTTAAAACTGGTTTTGAAAAAAATTGGATTTTATGGTTTAAATCCAGTTTAAAACTGGTTTTAGAAATATCCAAACCAGTTTTGAAAATCCATATCAATTTAAATGGTTTGGATTTTAAATCCAAACCATTTAAACGTATATGGTTTGGATATGGATTGGATTTTAAAAAATCCAATCCATGAACAGTCCTAGGGGAGGCAAGCAGAGTCAAAGAAGGCTGGGATGTTATTTGATTGACAACTATTTGGGCAATTTGGCTAGGAAGAAATAAAATGATGTTTCAGTAAAAGGAGATTCAAATTCATGATATTTTGGAGACAGTGAAAGTTTCAACATAGAAATGGCTTAGGTTTATATTCTTTATCATCATGAATTTTAAACCCGGTGGTTTGTTTAAATGAGGCAGTTCCTTTACATAATTAATAGGTGGAAAGGAGGAACAAAATTGGCGTGATAGTTATTTTCTTACACAGTGGTGGAGAAATGCTAGTGGAAAGTTCATGGGCAAAGTGTGTTGGGTCATATTTTTATTGGTTTTTTCATATGGGTTTTATATATTATGTATTCATGGAAGTTTTTTTGGAGGTTGGTGGTTACTGTTACTACATGACAATACATTAGTTCTGTAATGTTTTGCTTGTTTGACCATATCTTGTGGTTTGAACGAGTTTATGCTAATAAATTTTGTTTGGCTTTTTTCAAAAAAAAAAAAAAAAAAGTAATACTATTCAGATTTTTTTAAAACTTTTGTACCATCATTTGCTACTGAATCAAAATAGTTGAAATTTTCTTCTTTAAATGTTATTTGAATAGATTTGCAGGAAACATTACTTTTTTTTTTTATATCGAAAACAAATTTGTATAAGAACACGATAAAAAAAATTCTATGAATTTCTCAATAAATTTTAAGTAAATATATAGTCATATTTTTGCCAAAAATTAAAGCAAAATTTATGGAAAATTTTGCAAACAAAAATCACAAGAAATTTACAAAATTAATAAAAAAAAAAACTTCATAAAAAGTTCACAGGAAAAATTTGCAAGTTGGAGTCATTGCATGTATGGGTTTTTTCTATACCAGAATGAAGATATAAAAGTAATATATATATATATATATATATATATATATATATCATGAAAAGACAATTAATTAATGAAATAGGTAATGTATATAAAAGTGTGATTAAGTATGTTCATGTTGAAATTGCAAGGTGAAACTCGACTAAACAAAAACGATATTCGATTGACAACAATTAACTAAACTTAGCATAGAGTACAATAGAGGAAAGTCATTAGAGGGAAGTGAGAGAATGAGGTTGTAAATGTACCTAACAGGCAAATCACCCTTATATAGATTCATTTTAGGTGGGAAATATAGTTATGCAATTGAGACACACATGGGTGACATGGCAAACTAGTTACGCTACATGTGGTTGATAAAGTCGAGTCAACAACACAACTTGATAAAGTCGAGTTGCAACAAGGTGGTCTCGATGCAGGATGGTGTAGGGTAGTCCTAATCGATGGTCAAGTGAGTGGATCAGGTGGTCGTGTGCTATTCGAGGTCGGAGGCTCGACCTATATAAGGTTGGCTAGCGTGTGTTATGCTACCGCAAGTGTATGGTATTGTTTCTAGTAATAAATTATTGTTCTCTCTATATGGATCACATATTTGATTTTACAATTATTACAATTCAAATTGAACATAATGGAAAAGAAGTTGAAATAGGAATTGGTTTAGAATTCTTTTTAGAAGCTGGACAAGCTACAAGCAATCAGATTCAAACACAACATTTGTCAAAAGTAATTCAGAAACCGGAATAATAGCCCATCTGAATGCAAATGCCTCAGCTTCTCTTGGCTCCATCATAGAATCAAGAAAACGCGTTGCAGAGGCAAGCACATTTCCTTTTTCATCTCTCGCTATAGAAACCAGGCCCGTACCCAAATTCTTTCTTATAGTTGCATCAAAATTAATTGTATACTATCCTTCCAAAGGTGCTTTGCAAACCACTTCTTCAATCAGTCTGTTATCAGTGATGATATCAAGCTAATCTACTAACACTACATATACATTCTGGTACATTTTCCCTAATATTTGTTGGCACTCCATCTTCCTGTTTTGAAATACCATCTGATTCCTGCCATAACATATTGCCTAAGCCATAGTGAAGATCATGCACTTTGTGTCCTCTTCTACCACTTCTATTATCTCTGAAAGCCACCCTCTAAAATCACTATGTCTTTCTTGATTTATTCTTATCCCCACTGGAGACGCAAACCATATGCGTTGAGCTTCGATACAAGTGACTAACGCGTGAAGTGCTGTTTCCTCTTCAAGCCCACAAATTGGACACAAAGGATCCAAGTCCATCTTTTTCAATCTAAGAGTGCTCCTTACTGGAAGAATATTTGAACAAGTTATCCATATCAGATTTTTACATTTCAGCTGAGCTGATCCTTTCCATACCTTTCTCCAAAACTGACTTGGTTCTTGGTTTGATGTAGACTTGCCTAGATGAAGCTTTGTAATTGCAACCTGATATTCAGATTTCACATAATATTGTCCATCTGCATTATATTTCCAGAACATGCTATCTTCTTCATTAATCAATAGGATAGGGATAGCCCTGATGCAGTCAGCAGTGTATTGCCCAAATAGTTCCAACAATAAATCACAATTCCAAGAATTGGACTCATTCATCATTAAATCATTGACTTTCATCTCCTCATTAATTCTGTCACCTATATGAGGTGGGATTCTAGCTCCAGGCAATTGTGGAATCCATTTATCCTTCAATGCCGATATTGATCTCCCATTTCCAATTCTCCATTGGCAGCTATATATCTTCCATCAACCATTTTGTTTCCAAAATACTAGTCCAAGTGTAGCTGGGCCTATAGCCTTTTGAGGCTTCCCAAATAGAAGAATGTGGGAAGTAACGGGCTTTCATCATCTTCGCCATTAAAGAATTACCATTGGACAGTATCCTCCACCACTACTTCCCTAGCATAGCCATGTTAAAAGCATGAACAAACTTGAATCCCAATCCACCCTCCTTCTTGTTTCTTGAAATATCTTTCCAGCTCATCCAATGAATTTTCCTCCCTTCAGTGTCCCCACCCCAATAGAATCGAGTAGTTAACCTTTCTATTTCTTGACAAATGAATTTGGGTAAGAGGAAACATACCATAACATATGAGGGGATGCCTTGGACTACTGACTTAATAAGAGTTTATCTCCTTGCTTCTGATAAGGCTTTCTCCTTCCAACCTTTCAGTTTCTTCCAGACATTGTAACGACCTAATTTCTGATTTTATAACTATGCCCCTCCTCATCTTTGTCATTCTGTACTCCTTTGATCCCTTCCTCCACTTCTTCTGTTACCACACCTGAAAGTTAAACTCTCAGAAGTGAATATGTCACATTTGCCACTCGAGAGCCCACCTCTTCCTTCTGCCCCTCTTTCTCAATTCTCTCCTTTTCTAACTAAAGCTTCCTCTTTACCCCACCAAAAACTACTTCTTGATTTATCCCCCCAACCACATTTCCTCTAAGAGGGGATGCTCTAAGCCAATGCCTAAAAGGTAGACCTTCTCCCCTTTTCTCCTCAGTATCTTTATTGTGCAATTCACAATTTTTTAATTGATGGTTCAACTTTCCACAACCACAACAAAAATTGCAGTCTCTCATATTTTACCAAGACCCGGATTAGATCTTTCTTTCCTATCTGAATAGGCATACCTCTCTTCAATGGTTTTGTGACATTTAAAAGCACCCTGACTTTGATTGATCTCCCCAACCGATTCTCCTCTGACTCGTCCCACTCCATGAAACCGCCCATAGCCTCCCCTATGCACTTTGCCACTGTTGCATTCCTCATACTCGACGGAAGTTCGTAAATATGCACCCAGAAAGGGCACCTTATCAATTCCACATTTCGTGGATTTTCATCCTTCTCCAGAATACTCAAAATCACCAAATTTCTGTCTCTTTTCTGGAAGAATTTGAAAGAGAAGAGATTTCTTTCGATGTCTTTTATTTCAATCCCCCATTTTGCCTTCCACGCTTAGATCATTGTTGTTTTGAAAATTTCACATTCACCGATCCTTGTGTAAGAATTCTTCCCACTAGCCAGAAATCCTCTGCTTCCTCCCTCCTCCCTTGAGAAATCAATCTTCTGCCGATTATCCATTTTGTAATGAATCGCCACCAATAGTAAGACTCCCCCTGATAGACGAAAGGAAAACTAAGGGTAGAAACCCTAGTCGAACACAGAAGAACGCGAGAGTCAAAGAATTTGATCTTTGGAAAACTCTGACGGCGGTCCAGAGTCTATGAATAAACCCTAGGAATACGCAGAGAGAAAACTTCTCAACATGTTTGTCTTTTTAAAATGGATGAAAAAAAGATTACTAAACATGGAATAAAAGTAATAAAAATATTTGAAGATAAAATATGAAATGATAACATTTTAGATAAAGTTATTTTTTATTATATCTGAACAAGTTTTTAATGTCAAGCCTAATTATAAAGTTTGACTTATTTATATAATTGACTCGAAAGACAAGCATTTACTTATTTATTTATTAAAACAAACAAATTTGATCGAGTTATTATTGAATTGATGAGGTTGAATAGTTCATCTTAACTTATTTATGTTAAAGCACTTTGCATACACATAATATAGGAATCAAATTCTAATTAATATATTTAAGATATCTAACTATTTACCAACCATATGGAACTTCATTGGTATTAAAGGTTTACAATTACGAACTCAAAAACAGTTACATAAACTTAATAGTTGTTGGCACAAGTAGTTTGACACTTGAATTCCTTAACCTTGGCTTTCGATCCCTGGCTTCAAGCAATAGCAATTTTCTTTCCCTCACCTTGATCTTCCCGAGAAGCCACTTCAACAACTTTGTCTTCTCGCACACCAACCCCACCACCGCAGGCTTCACCTTGTCAAGGTCGGAAGCGGGGTTGGAATTCTCTAGTGTTGCGAGTGTGTACCGTACACAACAGTGTTCTTGTCAAGGAGGGTAAGATGTTGGTTAGAAGGGTAGAAGAGTACATTGCAAAATAATTTGAAAAAAAATTAAATGCTGAAAATGGAAACCAACAATTACAAGTAAATAATCCGAGCCATTGAATATTTAATTAATAAATATATCTAATGGTTGTAAAATATTTTGTCCACCTTAGACTGGTCAAATGATAAATGTGATAGAAAAAGAAAATAAAATGAAAATAAATACATGAATATAATATCTTCTACCAACTTGGATTGGCGTGAGTAGCAAGGGACTCACGTCGCTTAATCAAGTGGTTGGGGTTTGAATCTCGACTCTTGGGAATGCATAAAATTCAAGTTGGAAGAGGATGCTCACCTATTCGATGCCTGTCAAATTTCCAAGAAAGATTAGTGTCCGTGTTGGATGGGTGAGACTCTTATACAAAGCAACCAAAAAAAAAAAATTCTATGCAAAACATAGGTTGCTGCGCTGAATTCTAAGAATTCAGAAGTCAGATCTGTCTCTCTAATTAAAGTTGACAACTATATTACTATAAGACTGTGTCTGAAACACCTATCCTTACGATTTTCTTAGTATATTTCTCATTGTAGCCCTATGGGAAACTGCCACGTGGACACTATTACGCACCATCTTACCTCATTTTCCAAATCTTTTTTTATTAATGAATACTCAGTTCCTCTACATCACATAATATATGGTCTTAGTCCAAACCATATTTGTTGCCGAGTCCATTGCATCTCATTATCTGTGTCTTCAACCTCTCAGAATCAGACCCCCCTTCTCTCTCTCTCTTTTTCTCTCTTCTCATCTTCCTTTAAGAAGTTGTGGGCAGAAGTAGACATAGGACTCTTCTTTGATACTAATCCAACCACTTTCTTTGTCCCAAGCAACTTTCTTGTGATTCTATACCCAAACCTAGTACATTCACACCCCTTCTATAAAGTGCAAATAGAAACTTCATTATATATGTATAAAAAATTAACTAACAACATTGAAAAACACCAACAATCAGTGGCGGATCCACGTTACACTAAGGGATGCAAATGTACCTCTTCATTTTAAAAAAATTACATATAAATATATTGAATATGTATATTTTACTCTCTCTAATTTTATATATTTGAACCTTCTATCCCTAATTTTCACTCTTTTTGTAATAATAATTAATAATTTTTATTTTTTAAATAAATTGTCCCCTTATTTTTGGGTCCTAGATCCGTCACTGCTAGCAATGATATCTCTAATGCTGCAGTTACAGTCTTCTCCAATGATGTTGCTTAATGGGAAGCGACTTGTCGTGAACGAGATAGATTTCTTCGCAGAGAAGAAGAGAAGAGGAAAAGTGAAGTTGATGATCAAATGGTGCACCACCAAATGGAGCTTCATGTAGATGTAGGCAAACTTATGAATATTTCTTTCATCCTGGTTATTTCTACTGTATGAGTTATTTTAATTTTCTTCTTTATTAATTTGTAGACTAGTTTGGATCTCCTTATTACAAAGAGTTCCTCTAGCAATACATCAAATATGGAAGAAGGACCGTCGGAGGCAAGGGATAATATCAGAAATAAGGTACTTAATTTCCTTAATTTGTGCCATGTATGTAAGTTTTAATTTTGTCAAACATTTAGCTTTCAAGATGAAAATTATTTGAGATATAATATAAGATCATTATGTGTATTTACTCTACAGCTTACGGTTTTTGGGAAAATTAGTTTATGAGAGCAATTTATATCAGAATATATAATATATATTTTTTTTCCTTTTCTGGATAGTTTGTAGCTATGCTAGCGGAATTGCACCACATGTATTTACTTTACAGCCTAAGTTTCTTTGGAATAACTAGTTTATGACACAGTATATCAGAATAATATTTGTTCTCCTTTAATTTTCTGGGTACAGTTTGCAGCTATGCTGGCTGAGTTGCATCACATGAATGCTGAAAATCAACGCTTGAGAGAGCTGGTTGATCAAGTTAACAATGAGTACAATGCCCTGCACAAGGATCTTATGAAACTGATGCAGAAACATCATAAGACCGAGGTAATGTGTTTTTATAAATTGTACTTGATGGAAATCAAAGATGTACACATACATAAATAAATACATATACACATGTCAAGTGATAATTCTTCTTATTGTAAAAAATAAAAAAAAACTATAAATATAAATCATACAACTAAATTTATATATAGACAATATCAAGATTAAAAGTTAGTTTCCTGACCACTTAAAAATATCAGGTAATTTACTCTTGGCTTAAATATGTTTTAGGTTCCTGATAAATTAGAAAATTTTATTTTTGGTCCCTAATAAAAATTTTCTTTGCGTTGAGTCTCTAATAAAACAAAAAATTTGTTTTGGGTCCTTGTTATTTTGTCTTAATCCTTCTAATATATTTATTTTTTTCATTTGAGTTCTTATAATATTTTGTTCATTTTGTATTCGTCCCTTTGAAAAATATTTTATAGAGACTAATAACAAATTATCTAGATATTTTAGGAACTCAAACGAAAAAATAGATATATTAGAAGGACCAAAACAAAATAACAAGAACCCAAAACAATTTTTTTGTTTTATTAGGAACTCGACTTAAAGAAAAAAATTATTAAGGACCCAAAACAAAATTCGCTAATTTATTAGGGATCCAAAACATATTTAAGCCTTTATTCTTTTAATTTTGAGATCATTCAAATATAATCTATTAGACTATAGATAAAACCTCTCTACCGTTTCCAAAAATGTTGTGGTTTTGATGTAGATTAACGGAGCTATAGTGGAGAAGGATAAGAAAGATGATATGATTACTCCAAGGCCTTTCTTGAATATTGGAATTATGAAGAGTAGAGCTGTCATTTTGGCCCTGAGTCCTAGGACCAGTCCACTTGGCCCACTATAGTGGTCATAAGTTTTCTTGCCCATTTAATGAAAGGGCAAAAAAAAAAGCCCTAACCCACAAAGTCCCACTTTGTAAAGGGCCAAAAAAAGCCCTAACCCACAAAGTCCCACTTTGTAAAGGGCCAGAGCTAGGGTCTTGAAGAGTCAGTCAACAAATTATAACAATTTCAAAAATATTTTTTTAGCTGACTAATCCTAGGATATTTTTTGGCCAACTTCAATTAAGGCATCTTTCGGCTTGCCTTAGATAGGGCATTTTTTGGCCAGTCTGGACTAGGGTATTTTTTGGCTAACTTCGGCCTGGATTTCTTTCAGCCAGCCTTAGTTTGTGCTTCTTTCAACCAGCCTTGGCCAAGACATTTTTCAGCCAACCTCAGCTAGAACAGTTTTTGGCTGACCTAGAACAGGGGAATTTTCGACTAACAATCGGGGCAGTTTTCTACGACGCCGGCGGGGACAGTTTTCGACTGATGTCGACTAAGTTTGTTTTTGGACTGACATCGGCCGAGGCAATTTTTGGCCGACCTCAACCAGGACAATTTTCAGTCGACCTTGACCAGAGTCATTTTTTGGCTGACATCGGCTGGGGGAGTTATTGGGCGACAATGGCCGGGGCTATTTTCGGCCAACCTCAGTCAGGGCTGTTTTTTAGCTGACATCAATTGCTGCAATTTTTAGTCGACCTTGACCAGGGCAGTTTTATGTTGACCTTGGCTAGGGTTATTTTTTGGCCAAAGTCGGCTGAGGGAGTTTTCGGGTGGTGTTAGCAGAGGCAGTTTTTGGTCGACCTTATCTAGGACAGTTTTCGGCCGACCTTAACTAGGACAGTTTTCGGCCAACCTTGACTAGGGTTGTTTTTCGGCCAACATAAACTGCAATAGTTTTTGGACGACCTCAACCAGGGCAGTTTTCAGCCAACCTCGACCAGGGCAGATTTCGGCCGACCTCGGCTAAGACTGTTTTTCGGCCAAAGTCGGTTGGGGGAGTTTTTGGGTGGCGTAGGCCGAGGCAATTTTTGGCCAACCTTAACCAGGGCAGTTTTTGGGCGATGTCAGCCGGGGCAGTTTTTGGCCGACCTCGGCCAGGGTTATTTTTCATCCGACATCAACCACGACAGTTTTTGGTCGACCTCGACCAGGGTGATTTTCGACCGACCTCAGCCAAGGCGATTTTCAGCCGACCTCGGCCAGGGTTGTTTTTCGGCTGATGTTGGCCAAGGGAGTTTTTGACCGACGTCGATCGGGACAATTTGAAGCCTACCTCGGCCGAAAATATTTGTTGATCGTCGTCAGTCACTGCAATTTTCAATCAACATTTACCGCGACAATTTTCGACCGACCTCAAGCAAACCAATTGTCGACCGACCTCGGCTAGTGTTAGCTCACAAGAAAAATTCTCTTAACTTTTGAAATTTTAATTTCTAGAAGTTGATTGGTCCACTGGTTGGCCCTAGCCCTAAGGGCTTTTTAGCCCTATGGGCCATTTATTATGTGGGTCATTTGACCCTATAGGCCAGTTTGGCCCTAACCCATGTGGGCTAGGGCCAAATAGGTTAGGGCCGACCCATTTGACAGCTCTACTAAAGAGCCTTAGCAGCAACATTCAGAAGGAAAACTAGGAGAAAGCAAAAGCATGATTAATTGACTTGATGGATTGCAAGACTCTCAGAGGATTTGCACTAATGAAGATGTTATTCAGTTGGACTTAGACAAGTTGGATTCCAGGTATAGCCATCATATGGGCCAACCCTAACCTATTTGGCCCTAACCCATGTGGACTAGGGCCAAAATGTTCCACAGGGCCACATGGGCTACATATATAAATGGCCTATAGGGCTTAGGGTCGGCAGGGCCATGGGCCAACCCACATTCACCATGCAATTCTTTTACTCACATTTGAACACTAGCTGACCTATAAAAACTACAGGACTATAAAATATTGGGAAAAAAAATAATCCACTATATAGCCCACCTTTTCTTCAAGTTCTTTTTTTTTTCTTTTTGTTTCTGACAAGTGAACTGTAAACACCAGACCAATAAGTACAAGAGTGCAAGCAAAATAGTATCAATAGCCAAAATTGATATTCTAGTTCAAATCAAAAGCAAATGAAAAAACAAATCAAGATAGGAAAATAGATAAATTTTTTTTTATAATATATGCCTGAAACAAAAACCTATATAAACTTCATCTACTTTTCACCTTTTAAAGCAATTCTAGTAGGATCCTCTGCAGTAACTATGTACAAACAAAGATGACACATATGTTGTAGCCTATTTATCCCACAGCGGAATCAAAGTATCATCTTAGATAATAACTACTTCAAAATTCTTCCCCTCTCTACCAGACAAAGCTAATCTGTGACAGGACAACACATTACACAAAAAAAAAAAAAAAAAAACCATCCCATTTCTATCCATGCAATTGGTAATTCATCACTAGAATCTAATATTTTTTCAATAATCACAACTGACACCAATCTATTACATGCAGTAACAAAATCTGTGACAGGCATCAAAAGATAAATTCTTATTCTCTTAAGCATAGCCCATTACTCCATCACCAGCATTTCTGCAACAGAATAAATGCAATTAAGCAACTAATTTGAATAGGGAAGGATTATAAATAGCAACATAATTCGATAGATTAAAAACAGAAGACAATGGATAAATTAAATGATTATATCATAAAGAAAAGAATTGGATTCAAATTGCAAGAAAAATAAGAGAAGTTACCAAATTGTAGTACATACCATCTTCTTGGTTGAAATTCAATTTTTCTATTTCAAGACAAATACCATCTTCATCTGATATAAATTGAGGAAAAAAATTAAATCAATCTCAAGGTAATAAACTAATAGTAAATATGGTAATAAATATATAATAAATTATTACCATTAGGATATTCTTCATAATCGTGTAGCCAATTCCTAATGCAAATAAGCATATGAACTTTATCAGGAAGGGTGGAACTTTTGTATTTGGTAAGAACGCGTCCACCAATACTAAAGGCAGATTCTGATGCTACTGTAGTTATTGGAATACTTAATATATCTCTTGCCATGATTGCAAGTGTAGGAAATATGTTTTTATTAGTCATTGAATAACACAGTACATCTAAATTATAATAGTCATCATAATCAAGTTACTCTTCTTCTAAATAAACATCCAATTCACTTTTTCCAATGTCAGATTTAGTCTCATTCTGAAACTTTTTAAATTCCTGCAAAAACAAAAATTATTAAGCACCTTAACAAAACATGAATGAAAATATGAAACAATTGGATCACTAAATTTACGAAGCAGTTAAAAAAATACCTTGAATACTTTTGACCTCTTGTTCCTACTTTCTTCTCCCCTTGACTTATCTAACATACCAAAATCACCAAATGATTGAGATTGAGAAGCACTTGGATCATTAAAATTACTCACATATTCTTCATAAAGCTTCTCAAAACTTTTCCTCACATCTTCAACCTTATCTTTAGAGGTTGACTCATCAAGTTTTGTGTAACAAAAGAGTATAAAGCCAAGATTGATTAGACTTAATTTAACCCAAAGTCTAACTGTTATACCCCTAAGGGAATGTGCTTTACAGTTGTCAAATTCATTCATGCACAACTTAATTGCTATGATCATATTATTAATTATGTGAAAATTTAGTTTCTCAGGACATTCTTAACCATTGAAATATATAGACCAAAACTGTAAATTCTTCCTCCTACCAGAAATTACAATGAGCGTTCATGTTGATCGAAAGAATAAGTAAAGGGACATTGGAATTGATACTAATTATACTGTTGGTGGCACTTAATCTTGGAAGAGAGATATATTGAAGTTTCAATGGCTATATATGATTGAGAGGCACTATTGACACATAGTTGTGACATCACCTTCTTTCTCTATCTGTAGACTCTAAAATGAAATCACTATTTATGAGAGAGACATTCACTCCACTAGGCATGCATGCATCAAGCATCATTCAGGGCTTATCAACACTACACTAAAGAAGCAAAAAATATACACAGCTAGCACATATCGATCTACTCTCATCACAAGGCTCATGATGTTGGGTTAGAAAGAGAATCCATATCTTTCATGTTTCACATAAAAATAACACAAAACCTGAATCTACCTAAATCATCAAGAGAAAAAAAAACCCAGATCAAGGAAAAATAACCAAAAAAAGACCAAAAAAAAATCTGCACCAAATGGAAAACTTGAATACCCATTTAGAAAAAAGAAACTGAGAATTAAAGAAACACCAGAAATTGAGAAAATTAAATAGATATTGGCCCTTGAAGAGCACGAAAGAGATACTAACCTGAAAGAATTTGGAGTCTTAGATGCTTCAACTTGGTAATAATCCGGTGCAGCTTGCCTCTCTTATCGATCCCTCTCTTATCAGTCCCTCTTGCACCTGAATGATGGAAGGATTTGGTGGATTGAGAAAAAGGGGATTAGGGTTCTAAGGTGAATTTGCAAATCCAATCTCAGAAACTTAGGTGCGTGAGCGTGATTCGTAAACAAAGAAAAGACACAGAAAGTTAGCTCACTTAGTTGTTTAGTGTTGTGTGGGCTATACCACCTCAGCCCTGACCCGACCAGTAATTTGTTGGGGTTGTGTGTGGGTTGGGGCTTAAAAGCCCTTATCATTTAATGGGTTAAAAATTAAGGGTCAGATAGATAGGGTCAGGTGGGTTGGCCCTGCAGGTTGGGGCTTATTTGACAGCTCTAATTCCAGGGATGTTGATCAAGCTTCAGAAACAATGTCAATGATCAAATCAGTTCGAGTGAGAATAGATTCTTCTATGGTTAGTATAAAATGAATTACATACACATAATTAAGTTCTCAAGTTTACAAACAGAAGTCTTTCAATTATCTTCATTTGGATCATGCTCTTATGTGGGCAGGGATAGATCCAACCTAGGGGGCAAGTGTGGACCTGTCCCTCTCCCAAGACCCTTTATACATATAAGAAAAAATATATAAAAATATTCATAAGAATGAATAAGAAAAATAGAATGTTAATTAAGTTGATGTTTGATTAATTTTCTTCAATTAATATCTTATTTCTAATTTTATACATAAAATTAATGGTATATCTTTTTGTGAAACTCGTTATTTGTTAAATAATTATTTATTAAAAATTAGATATTTAAAGAATTATGTAAAGACAAAATTCAGTCACTCCTTTAATATGTTTCTGGATCCGTTCTTGTAAGTGGGTGTTACAAGAGCTTTTAAAAAAGTATAAATACTTAAACTAATGTTTGTTTATTATTTAAGTTTATAAAAAAGATTATGACTATTTTATAAATTCTTTTTAACTTATTTCAACAAGTATAATGGTGAAAATTATCGGAATAAACTGTAAGATATCATGTGAGTTACCAGATTTTCTCACCATATTACATACATGTGTACTAGGTTCTCTTTAAATTAATAAAAGAAAATCCTTACAATATAATAATGCAAAAATGATGAATCTTGTATTTATAGGAACTATGTATTCATATCCGTACCATGTTCTTGGTAACTAAAATGTAATAAATTCTTATTGAATGAATGTCTTATTGGTATAGATAATACTAATAATTAATTCCTTTAAGTCATTCTCAATTGTATAGTCTTATGCCTACACAATCTCTAGATTCCTCACATTCTGGTGCGCATTTGATTCATTCATATGTCCCTCATGCTCCCGCCAGAAGACTGCCATGGTGTCGCTCCATATGTTTTGAATTGGAATTGATTTGATTTAGAAACCGTTTCCTATGCTTGACACTTGTCAAAAAATATTATTAGCATTAATTCTAATTTAAAATATTTGATTAACGATTTTGCTCTCATTAGTTTACACAACTTACCTATTCTTAATATAGGTAAAAAAGTAAGTAAAATCATTGGAATAAAATTATTTTTAATCATTTTTCTTTGGTGTTCTAAACATGGAAATTGATAAGATCTCAGCAGGGGTGTTAGTGTTCCATAGCTCTTAAGTACATCATTGTGATGATAAGATCTCATAATCATTAACAATGCTCTAAAGTTCAACTTCTACCTTGCACAATAGGAAAACCATCAACTGCACTTATTCCAAAACCAAGTGACACTGATAATTACAATTATTTCGTCTTAATTGTTATCGCAATGCTAGATCTCCACTAGTACCATTAATGTTTGGATGTGAACTTCCAATAATAGATGTTATGGAAGCCATAAGAGTTGCACTGAATTTCGGGTCTGCAGTGACCACAACTGTTGCTGCATTTACTGTGTCAACATATGAAGTAGTTTCTGTTCCTTGAGACCCATGTAAGCCAACAAGATTAATCTGGTAAAAAATGTCTGGAGCTGATGACATAAACTTCTGAGCCAAAAGTGGGGAAAGGAGGCTATGTTGGTTATCCTGTGGTGCCTTTTGTAGTAGCTATGAGGAATTATTGGTAGCACTTTGAGTGAGATCCAAAGTGATAGTGGGAAATGGAGCTAAAGTTGAGATGGTTGCTATGTTCTATGAAAATGGAAGTGCTGCACTTTCCAATATGTTTGGGTGTATAAGTTCATCTGAACTTGGCATTTCTTAGAAAGTTGGTTTGGACCTAATTCAAACTTACAAAACCTGTTTGTAAGGTGAGGGTTACCCCCACTTATATACACTAACTTGGCCATATCACTAGTCAATGTGGGATCTCCAGCACAACCCCCCCCCCCCCCCCACACCAAGGACTGGACTGAGACAATAGGTCCAACAACATATTGCTAGGATAGGCTCTGATACTATCTTAGAAAGTGGGTTTGGGCCTAACTCAACCTTACAAAATTGGCTTGTAAGGTGAGGGTTGCCCCCTACTTATATACACTAACTTGGTCATATCACTAGTCAATGTGGGATCTCCAACAACATTGATCCTAAAAGAAGAAGCATTAATGTTGCTGCAGATGTGGTGGCTGCCATTGCCTTGGCAGTGGGAGGGAGTATATGATTGTGTTGCCCTTCATATGTTGTGATCAACACACTTTGATCCTTAGCACTCCTTTGTACCTTTAAAGAAACATCAGTGCACTAGTTATTAATTGGTGCAACTTCTTGTTTCATATAAAAAATCATATATTCTTTGTCAAAAATGGCCTTAAAGTCAAGTGGCTTCCAATTTTTTTTCTTTTAAGAATTACATATGAATCTCAAATATGATTTGTAATGAGTCTAAATAGTTTGTGACAATTAGTTCAAAACTATCCTATGAGAGCTTGTGTAAGAAGCACTCTACTTCCATTGTTGGTTGCAATTAAGAGGGTCATTTTGAAACAAGTAAATGTTTTATGAAACAAATCATAAATCATTTTCATAATTTTAATTAAACACGCATCTTTTTATGTTTGGGTACCAATAATAAGTCTGTATAAATTTTAGGCTTAAATACTTTTTTAGTCCTTGCAATTTAGCGTTTTTGTTTTTTGTCCTTGCAAAAAAAATGTTTTAGTCCTTGCAAATTATATTTGTTTTGTTTTTTGTCCTTAAAGTGGTTTAGATAGCGCTTTGAACAATAAAAAAAATGCTTTGAACAGTTAAAAAAAGGCTATCTAAACTACTTTAAGGATAAAAAATAAAACAAACATAATTTGCAATGACTAAAATAAAAAAAAATTACAAGGACGAAAAGTAAAAAAAGTGATAAATTACAAGGATTAAAAATATATTTAAACCTAAATTTTATAAAAGTTCTTTCAAATGTCTCGTTAATCTACTTTCCCTTCCCCGGCACCCTCATCCTTTGTTGTCAGCTAAAAAAAATGCTTGTAATGAACATTCATTTTAAAAGCAGTTTAAACTAGTTTTCAACTAAGTTAAATTTAATTATAGACTAATTAACTCAATTTTATGTAGGCTTATGTAACTACTATCATCTAATTAATGTGCATTGATCATTTCTGAAGTTGTGCAAAGACGTCAATGGAGGAAGAAGATCGGTATGGGTGATTTGTTCGGGTATTCCATTGCATCTTTGGGGCGTGGAATGTTTCTCACAAATCGTCGGAGTATTTGGCCAGTTCATTGATATAGCAAAGGAGACCAAGGACATGGAGAGAGTAGATGTTGCTCGTATACTGGTCATGCTATCTACCTCCCAATATATTAATCTGCAAAAGAGGATTAATATCAATGGAAAGATTTATGGGGTTAGTATTACAGAGGAAAGCAAGGCTCAGGTGAATCAGTGTTGTTCTGGCCTCTGGAGAAAAGATAATTTATCGGGCGGGGAGGATACAATGGGAAGTATAATAGGGATGGAATGCTTTTCATCATCATCTGAATGCTCAGAGGACATACACATACACATGATAGGGGAAGCCGGTGGCACAAGGGGGGATGAGGGAGGTGTCAACACTGGCAGACAGGCAAGGGACGAAACCTCAGTTGGTTGCCTTAGGGACATTAACCATCATGAAGATAAGACCCAACGGTCTATGATAGGTAGCGTCAGAGAGTCGGTGGAGGGTTATAATGGAGAAGGACATCACGTGATGGAGAAAGTTCAAATTCAAAATAGCTTTGATGGGAAAGAAGGTAACGCTCTTCATGAAGAATATGACAAAATTTATGCTGACATGGGAAAAGAGAAGGAGTTATTGAATGTAAAGGTGGGTTTGAATTCGATGAGCGGTTTTAATGGAATATGTGGGACAGAAGAGCTTTGTTAGGAAACCAAAGAAGAAATTGTGGAAGAAAGGGATAATGGTCAAACGGTTGGGCCAACACAAACTGTTTAGGCCCATTTAAATGAAAGTGGGTCATTTTCAGACGAGGTGCTAACAAAAAGGACGAAGATCAGGTGTTTGCATGCGGACCCTCTCTGAGTGAAGATCAAGAAAGCGACAAAGAGGTGTATACTTTGGAGGAAAGGGATAACGGACATAATGTTGGGCCAACACAAACTGTTGAGGCCCAATTAGCTAATACTTGTGAAGGTGGACAAGTTTTGGACGTGGAGCCTACAAAAAATATCAAAGAAAGGGTGATCATATGCGAAGCTTCTCTATGCAAAAATCAACAAAGAGATAATGGGGTGTATAGCTGTGAATCTTCTCAACCTACTGGTAAGGAATTAGAAACCCAGAAAGGAAATAGAAGGCTCGGGAAACAACATATAGAAGATTTTTGTGAACCAGGAAAACAAGTTAAAGAGAAGAACACATCCAAAGCTGTGATTAGTGGTGTTACTAGAGGCCCCTTGAAGACATGTAGCCAAGGGACATTATCAACATCGACGACGCATCTGAACAAGGGGAAAGACGGTAAAGAGGGTGTGAATATGAAAGGAAGGCTGGGGAAGAAAATTGAATCTTTTGAATTCAACAATTTTTTAACAGATAGCTGTATAAAAAATTGTAACAAGCTATACTGGCTGAAAGATGATGTGGTCGAAGCTAAGAAATTGTGGGAGCTTGGGAAAGGTATTGGGGTTACTTTTGAAGGAGATGAAAGGTAGATTATTGAAAAAATAGTAGAGATGGAGAAAAGGGATAAAATAGGAGCTGAGAAGGCTATGAAGGAATGTTTGGAAGGGGTAAGTAAAGGTCATTAATGAAGATCATGTCCTTTAATATAAGAGGTTTGGGGGGAAAGTTAAGTGGAAATTTGTTAAAAGCATGGTAGTGAGGGAGGAGGTCCAAGTTCTTTGTATACAAGAGACAAAGAAACAAGTAATTAGTCAAGCTATGTGTAGTGCCTTATGGGGTGATTGTGAGGCTAGATGGTTGATGGTTCCTTCAAGTGGCCTAGTTGGAAGGCTACTGTGTCTATGGGATAAAGAAAGTTTTGAACTCGCCAATTCGTTTGTTGGAAATAGCTATATTGGAATGGAGGGAATTTGGAAAGAGTCAAACTCTTTGGTGGTGTTGGTTAATGCATATCTACCATGTGATAGAGAGAGCAAAATGATGGTATGGGAAAAGCTAAAACAAAGAAGGGAAACTAGTAACATCAAATGTTGGTGTGTTGTGGGAGATTTTAATTGTGTGAGGAGGCCGGAGGAGAGAGTAGGGGTAGGAAGGGAGGTGTATGGGAGAAGAAAGATGGGAGAATTTAATCAATTTATTGAAGATATGGAATTGTTAGACATTCCAATGGTGGGAAGAAAGTTTACACGGTTTCGGCCAAATGGGAGGGCAAGGAGTAGAATTGATAGAGTTGTGGTTTCTGGAGAATGGCTATCATCTTGGCCCGGTAGCACACAATATATATATTGGATAGAAACATATCCGATCATTGTCCAATTATTGTGAAAAATACATCTATTGATTGGAGACCAAAGCCATTCAAGGTCCTTGATTGTTGGTTTTTGGACAAAAGGTTTGAGGAGTATGTTAAAGGGGAATGGAGACAATTACAAGTGGAGGGATGGGGTGCTTTTGTACTCAAAGAAAAGTTAAAATCTCTAAAGGAGAAATTGAAATGGTGGAATAAAAATGTGTTTGGGAACTTAGAGAGAAGACATCAACACACTGAGGAGGAGATGAATGCACTTGCCAAAAAAGAGGAAGTTTTTGGATTAAATGAGGAGGAGATTTTGAAGAGAAAGACTCTACAAGAAGATTTTTGGAGTGTAGTTATGTGTAGTGAATCATTGCTAAACCAAAAAGCTAGAGTGAAGTGGCTTGTGGAAAGAGACCAAAACACTAGATTCTTCCATTGCTTGGTGAATTGGAGGAAAAAGAGAAATTTGTTGAGATGTCTTAACATTGATGGTGCTTGGGTGAAGGACCCTGGTAGGGCGAAGGAAGAGGCAAAGCAATTTTTTGCTAAGAGGTTTAGTGAGGAAGCATGGCTTAGACCAAAATTGGACGGAGTGTCTTTTGGTCAAATTTCTCAAGAGGAAAAATTTATGTTGATGGGAAGTTTTGTAGAAGAGATTAAAGAAGCCGTTTGGGATTGTGGGAATTTAAAGTCTCCGGGACCCGATGGATTTAATTTTAAATTCATTAAATCTTTTTTGGGAAGATCTCAAGGAGGATGTGATTAGATTTTTGAATGAATTCCATGAGCACGGTGTCTTCCCAAGGGGTTGTAATGCTTTTTTTTATCACATTGATTCCAAAGGTGGAGGTTCCTCTTCCCTAGTAGGTTGTATGTACAAGATTGTGGCTAAGGTGTTAGAAAATAGATTGAAGAAGGTACTTCCAAATGCCATTGATCAAAGACAAAGTGCATTCATAGGGGGAAGATCTTTACTACATGGAGTTTTGGTGGCTAATGAAACTATTGATGAAGCAAAGAGATTGAAGAAGAATTGCCTTATCTTTAAGGTTGACTACGAAAAAGCATATGATTCGGTCTCTTGGAACTTTTTGTTTTATATGTTGAAGAGGTTGGGTTTTGAAGACAAGTGGATTGATTGGATAAAAGGATGTCTATTTTCTAGTACCATGTCGGTGCTAGTCAATGGTAGTCCTTCTTCAGAATTTAAGCTACAAAGGGGTCTTAGACAAGGAGACCCTTTAGCTCCTTTCTTGTTTACGTTTGTGTCGGAAGGACTATGTGGGATGATGAGACAAGCCATTGGCAATAATATGTTTGCTAGCTTTAAGGTGGGACATGATCTTGTGGATGTTAATCTTCTACAATATGCCGACGATACACTCTTTTTTGGTGAAGCTTCCTTGAGCAATGTCTTCATGATAAAGAGCATACTTAGATGCTTTGAACTTGTCTCGGGATTGAAGGTAAACTTTCACAAAAGTAGCTTTGGAGCTATTGGGGTTGAGTCAAATGTATTGGAAAGGTATGTCGATTTGTTGAATTGTAGAATTCTCAAGTTACCTTTTACTTACCTTGGCATTCCAATTGGAGCAAATCCAAGGAGGGAAGCTACTTGGAGTATCATCATAGAAAAGATTTCAAAGAAGCTCTCTAGATAGAAACACAAATTGTTGTCGTTTGCGGGAAGAGTTAGTCTCATCAATTCGGTATTGAATTCCTTACCTATCTTCTTCATGTCTTTTTTCAAAATTCCTAAAGGAGTGATACAAAAAATTGTGAGGTTACAAAGATCTTTCTTGTGGGGAGGAAGTGATAATAGTAATAAAATTAGTTGGGTGAGGTGCGATAGAACTTGTCAACCAAAAAACCATGGAGGGTTAGGAATTAAAGATGTAGGTATGTTTAATGTTGCTTTACTTGGTAAATGGAGGTGGGATGTTTTCAATAAAAAAGAGTCTCTTTGGTGTAAAATTCTTACATCAAAATATGGTGGTTGGAGAGGGTTACTCCAAGAGGAGAGGAGAGAAAATACTTCAATTTGGTGGAGGGATTTATGCAAAACTTGTGGTGGGTTAGATGAAACAAATTGGTTCGGTAAATTAGTCAAGTGGAAGGTGGGTAAAGGTGAGGATTTTAATTTTTGGCATGATTGTTGGTTAATTGAGGATAATCTAGCTTTTAAATTCCCTAGATTGTACCGTAACTCTACTCAACAAAAATGTACCATTTCTGAGATGGATTGGTGGGATGGCGGGGTGTGGAGGTGGAACTTTAGGTGGCGTAGACAATGGTTTGCTTGGGAATCAAATATGGTAGACTTATTTGAAAATTTGGTGGGCTCGGGGGGGTTATGAGAATCCAAGAAGATGATTCTTGGTGCTGGCTGGGTGATAATTCGGGATTATTCTCTATTCACTCAGCTTATGAGTCACTAAGGGACACAAAGCTAGGAGGAATGCATGATGACATGTTTGCTTTGGTATGGAATATGAAGGTGCCACCAAAGGTGGCATTTTTTATTTGGAGGGTAATGCTAAATAGATTGCCCACGTTGGATAATCTCAGGCGCAGGAACATTCAACTGAATTCAAATGAAGAGAGGTGCCCTTTGTGTGCTCAACAAGAGGAAAATGTCAACCATATTTTATTTTCATGTGATGTTATTCAAGGCATATGGAAAACCTGTTATGCTTGGTTTAATTTAGCTACATTACTGCCTGATGACCCAATATCCCACTTTAAACAGCATGTGTTGATGTGCCAGAATATAGTGGAGCGACACAACTGGATGGTGGTTTGGGGGTCAGTGGTCTGGAACGTTTGGAGACATAGAAATAAGGCTGTGTTTCAAGGAGAAGTCGTTGGTAGGGAGACCATTTTCAATGATGTTATTTTTTACTCCTGGGCATGGCTGAAAAGTCTCTCAAAGAATTTTGACTATTCCTTCAATGTGTGGCAGAGCAACCCTGGACTCTGTCTAAATATGCAGATTGTCTCTGGAAGGACTTGATTTCTCATGCCTAGTGTTCGTGTGATATATTGGTCTTCGGGTGGTATATTGGTGATGATACACGTTATTTCAAGCACATACATGGTGGAATACAGCGTTTTGTTGGGGGTGATTTTTGCTAACATTGATGGAGATTATACAATGGTGGGAACGTTGTCTCAAATTCATTTTGTCTTTAGGACCTTTTGTTTTGGATTCAGTAAAAACAGTGGGAATAGGATCTGCACATGAGGGAAAGGATACTCTACATGTACATACTATATGAGGGTGGAATTATAATTACAAATCATGGATTTGTTGGGGTAGAGGATAGATATTTTGTAAGGGTGGGTACCCTTGTACCCTTATCCTCTATTTTAATGAAGTTTCTTTGCTGATTTAAAAAAAAAAAAAAAAGAAGTTGTGCAACTCCCCTACACCCTCCTCCCTCAACTTGAAGAAAAATCACAGGTTTTTTTTTTTTTTAATTTCTGAAGCAATCCTGTTAATATTTAAGGTATATATCCACGGACACTAAATCTGTGTACACCTCTTCTAACGAGAAAGCAAACCTTGATTTGCAACTTTATAAGGGATTAGTCCCTTATGCTAAATTCAAATCTCACGTGATTTATTACTTTATAACTCAGTTACTCAGTACCTTAAACTTGTCGAATAATGTATTGACGTGCCTCTCTATTCAAGTTTTTACTATTTTATTTTATTTTAAATGCTCGAAGGGTTACATTTATTATGCTATATATGTACGGATTGGTGAGTTCACGGAATCAAATTGAGGAATCTTAAATCAAATGGAGTTTTCTGCATGTGACCTACAATTGGAGTGGGTTGTTTGTATTAATTTTAGCCTAATCTTACCAAAAATAAAGTAAATAAATTTTCATAAAAAGTAGATAGAGAGAATACTGCATACTTGCTTCCGAACTGGACAAGCAGTCTCCATTGAACCACGGTAATAAGCTCGCGGACATGGATTCCCTTTTGCCATCTTCTGCCCATACTTTCTCCATTGACATCCATCCGAAATCTGTGATGAATTGATGAAAAGAAAATTAACATCTAGTAGCAGTTATAAGTTTATAGCACAGAAATTCAATAATTAATTCGTGAGCATAGCAACTCCCACCTCCAACTTTTGGCATTTCGATTGCCAACATATATATTACTCTTTTCGTCCCAAAATGATTGATGTTCAAAGTTTTTACAACATATATATTAAGAAAAACAAGTATTTCAAGACAATAATATTTATTAGGAGACAATTTTATTAAAATATTTTTATTCTCTTCTTAATTTTAATAAATGTATTATTAAGTCTTTCAAGATAACAATATTTATTAGATGGTAAAATTAGAATATATAATTTTATATTTTTTAAAAAACTAAAAACATCATTCAATATGAAATTCTTTTTTAATACAAAAATATCAATTAATTTAGGACGGAGGGAGTATTTTTTTAAACCGTGTGTTTCCCTTATCATTACAAGTATCCATAATAGTTACATTGTTACCACGATTCTTTTCTTGTAGCGTAGGTTTGATCGATCCTAATTAATACATTTCTTTTCTTATCCTCGTTCTTTTCTTGAAAAGCAACATTAAAAAGTGCAACATGTTTTTGTTTTCATATCCTCATTCTTTTCTTGAAAAGCAAAAGTCTAGGGAATTGTGCATCGTAAAAGTTGCTCATCACCATATATTACCAGAGTCACCATCAAGAAGGCATGAATAGTGTATTATGAAATTCTAAGGTAATTCGGCTATACCCTTTACAACTTCTTGCATAAATCAAACGTAGTAATAATTCGTCGTAGTTACTTTTTAATTTTTGAATAATTTAAATTTCATGTATGTATATATAACTTCTTTATGAAACCTTCCATGTCTAAATTAGAGGTGGCACATGGGTCCACGGGCTAAGGTATAAAAAGTGGATTGGTTTAGTCTGACCTGAATTTCTTATGAGTCACAAATTTATTAGTTCGGTTTGGGCTGGCCAAAACCTGCTTTCTTTATTTGCCTAAATTTATATAAATTTTATAAGATAATTAAAAATAAAATAATATTGGACCAAATAGGCCTAGTTGTTTTTAGGCCAACATTTTATGATCTGGGCTGACTCTTCAAGCCAAACTGGCATAATTTTTTCGCTGGGCATCATCCCTTCTTCACCTCAACTCAATCTTCACCACACATATCTAGCACCATATAGTGACCACCTCAACTCAATTTTTGCCACACACATCTAGCACGATATCAATGACCACAACATTCTTTAGAACGGATTCAAGATAAAGCTTAGGAATCTCACCCATCGTTAGCACATCATATTCTGATTGTAATCGTGAGATGAAATAATTCTTTGATAAACTTTGCACATAATATTATTATTCAATTAACAAACAGATTTCAAAAAACAATACAATTGTATATGCAAAACACTATTATTCAATTCAAAATCATATTTCAAATAATATACAGGTCATTGTGGATAATAATACTATTCAATTTAAAATCAGATTTCAACAAATAATACTAATCTATATGCATAATACTATTACTTAATTCAAAACCAAATTTCAAGAATGAACAACTCTTATGCATTTCGTTCATACAATCCTATAAGGAGATTGAACAATTCTCACACAGTGGAAAAATTGAAATGGGAGGGTGCGAGAAGAAAAATAAAAAACATTAGGGAACACAACACTGCACAGGGGTAAGTCTTATATCTCAGGATTCTTTCGCTTTTTTCTCAATTTGATATTTTGTACTACCTTTCTTTAGATCCCCACCCCTAACCCCTTTCTCCATACTACCGCTCTCTTTAGTCTCATGGCAATGCCATCAAATTTTCATTTTTATTAAATGCGGCATAAAAGATCAGAGCCTTACAAACATCAGGTGATTATATTCTTTTTGTGTTTTCGTCTGTTGGTTTTAAATAATTAAAAGTGAAAAAATTATCAGGAAGGAAACATATATTATACTTTAATAATTATAATGAAAAATTTTATTATGAAAGAAAGTATTTAATTTATTTTACATTTTAACGTAATAAACATTGTCTTTTTTAATATAAAAAAATTTCCTTTAATTGCTTGGATGTAGATTTCTCTTTTTCACAATAAGAGATCTACTTTAAAAAATAAAGTGAGCAGTAGAATCCTTTAAAAAAGGAATTAATTTGTATTATAATTAACTAAATATACCTTAAAATCAATATAATAGGTAGATTTTTTTTCATAATCAAATATTGAATTTGGCTAAGCAATACAAGTTTCGCCACACCTGGCCTACCATTCAGTACAAAGATGCAAAGAGATGATAAATCCTTGTCACAGCAGGACCATCATGATGAAAATAATGTAAATATGTGACCTAGTTCAACACCCTAAAACACCAAACTCGGAATATGATAGGTCATAAATTTGCAATGACATCCACTAAAGCATGCACGTCATGAAGGGGGAGGCAAATCTTGATGCATTCAACTTGCTGGATTAATACACCAACCAGAGAAGCATAAACAAGACCCCTTACCCTAATTGTTAACCAAGACCAAGACATGGCCTTTATGTGAGAAAAAATTGCAGTCATATCAAATGTAGCACCCCGAAATACAATTCTATTTCTACCACAGGCCCCACACAACCGCATGCCAAATTAAAATAAGAAATGAACCTTGCAAAGCTTCCGCCCTCTCAGAAAAAGGCCATGTTGAATATAGTGATGGTGTGAATGTTGATGAAGTACCAAAGAAAATCCAATCCAATGATATATAAGAGACCATACCTTATGCGAATGAAGGTAGGTGAAGAAAAGATGGCTTATTTCTTCCATGTTTTGGAAACAAAAAATATTGCCCTGATTTTGATATTCTGGTATAACCCCACAACGGTGCAGCTGCACCCAAGTTGGCAAGCGATCTAGCAACAACCTCCATAAAGAAATAAAAAATAAAATAAAAAGAACCTTTGAAGGCAAAGAGCAACGCCAAAACTTCTTGAACATAAATTTTGCAGTGTGCATTTGAAGAGATTGCCTATGTGGGGATTATAAAAGGCAATGTGCAACATCATTCCCTTTTAGTCACTATAGTTTAAACATTTTGGTCTTTATAATTGAAATTTTTTTTATCCCTTTAGTCCTCATTATCTAAATTCACCTAATGTCATTATATCAAATATTTTAAAACTGCTACAAATTTGAAGCTGACAGTGAAAAACCACAAAAAGAATTTAGACAAATTGAGTTTTGTACATAACATATAGATAGATACATACATACATACATAGATACATAGATAGATAGCCACACATATAGGTATTATGTTTTAACATTTTATTTTTATTCAATCTTAAGAAATATAATATTATAATAAATATCATAATTAACATATTATAAGTAAAATTAGGAGGCCAATAACAATAAAACTATATCTATTAAATGTAAAAGACATTTTAATTTGGCTATATATTATGAAATGTGTTATATAAAAATTAATTAATAGAAATAAGGATTTTTTCAATATATAAAAATTAAAAATAATTCATCATGATTTATTTGAAATGATAATTAATTTTGGAAATTAAGAGATAAATAATCATTATTATTGTATCTAAATGTACCCATATAAATTTTGACTGTTATAATTTTTAAATATTGTTAAATATAAATGTAGTCAAAATATTAAAAATAAAAATTAAGTATAGGTATTAATTTCGTAATATTTTCTATTTTTAAAATTTATTAATATTTATGATATATATATATATATATAATAAATAACATAATTTATATATTATAAGTAAATTTGACTGGTCAATAACAATAAATACTATATTTAATTACCCTTTTGGTCTCTATAGTTGCAACAACATTCCCTCTTAATCCCCATGGTTTAAACATTTTGGTCTTTATAGTTGCAATTTTTTAACCCATTTAGTTCTCATTGTCTAAACTCACATGATGTTATTACATAAGATATTTTAAAACTGCTACAAATCTGAATCTGACAATGAAAACCGCCAAAAATTTAGATAATTTGAGTTTCGTAACAGATAGGTATCATAGATAGATAGATAGTCACACCTATAGGAATTATTGTGTAACAACTTCTTTTTATTCAATCTTAATAAATATAATACATATAAAAATATCATAATTAATATATTATAAGTAAAATTGGGTGACCAATAACAATAAAAAAATATATTTATTAAATGTAATATACATTTTAATTTGGCTATATATTATGAAATATGTTTTATAAAATTAATTTATAAAAATTGAAAATAATTGATCATGATTTATTTGAAATGATAATTAATTGCGGAAATTAATAGATAAAGAATCACTATTATTGTATCTACATGTATTTCTATACATTGTATTGATAAATATCTTTGACTTTTATAGTTATTAAATACTGATAAATATAAATGTAGTCAAAATATTAAACATAAAAATTAAGTATAGGTATTAATTTTGTAATATTTACTATTTTTAATATTTAATATTTATAATATATATAATAAATAACATAATTCAAATATTATAAGTTGACTGGTCAATAACAATAAATACTATATTTCTTAAATGTAATATACTTTTTAATATGTCTATTTTGGAAATATGTTTTTTTTAAGAAATAACATAAAAATAAGGATTTTTTAATATAAAAAAATTGAAAATACTATCTTATTATTTTTTTCAATTCAAACCACACACTCACAATTGTCTATATAATGTTTGCTTAACCAATCTAGTGGTACAACACACATCAGTGAATCTAAGGCCTTGTTGCAATTGGTGTTTGTCATTTCAAATTTTTGTTCAAATATTAAACCTTTTGTTTTTTTGCTTTACAATGAAGGGAGATGAATTTGATAACTCAAAATCATCTAAAACTCCAAATCCTTACCCTCATTTCCTTCCATCTCCCTTGTGCAACAACACATACCTTCCACCTTTTCAAATCTGCACTCGCCTTTCTGCATACAATGCTGCACATCAAGCTCCAAGTACTGAACCTCGTAGCATTCCTGGTATGTGTTTCAAAAGCCTACCCTTTATTTCTTTTTGTTTTTATTTTTAACATATTTTGTTCCATTATTTTACTGCTTTGGATGGGAAATTGATGGTTGAGGTTTAGTTATGGTTATGGCTATGGATTAACTTTTTGTTTGTTTCAATTTGATTGCACATTTTTTAATTAGATGAATTTTGTTTTAATTTAGTTTATTTGTGTGTTTGGCAAA
The DNA here is from genome assembly GCA_026413185.1 of Pueraria montana var. lobata. Lineage (NCBI taxonomy): Eukaryota > Viridiplantae > Streptophyta > Magnoliopsida > Fabales > Fabaceae > Pueraria > Pueraria montana. The sequence goes on from CM048655.1 coordinate 11,636,236, forward strand.
TTAATATAAAAAAGGGTTCATTTTTTTACAGAGCAAGACCAGGATCGACTAGTGCAGTGTCTTGAAGGGCACGTTCGCCATTCTGAGAAACTATTTCATCACCCGAACAATCACATTCACCATGTTAAGGAACACTTTCATCACTTCAATGATCACATTCACTGTTTTATGGAACAGTTTCAACACTTTGATGAACAGTTTCAACGACTTCAAAGTCACATTCAGCTCCTTGAAAGCCGCATTCAAAATTGTGAAGACTTTTTTCAGCTCTATGAAAGTTGCATTCAAAATTCTGAAGAACAGGCTCAACGCCATGAAGATCACCTCCAGCTCCTCAAAAGTATCATTCAAAATTGTGAACAACAGTTTCAACACAATTCAAGTCAACTCCAGCTCCTTCAAAGTCACATCCAACATTTTGAGGGACAGGTTCAGAGCCTTCAAAGTCATCTCCAGCACCTTCAAAGTCACCTCCAACTCATTGAAGGTTGCATTCAACGCCTTCAAGGTCGCATTTGGCATCATCAAAAGCATATTTAAGATTTGGGTAGCAACCTTTGGTATATCAACATACCCAGTCCTGGTTCTTCAACTGGTTCGAGCTAGTGGGGTGGCAACATAGAGAGTGGCTTTTCAAGGAATTTATGAAGACGACAATTTGGACTTGTTCACTTATTTATGTTGAAATTCATTTCTTTTTTCCCTTTTGCATTACAAAATTCATATCTACACCCATTGGTTATGTAATAAATTAGGACTTGATCACTTATTTCTGTTGAAATCGATTTCTTTTTTCGCTCTTGCTTAATAAATTTTATATCTACACCCATTGTTTATGTAACACCTATATTTTCCTCTGTTTTAATTAATAAATTGAATGAAAGTTCTCACTTAGTCTTTGATAAAATCAATTGGTTTATAAAAATAAATTGATTGAAAATAATTACAAGAGATAATTAAACTAAATTTCATGAAAATTAATTAATAAATATGTATTATTTTATGATTTAAGTTTCAATAGAAGATTCTACTGAAGCCAGGATTGCTTTGCACATTGACAATGTAAGAATATATTATGGAAGTGATAAAGAGTCAAGAAAATTAAAAGGCTTAAATATGTTTTTTGTCCCTAAAAAATTTATGGATTTTGCATTTCGTCCCTAATTAATTTTTCTTGATTCTTGGTCCCTAAAATAAAATTTATTTTGTATTTGGTCTCTATTGTTATGTTGGCTCTATCGATGGTTGTGATAAAATAAAAAAAAAGTTCAAGGACAAAAAAAAATCTAAAAATATTTCAAGGACTACTTAACAGAGCCAACATATTGGTTAGGACGAAATACAAAATAATTTTTTTTTCAAACACCAAATGCAAAATTCGTAAATTTTTTAGGGACGAAAAGTCAAGAAAAAAATCTATTAGGGACCAAATTCAAAATCCATACTTTTTTTTGGACCAAAAACATTTTAAGCCATGATTTATTGATAATTAGTTTCTATTAAATATAATTAGTGCCTGTAAAATTTATTTGATTCTAACTTCGTTGATTAAAATAATACTAGTAATATTTAAATACGACTTTATAGAATGTGAATTTGAATGTTTTTCGTGTAACACCCTTACTTTTGCTTATTTGAACTATTTTTCTCTATTGGGTTAAACATTTTTTTTTCATTCCTCTCAATACAAAAAGGTTTTCTTTTAGTCCCTCCTTTTGAAAGTGTTGACTTTTGGCCATCCATTATAAAAATTTGTCATAATAAACCTTTGTCACTAACTTTGTTAGACGAAGATAATGGAGATATACTCTGTGGCAATTTTTGACCACCACAAAATGCGAATTATGGATCTGCAATTTGTAGCAGTTTTAACCACCACACAATACCCTCACCCTGCTTATTTTCGCTGGGCATCATCCCTTCTTCACCTCAACTCAATCTTCACCACACACATCAACCACAATATCAGTAACCACCTCAACTCAATTTTTGCCACACACATCTAGCACAATATTAGTGACCATGGCATTCTTCACAATGGATCCGAGATAAAGCTTAGTAATCTCGCCCATCTTTAGCACATCATATTCTGATTGTAATCGTGAGATTAAATAATTTTTTAGTAAACTTGCGCATAATCTTATTATTCAATTAAAAATCAAATTTCAACAAACAATACGATTGTATATGCAAAACACTATTATTCAATTCAAAATCAGATTTCAAAGAATATACAAGTGTTTGTGCATAATAATGCTATTCAATTTAAAATCATATTTCAATGAACAATACCAATGTATATGCCTAATACTATTATTTAATTCAAAACCAAATTTCAATATTGAACAACTCCTATTCGTTTCGTTCATACAATCAGGGACGGAACCAACAAAAATGTTAGGGGGCGAAAATGCAAAAACTTATCAATGCAATAAGTAAAATTAAAAATACCTAATTTTTACTATTAATAATTAAGCTAAATTGTAATTTTTGTCCTTCTTTAATTTCTGAACCGTGATTTTGGTCCCCCTATTTTTTTTCCAATATTTTAGTCCCTACATTTTAGAAATCCATAATTTTGGTTCGTTTCTTAATTTTGCATATATTTTCTTTCTTTTATTCTAATTGAATCCTAGATCTAACATATTTAGGTACCATCAAGAAATAATTTAATTAATTAAAATGTAAAAATAAAAAATAAACATATGTAAAATTGAGATTTAGACAAAAATTATGGATTTTCTAAAATATAAAAACTAATATTACAAAAATAAAATAAATAGAATAATCAAAATCTCAAATCAAAGTTTAAAAGGGACCATAATTATAATTTAACTTAATAAAGTCTAATGAAAAATAAAATATCATATATTCTAATCACGTCAAAGTAAATATAACTACTACACAAAAAAAAATAGTAAATATAATACTTTGAAAGTAGATATTTCTGTTATAATTTTTTTTTAAAATAGATGTCTTTCCCATTGCAACAAACATGTGAGTTCTATCTCTTACTATTAGGATCAAATATTAACGGTGGGTGGGGGAATTTGAGTTTTATGACTTTATCTCAAATGTTAGAACTAGGAAAGTGGGGCAATATATTTTTTTACATGTAGATATAAACTAATTTTAATATCTTAGGGGGGTAATGACCTTGCTGGAACATACGTAGTTCCATTTCTACATACAATCCTAGAAGGAGATTGAACAATTTTCATACAGTGGAAAAATTGAAATGGGAGGATGCAAGAAGGAAAGTAAAGAACATTAGAGAACTGCACTGGGGTAAGTCTCATATCTCAGGATTCTTTCGCTTTTTTCTCAAATTGATATTTTGTACTACCTTTCTTTTAGATCCCGACCCCAAACTCCTTTCTCCATACTATTGCCATCTTTAGTCTTATGGCAATGTCGTCACATTTTCATTTTTATTAATTGCGGCATAAAAGATCCAAGCCTACAAACATCGGGGTGATTATATTCTTTTTGTGTTTTTGTCTGTTGGACCATGTTGAATATAGTGGTGGTGTGAATGTTGATGAAGTACCATAGAAAAGCCAATCCAATGATATATAAGAGACCATACCTTATGCGAATGAGGGCAGGTGAAGAAAAGATGGCTTATGTCTTCCGTGCTTTGGAAACAAAAAACTGTGCCCTAACCTGGATATTCTGGCATGACCACACAACAGTGCAACTACACCCGAGTTGGCAAGCGATCTAGCAACAACCTCCATAAAAGAAGAATAATAACCTTTGAAGGCAAAGAGCAACGTCATAACTTCTTGAACGTAAATTCTGCAGTGTGCATTTGAAGAGATTGTCTATTTGGGGATTGTAAAAGGCAATGTGCAACATCATTCCCTTTTAGTCCCTATAGTTTAAACATTTTGGTCTTTATAGTTGCAATTTTTTTTAACCCTTTAGTCCTCATTGTCTAAAATCACCTAATGTTATTACATCAAATATTTTCAAACTGCTACAAATTTGAAGCTGACAGTGAAAAATCACAAAAAAATTTAGACAATTTGAGTTTTGTAACATATTGGTATCATGGATAGATAGATAGATAGATAGACAATCAAACATATAGGTATTGTTTTGTAACATCTTTTTTTATTTAATATTAATAAATATAATATATATAAAAAATATCATAAATTTATATATTATAAGTAAAATTGCGAGGCCAATAACAATAAAAACTATATTTATTAAATGTAATCTACATTTTAATTTATTTTATATTTTTAACGTAATAAACATTGTCATTTTTAATAAAAAACTTTTCCTTTAATTGCTTAATTAGATGTAGATTTCTCTTTTTCACAATAAGATATTTACTTTAAAAAATAAAGCGAGGAGTACAATCCTTTAAGAAAGAAATTAATTTGAATTATAATTAACTACATATGCCTTAAAATAATATAATAGGTAGATTTTTTTTATAATCAAAATATATTTATTGAATTTAGCTAAGCAATACAAGTTATGCCACACCTGCAAGCCTACCATTTAGTACAAAGATGTAAAGAGATGATAAATCATTGTCACAACACGACCATCATGATGAAATAATGTAAATATTGTGACCTAGTTCAACACCCTAAAACACCAAACTCAGAATATGATAGGTTATAAATTTGCAATGACATTCACTAAAGCATGCAGATCATGAAGGGGGAGGCAAATCTTGATGCATTCAACTTAATGGATTAATGCACCAACTCAAGAAGCAAAAATAAGACCCCTTACCCTAGCTGTGAACCAAGACCAAGACATTGAAATACAGGGAACACACTAGAAAGGGGGTTGAATAGTGTGTTTGATAAAAACTTTAAAACCTTTTCACAAATATGGAGGTTTCTTAAAATCAGATTTTATAAGGGACTTGCAAAATGCAGAGTTTTTTAGACTATCCAGTAGTTGAAAATCACAGTTATGTTGAAACTGTGTTTTGACATATCGTCGAATAACTAAAATAGCTTTCACAAACAAATTTTTAAAGTAAAGACTTGTGCGTCCAATGTGCAAAAAATAAACACAAGAGATAAACGAGTTAAGCTAAAAGCAATAGAGTAAAACACTTGGTTTATACTAGTTCACTCAATCTGAACTATGTCAAGTTCTCCTTCAAAAACCTTTTGAAGGATTCCACTAATCAAACACTAATTACAAACAAGTGTTATACCCTACCACTTCTAGCTACAACAAGTATTCTTAAGGCCACTTCTGGCACACCTTTAATCTCCCCTGAGATTAAAGAACACCCATGCCTTCCTCACTTGCAGGTTTCAGAGGAATCAAAGAATGCCTCCTAAACGTGTCGGATTGTAACAAACACACCTAGGCCTATTCAAGGGGTAAAAAGAACTCAAACTTGGAGCTCGGATACACCCAACAGGATTGTAATCCCGCATGGCAAGTAAAATTTTGAAAAATCATCATTTTGGCATCAGGTAAGCACTAGGACCCATCAGGTAGCCAACATAGCTCGTTAGGTGGATTTGTGCAATGCTAGTTCAATTTTTCGTCCTCCACGTTATTTATAATCAAAACTAGCTTCCAGTGTCTGAACAAAAGTTGTATATAATTTTGTCCATGAAACAATGGCATCGGTCCCATGTCATTAATATATCTACAACTCACAATATGTTAAAAAGTGTTGTCAGGATATAACACGTCAATTTCAACTTCAAGCTTAATTTCCTCTATGATCCATGTTGAATTTGATCAAACTCTCTTCATCGAACAAGCATATTTATATTTAAGTTTCCATAAAGACTAAGACCACTTCAATCTCATTCTTAAAGTCCAAGATGTGACCAAAAAAAAGGAGGAAAGGTTGAAGTTTAAGTCCAAAATATAAAGCTTTTCATTATTGCTCATTTTCCCTACATTCAGAACCTAAGAATATTAGTGTAATTGTGCACCTTTTTCCATTTAAACCATTCAAAACATGAATTGCAAGAAAATATATACATGAGTTATTTTCTCAAAATATTCACTAGTGTAATGCATTAAAACATGTCAAAAAGCTCTATAAATCTACATATGTTGTAGATTTACCAACATCTGCTTAATTCGCCCTTGAACCATATTGTATTGAGAGAGAGAGAGACCTTGCTCTTATACCACTTTGTAACGCCTAACTGCTTTTAGGATTGACAATTGTTTCCACAAACTAACACAAGACTTTTCAACGTGCTTTGGATTCATTAATACACTTTGTATGAAACTTCCTAGATGGTCACCCATTCTTAAATTGCTTCAAGTCAAGCATACTTACCTGTAGAGTTCTTAAGTGACGAGTTACCAAAATGTAGACGTATCTTATTGGTATAGGTAATACTAATAATTAATTCCTTTAAGTCATTCTCAATTGTATAGTTTCATGCCTACATAACCTCTAGATTCCTCTCATTCTGGTGCGCATTTGATTCTTTCATATGTCCCCCATGCTCCCACTAGAAGACTGCCATGGTGTCGCTCCATATGTTTTGAATTGGAATTTATTTGATTTAGAAACCATTTCCTATGCTTGACACTTGGCAAAAAAATATTATTAGCATTAATTCTAATTTAAAATATTTGATTAACGATTTTGCTTTCATTAGTTTAGACAACTTACCTATTCTGAGTACAAGTAAAAAAGTAAGTAAAATCATTGAAATAAAATTAATTTCAAACATCTTTCTTTGGTGTTCTAAACATGGAAATTGATAAGATCTTAGCAGGGGTGTTAGTGTTCCATAGCTCTTAAGTACATCTTTGTGATGATAAGATCTCATAATCATTAACAATGCTCTAAAGTTCAACTTCTACCTTACACAATAGGAAAATGATCAACTGCACTCATTCCAAAACCAAGTGACACTGATAATTACTTCATCTTAATAATAGATGTTATGGCAGCCATAAGAGCTGCACTGAATTTCGGGTCTACAGTGACCACAACTGTTGCTGCATTTATTGTGTCAACATATGAAGTAGTTTTTGTTCCTTGAGATATGTAAGCTAGAAAGATTAATCCGGTCAAAAATGTTTGGAGCTGATGACATAAACTTCTGAGCCAAAAGTGGGGAAAGAAGGCTATGTTGGTTATCCTGTGGTGCCCCTTGTAGTAGCTGTGAGGAATTATTGGTAGCACTTTGAGTGAGATCCAAAGTGATAGTGGGAAATGGAGCTAAAGTTGAGATGGTTGCTATGTTCTGTGAAAATGGAAGTGCTACACTTTCCAATATGTTTGGGTGTATAAGGCCATATGAACGTGGCATTTCTTAGAAAGTGAGTTTGGACCTATCTCAAACTTACAAAACCGACTTGTATGGTGAGGGTTGCCCCCACTTATATACACTAATTTGGCCATATCACTAGTCAATGTGGGATCTCTAGCACACCCCCTCATGTCGAGGACTGGATATCTCGAGATAATAGGTCCAATAATATATCGCTAGGATAGGCTCTACTACCATCTTAGAAAATGGGTTTGGGCCTAACTCAACCTTACAAAATCGGCTTGGAAGGTAAGGGTTGCTCATACTTATATACACTAACTTGGTCATATCACTAGTCAATGTGGGATCTCCAACAACATTGATCCTGAAAGAAGAAGCATTGATGCAGCTGCAGATGTAGTGGCTGCCATTGCCTTGGCAGTGGGAGGGAGTATATGATTTTGCTGCCCTTCATATGTTGTGATCAACACACTTTGATCCTCAACACTCCTTTGTACCTTTAAAGAAACATCAATCCACTAGTTATTAATTGGTGCAACTTCTTGTTACAAATATATATTCTTTGTCAAAAATGACCTTAAAGTCAAGTGGCTTCCAAAGTTTTTTTCTTTTAAGAATTACATATGAATCTCAAATATGATTTGTAATGAGTCTAAATAGTTTGTGACAATTAGTTCAAAACTTATCCTATGAGAGCTTGTGTAAGAAGCACTCTACTTCCATTTGTGGTTGCAATTAAGAGGGTCATTTTGAAACAAGTAAAAATTTTATGAAACAAATCATAAATCATTTTCATAATTTTAATTAAGCACGCATCTTTTTATGTTTGGGTACCAATAATAAGTCTGTATAAATTTTAGGCTTAAATACTTTTTTAGTCCTTGCAATTTAGCATTTTTTTGTTTTTTGTCTTTTAAAAAAAATAGTTTTAGTCCTTGAAAATTATATTTGTTTTGTTTTTCTTCCTTGCAAATTATATTTGTTTTGTTTTTCGTCCTTAAAGTGGTTTAGATAGCACTTTGAACAATAAAAAAAACGCTTTGAACAATGAAAAAAACTCTATCTAAACTACTTTAAGGATAAAAAACAAAACAAACATAATTTGCAATGACTAAAACAAAAATAAAATTACAAGGACGAAAAGTAAAAAAACGCTAAATTACAAGGATTAAAAATGTATTTAAACCTAAATTTTATAAAAATTCTTTCAAATGTCTCGTTAATCTACTTTCCCTCCCCCGGCATCCTCATCCTTTGTTGCCAGCTAAAAAAAATGCTTGTAATGACATTCATTGTAAAAGCAGTTTAAACTAGTTTTCAACTAAGTTAAATTTAATTATAAACTAATTAACTCAATTTTATTTAGGCTTATGTAACTACTATCATCTAATTAATGTGCATCGATCGTTTCTGAAGTTGTGCAACTCCCCTACACCCTCCTCCCTCAACTTGAAGAAAAATCACAGGTTTTTTTTTTTTTTTTTTTAATTTCTGAAGCAACCCTGTTAATATTTAAGGTATATATCCACGGACACTAAATCTGTGTACACCTCTTCTAACGAGAAAGCAAACCTTGATTTGCAACTTTATAAGGGATTAGCCCCTTATGCTAAATTCAAATCTCACATGATTTAATACTTTATACTTCTCCCATTTCTTTTTATCTGTCATTTAAGGTTTAAATGTAGAAACCAAGGAATGCATTAAATTTTCTTGATTATAAAAAAATAATTATGGGATTTCCTATTTTATCCTCTTTTCATTTCTACTCTATAATAAATACATGTGTAAATTCATTAAAAATTAGGAGAGAAGTAAGGGTATGATTGATAAAAGAGTAATTAGTGTGATCTTGAATTTTACAAACGATAGATAAATAGAAACAACTTTTTTTTTAAAAAATCCGACACTTAAAAAGAAACGGAGAGAGTAACTCAGTTACTTAAACTTGTCGAATAATGTATTGACGTGCCTCTCTATTCAAGTTTTTTACTATTTTATTTTATTTTTAATGCTCGAAGGGTTACATTTATTATGCTATATATGTACGGATTGGTGAGTTCACGGAAAATCAAATTGAGGAATCTTAAATCACATGGAGTTTTCTACATGTGACCTACAATTGGAGTGGGTTGTTTGCATTAATTTAATTTAGCCTAATCTTACCAAAAATAAAGTAAATAAATTTTTATAAAAAGTAGATAGAGAGAATAGTGCATACTTGCTTCCGAACTGGACAAGCAGTCCCCATTGAGCAACGATAATAAGCTCGCGGACATGGATTCCCTTTTGCCATCTTCTGCCCATACTTTCTCCATTGACATCCATTTGAAATCTGTGATGAATTGGTGAAAAGAAAATTAACATCTAGTAGCAGTTATAAGTTTATAGCACAGAAATTCAATAATTAATTCGTGAGCATAGCAACTCCCACCTCCAACTTTTGGCATTTCGATTGCCAACATATATATTACTCTTTTCGTCCCAAAATGATTGATGTTCAAAGTTTTTACAACATATATATTAAGAAAAACAAGTATTTCAAGACAATAATATTTATTAGGAGACAATTTTATTAAAATATTTTTATTCTCTTCTTAATTTTAATAAATGTATTATTAAGTCTTTCAAGATAACAATATTTATTAGATGATAAAATTAGAATATATAATTTTATATTTTTTAAACAACTAAAAACATCATTCAATATGAAATTCTTTTTTAATACAAAAATATCAATTAATTTAGGACGGAGGGAGTATTTTTTTAAACCGTGTGTTTCCCTTATCATTACAAGTATCCATAATAGTTACATTGTTACCACGATTCTTTTCTTGTAGCGTAGGTTTGATCGATCCTAATTAATACATTTCTTTTCTTATCCTCGTTCTTTTCTTGAAAAGCAACATTAAAAAGTGCAACATGTTTTTGTTTTCATATCCTCATTCTTTTCTTGAAAAGCAAAAGTCTAGGGAATTGTGCATCGTAAAAGTTGCTCATCACCATATATTACCAGAGTCACCATCAAGAAGGCATGAATAGTGTATTATGAAATTCTAAGGTAATTCGGCTATACCCTTTACAACTTCTTGCATAAATCAAACGTAGTAATAATTCGTCGTAGTTACTTTTTAATTTTTGAATAATTTAAATTTCATGTATGTATATATAACTTCTTTATGAAACCTTCCATGTCTAAATTAGAGGTGGCACATGGGTCCACGGGCTAAGGTATAAAAAGTGGATTGGTTTAGTCTGACCTGAATTTCTTATGAGTCACAAATTTATTAGTTCGGTTTGGGCTGGCCAAAACCTGCTTTCTTTATTTGCCTAAATTTATATAAATTTTATAAGATAATTAAAAATAAAATAATATTGGACCAAATAGGCCTAGTTGTTTTTAGGGCAACATTTTATGATCCGGGCTGACTCTTCAAGCCAAACTGGCATAATTTTTTCGCTGGGCATCATCCCTTCTTCACCTCAACTCAATCTTCACCACACATATCTAGCACCATATAGTGACCACCTCAACTCAATTTTTGCCACACACATCTAGCACGATATCAGTGACCACAACATTCTTTAGAACGGATTCAAGATAAAGCTTAGGAATCTCACCCATCGTTAGCACATCATATTCTGATTGTAATCGTGAGATGAAATAATTCTTTGATAAACTTTGCACATAATATTATTATTCAATTAACAAACAGATTTCAAAAAACAATACAATTGTATATGCAAAACACTATTATTCAATTCAAAATCATATTTCAAAGAATATACAGGTCATCGTGGATAATAATACTATTCAATTTAAAATCATATTTCAACAAATAATACTAATCTATATGCATAATACTATTACTTAATTCAAAACCAAATTTCAAGAATGAACAACTCTTATGCATTTCGTTCATACAATTCTATAAGGAGATTGAACAATTCTCACACAGTGGAAAAATTGAAATGGGAGGGTGCGAGAAGAAAAATAAAAAACATTAGGGAACACAACACTGCACAGGGGTAAGTCTCATATCTCAGGATTCTTTCGCTTTTTTCTCAATTTGATATTTTGTACTACCTTTCTTTTAGATCCCCACCCCTAACCCCTTTCTCCATACTACCGCTCTCTTTAGTCTCATGGCAATGCCATCAAATTTTCATTTTTATTAATTGCGGCATAAAAGATCAGAGCCTTACAAACATCAGGTGATTATATTCTTTTTGTGTTTTCGTCTGTTGGTTTTAAATAATTAAAAGTGAAAAAATTAGCAGGAAGGAAACATATATTATACTTTAATAATTATAATGAAAAATTTTATTATGAAAGAAAGTATTTAATTTATTTTACATTTTAACGTAATAAACATTGTCTTTTTTAATATATAAAAATTTCCTTTAATTGCTTGGATGTAGATTTCTCTTTTTCACAATAAGAGATCTACTTTAAAAAATAAAGTGAGCAGTAGAATCCTTTAAAAAAGGAATTAATTTGTATTATAATTAACTAAATATACCTTAAAATCAATATAATAGGTAGATTTTTTTTCATAATCAAATATTGAATTTAGCTAAGCAATACAAGTTTCGCCACACCTGGCCTACCATTCAGTACAAAGATGCAAAGAGATGATAAATCCTTGTCACAGCAGGACCATCATGATGAAAATAGTGTAAATATGTGACCTAGTTCAACACCCTAAAACACCAAACTCGGAATATGATAGGTCATAAATTTGCAATGACATCCACTAAAGCATGCACGTCATGAAGGGGGAGGCAAATCTTGATGCATTCAACTTGCTGGATTAATGCACCAACCAGAGAAGCATAAACAATACCCCTTACCCTAATTGTTAACCAAGACCAAGACATGGCCTTTATGTGAGAAAAATTGCAGTCATATCAAATGTAGCACCCCGAAATACAATTCTATTTCTACCACAGGTCCCACACAACCGCATGCCAAATTAAAATAAGAAATGAACCTTGCAAAGTTTTCGCCCTCTCAGAAAAAGGCCATGTTGAATATAGTGATGGTGTGAATGTTGATGAAGTACCAAAGAAAATCCAATCCAATGATATATAAGAGACCATACCTTATGCGAATGAAGGTAGGTGAAGAAAAGATGGCTTATTTCTTCCATGTTTTGGAAACAAAAAATATTGCCCTGACTTTGATATTTTGGTATAACCCCACAATGGTGCAGCTGCACCCAAGTTGGCAAGTGATCTAGCAATAACCTCCATAAAGAAATAAAAAATAAAATAAAAAGAACCTTTGAAGGCAAAGAGCAACGCCAAAACTTCTTGAACATAAATTTTGCAATGTGCATTTGAAGAGATTGCCTATGTGGGGATTATAAAAGGCAATGTGCAACATCATTCCCTTTTAGTCACTATAGTTTAAACATTTTGGTCTTTATAATTGAAATTTTTTTTATCCCTTTAGTCCTCATTATCTAAATTCACCTAATGTCATTATATCAAATATTTTAAAACTGCTACAAATTTGAAGCTGACAGTGAAAAACCACAAAAAGAATTTAGACAAATTGAGTTTTGTACGTAACATATAGATAGATAGATACATACATACATAGATACATAGATAGATAGCCACACATATAGGTATTATGTTTTAACATTTTATTTTTATTCAATCTTAAGAAATATAATATGTATAATAAATATCATAATTAATATATTATAAGTAAAATTAGGAGGCCAATAACAATAAAACTATATCTATTAAATGTAAAAGACATTTTAATTTGGCTATATATTATGAAATGTGTTATATAAAAATTAATTAATAGAAATAAGGATTTTTTCAATATATAAAAATTAAAAATAATTCATCATGATTTATTTGAAATGATAATTAATTTTGGAAATTAAGAGATAAATAATCATTATTATTGTATCTAAATGTACCCATATAAATTTTGACTGTTATAATTTTTAAATATTGTTAAATATAAATGTAGTCAAAATATTAAAAATAAAAATTAAGTATAGGTATTAATTTCGTAATATTTTCTATTTTTAAAATTTATTAATATTTATGATATATATATATATATAATAAATAACATAATTCATATATTATAAGTAAATTTGACTGGTCAATAACAATAAATACTATATTTAATTACCCTTTTGGTCTCTATAGTTGCAACAACATTCCCTCTTAATCCCCATGGTTTAAACATTTTGGTCTTTATAGTTGCAATTTTTTAACCCTTTTAGTTCTCATTGTCTAAACTCACATGATGTTATTACATAAGATATTTTAAAACTGCTACAAATCTATCTGACAATGAAAACCGCCAAAAATTTAGATAATTTGAGTTTCGTAACAGATAGGTATAATAGATAGATAGATAGTCACACCTATAGGAATTATTGTGTAACAACTTCTTTTTATTCAATCTTAATAAATATAATACATATAAAAATATCATAATTAATATATTATAAGTAAAATTGGGTGACCAATAACAATAAAAAAATATATTTATTAAATGTAATATACATTTTAATTTGGCTATATATTATGAAATATGTTTTATAAAATTAATTTATAAAAATTGAAAATAATTGATCATGATTTATTTGAAATGGTAATTAATTAAGGAAATTAATAGATAAATAATCACTATTATTGTATCTACATGTATTTCTATACATTGTATTGATAAATATCTTTGACTTTTATAGTTATTAAATACTGATAAATATAAATGTAGTCAAAATATTAAACATAAAAATTAAGTATAGGTATTAATTTTGTAATATTTACTATTTTTAAAATTTAATATTTATAATATATATAATAAATAACATAATTCAAATATTATAAGTTGACTGGTCAATAACAATAAATACTATATTTATTAAATGTAATATACTTTTTAATATGTCTATTTTGGAAATATGTTTTTTTTAAGAAATAACATAAAAATAAGGATTTTTTAATATAAAAAAATTGAAAATACTATCTTATTATTTTTTTCAATTCAAACCACACACTCACAATTGTCTATATAATGTTTGCTTAACCAATCTAGTGGTACAACACACATCAGTGAATCTAAGGCCTTGTTGCAATTGGTGTTTGTCATTTCAAATTTTTGTTCAAATATTAAACCTTTTGTTTTTTTGCTTTACAATGAAGGGAGATGAATTTGATAACTCAAAATCCTCTAAAACTCCAAATCCTTACCCTCATTTCCTTCCATCTCTCTTGTGCAACAACACATACCTTCCACCTTTTCAAATCTGCACTCGCCTTTCTGCATACAATGCTGCACATCAAGCTCCAAGTACTGAATCCCGTAGCATTCCTGGTATGTGTTTCAAAAGCGTACCCTTTATTTCTTTTTGTTTTTATTTTTAACATATTTTGTTCCATTATTTTACTGCTTTGGATGGGAAATTGATGGTTGAGGTTTAGTTATGGTTATGGCTATGGATTAACTTTTTGTTTGTTTCAATTTGATTGCACATTTTTTAATTAGATGAATTTTGTTTTAATTTAGTTTATTTGTGTGTTTGGCAAATTAATATAAAAAAGGGTTCATTTTTTTTATAACATTTTTTTACAGAGCAAGATCGGGATCGACTAGAGCAGTGTCTTGAAGGGCACGTTCGTCATTCTGAGAAACTATTTCATCACCCAAACAATCACATTCACCATGTTAAGGAACACTTTCATCACTTCAATGATCACATTCACTGTTTTATGGAACAGTTTCAACACTTTGATGAACAGTTTCAACGACTTCAAAGTCACATTCAGCTCCTTGAAAGCCGCATTCAAAATTGTGAAGACTTTTTTCAGCTCCATGAAAGTTGCATTCAAAATTCTGAAGAACAGGCTCAACGCCATGAAGATCACCTCCAGCTCCTCAAAAGTATCATTCAAAATTGTGAACAACAGTTTCAACGCAATTCAAGTCAACTCCAGCTCCTTCAAAGTCACATCCAACATTTTGAGGGACAGGTTCAGAGCCTTCAAAGTCATCTCCAGCACCTTCAAAGTCGCCTCCAACTCATTGAAGGTCGCATTCAACGCCTTCAAGGTCGCATTTGGCATCATCAAAAGCATATTTAAGATTTGGGTAGCAACCTTTGGTATATCAACATACCCAGTCCTGGTTCTTCAACTGGTTCGAGCTAGTGGGGTGGCAACATAGAGAGTGGCTTTTCAAGGAATTTATGAAGACGACAATTTGGACTTGTTCACTTATTTATGTTGAAATTCATTTCTTTTTTCCCTTTTGCATTACAAAATTCATATCTACACCCATTGGTTATGTAATAAATTAGGACTTGATCACTTATTTCTGTTGAAATCGATTTCTTTTTTCACTTTTGCTTAATAAATTTTATATCTACACCCATTGTTTATGTAACACCTATATTTTCCTCTGTTTTAATTAATAAATTGAATGAAAGTTCTCACTTAGTCTTTGATAAAATCAATTGGTTTATAAAAATAAATTGATTGAAAATAATTACAAGAGATAATTAAACTAAATTTCATGAAAAATTAATTAATAAATATGTATTATTTTATTATTTAAGTTTCAATAGAAGATTCTACTGAAGCCAGGATTGCTTTGCACATTGACAATGTAAGAATATACTATGGAAGTGATAAAGAGTCAAGAAAATTAAAAGGCTTAAATATGTTTTTTGTCCCTAAAAAATTTATGGATTTTGCATTTCGTCCCTAATTAATTTTTCTTGATTCTTGGTCCCTAAAATAAAATTTATTTTGTATTTGGTCTCTATTGTTATGTTGGCTCTATCGATGGTTGTGATAAAAAAAAGTTCAAGGACAAAAAAAAAATCTAAAAATATTTCAAGGACTACTTAACAGAGCCAACATATTGGTTAGGACGAAATACAAAATAATTTTTTTTTCAAACACCAAATGCAAAATCCGTAAATTTTTTAGGGACGAAAAGTCAAGAAAAAAATCTATTAGGGACCAAATTCAAAATCCATAAAAAAATTTTGGACCAAAAACATTTTAAGCCATGATTTATTGATAATTAGTTTCTATTAAATATAATTAGTGCCTGTAAAATTTATTTGATTCTAACTTCGTTGATTAAAATAATAATATTTCAATACGACTTTATAGAATGTGAATTTGAATGTTTTTCGTGTAACACCCTTACTTTTGCTTATTTGAACTATTTTTCTCTATTGTGTTAAACATTTTTTTTTCATTCCTCTCAATACAAAAAGGTTTTCTTTTAGTCCCTCCTTTTGAAAGTGTTGACTTTTGGCCATCCATTATGAAAATTTGTCATAATAAACCTTTGTCACTAACTTTGTTAGACGAAGATAATGGAGATATACTCTGTGGCAATTTTTGACCACCACAAAATGCGAATTATGGATCCGCAATCTGTAGCAGTTTTAACCACCACACAATACCCTCACCCTGCTTATTTTCGCTGGGCATCATCCCTTCTTCACCTCAACTCAATCTTCACCACACACATCTACCACAATATCAGTAACCACCTCAACTCAATTTTTGCCACACACATCTAGCACAATATTAGTGACCATGGCATTCTTCACAATGGATCTGAGATAAAGCTTAGTAATCTTACCCATCTTTAGCACATCATATTCTGATTGTAATCGTGAGATTAAATAATTTTTTAGTAAACTTGCACATAATCTTATTATTCAATTAAAAATCAAATTTCAACAAACAATACGATTGTATATGCAAAACACTATTATTCAATTCAAAATCAGATTTCAAAGAATATACAAGTGTTTGTGCATAATAATGCTATTCAATTTAAAATCATATTTCAATGAACAATACCAATGTATATGCCTAATACTATTATTTAATTCAAAACCAAATTTCAATATTGAACAACTCCTATGCGTTTCGTTCATACAATCAGGGACGGAACCAACAAAAATGTTAGGGGGCAAAAATGCAAAAACTTATCAATGCAATAAGTAAAATTAAAAATACCTAATTTTTACTATTAATAATTAAGCTAAATTGTAATTTTTGTCCTTCTTTAATTTCTGAACCGTGATTTTGGTCCCCCTATCTTTTTCCAATATTTTAGTCCCTACATTTTAGAAATCCATAATTTTGGTTCGTTTCTTAATTTTGCATATATTTTCTTTCTTTTATTCTAATTGAATCCTAGATCTAACATATTTAGGTACCATCAAGAAATAATTTAATTAATTAAAATGTAAAAATAAAAAATAAACAAATGTAAAATTGAGATTTAGACAAAAATTATGGATTTTCTAAAATATAAAAACTAATATTAAAAAAATAAAATAAATAGAATAATCAAAATCGTAAATCAAAGTTTAAAAGGGACCATAATTATAATTTAACTTAATAAAGTCTAATGAAAAATAAAATATCATATATTCTAATCACGTCAAAGTAAATATAACTACTACACAAAAAAATAGTAAATATAATACTTTGAAAGTATATATTTCTGTTATAAATTTTTTTTAAAATAGATGTCTCTCCCATTGCAACAAACATGTGAGTTCTATCTCTTACTATTAGGATCAAATATTAACGGTGGGTGGGGGAATTTGAGTTTTATGACTTTACCTCAAATGTTAGAACTAGGAAAGTGGGGCAATATATTTTTTTACATGTAGATATAAACTAATTTTAATATCTTAGGGGGGTAATGCGCTTGCTGGAACATACGTAGTTCCATTTCTACATACAATCCTAGAACGAGATTGAACAATTTTCATACAGTGGAAAAATTGAAATGGGAGGATGCAAGAAGGAAAGTATAGAACATTAGAGAATTGCACTGGGGTAAGTCTCATATCTCAGGATTCTTTCGCTTTTTTCTCAAATTGATATTTTGTACTACCTTTCTTTTAGATCCCAACCCCAAACTCCTTTCTCCATACTATTGCAATCTTTAGTCTTATGGCAATGTCGTCACATTTTCATTTTTATTAATTGCGGCATAAAAGATCCAAGCCTACAAACATCGGGGTGATTATATTCTTTTTGTGTTTTTGTCCGTTGGACCATGTTGAATATAGTGATGGTGTGAATGTTGATGAAGTACCATAGAAAAGCCAATCCAATGATATATAAGAGACCATACCTTATGCCAATGAGGGCAGGTGAAGAAAAGATGGCTTATGTCTTCCGTGCTTTGGAAACAAAAAACTGTGCCCTAACCTTGATATTCTGGCATGACCACACAACAGTGCAACTACACCCGAGTTGGCAAGCGATCTAGCAACAACCTCCATAAAAGAAGAATAATAACCTTTGAAGGCAAAGAGCAACGTCATAACTTCTTGAACGTAAATTCTGCAGTGTGCATTTGAAGAGATTGTCTATTTGGGGATTGTAAAAGGCAATGTGCAACATCATTCCCCTTTAGTCCCTATAGTTTAAACATTTTGGTCTTTATAGTTGCAATTTTTTTTAACCCTTTAGTCCTCATTGTCTAAAATCACCTAATGTTATTACATCAAATATTTTCAAACTGCTACAAATTTGAAGCTGACAGTGAAAAATCACAAAAAAATTTAGACAATTTGAGTTTTGTAACATATTGGTATCATGGATTGATAGATAGATAGATAGACAGTCAAACATATAGGTATTGTTTTGTAACATCTTTTTTTATTTAATCTTAATAAATATAATATATATAAAAAAATATCATAAATTTATATATTATAAGTAAAATTGCGTGGCCAATAACAATAAAAACTATATTTATTAAATGTAATCTACATTTTAATTTATTTTATATTTTTAACGTAATAAACATTGTCATTTTTAATAAAAAAAACTTTTCCTTTAATTGCTTAATTAGATGTAGATTTCTCTTTTTCACAATAAGATATTTACTTTAAAAAATAAAGCGAGGAGTACAATCCTTTAAGAAAGAAATTAATTTGAATTATAATTAACTACATATGCCTTAAAATAATATAATAGGTAGATTTTTTTTTATAATCAAAATATATTTATTGAATTTAGCTAAGCAATACAAGTTATGCCACACCTGCAGGCCTACCATTTAGTACAAAGATGTAAAGAGATGATAAATCCTTGTCACAGCATGACCATCATGATGAAATAATGTAAATATTGTGACCTAGTTCAACACCCTAAAACACCAAACTCAGAATATGATAGGTTATAAATTTGCAATGACATTCATTAAAGCATGCAGATCATGAAGGGGGAGGCAAATCTTGATGCATTCAACTTATTGGATTAATGCACCAACTCAAGAAGCAAAAATAAGACCCCTTACCCTAGCTGTGAACCAAGACCAAGACATTGAAATACAGGAAACACACTAGAAAGGGGGTTGAATAGTGTGTTTGATAAAAACTTTAAAACCTTTTCACAAATATGGAGGTTTCTTAAAATCAGATTTTATAAGGGACTTGCAAAATGCAGAGTTTTTTAGACTGTCCAGTAGTTGAAAATCACAGTTATGTTGAAACTGTGTTTTGACATATCGTCGAATAACTAAAATAGATTTCACAAACAAATTTTTAAAGTTAAGACTTGTGCGTCCAATGTGCAAAAAATAAACACAAGAGATAAACGAGTTAAGCTGAAAGCAATAGAGTAAAACACTTGGTTTATACTAGTTCACTCAATCTGAACTATGTCAAGTTCTCCTTCAAAAACCTTTTGAAGGATTCCACTAATCAAACACTAATTACAAACAAGTGTTATACCCTACCACTTCTGGCTACAACAAGTATTCTTAAGGCCACTTCTGGCACACCTTTAATCTCCCCTGAGATTAAAGAACACCCATGCCTTCCTCACTTGTAGGTTTCAGAGGAATCAAAGAATGCCTCCTAAACGTGTCGGATTGTAACAAACACACCTAGGCCTATTCAAGGGGTAAAAAGAACTCAAACTTGGAGCTCGGATACGCCCAACAGGATTGTAATCCCACATGGCAAGTAAAATTTTGAAAAATCATCATTTTGGCATCAGGTAAGCACTAGGACCCATCAGGTAGCCAACATAGCTCGTTAGGTGGATTTGTGCAATGCTAGTTTTATTTTTCTTCCTCCACGTTATTTATAATCAAAACTAGCTTCCAGTGTCTGAACAAAAGTTGTATATAATTTTGTCCATGAAACAATGGCATCGGTCCCATGTCATTAATATATCTACAACTCACAATATGTTAAAAAGTGTTGTCAGGATATAACACGTCAATTTCAACTTCAAGCTTAATTTCCTCTATGATCCATGTTGAATTTGATCAAACTCTCTTCATCGAACAAGCATATTTATATTTAAGTTTCCATAAAGACTAAGATCACTTCAATCTCATTCTTAAAGTCCAAGATGTGACCAAAAAAAAGGAGGAAAGGTTGAAGTTTAAGTCCAAAATATAAAGCTTTTCATTATTGCTCATTTTCCCTACATTCAGAACCTAAGAATATTAGTGTAATCGTGCACCTTTTTCCATTTAAACCATTCAAAACATGAATTGCAAGAAAATATATACATGAGTTATTTTCTCAAAATATTCACTAGTGTAATGCATTAAAACATGTCAAAAAGCTCTATAAATCTACATATGTTGTAGATTTATCAACTTCTGCTTAATTCGCCCTTGAACCATACTGTACTGAGAGAGAGATAGAGACCTTGCTCTTATACCACTTTGTAATGCCTAACTGCTTTTAGGATTGACAATTGTTTCCACAAACTAACAAAAGACTTTTCAACGTGCTTTGGATTCATTAATACACTTTGTATGAAACTTCCTAGATGGTCACCCATTCTTAAATTGCTTCAAGTCAAGCATACTTACCTGTAGAGTTCTTAAGTGACGAGTTACCAAAATGTAGACGTATCTTATTGGTATAGGTAATACTAATAATTAATTCCTTTAAGTCATTCTCAATTGTATAGTTTCATGCCTACATAACCTCTAGATTCCTCTCATTCTGGTGCGCATTTGATTCTTTCATATGTCCCTCATGCTCCCACTAGAAGACTGCCATGGTATCGCTCCATATGTTTTGAATTGGAATTTATTTGATTTAGAAACCATTTCCTATGCTTGACACTTGGAAAAAAAATATTATTAGCATTAATTCTAATTTAAAATATTTGATTAACGATTTTGCTTTCATTAGTTTAGACAACTTACCTATTTTGAGTACAAGTAAAAAAGTAAGTAAAATCATTGAAATAAAATTAATTTCAAACATCTTTCTTTGGTGTTCTAAACATGGAAATTGATAAGATCTTAGCAGGGGTGTTAGTGTTCCATAGCTCTTAAGTACATCTTTGTGATGATAAGATCTCATAATCAATAACAATGCTCTAAAGTTCAACTTCTACCTTACACAATAGGAAAATGATCAACTGCACTCGTTCCAAAACCAAGTGACACTGATAATTACTTCATCTTAATAATAGATGTTATGGCAGCCATAAGAGCTGCATTGAATTTCGGGTCTGCAGTGACCACAACTGTTGCTGCATTTACTGTGTCAACATATGAAGTAGTTTTTGTTCCTTGAGATATGTAAGCTAGAAAGATTAATCTGGTCAAAAATGTTTGGAGCTGATGACATAAACTTCTGAGCCAAAAGTGGGGAAAGAAGGCTATGTTGGTTATCCTGTGGTGCCCCTTGTAGTAGCTGTGAGGAATTATTGGTAGCACTTTGAGTGAGATCCAAAGTGATAGTGGGAAATGGAGCTGAAGTTGAGATGGTTGCTATGTTCTGTGAAAATGGAAGTGCTACACTTTCCAATATGTTTGGGTGTATAAGGCCATATGAACTTGGCATTTCTTAGAAAGTGAGTTAGGACCTATCTCAAACTTACAAAACCGACTTGTATGGTGAGGGTTGCCCCCACTTATATACACTAATTTGGCCATATCACTAGTCAATGTGGGATCCCTAGCACGCCCCCTCATGCCGAGGACTGGATATCTCGAGATAATAGGTCCAATAATATATCGCTAGGATAGGCTCTACTACCATCTTAGAAAATGGGTTTGGGCCTAACTCAACCTTACAAAATCGGCTTGTAAGGTGAGGGTTGCTCATACTTATATACACTAACTTGGTCATATCACTAGTCAATGTGGGATCTCCAACAACATTGATCCTGAAAGAAGAAGCATTGATGCAGCTGCAGATGTAGTGGCTGCCATTGCCTTGGCAGTGGGAGGGAGTATATGATTTTGCTGCCCTTCATATGTTGTGATCAACACACTTTGATCCTCAACACTCCTTTGTACCTTTAAAGAAACATCAATCCACTAGTTATTAATTGGTGCAACTTCTTGTTACAGATATATATTCTTTGTCAAAAATGACCTTAAAGTCAAGTGGCTTCCAAATTTTTTTTCTTTTAAGAATTACATATGAATCTCAAATATGATTTGTAATGAGTCTAAATAGTTTGTGACAATTAGTTCAAAACTTATCCTATGAGAGCTTGTGTAAGAAGCACTCTACTTCCATTTGTGGTTGCAATTAAGAGGGTCATTTTGAAACAAGTAAAAATTTTATGAAACAAATCATAAATCATTTTCATAATTTTAATTAAGCACGCATCTTTTTATGTTTGGGTACCAATAATAAGTCTGTATAAATTTTAGGCTTAAATACTTTTTTAGTCCTTGCAATTTAGCGTTTTTTTGTTTTTTGTCTTTTAAAAAAATTTGTTTTAGTCCTTGCAAATTATATTTGTTTTGTTTTTCGTCCTTAAAGTGGTTTAGATAGCGCTTTGAACAATGAAAAAAAACTCTATCTAAACTACTTTAAGGATAAAAAACAAAACAAACATAATTTGCAATGACTAAAACAAAAATAAAATTACAAGGACGAAAAGTAAAAAAGCGCTAAATTACAAGGATTAAAAATGTATTTAAACCTAAATTTTATAAAAATTCTTTCAAATGTCTCGTTAATCTACTTTCCCTCCCCCGGCATCCTCATCCTTTGTTGCCAGCTAAAAAAAATGCGTGTAATGACATTCATTGTAAAAGCAGTTTAAACTAGTTTTCAACTAAGTTAAATTTAATTATAAACTAATTAACTCAAGTTTATTTAGGCTTATGTAACTACTATCATCTAATTAATGTGCATCGATCGTTTCTGAAGTTGTGCAACTCCCCTACACCCTCCTCCCTCAACTTGAAGAAAAATCACAGGTTTTTTTTTTTTTTTTTAATTTCTGAAGCAACCCTGTTAATATTTAAGGTATATATCCACGGACACTAAATCTGTGTACACCTCTTCTAACGAGAAAGCAAACCTTGATTTGCAACTTTATAAGGGATTAGCCCCTTATGCTAAATTATAATCTCACATGATTTAATACTTTATATTTCTCCCGTTTCTTTTTATCTGTCATTTAAGGTTTAAATGTAGAAACCAAGGAATGCATTAAATTTTCTTGATTATAAAAAAGTAATTATGGGATTTCCTATTTTATCCTCTTTTCATTTCTACTCTATAATAAATACATGTGTAAATTCATTAAAAATTAGGAGAGAAGTAAGGGTATGATTGATAAAAGAATAATTAGTGTGATCTTGAATTTTGCAAACGATAGATAAATAGAAACAACTTTTTTTTTAAAAAATCCGACACTTAAAAAGAAACGGAGAGAGTAACTCAGTTACTTAAACTTGTCGAATAATGTATTGACGTGCCTCTCTATTCAAGTTTTTTACTATTTTATTTTATTTTTAATGCTCGAAGGGTTACATTTATTATGCTATATATGTACGGATTGGTGAGTTCACGGAATATCAAATTGAGGAATCTTAAATCACATGGAGTTTTCTACATGTGACCTACAATTGGAGTGGGTTGTTCGCATTAATTTAATTTAGCCTAATCTTACCAAAAATAAAGTAAATAAATTTTCATAAAAAGTAGATAGAGAGAATAGTGCATACTTGCTTCCGAACTGGACAAGCAGTCCCCATTGAGCAACGATAATAAGCTCGCAGACACATGGATTCCCTTTTGCCATCTTCTGCCCATATATACTTTCTCCATTGACATCCATCTTAAATCTGTGATGAATTGATGAAAAGAAAATTAACATCTAGTAGCAGTTATAAGTTTATAGCACAGAAATTCAATAATTAATGCGTGAGCATAGCAACTCCCACTTCCAACTTGGGCATTTCAATTGCCAACACATATATTACTTCCTATGTTCCAAAATGAATGTCGTCCTAAGTTTTTTTACACAGACGAAATAAAGTTATTAAATAGATAAAAGAGAGATGTAATTTTATAAAACTAATATTATTATTAATATTGCATTGAAAAGTTAAAGTGACACTTATTAAGGGTATTAGTTGAAAAAAGTAATTAATGTTACATAGAAAAGCTAAATGCGACACTCATTTTGGGACAAATTTTTTTTCCAAATACGACACTCATTTTAGGACGGAGGGAGTACTCTCTTCATCCCAAAATGACCGATGTTCAAGGTTTTTCACACAGATATAAGAAAAACAAGTATTTCAAGACAATAATATTTATTAGGAGACAATTTTATTAAAATATCTTTATTCTCTTTCTTAATTTTAATAAATGTACTATTAAGTCTTTCAAGATAACAATATTTATTAGATGATAAAATTAGAAAATATAATTTAATATATTTTTCAAAAACTAAAAACATCATTCAATATGAAATTCTTTTTCAATACTAAAATATCAATTAATTTAGGATGGAAAGAGTATTTTATTAAACCGTGTGTTTCCCTCATCATTACAAGTATCCATAATATAGTTACACTGTTACGACGATTCTTTTCTTGTAGGTTTGATATCCTAATTAATGCTTTCCTTATCCTCATTCTTTTCTTGAAAGGCAACATTAAAAAGTGCAACATGTTTTCATATCCTCATTCTTTTCTTGAAAAGCAAAAGTCTAGGGAATTGTGCATCGTAAAAGTTGCTCATCACCATATATTACCAGAGTCACCATCAAGAAGGCATGAATAGTGTATTATGAAATTCACATGACAACCACATAATTCATTTTATTTTATTTTTTTACAATAGTAACACTGAAGTTCAAATATATAATTTTATGCATATTATTCTAATCTTTATCATTAGGACAATCCCAATGCAATGATTCACATAATTCATTTTCAACTATCTTAACATAGTGATCATAGAGGAAGAGTTACATTAATTAGTTGCTTTGATGCTTTCTTGTTTTGATATCCATGCTTTTACGTAAGCATTAAAAAAAAAAAACAATTGTTGATGCTTTTTGCTAACTATATATATATAAATAGGCCAATACAAATGAAAGAAAGATGCTTCATTTACATTGAAATTGACTTGTAGGATATTGTAGGCTAGGCTGAATCACCATGTCGAACGCACTTTCAAGTTCTAATGTGCAGCAAGGGAAGCAGAACCCATTTGAATTCAGTGACGACCAGATCCTGGAAGATGTTTACAGAACCCATTTTGATTGTTTTGAGAAGTGCGATTTAACATCTCTGCACACCGTTGCCTCAAACGTTATCAACCACTCCATTGATGTCACAAAGGAGGTGATTGCTAAGGTAATTCGGTTACACCCTTTACGTGCGTGTTTGGATTGTCATTTAAGAGGTATCAAATGTCCGTTTGCGCATTCCAATGCACAAAATGGAAAAGTAACTTCTCCGTTCAACGACCGTTTGGGTCAATCCAACTGCAAACCAAACACACCAACGTCTTGCATAAATCAAACGTGTAGTAATAATTCGTCGTAGTTACTTTTTAATTTTTGAATAATTTAAATTTCATTTATGTATATATAACTTTTTTATGAAACCTTCCATGTCTAAATTAGAGGTGGCACATGGGTCGAGAAAACGGGCTAAGGTATAAAAAGTGGATTGGTTTAGTCTGACCTGAATTTCTTATGATATTTATTAGTTCGGTTTGGGCTACCTGCTTTCTTTATATAAATTTTGCCTAAATTATATTTATGATAATTTATGATATTTCTTATGATAATTTATGATATTTCTTATGATATTTATTTGCCTAAATTTATATAAATTTTATAAGATAATTAAAAATAAAAGAATATTGGACAAAATAGGTCTAGTTGTTTTAAGGCCAACATTTTATGGCCCGGGCTGACTCTTCAAGCCAAACTGGGAAAATTTTTTTAGATCTAAAATTTAAGATTCTAATCCATCTTTTTAATGGGTTGTTCGGGTTCAGCCATGGAGCCGGATCCATTTTGCTACCTTTACTAAAAATGATATTGAGTTTCTATTAATCTGTGTAGAATATTTATTTAAAGTAATAAAGCTCTTATATGTTTACTTTTTTTATTTATTTATAAGACTCAAATCTTACCATTTAGTAAAAGTTATGGTTTAAATATATTTTTAGTCATTGCAATTTAATGTTTTTTTACTTTTCGTCCTTACAAAAAAAAAATGATTTTAATCATTATAAATTATGTTTGTTTTATTTTTCGTCCTTAGAGTGATTTAGATAACACTTTTTCACTATTCAAAGCGTTATTATCTAAACCACTTTAAGGACGAAAAACAAAACAAACATAATTTACAATGACTAAAACAAAACAAAACAAAAAATTGCAAGGACGAAAAATAAAAAAAGACTAAATTGCAAGGACTAAAAAGGTATTTAAACCAAAAGTTATATATAACTTTGACAAATATTAAAAAAAAAAACTCTTTCAACGTGAAAATTGTTTTTAAAATAAACAAGTAAACGTATATTAATTCTAGTAAATTAATATCACAATACACTTTATATTACAGGAGAAGTAATATCACAATAAATGAGATATCTGATTCTCTTTATACATAAGTATACTTCATGATTTTCTGAACAGGGTGACAAACTCAGGGATCGGTTCAGAGAAGACGCAAGCATAAGTTCCCAACAACTTAATGCCAAACTGAAGCGAATTGCTTACCTGGTGATTGCTAATTTTATATTTTGTGTTAACTAGAAATTTAATTAAACTATTCATGAAAATAATGAATATAATAGCCGTCCATAGTTAAACTATAATCTTCTCTGCCTCCAGAATCACAAATGATTATTTTTTGTGAAATAATTTTACAAAATTGAGTTTTGTTGGAGATCCCACGTCGACTAGAAGGCCAAGTTAGTGGATATAAGTGGGGGCAACTCTCACCTTGTAAGTCAGTTTTGTAGGGTTGAGTTAGACCCATAAACGACAATTGTAAGATGGTATCAAAGTCTATCCTAGTGAGTGTTGTTGAGCCTATCATGTCACCAGCTATTGGGCCGCTATCGGACCATCCACAGATGACCAGTCCTGCAAACTTCGCGCTCGAGATGTCCAGTCCTAGGCGTGAGGGGGTATGTTAGAGATCCTACATCAACTAGTAATGAAGCCAAGTTAGTGTAAATAAGTGGGGGGAACCCTCACCTTACAAGCCAGTTTTGTAGAGTTGAATTAGGTCCATAACCCACTTTCTAAGAAATTTCAAACAAGTATTTTAATGTTATTAAAATAATGTTATCCAAGTGTCTAATTGTCTTAGCATTAGATCTCTATTTTTATATAGATCCCACTCTGTAAAATAGGAAATACTCCATTCTCTTTATTAATTTTTACATATCTTAGTAATACTTTAACTTGGTTGAATGCAATCATAGACACTACTTATACAAAACAACAAATTGTAACAGGAACATAAATTGTCATTGAAAGTAGTAGGCTTAAATAACCTTTTGGTTCTTATAAAATAGAAGACTTTTTTATTTTAGTTCTTTGATTGTTTTGATTTTAGTCTTTTAAAGATTTTTTTTGTTTTAATCTTTACAATCAAGTAACAATATTAAATGTCTCCTAAAAAAAAGTAACAACATTAAATGATGACGTAACAGCAACGTTGCCAGCTTATTGACTTGCCACATCATCAAGGAATCTGACAAGGCAGTTACATGTAACTTTTTTTTGGTAAACTGTATTTTTAAATTCCCATCTGTTCAAAATAGTTGATGATTTCAAACTAGTTAACGAGAAATTTAAAAACACAATTTATCAAAAAAAAAAATTACATGTGACTGTCCTATCAGATTTCTTGATAAAGTGACAAGTTAATGGGTTATCAATGTCATTTTTACATCATCATTTAACGTTGTTATTTGACAACAAGGACTAAAATAAAAAAAAAATTAATCTTTAAAGGATTAAAACAAAAACAAAATTTAAAGGACTAAAATCAAAAACACCCAATTTTATAGGGACCAAAAGGTTATTTAAGCCAAAATAGTAATGTTATATGTTATGAAAAAAATACGATTTGAAGTATAAACAGGTTGCTTCATGTTTATTGATTATGTTATGATATTGGTTACAAGGAGCTAGTAAAATAGATCTCCTATGAGATTTCTGGTGGAGTTCTCGCAAGATATGAGTTGGATCGAGGAGAGCCTCAATGGTGTGCTTGATTGTTGAGTAATTGAGGGATTCATTGGTGGGAAAGTTAGTTATGCCTCGTGACATATATACTTTGGGTATCACGTCTCTCAACTTCATTGTATATGTTCTTATAATGAAGATTTAGACTTAACTCAACCCCAAAAGCTAATTTATAGGGTGGGGATTGTCCCCCACTTATATATATTGTATTTTGGCACTATTTCTAGCTGATGTGGGACTTGAAATTTTTCTAATACACCCCCTCATGTCCAACACTTTTGGGCTTGATGCATGAATAATATGGTGGGTGACCATTTTTAATGGATTAGGATAGACTCTGATACCATGTGGATTTGGACCTAACTCAACCCCAAAAGCTAGCTCATAGGGTGAGGGTTACCCCCACTTTTATATTGTATTTTGGCACTAATCTCTAGCCGATGTAAAACTTGGTTTTTTCCCAATATATGTCGGGTTGTCATGAGGAAGCCAGGGTGAGGTACGTTCATAGAGGTTTGAGAGCTTCGCTATGTTCTATCTGTCCTAAGGTCTTTAGGCCGAAGTGAGCCCCAAAATAGTTATCCTTAAGTCGGTATTATTTTGGCAGGAGTAATATTGACTTAAAAATCTTGGAAAGTAGAGTCAATTTATTAAAAATTAAATAAAAGACAAAAAAAAAGTTGACAGAAATCATGGATGACCATTGATTTATTGTTTCGTTTTCATGTAAAAATCCTTTCATTCTCATTATTCAATTTCAAATTAAAAATCATTTTTAAAATATTTATAATTAGTCGATAACATAAAAAAATTTATACCGATAATGTATAAAAATTAAACTTGTTGAACTTGTAGATGATATGTACACCTCGTGGTGAACACCCTGCGCATCGCACAACAATGTTGCTACTAGAACAACTGAAACATTATTCTTGGGATGCAAAAGCACTGATAGTTCAAGCAGCCTTTGCCCTGGAATATGGGAAATTCTTGTACCTTCCCCTAACCACACAATGCCAGCAGATTGAAAATTCATTTGCAGATTTGAATGGACTCCTAATGGTTCCAGAAAACACACAGCATCTCTCTTACTTCAACAATGTGGTGAATAAGGCAATGCAAATGATTGAATGCATCACTGAGTGGAAGAGGCTAATTAGTGCAGGGCATGACATGAATGATGTGCCTACCTTGGCAGAAACTTTGCATGAGATCCCTGTTGTGGTGTATTGGACAATCTTCGCCTTTGTCACTTGCACCGGTCAAATTGATGACTTTACCACTACTGATAATAAGTAAGGCTTGGTTTATAATTAGTTATCATTGTTTGCTTTGGTTTAAGGGAAGAAAAATGTTAACAACATACTTTTTAACACACTTTAAACGTAATGTTTATTTTTTGGTTGAAATTTATTAAAAATTACAAATTTTTGTGAGTCTCAATTTTCATTTAATGACTCTCCAATTTTTTTAGTTTTCAATAAATTTCAACCAACAATGAAGTGTGTATTGCTAGCATTCATAAATGCTAACAACACACTCTTTGACACACCCTCTCTTTGTTGAAATTTATTGAAAATTACAAAATTTGGTATGTCTCACATTTTATTTAACGATTATTTCTCACAATTTTGTGATTTACTAATGTCTCTATCATCAAATTTCTCAAGAACAAAATTGGAATTTACTCTGATATTTATTATTCAAATAATAGATCGAACATATTTAATTGTTTTTCCATGTCACATTTACTGATTGCAAGGGCTGACAGATATGAATTATCGAGAAACTTTGAGAATAAGCTTGACCCTATTCTAAGAAAATTTAAGGAACTTCTGGAAAAGTGTAGCAAGGAGATAGGTTAGTTATGTGCTTCATACCTTATTCCCTTCCTAATGCAATTTCTAAACTAATGAAGATACTGAATTGAAGTTCATTTGTAATAAAGATATTATGCATGCTAATTGCAGTGAGAATAGAAGACTACACCAGGCGCAAGAATATTATGACTCGTTTTGGAAAAGATGTTGTAAGGGTTTTGAAAGCACTCATCATCTCCGGAGAGAACAGAGATTCAAGACAGGGTGTGTTTAATGTCCTCACTGGAGAACAGGTAGCCACTAGGGAAAGTTACCACTACTACTATTGCAATCCTATTTCCCCTGCATTTCATTAGTGTTCTTAATTAGTTCTTAATTACTAGTAGGAAACAGGGTGGAACTAGTTAATATTTTTGTTTTAATTAGAAAACACAATAAAAATATTAAAAAAATGGTTAAAACATATTTTTAGAATTAATATATTGAACTTCGCTAGAAGTGTCAAAACATGGTTGACTTGATGGATCAATTTGTATAACGCATCAAATGGGTTGAGTTTGGGTGCATATTTCAACCCACCAACCCGTATAATCCAATCCGTTCAACTTGCCAACCTCAATGTTGGTTGGATTGAGTTGACTTGGGTTGGTTGACTTGTTCAACCCATCAATCTTTTTTATTTTTTCTTAAATTACATTAACACTTATATTTTTTTTATTATCATCTCTTGAGTACTTTTTTTTATTTACTAGTTTTATAATATTTTTTCTCTTTTTAATTATATTTAATGATAAAATTAAAGAAAATTTTAAGAAAAATAAAATGATTAAATGTTTCATTTTAAAAAAAAAAAGAATTGACGGGCCAACCTAACCCAATCCGTAACAGGTTGGGTTGGGTTGAGATTTTTAATTTAATATAAAATTGAATTCAAACTAACCCAATCCATTTTTCAATGAATTAAGAGCGGGTTAAGTTGGATTCACCCGTTTAACAATCCTAAACTTCTTCAACATTTGTATAGTTTTTATTCCCTACGAAATGAATATTTTGACTGGGGATGTATTGATGAAAAGTAACTTGAAAGAATTATGTGTTATAAGTAAAACACAATGGGCTTTCTTAAAAAAAAAAAATAGAGATCATATAAAAATATACTACCTCAAGTTCTATATATAAGAAACAAATTGTGTTTTTTCTTTGATCCTAATTATTAGAAATAATTACTAGTTTTTAAACTTACTCAAGGTTAATTTTTTTATACCCTTAATTTATTGTTAATTCAATTTACTAGGCATTCACTCATTGGAGTATGAGTACTGACATTAAATATGACTATCACTTATAGCATTTAAACTTAAGGACAATTTTTAAATAAAATTTGAATTTATGGTAGCATTAATTAAAAATAACTAATTGAACTATTTTCCTTGGTCTTGATGATTTGTCCCATGTTTTCTATATATAGGACCGGAGGTAGTATTATGTATAACATTGTAAAATAAACTTTTTAATTTGGTGGCAAGCTTCCCCATTTATACACAAGGAGTGGCCTTTAGTAAGAATTATTAAAATCATTTGTCGCATCTTATTAATCCCATTTCTTAAGTTATGTTTGGATTGATAGTAGATGGTAGGGTGGAGAGGAATAGAGTAGATGAAAATATTGATCCGTTATTTGTTTTGTAAAAATAAGAATAGATCAAAATGAAAGAGAATGAGACTTGATCCATCCCATTTGATTGCTCAGTCCAATTTTTATTGCCCCTCAATTTGAGGTGTAGGAGATGGAACAAAACTTTTAAAATAAAAAAATATTCCTATTTTAATCAGCTAAAAAAAGACAATCTTTTGAAAGTAGGGAGTCATAAGTTGGTCTGATGTTTGGGGGGAAGGAGCATAAGGGTTGGAGTGATAAGGAGGTGTTGGGTTCGAAATCGAATCCGCCACTAACACAACATACTAATTATTAATATTTACCTATAAAAAAATAAAAACTTTTGAAAGTGATTTTAAAGTGGGGGTAATATAAGAACTATAAAGTTATAACTTATTTCGTTTTGTCCTTTTTCTAAATGATGAAATCGAATTGAAACTCCATTTCATTCCATTATAAAATATCCCAACAATAAAATGACATTTTTAATTCATTTCATTCTAACCCATTTCATTCCATTATATTTGATTCACTCCATTCCATTCTCTACTGTCAATCTAAACATACCTTACTAAAAATATTATCAACTAAGAAAAAACATTATAGAACTCTCTTAGTTGATAGAATTATTTTTTTTTGTGTGAAGTAGTTTGTTAATTAAAAGAATGAGATTTGAGACAGAAGGAAAGATATCCTTTGAGTTTAATTTCTTTTTTTCCCAATGCACTACAATAGTATTAGCCATAAAACTAATTGATTATCATTTCAATTAAGAGTTTAATTTTCATACATTATGATTTTAAAGATTTTTATACTAATTACAAATTAAAAATCATAATAATTTCTAAAGTAATTATTATAAAAGTTAATAATCTTACTTGTTTAATTCTAATAAAATTCTTCACGAGTTTAATGTATTTTATCCTAACAGGTTAAAATTGAAGAGTTTAAGAAGAAGTATGTCTTATTATTCATTTCGGACCTTCAAAATATCAAAGAAGATATTCAGCTTCTAAACTCAATAAACGAGCAATTGAATGAGAAACCAAGAGAAGTAGAAGGTTATAAGAATGAAGATTTCAAGATTTTGTTGATCCCAATTGCGGATGAATGGAATGAGGAGCGTAAGAAAAATTTAGAAAGTAATTTAAAGTGTACTAACAAGTTTGGATGGTATGTGGTCAAATATTTCAATTTCGAAACAGGCATCAAGCTGATTAAAGAAGTGTTCAACTACAAGGAAAAGCTTGTTATCCCATTAATAAATCCTCAAGGTAGGGTGGAAAACCTTGATACAAAGCAAATTATATCTGTGTGGGGCATCGATGGATTTCCTTTCAGAACCTCTGATCACACTCGACTTACTCAGCAATGGAACTGGTTTTGGTCCAAAATGATCAAACACAATCCAAGTATAGAAAAATTGGTAAGTACTAAGTGCTTAAACCATTGCTTGTCTTATTTCGTGTCTATATATATGTGTGTATGTACATGGCTAGGTGTATATAATGTAATTATTCTAAGTATAAGACTTGTATTCTTTATTTAACTGTTATAAAAGTTTAATTAATAATGTTAGAAGGTAAAACTTAAACATAAAGAAGAATTCCTAATTAAATATATTATTATAAAAAATATTATAAATACATTCTTTTTAACTCACTTTTTATTATCAAATGCACTTAGTCCCATTAAGTAAAGATTAGGACCCACTAAAAAAAGTAAGACTCACATCATTAATTAGGACCAACATGTATTTCACAAAATAACAAAGTGTGTATGGAAACGAATCTGTTGCTGGCACACTTTTTCTAACACAATCTTAAATACTGATTAAAAATTTTGGGAAAAAAAAAAAACAATGGTGGACACCAATCCTTGATTAACCCCTGCAAAGGGAAAGAAAGAAAGAAATATATACAAGTATAATAGGTTATATGATTTTTTTTTTTATCTATAGGAACCAAATTATGTATTAAGAAATTTATAACAATTCGTGCACACTGCTCATTAAATAATTAAGTAGAAGTGAGACTCATTTAGTAAAATCACATTCATTTTACTTATAAAAAACTGTTTGTTAGAAAGTATATATATGAAAGTGTGTTATAATTAGTACTAGTAATTCTTCTTCTCTTATTAAAAAAACGATTTATAAATTTGGCAAATTTTATGGTGATGATGCAATTTAATGCCGCTCTTAATTGGTTCTTACATTTGATATGTATACGTAGCCTTCAAAATGGAATGATATACACGCACCTATATATTATAGTGCAAATATCATCTTAATTATAATTGTAATGACCTAGATACATTTTTTATATAATGTGCAAAAATCAGATCCAAGAGGACTGTTATCTCTTCATCTATGGAGGCACGGACAATGAGTGGATCCAAGAATATTTCACGAAGGCCATGGAGGCATTGAAGAGGGAGGTTGAGAATATCAAGATGCAAATGGACCTCCCATTCTCAATAGACTCATACCAACTAGGAAACGAAGACCCCAAAGTTGTTCCACACTTTTGGATTGACATTGATGGCTTGCTCACAAGCAGGAAACAAACGAAGAGTGACTTTGCAACAAGTGAGATAAAGAGGTTGTTGTTCCTCAAACGAGACCCTAAGGGATGGGCCATTCTTAGTAAAGGGCACAATGTGAAGCTCCTTGGTCATGGTGAGGCCATGTGTCGCACACTCAAGGAATTTGACAAGTGGCGTGCGACTTTGCATGATTTGAGCTTTGATGCGGCTTTCAAAGAGTACTATGATGGAATCGAGGATGAAAATCGTTCTAAAAAATGTGAAGAAAATGTAATTTCTTATGGCTACGCCACAGATGTAGTGGAACGTATAACATGCCCAAAAAAAGATTGTCGGCGTCCAATGGAGGTAGCTTCTGTTAGTTACAAGTGTTGTCATGACCGTGAAAAATAGACAATGTTCATATGCATGCATGGGAATATTTGGTGAAACCATTGGTGCTTGCATGCATGCATGGCCCGGTGCAAAATAATAATAAGGGTACTTTATATATAAATGTTCAAAAATGTAAAATGTTTGTATTAAAAATAGATACATAATTTCATTAAAATGATATGTTTTATTATATTAACCGAATAATCTTATTTCAATAAATCTCAAAAAGATGTGTCACGTTTTCCGTTTAATTTACTCATATGTTATCATCTATCATTTAATTTATATCTCCAAAAAAATTATACACATGAGAGTATTTATATATAAAGTCATCTCCTACAAAAACATATATACACATCTATGTTTCTAATTGTCAAAATTTATAGTTAAATCTGGAAAAAAAAAATTACTTGTATAAGTACAAATACAATCCTTCATTCTCAAAGAGTTTTTAATTCCTCAGGATACAGAATTGATTTACACTTCCATGCAATGTCTCTGTAAATTAAGACGATAATAAATATAGAAAACAGAAATATAAGCGTATGTTGAAATAAAATATTATTAATATTATTTTTCTAAATTTGAGGGTGTTACAACTCTTCCTTCCTTTTAGGAATTTCATCCCAAAATTTACTAATTTTTAGGAGAGTTGGGAACATGACTCTATCATCTTATCCCTTTGCGTTCATGATGCATCTCGATTCTATAGTTCACTTTGGATAACTTCTATAAGAGAAGTGTCCCTCACTTAGTGACTTTTAAAGGTAAGGAGTCATAAGTCAGGTCATCATTTAGTGGCATTAAACTAGGTTTTATAGACTACTTATAAGTTACAATGGGTTTTCATGTCTTACTAAAGTCAAAAGATATCAAGAACAAAATCTAATTTCTATAAACTTTTACACTCATTGTGTCATAAGTAAACTTGTCTCTTGGTGATGTTAAACCAAGTTCAATCATATAAGGAAGCTTTCTAAGTTAGGAAATTGAAAGGACATAGTGGCAGTTTGGAAGAATTCGGAGGTAGATTGACTCGATAATGACATAGTTGTCTCTACCTCATAGTTCTAAATTGTCTAAAATCAAAAGTTTGGACTCCTTATACCACTTTTAGATAGTAGACAGGCTTTTGGAGAATTTTAAGGTCAAGAATAGGTTGTCAATTCAATTGTTCCTTTTGGCTCGATTTCCTTTAAGAAATGAGATTGAGAAGCAAGTCAGTTAAGCGAAGCTCTTCAAATTGGGGAACCTAAAAACAAATTTAGTATTCCCAAAAATAGGATTATGAGCTTTGGTTTCACTTGAAAATCTCAAACGGTTTGGAAATGGTGTGCGTTTTAAGTTTTAGGCTAAAAATGGCTCAAGAAATGGGGGTTTTAAGGGGGGGATCCAAAATAAACTTGAGGGATCAACATGTAACCTTAGAAGAGATTTTGTATGGGTGGTAAAAACAAGATTGCCAGAGTTGGTTCTGCTAAAAAATTCATTACAAGTTGAAATTTGTGTTTTCAGGGCTCAAAAGAACTAGTTTTGGGTCAAAATGAACTTAGGGTCCAAATTGAGCTATAGAAGTCTGATGGCTTTGGATTTTTGTAGAGTTAGACTTTAGTAATATAAAACTATGGATGAAGGTATCGTCTCAAAACAAGGCCTATGCAAGGAGCTATGTAGTGTCAAAGTTGGCCTTTTTACCATTTCGGGTTGCGATTTTGGTACCTAAATGACACAATTTTGCCACATACCACTTTGTTTTGATTTTGGTAGACAATACTCACTAATTTGAGTATATGGGGCCTCAAGATATAGGATTCACTTACAGGTTTAAGGTATTGGTCTTTTGGCTCAAATTCACACTAGTTCAAGTAAGTTGTAAGGCAAAACTTGTTATTTTAGCTACATTACTATACTGCTCCCACTAGATTCACCTAACCACATTATAAGGACTTCATGCTTCACTACTAGGTCATTGAATTGTTTATTAGAGCATTTGTGACTATGACAACTCATCGTAAGATCTTCTCATATTAAGGGATTAGGTTCATTTTGTAAAGCAGGGGCTTAGAAGAATAAAATAATTTTCTTAAGAGTAGTTTAACCTTGCTTAATCAATTGGTCAAAAGGGAGTGAACTTGGTGAAGTGAATCAGTCAGTCACTAAAAGAGGGTTGAATAGTGACATTTTATTGATCTGGCTCTTTTTGTACTAGCACACTAGCTTTTGAACTTCTCTTCAAGCTTTTCAGCTTGAGAATTAGAAGACTGGTAGGAGTAACCTATTCCCTTAGAATTACTTGGATATAATGATGAGTACTATGACAAATCACCAAGTAATAAACTTGTTGGTTACTACTTCAGAACCTACTCACAAATGATACAGAATCTGTTAACTACAGTTTCTAGTTCTCACTTGGTTGCACTGAGTAGGGTTGCTTCTTAATCATAAAATAGTTTTATAAAAATCCCTTGATCAAAGATCAAGTTTAAGTAACAAAACAGGCTTTTGTAAAAATAGATTTAAACGTAGCAACAGTAAATGAGTAGTAAAGAGGGAAACAACATTCCAAGGATTTATACTGGTTCACCCAACCTGGGCTACGTCCAGTCCTTACAACTATAGGTTTTCCACTAAGACCAAGCACCCCTATGGTATTCTTTCTTTCCTAAAGCCTCCATAGGCTCCTACAATTAGGTATTCTTCCTTTCCTGAAGCCTCCCCAGGCTCCTACAACCAGTATTCTCTAAGCCTCTATAGGCTCACCCAAGTATTCTTTCAACAAGCCTCTCCAAGCTTAACCTTAGTAGCACCTACTACTGGACACACACAGCCACCTACTATGTTGCCTAGACCCTAAGAAGTCACAGTCCCCTGACTACCCTTCCTAGTTCTCTTCAGCCGCACCTCTGCTGGAAACACAAAGTCACCTACTGTGTTCACAGAACTTCAGAAGCAGTAGTCCCCTAGCTATTTTTCTAAGCCCTCTTCAGTAGCACCTATTATTGGCTACACACAGCAACCTGTTGTGGTCCCTTCACACCAAGGGAGTGGTGGACAAAACACTTTCAGTTTAGGCACAACTGGTTTTCACCTAGAGTGTTATAGGCTAAGGAAGTTCCTTCAGATAGGGGTTTGTCAACTGACCTTTACCCACTACTTTGGCAATCTTCCTTGTAATTAGCTCCTTCGCACTTGATCAATTTATAGACTTGATCAAGGAGCTAGCCGTTTGTGGCTGTTGGAGATTGAATTCAAATGTTGTATAAGTTGTCCATGTTCACGCAAGTAGCCGTTTAACTCAATTCAATCTCAACCATACAATTCATTGAGTTGTCTTCTTCATCTCTGTTTTTGCTCCATCATCACCAACTTTCACCTTGTATTCATTCAAGGATCTAGTGAGAAAGATTTGTTGGTGTTAGCTGTGATCTTGGTGGTTTCTACATGAATTCGAATTTTGAATCATGGGAAGTTTTTTGGAGATTGTTTCTACAGCAAGTCTTCTGGAGAAGAGTGGTTTACTACTTTTGACAATCTCTCTTCTACTATTGGTTGATGGTTCTTTTTCGATAAGGACAATTGCTTCCTTTGAGTTCCTATGACTTGGACTATGTCAAGGATCACAAGGATTGACAACATCAGAATCAGTGTTGTCCAAGCACTGATGCATTTGACTGGTGTGTGCTTCTAGAGTACAAGACATGTTTGTCTTCACATTCGAACTGCAACGCAACTTCTAATGATCCTCAAGTCATGTGTAGCTTATGATATCTACCCATTGACTCAAGTTATCCCCAACATCATGCCTTTGATCATATACAACTTCTGATATTTGCACCTTGACCCAAAAAATATGACTGCCTTTTCAGCTTCTAAATAGCTCTCCTTCCTAGTAGTCCTGCTTCTGATTACAGAATCTATGTCATGGAGAAGCTGCCACTATAGGCTTATGCTTCACACATGTACTATGCTTCTGAATATGTCTTATCTTAATAAGAACACTCAAAGCAACCATTAGTAGCTAAGTTTAGTAACTTCGATTTTGCTTCATAGTGGTTTGTCATCATTAAAACACTTAGTTCTAGTAGGAATTTTGTCTCAACACTTAGTACTTAAGAAAGACTACAAAATTTGTTAAGGAGTGAATCCAATCACAAGTCATGAATATTCATCAGTCCTATTCACTCTAAAGACTCGCAAGGTTGTGATCACTCATCTCTTTGCAAACTCAAATTATGATAAACCAAGTTTTGAATGTATTTTGCAGTGAGTGTTTGTTCTAATTTCATACTGTTAAGCATATTTTTATTGGCAAAACTCATGATTTGGTATAAGTTTGTGTAAGGCAAGTGCTTAAGAAGCTTAAGAAGGAAAAGGGTTGAAAACTTGCATTTTAGAGCCAAATTGTCACTTTGTTAAAGAACACAGTCATGTCGTGCTGAAGAGCACAGACTTGGTGAATCTAGCACAACCGTGCTGATTCCACCACAACCGTGCTAGGAAAACCTCAATTGTGGATTAAACTGCAAGAAACAGGGATCAACATCATTTACGACCACGACTGCCAAAAGAGCACGGCCGTGCTGATCCCAGCACAGCCGTGGTGATCCCAGCACAGCCGTGGTGATCCTACAAAGTCAGTTACATTTTGGCCATTTAAGAGTTCTGAGTGAGATAACTTTTGTGTAAGGGATTCTTAGTTGGGGGAGGACGTAGAGGATATCATTAGGGTTCAACATTGTAAAGTTTATACCCCTTTGTAACCTTTATGTTTCCTATTGGAATCTTCTGCTTCTTCATGACCATGAATGGCTAAATTCTTAAAGCCTAGGTTGTGATGTAATTGTACCTTGTACCTCAGTTCTGATTATAATAAAATTCTTGATGTTATTCAGTCAATTGTGTTTCTTCATTGCTTTCATTGTCTTTTTAGAACTGATCACTCTAAACCCTAATTAATTGCACGTCAGTGATCATTTACCTATGATTAATCGACTTGTGAAGAAATTGAATTTGTATAACTTGCATGACCAAACTAGTTGTATGAATTTCCAGTAGATTAAACTACTTTAATTAACCTCTATGAGAATTTGCCCTAATTTAATTTGTCTATGATTAATTGAGAATTAAATTAGGGGAAATAACATTGTAAGACCATGGGCAAAGGCTAACTAATGATTTTAATAGGAATTGGCAATTGAAGAATAACTTGGGGTTTAATTAGAACACGAATTGGGGGAAAATGGGGTACAAGTAAAGTCACAATCCTAGGCTTGCTTTTCTGATAATCATTTTTGCATAGAGACTATCTGCTTGCTCTGTTTTTTTTCTTCTACTGGATAATTGATAGCAACTTTCTCTCAAATTGGTGATTAATTCAAATTATTTAGTTTAGCACAAATTTAGATTATTTGGGAACTGTCATTAGTCCTTTGGGTACGACATCTGGACTTAGGTCCACTGTAACTACGCGTAGGGTACGCTTGCCCTGAGCAAACATATTTTACGCATCAAACTACTTCTTACCAAACAAGGAGAACGAAGGTAGGCCATAGGAATCTTCTCTTAGTCCTTCACCTTCATGCGATCTTGAGGAGTCTAAAGTCGTTTATGGTTATGCTTTCCTTCTTTACTCATCACAATTCCATAGTTTGCTTTCAAGGGATGTCCATCATAAACGATTGGATAACACACATTACAATCAAACAAGACAAGCAAATAGGTAATCATTCCATATCACACATATTCTTTCTCAATTATTGTGTCCACATAAACAAAACAAAACACTAGGGGCGTTTGGTACAAGGAAAATTTTTAGTTTCCTAAGAATCTTAAGTTGAGAATTTTAGTTTCCCATGTTTGGTTTGTTTTTTAAAAAATAACATTCCCAAAAAACAATGTTTCCTAGGAATTTTTTTGGCTAAGTTTCCCACGAAAAGATTCCCATGGGGAGGTGGGAATCTAACTTTTCCAAGTTAAAAAATAAGTTTTACTACGGTAAAAATATTATGTTACTCTTATTAAACCATTTAATGTGGTAAATAATTAAATATTGTGTTAAAAATACCATGTTACTATTTTATTCACAGGAAACTTATTATGTCCAACCAAACAAATTTAGTCATTCCTAGGAATCATGATTCCTAGGAATCATGATTTTCGAACATGAAAAAACTTCCCTTGTACCATGGCATCTAATATTCTATGCTTACAGGGATTGACCATGGGTTAAATCAATCCATAAGCTTATAAACTATTATTGTCTTAAAGGATTCCAACTAACAGTTAGAGATCAATACAACAAGAATTCTAGTAAACTGAAACCTTGATCATGATAGAGGGATTTTTACTATCTCTCTCTCTCACACACACACACACAATATACACACATATAGAATTTCCAAACCATAAAGTCTTTGAAGGAAATGAATAGGTCAATCAATGAAGAAAAGTGATCTCAAATGATCTTTATCCTGTATCCACGGACTGAAAGGAATCACATAGGATTAGTCGATATATAAATTATCATATAAGATAAGGAATAATAAGGTGTCCAGAAGAATGACCATAAGTAAGGTAAACAACGGGTCAAATCAAAACAAGTTTAGATAATACCATAATCACTCCAAAGAGTTGAGTCTTGCATAATGCAAAGGACTGAAAATCATGATGGAAACAAGACACAATGAACATACTGGACAACGAGTACTTAGCATTAGGATTTTGATCCATTAATATTGTGTCACTTGATCACTACACACAAGTAAGTCACTAACAATTTATACTAAGGGTCTAGTCCATTAAAACTAGTAGTTAAGTCTAGGCCATTTTAGCTAGTTCACCACTCTTAGTCATGATTCTAAACTAGGACGTTTCTCCTTGTTTTCTTATCTCTCCTTTACAACAAACAATAATTTTCAAGTTCTAACTATGTGTCACATGCACATTAATCTCAACGTTCATTTCCATAGCTACTGGTGTACAACACATGCCTCCTTGTAATTCACAATTTCAAGACATATTATTATAGTGCACAGTAGGGTTTCATTAGTGAAGTTTTTATTTCTTAATTAATTAATCATTATCCTTAATCTAATCCCATTTTAATAAGTTAAAATTGGCCTTTGTTCCCCCATCATGCCACTATTTTAAGAGTGAGTGTAGATGTCAACAATTTATTTTAATCACTTAGTTTTCTTAAACTAATTATGTGTTAAATTGTGTTTTAAAATTTTTAAGAATGAAAACCTAAATTTTTCTATATAGAATCATTTTAGACATATTATTTTAATCACTTAGTTTTCTTAAACTAATTTTGTGTTAAATTCTAAGTATCTACAGTTGAGCTCTCAAAGTTATTTGTGAGCATTTGAGTTAAAATTAAGGAATCTCTCAAAATCACAGAAAAATTCCTACAATTATAAAATAATATTCTAGTCTTGAT
Source organism: Pueraria montana var. lobata (assembly GCA_026413185.1). Taxonomy (NCBI): domain Eukaryota; kingdom Viridiplantae; phylum Streptophyta; class Magnoliopsida; order Fabales; family Fabaceae; genus Pueraria; species Pueraria montana. Next base: position 11,678,812 of record CM048655.1, read on the forward strand.
TTCGTGTTTAGAATATCATTTTATCTTGTTTATATATTTATGTAATATTTTTTCTACCTTCCTTTTCTATGTGTCTAATTGTCAAAATTTACGGTTAAATATGTAATTTTTTTTTACTTGTATAAGTCTAAATACAATCATTCGTTCTAAGAGAGTTTTTGATTTCTCAGGGTACAAATTGATATCTAGACTTCCATGCAATGTCTCTGTATATTAAGACGATAATAAATAAATAAAATATATAAGCATAGGTCAAAATAAAATTTATTAATATTTTTTTGTCATCCCTAATCATGTAAGATTGTTCAAAGAGAGATAAGGCCATAATGTAAGTGATGGATTTCAAATTAAAATTAAATCATAAAATAACTATTTGTGCCAATAAATGACTATACACAATGTTGGCCAAGCTAAATCAAAGCTCACATTGAATAACTAACTTAACTTCATAAATATTTTTTCATAAGATTTTATATTTTAAGATATTTTTATAATATATATATATATAACAATTATTAATGACTAAGTGTCTATTTAAAAATATTTAATAATATTAAGTCAATATTAGTCAAAATAAAAATGAGATGAAATGTTTTTTTATAAGCAAAAGAAATATTATTAGTGCAGTAGGCATGATAACACGTTGACGGGTCGGGGACGAGTTGGACTTTTCCTATTTCCACTCTCGCAAAAAAGCAAGGTAGGTTCTAGTTCGAGTTTAAATGAGACAGATTTAAAATTTTAATACACATCCTCATCCCCATCGAGTTTTATCGGGTTCTGGGAAACCTTCGAGTAACCCGCTACACCATTTTTTACAATTTTAGTTTACTTACATATTTTTAAAAAAATTATAGGCTAGATTGCAATTTTTGTTCCCCTTTAATTCTTGATTCATAATTTTGGGCCCCCTATTTTTTTCCCACGAATTTCGTTGCCTTCTCTTATATTAAAAAATCCCCAATTTTGGCCAAATTCTTAATTTTGCATACATTTATTTATTTGTTTATATTTTAATTAATTAAATTATTTTTTTAATGGTACCTTAAGTGAATATGTTAGGTCTAGAATTCAATTGGACTAAAATAAAAGAAATAAAACGTATGCAAAATTAATATTTGAACTAAAATTGCATAATTTCTAAAATAAGAGGGCCAAAATTACGAAAAAAAATAGGTGACCCAAATTATAATTTAACCTAAATTATATATTAAGTTATGAATTATACTTTAATTCAAACAATACATAAAAAATAATAAAATTAAAAATAAAATATTTAAGAATTAAAATTTATTTTTAGTTAAATGTATAAATTTAAGTTAGTTATTTAATTATTATTATTATAATTTAAATTATTTAATTATTAAACTAATTAATTTATATTTTTAAAAATCATAAAAAATAAAATTATAACAATAAAATCTTTATATCTATATATATGTGTACGCGCGAGTGCGTGTGTTATATAGAGAAGCCTCTGGTTCAGCACAAGATGTTGTGCCAAAAAATCAAAGACATAAACTAGAAGTTACAGATATCATGCTCAGCTATGAGAAACAGCAAAAACAATATATTCTTATCCCTCACATATTACAATGCTACTGAAAAACCCATGCAGTAACAGATTCCCCTCTTTTGCCCCCAGCTTATGAATTTATTGGCCATTCACTCGCCTAACGCATGACATAACATGCTTTGTTTGTGCAGCAACTAATGCAACAACAAAAAATATACTTGATAAACAGCATTAGCAGCTGCACCAATTTCACATGTCAATCTTCTATAGCATTTCACAAATTCCACATATCCATCTACTATAGACACGCAAAGTATGTGTAATGTAATGTTTTTTTTTATTTTTTTTTTTATCATATTTGAGTATTATATTTTATTTACTCCCTCTGTCCCAAAATGAACGTCGTTCTAGATTTTTTTATACAGATCAAGAAAAGTTATTAAATGTAGATGAAAGAGAGAAGTGATTTTATAAAAATAACCTTATTATTATTGCATTGAAAAACTAAAGTAACACTTATTAGAGGTATTAGTGGAAAAAAATAATTAATATTACATTGAAAAGTTAAATACGATACTTATATTGAAAAAAAAAATTTCCAAATGCGATACTCATTTGGATTTGGGGTGGAGAGAGTAATATTTTTTTATCAATCCGGGCGTTTTTATCAGCCTAATTGAATTGACTCTTTTGTTTGGTTTACGTTACTAATTTTGATTGGTGCTATGTTTCACGCTTGTTCGGTCGGAAAAAGAAAAAAAAAATTAAAAGACTAGAGAGAAGAGTAAAGAATGAATGGAATGGGAAAAGTAGATGGCTTCATTATTTTTGTTCAGATTTTGTTTGGTTAATTTTTTTTTGTTTAGTTTAATACTTTAATTAAATTAAAGGAAAGAAACCCGGAAAAAGAAAAAAAAAAATTAAAAGACTAGAGAGAAGAGTAAAGGATGAATGGAATGGGAAAAGTAGATGGCTTCATTATTTTTGTTCAGATTTTAATTGGTGAATTATTTATTAAAAGCAATTTGTTTCGTTTAATTTGTTTCGTTTAGTTTAATGCTTTAATTAAATTAAAGGAGAGAAACAAAATATGTATAAATTAATTTTATAATATAATCTGAAATTATGAAATATGTTGACTGTTGAGATTGTATACATATTTAAAAAAAAAAAAGGTCATCTAGACACTTCGCCTTCAATAAATTTCCTCAAAATGTAGATTAGAGGGATGAGTAAGTGAAATAATTAAAACGGAAAAGCATGCATCATCTTTTAGTTTAGTTTAATCAAAGAAAAAAAAAAGGAAAGATATATGAATTATTTTTATAAGAGTGTTCTGACAACATTTAACCTTTTAGTCCTTTGTAACCAAACCACGCAGAACATGTGTTTTTGCTAACACATGCACTATACTTTTTTCTTCCCAAACTTGTACTACAAAACAAAACAAAGCAAAGCATGAATAGGGAAAAAGTGTTACGAAGGATAATGCGTGTCATGCACTTGTGTCTATTACATATCATCACTCTCTCATTTTAATCACATAATCAGTATCTCACAAGCTATACTTTAGTACAATAGCACTATTTAGGAGATTTGTTTTGTCCCAAACCAACATATTTAACAGGTCAAATCATGAGAATCAAAAGTTCCTATGATTTTATTCGTTTATTATAGTTGTACATGACACACGTATCTAGCCATTTATAAAATAGATTAACTCAAAATAATCTCTCCTCCTTTTGTTGTTCTTTTCTTTAATTTCATCTTATTAGTAAAATATATTAATAAAAATTTGTGTTACCTAAATAGATCAGGCCTAACATTTCAAATAGCATTATTTTATTAAGATTTAATTACTCATTTCTTCATATAGCTGCACAATCGTTATGTTTTAATTCATACATTTATTAAATATTTGTTTTAATTCCTACACATACAATTTTTAATCCGATTTAATTCTTGTCATTCAAAATTGTAGAGACTAAAAAGGATAAAAAAAAAGTGTATATGTAATTATTAAAAGGATTTAAAAAGAATATGTATAGAACTAAAATAAATAATTTCTAAATATAAGGACTAAAGTAAAATGTAAAGAATGTGTAGATATAAAAAAAAATGAATAATTAAACCTTTTATTAAAAACATAGGAAAAGTATTTGAGTCACACACAGCAAGGAAATGGCTTAGCCCATATAATTGCACATGATTTAAATATTAGACTCTATAGTTTAGTCTTTTAGAAATATAATATGACCTTAATAAAGTATTTTTAAGAAAACTGTAATATTGTAACCTAAATAAAGCTGTAATTTTTCTAATGAACATTATTTTATTAAAATGACATGACAGATATTTGAGTCTCACTAACCCATCATTCAACAATAGCAAATGAATAAATCAAACTAAATAATAAATTCAACAAAAAGAAAAACTAAATAATCAGTTTATATAGTTTTAGTCAACATAATCAGTTTTACTAACATACTCCTAAATACCCACTTATTTTTAGGAGTATATTAGTAAATTATAATTTTGATACTTTTATAATACACCAAAGTAGATTGCTAATATATTTCTTCTAAAAAGCACATGGATATACATGGGACCCATGTTACTATCATAACCTATTATTGTTGTAGAGGGTGTACCTATCAATTTGTACTAACTTTAATTTCCCCCCCCCCCCCCTCCCGGGTTAGGATCCTCTCCATTTCTTTTTCTCTTCATTTCTTCTATTACCAAGCTTTTAACAAAATAAATATTAATCTTCATAAAGTGTGAATCATTTCCATTTTATTTATTTACCAAAAACCATATGAAATAGAAGAAATGGAGAAAATGGAGAGAAAAAGAAATGGAGAGGATCCTAACCCCCCCCCCCCCCCCCCACCCCCCACGCACACAAAACACACACCTTGGTCCTTCAGCAAAACCAAATCCAAAAGTGAAATTCATTCCCCTTCTTAATCTCATTTCACTAAGAAGTTGCTTTTAGGAAACATGTCAATACTTTAATTATCATAATATTATGCTCTTATTTCTTAATTAAACCTTATTGTTATGACTGCATCACTCTTGGCAGTTGCACGTACTTTATACTTTTTTGGATGTTATTATATTTACGAAGAGTGTTAGGAAATACATCTTTTTAGCACATATTTTTTAATATATATTTTATTATTCGTTAAAATTTATTAAAACAGTAAAATAATAAGAGACTCATTAAATAAGAAGTAAAATCTACACAAATTTATAATTTTTGATAATTTTTAATCAATAGTAGAGATTTATTTAAAAAAGTGTATTAGAAAATAATTTTAGTAGCACTTTTTTTTTTTATATTTATATTTACTGATCCATATGTTTCCGTTATCAATACAAGTATCCATGTACAATATAATGTTTACAAATTACACTGTTCTGTTAGCACGATTCTTTTCTTGCAGGCATGATCATTCCTAAAAGTGCAACGTGTTTTTATATCCTCCTTCTTTCTTTAAAAAAAGTCTAGGGAATTGTACGTCGTAAACATTGCCCATCATTTTAATACTAGAGTCACCATCAAGAAGGCATGAAGGGTAGGTATTACATTATAAAATTCAAATGAAAGCAACATATACAATTCATTTTCAACTTTCTTCGCATAGGGATCATACAGGAAAAGTCACATTAATTATTAGTAGCATAATAGATGCTTTCTTGTTTTGATAATTAATTATATAGTATCCATGCTTTTAGTTCCTTCTATGCTTTAGCGAATCATTTTTTATTGTGCTATATGGGCCCTTACCATAGGCATCGTAAAGCCATGCCCTATGCTTTTTGCAAACTATAAATAAGCCAATGCAAGTGAGAGAGGCATAGTTTACTTTGGAAATTATTGACTTGTAGTCTAGGGCGAATCACAATTCACACACCACCAAAATGTCGATTAAGTCATCACTTTCAAGCACCAATGTGCAGCAAGGAAAGAACTTGCTGCAAAACCCATTTGAATTCAATGACGAACAGATTCTGGATAATGTTTACCGAACCCATTTTCATTGCGTTGAGAAGTGCGATGTAACGTCTCTTCACACCGTTGCCTCAAGCGTTATCAACCACTCCATTCAAATCACAGACACCGTGATTACTAAGGTATATTTAATTTGTTACCCCCTTTACAACGTCTTGCATGAATCTAATGGAGTAATTAATAGTTCGTCGTAGTTAGTTACTTTATGTTTTTAGAATAATTTAAATGTCATTTATATTTATATAATTTACTTTTTTATGAAACCTTTGGAGGCGTTTGTTTCAAGATATCCAACAAGATTCCCGGAAATATGGACTTGGGAATATCACATTCCCAGATTTGATACAAGTTTTGTAAAAATATTTCCAGGAATAATTGATTCTCAGGAATGTAAATTATTCACAATTGTGGTGCTTCTTATTTCCATGGAGAATGGTGGGTATCTTGGATTTCTATGGGAATAAAAGTTATTTTCTACAATAACTATATATCCCCACCTTTTTCTCCCACATTTCTTTTTTTATTTTTATTTTTTAATTAAATAAAATTTGTTTTTTCTGAAATTCCTATGGTCAAACAAACATGCTCATGGGAATAATATTCACAGGCATAATATTCCTAGGAATGTAATTCCCGAGAATAAAATTTCATAGCTTGAAACAAACGCTCTCTCCGTATCTAAAAATCACGCCGAGTTTCTACTAATCTAAGTTATGGGTAAACTTATTTAAGGGAGTAAAGCTCTTATAGTGTCTACCTTTTCTTACACTTACAAGACTCAGTTCCTGCCACTTGGACCAACATATATACAAGAAGAGTGTAAGGAACATATTCTCTAAAATATTCTTTTGAACACATTCTCTCATTGGTCAAAATTTATTAGAACACAATTTAGTGAGTCATACACCTTATTTAATAAAATTTTCTCTTAATTTTGGTGTTCCTAACATTTGTCTATATACATTGAGTTATGTCTATCTAATTGAAAATAAAAACTATGTGTAACTTAATTCGACAAATATTAAAAAAAAAAAATCTTTCAAGGTAATGTATATTAATTCTAATAAATGAGTGTTTCAATAAACTGTAAGTAATATTTATCAATGTGATGTGTTGTTGGTTTAAATGGTACATTTGATTTCCTTAAATAAGATTTGAGATTCACTAGCTATATTGTACATGTTTATAATTAGACTTTTTTTTATTCTGTCTGATTTTTTTTTTTATTCTGTTATAATTAGATTACCTCATATATACATGCAATCTAGACAATAAAGAAAAGGTAGTATTTACGTTACAAATAATGTCATTTAAAGAATATCTTGTATATATTTTGAATGATTGCAGTTACCTTTTTGGTACTATACCATAAAGTATATTACATGATTTTCTAACACAGGGTAGCCAACTCAGTGATCGGTTCAGAGAAGACACGACCATATCTTCCCAACAACTTACAGCCAAACTGAAGCGAATTGCTTGCCAGGTTGATTAATGCTAATTTTTTTCTATTTTGTGATTACTTGAAATTTAATTAAACAATTATTGAAAATTAATGCGCGTACAGATGATTATTATTTTTTTTTTTGGTGAAGGAATTGTGTACAAATTTGAGTTTCAAACAACTCTTTTAATGTTATTAAAAATAATGTTCTTTTCAACAACAAAAAATAATGTTGTCCAAGTGTGTAATTGACTTAGCATAAGAATCTCTTTAATAGATCCCACTCAGCAAGCAGGAAATATTCCGTTCTCTTTATTAATCTTTACAAATCTAAGTAAAACTTGGCTGCATGCAACCACAGACACTACTTATATACAATACAGCAAATTGCAACAGAAACATAAATCGTATTATTACAAAAATTTAATTGGAAAATACTCACAATCTTTACACTATCATCTAATAATAGATGGCTATGTTATTAAAAAAAATAATACTATATGTTAAAAAAAAGGACATTACGAAGTGAAGTATGAAACATGTTAGTGTTACTTCTTGGTTTAAATGCATGTTAGAAAAAATTTAGTAATAAATATTAAATCATAATAATTAACAAATAATAGAAGATGTGTAAAAAATGTAATATTAAATTTTTTACTGATCATTCTCTCAATAAAAATAATCAAACAATCAGTTAAAAATTTACTTTCCATCTTGTTTTTAAGCTTATTTTTTTAAATTTTCATAATTAAAAATGATCTCTCAATTATAGTAATATTAAGACGAGAATATTCAATACTAAACAAATTAAATGATTAATTAGAAGATAAATCAAATATTTTCTTAGTAATTATATATCATATTATAATAAATTTTGGAAAGAAAAAAATAAAGTTATAAAACTAATAAACAACTATATTTAAAATATAAGGATACATATATTTATAATTATATATTAATTAATAGAAGTTGTATATTAATAATTATATAGTCAAAAAGAAGTTAAAAAAGGATTTCCGAAACAGTTAAAGCAGCACATTCCTATAAAACACTAACAGAGACCTATGCAAAAAACAATGCCATACAATATATGAACATAAATTTCAATCTCATGATCAACTTATTTTACAAATATATACACTGTAGTTATGAAGGGGGGGGGGGGGGGGGGGGGGGTGCTTAAATGGTACATTTGATCTTCCTTTTGTTATAGTGTGTTTGGATGGTGAATTTTGAGAGAAATTTTTTTTTTTTAAGTGAATAAATTTCGAATAACAGAAAATGAATTTTCAAATGATAGAAATTAAATTACTTTATCTAAATATTGAGTTTAAAACACACAAAAATTAAATTGATTTATCCAAAATATTTTTAAAATGAAAGAAAATTAATTGAAATAATTATATTAAATTTTCATGCATTTTAAATTCTTAAAATTTTGAATTTTTTATCTTAACACTACCTTAAACAATTTTAAATTAAAAATCATTAACTTATATAATAATTATATTAAAAAAATCATATTTAAAATAATTTTTATAATAAAAAAATATTTTATATTAACAATATGTCAAAATTAAATTCATTGGACATGTAGATGGTGTGCACAGCTCGTGGTGATCACTACGCACATCACACAACAATGTTGATTCTGGAACAGCTGAAAGCATATTCCTGGGATGCAAAAGCACTGATTGTTCAAGCAGCTTTTGCCTTGGAATATGGGAAATTCTTGTACCTTCCCCTGACCTCACAATATCAGCAGTCTGAAAAATCATTGGCTGATTTGAATGGACTTTTGATGATTCAGCACAACACACAGCATCTCACTTTCTTCAACAGTGTGGTGAAGAAGGTAATGCAAGTGATTGAGTGCATCACTGAGTGGAAGAGGCTAACTAGTGCAGGGTATGACATCAAGGATGTGCCTACCTTGGCAGAAACTTTGCATGAGATCCCTGTTGTTGTGTACTGGGCAATCTTCACCTTTGTCACTTGCACTGGTCAAATTGATGACTTTACCACTGATCATAAGTAAGGCTTAATTTATAGTATTATCATTGTTTGCTTTAGTTTTATGTTAAAAAATTTATTGATGTTTCTTCTTATATTTTTTTATTTAAATATGTTTTTAATAAGTCATATTTAGAATAAATTTATTTTTGACTCTCTAACTTTAAAATTAATCTTTTTAGTCTCTATAATTAAAAAAAAAACATTTTAATCTTTTGTCCAAACTCAGTTAGAGACTTCACATATGTGACTAACGAATTACAAGTTGTTTACATGTCAACTTAATTTAATTTAGTATTTTACATTTTTATTATTAAACATTGTATTACATATATGTTTTGTATTCAAAATATTCATTTTGACGACATTTGGACATGGGGGCATCTGAGCAAAGAGAATAAAACAAACTTTTTTAAATTGTAAAGATTAAAAAGATCAATTTTAAATTTTAAATATAAAAAATAAACTTATTTTAAATTTAAGAAACTAAAAACATATTTAAGCTTATATTTTTTATAGAGTAGTTAAAACATTAAATTTGTCTTGAATAAAATTTAAAAGTATATTTAATTTGAGTTTTTTGTTTCATTTTTTTCACTTTTAATTACAAAATGTTATCTTTTTTTTTTTTCTATTTTTAAAATGTTGCTGAATTCAGCAATAAAAATAACTTTTTTCACTTTAACTGTAACATGTCCATGACAAATTTCTAAAGAACAAAATTGGAATTTACTCTAACATTTATTATTCAAATAAATAGATCAAACAAATTTAATTGTTGTCCATGTCAAATTTACTGATTGCAATTGCTTTATTCAGGATTCACAAACATGAATTATCGAAAAACTTTGAGAACAAGCTTGACCTCATTCTAAGAAATTTTCAGGAACATCTGGAAATGTGTGGCAGGGAGATAGGTTAGTTATGTACTTCGTATACCTTATTCCCTTCCTAATGCAATTTCCAAACTAATGAAGATGCTGAATTGAATTTCATCTGTAATAAGATATTATGCGTGCTAATTAATTTCAGGGAGAATAGAAGACTACACCAGGCGTAAGAATATTGTGATTCATACTGGTAAAGATATTGTAAAGGTTTTGAAAGCACTCATCATCTCTGGAGAGAACAGAGATTCAAGACAGAGTGTGTATAATGTTCTCACTGGGGAACAGGTAGCCACTTGGATAGTGTTAAAACCTGCATTCTAATTAAATTCTTCTTGAGTTCTTAAATACAGTACCATAGGTACTATTGGTATTGTTCTCCAATTAAAGTTAGAGTTTTACCTCGTTAATACGCAATGACATTTAATGAAATCTATTACTATGTACATGTTTGGATTAAAGTTTGCAAAAGTATCTAAGTCTTGCTTTTCCAAAACTGAGTTTGCAAGCAGAATTTTACTCCCAAACATGCTTTTGAGGAGTAACCAAACATGATGTCAAACTGATTTTATTCTCAAACATACTTTTGAACCCTCCTACCTGAAATCCAAACATACCTTATGCAGATTACCAAGTTGAAACTCCAATTTTAATTGGAGAACAGTACCAACAATACCTATGGTACTGTATCTAAGTTTTGTCTGAATTTAATGTATTTTACTCCTGACAGGTTAAAATTGAAGAGTTTAAGAAGAAGCATGTGTTGTTATTTGTTTCTGGCCTTGATAGCATTGAAGAGGAGACTCTGCTTCTAAAATCAATATACGAGAAATTGAAGGAGAAGCCAAGAGAGGTAGAAGGTTACAGGAAGGAGGATTTCAAGATTTTGTGGATCCCCATTGTGGATGAATGGAATGAGGAACGAAGGAAAACATTAGAGACTAAATTGCAGCGTACCAAGTTTGGATGGTACGTTGTAAAACACTTCGATTTTGAAACAGGCATCAAGCTGATCAAAGAGGTGTTTAACTACAAGGAAAGGTCTATTATCCCATTGATAAGTCCTGAAGGTAGGGTGGAGAACATTGATACAAAGCAAATTATATCTGTGTGGGGCATTGATGGGTTTCCTTTCAGAACCTCTGATCACACCCGACTTACTCAGCAATGGAACTGGTTCTGGTTTGAAATGACCAAGCTTAACCCAAGAATAGGGGACTTGGTAAGTACTAAATGCTAAAATCATTGCATTTGTTAATGGTTATGCACTGACAGCGTAAAATATGATTATATTATCAACTAATCACAAATCTCGGTTGATATGACTTTTAAAGTAATTATTGTAAAAATTAACAAATTTATTATATATGGTAAGTTGTGATTAGTTGACAGTGTAAAATTAGTTTACATTATCATCAGTGCATAGCCCTTATATATATAACTTGTATTGTTTAGTTAACTGCTATAAAAATTTAATAATCACCCAAATTGAAAATATATATCAACCAAATTGTAATGGTCTAGATACATGATAATGTGCGAAAATCAGATCGAGGAGGACCGTTATCTCTTCATCTATGGAGGCACGGACACAATGTGGATCCAAGAGTTCACAACGGCTGTGGAGAAATTGAAGAGGGCTGTTGACTCAATCAGCTTGCAAATAGACATCACAATAGAGTCATACCAGCTAGGAAGGGAAGACTCCAAGGTCGTGCCGCGGTTTTGGATCGCCATTGATAGCTTGCTTGCAAGCAGGAAGCAGCAAATGATGAAGGGTGGTGATCAAGGGGTGCAAGACTTTGCAACAAGAGAGATAAAGAGGCTGCTCTTCCTCAAACAAGACCCTAAGGGATGGGTGATTCTTAGCAAAGGGTACAATGTGAAGCTCCTTGGTCAAGGCGAGGCCATGTGTCGCTCGGTCAAGGACTTTAGCATTTGGCATGGGAAGTTGCATGAAGAAGTGAGCTTTGATGTGGCCTTCAAAGAGTACTATGAGAGCATCAAGGTTAAGGATTGTCCTAAAAAATGTGAGCATAGTGAAATTTCTAACTACCCCACAGATATACTGGCCCATATACCCTGCCCTAACATGGAGTGTGGGCGTTCAATGGAGGTAACTTCTGTTAATTATAGGTGTTGCCATGGTCTTGAACCATAGACAATGTTTTGCTCTGCTTGGGAAGCATATAATGGGACTTCTTCACCTTTGGCTTCAATTTGTGCCTGTGTGTTGTTTATTATGTATTTAGGCTTTTCAGTGTATCTCAGAGTACAAGGTATGTAGCTACTTGCTTGCCAAGTAACTAGATAATAATGATTTTCAAGCAGCCTTGTTTGTCTGTTTTTCTATAAATTGGTTTGAATATAATAAGAATTTTCATATCACTTTTATTTGATTAAATAGCCTACGTACTTGCTTTGGTGTTGTGTCCAGTGGACCCACTTCTTTTAGATGTGTTTTGTTTTAGCTTCTGTGTCATTTTACCGGATTTGATGAGAAAAAATGTATACTAGGATTTATAAGGTTGACTTGGTAGTGATGGAAGAATGGAGCAAAGAAGAGGTCGTGGATTTGAATTCCCACACTATCAAAAAAACTAATAACCAATAATTAACATTAGTCGATAAAAAAAAAGGTACATTGCTATGGCATATTCAAACATGCATATCCAAACGTGCATTGATACTCCAAACACCTCCCCAAAATCCAATACACACAAAATCCTATAGCATTATTCCCCAAAGTGATATTCCGTCCCAAAAACAAAGGAGCTAGCAGGCCCTTACACACCTACCACCAATGTGCAAATAAATGGATAAATATTCTCTTGCACTCCTATCCCACAAACGTGAACATAAAGGTTTTTTTTAACTTATTGCAACTACAATTGCAACTGCATCAATTGTATTTTCCTGCAATTTCTTGCTCCATGCCAAGGATCATAATGAAACTGCAACCTTGACTGGAACCATGAACATGTATTCATAAAGTATTTGTGGGATTCATGGAGAAATACTTCAAGGACCCATGTTCGGCAAAAGTAGCTAAAAGCTAGCTGAAAGCTGACAAGCTAGCTAGAAGCTGAAAGTTGAAAGCTAATAGTTGAAAGCTGTTAAGCTAACTTATTAAAGTAGCTGAAAAATATAAAATGACATAAATGGATATATTTATATGATGTTTTTATATATATTTTAATTTTATTTTATGTATAAAAATATATTTTGAGGTGTTATAATTTTTAACTCTTGTAACTTTTTATTTATAGATAAATTATTTTCATTACACTTTTAGTTTCAATTATTATATTTTTTTCATATTAAGTATTCTACTATTAATCTTATACTATATCTTAAAATATTTTTAATCAAGTTTAAAATAAAGTAAAATATACATACACTTAAGTTGACATTATACTTTTATTATATTAATTAGTATAATAGTTAAAATAAATCGTCTAATATAAAATTATTTAAAAAATAAAAATCTAACATTTATCATTATCAATTTCGTAATGTATAATGTTGAAATACTAAATTGAATATTATAAATAGTACAATGATTAAAATAAATAGTGTAATATAAAAAAATGTAAAATATAATAACAAAAATAAAATAAAACAAATAAATAATAAAACCCTATTTTATTTAAAAAGGGTAACAAGGAAATTAATAAATATTTTAAGGATAAAAAGGGAATAAAATATAAAAAGATAGAAGCTAGCGTTTTAAAAAATGCTACTTCAAGTAGCATTTCAAAAACATTAGAAACTACTAAAAAAAGCTTGTTTACTGAACAGTCAAACATGTTTTTCAGTTAATAAAAAAAGCTAGAAGATAGCTTAAATGACTTACCTAACATAGCCTAAATCTCAAATTGAGGATTAGTTCTATAGTAGCCTAAATGACTTAAATTCTTGGGAATACTTCAAGGACCCATCAAATAGCCAAAGATCCTACTTATGGTGATCACACAAAAAAAAAATTATATATAAACACTACTATATATCAAACACATAGTTTTAAAACTCGGCTCGACCCGGACGGTCGAACTGGTTGGACCGAGACCCGGGAATATCGCTGAGTCGAGTCACATATTTGATCAGTCATGCAGTTGACCCAGTGACACGTCATTCATCAAACCGGCGTCTACCCGGTTCAAACCGAGGTTCAACCGTCAAACTCGGTGTTGGTCCAACCAGTTTCTTTTATTATTAAATTAAACGCTGCATCAGACCATGCGCGCAAAGCCCAAGTTATTGAATTTTTCTATAAACATTTATAGGAGAAGAAAATAAAAAAAATAATTTTTTTTTCTATAAGTTAAAATTAATTTTTGTATAAGTTAAAAAAATCAGAAATTTATTTATTTATTTTTCTTATTTTTTTCTCCTGGAAAGAAATTTATCCATAGATATCATACATTATTTTCTCCCGAAAAAAAGGAAGGATCTACTTACTCCAAGAATAAGTTTAATCTTAATCATAAAATGAATGGTGAAAATAAAAAATAAGTCTATTAAACTTACTCTTTAGTAGGTGGATCTTACTCTTGGAGTAGGTGAATCACTCCTCAAAATTATCCTGAAAAATTAAGAACCAATCTCAGATTCGTGGAACAGAATCCGATCCGACCGACCCGCATATAGGTTCCTTAACAAACTCCAATTTCCCATAAAATTAAAAATCTTCTGTTGTACCTTGTACGTCCTCTGACTCCTCTCATTCTCTCTTTCTTTTCTAATTTTTTTTATTATATTTAATTAATCAACCTCACCACCACTAGTTTCCATATATTTTATATATCTAATATGATAAGTTAAGTCTAAATTTCTCTTTATACTTTCATGAAAAATTTCATCTCATTTCTTATATATTTTTTTCCATACTTTGTATGTTTATAAAATAAAATATTCAATAAATTCTTTAGATTAAGAAGGAGATAACCATAAAAAATATCATTTAAATTAAATTATTATAATAAAAAAAATATAAGTTCACCATAATAATTTAAATATTATGTAATTTTAGGTAAGTTGTTCATCCCCGTAAGTTAAGTATAAATTTTCAACTTATTTTTATATAAAAAAATATCCTATGAGTTATACTTTACATATAATTTTTATTTTAATATATTGGCATATACATATCAATGTATAAAAGAAAAATAAAATTTGTTCAGGTAAAAGAAAATAATGAATAATTTATTTAAGTGAGAAAATAATAAATAAATATGAATAATTATTTGCTTAAATGTTAATTTTAAAACTAATTTTATGTGGAGAAAATAATAGTGTTCATGTTCATTTAATTTAATTTTTGTTATGTAATTAAATATATACTAATTATGTAACAAAAATCTTAATTTTGACTCGACAAAAATCTTTAGTAAAAATGTTTATTCTCATAAAGTCAGTATAAATTTTCTTGTTTGTTTTTATGAAAAAAAAAGTCTAATATGTGTGTTATATTTTATATATCTAATATGGTATGTTGAGTCTAAATTTATTTTCATCCTTTCATGAAAAATATTCATCCCATTTGTTATATTTTTTCATATTTTCTATGTTCGCAAAATAAAATATTTAATAAATTATTTAAAGTAAGGAAAGAGACAGTCTTAAAAAAATATATTTAAATTAAAATTATTATAATAAAAAATATAATTTCACCATAATAATTTAGATATTAATGTAATTTCTAGTAAGTTGTTCATCCCTGTTAGTTAAGTAAAAAAAATTTACATGCCTAAAAAAATATTTACCACTGTGTTATATTTTATATATAATTTTTACTTTAATATTTTGGCATATACATATCAATGTATAAAAGATATTTAAAATTTGTCCAGGTAGAAGAAATCTTGAATAATTTATTTAAGTGAGAAGACAATAAACAAAAAAAATGAATAATTACTTGTTTAAAAATTAATTTTAGACACTAATTTTGTGTGGAGAAAATAATAGTGATTATGTTGATTTAATGGGATTTTTGTTATGTAATTAAATATATCTTAATTATGTAATAGAAATTTAATTTTGATTGGACAAAAATCTTCAGTAAAAAAATTTATCCCTATGAATTAAGTGTAAATTTTTCTACTTACTTTTATAAAAAAAAAATGTTAATCCTGTGTGTTATATCCGAGTAATTAATAATTTTTTTTTTCATTTCTGTCCAATAATTTTTTGAATTTCAATTTTTCCAATTTTTATTAATAGTAATAGGTAATTAATTCTCTTCTTCCTTTAATTTATCTATGATGCATTAATCTAATTTAATGTAATCCACTAATTTAACTTATTATAGGAAAGTTACATAATGCTAATTAATATTGACAAAACAAATAAAATTACATAAATGCCCCCTTTTTAGGCGGAAAAAAGATAATTACATAAATACCCATGACTTCTATTTTTATATATATAAAAATAAAGATGAGTATCGATAAATTTCTCTATAAACACTTCTAATCGGATGAAAAAAATAAAAAATAAAAAAAATAAGTTTCTCTATAAATTAAAATTAGTTTATGTATAAATTAAAAATAGATTTAAAAAAGTTAATACGATAGTTTTTATAAATTAACTTATGTACAAGTTAATTTTAACTTATGAAAAAAAAATCTCTTCTTATTTTTTTCTTAGAAGTGTTTATAAAGAAGTTTATCTAAACAAACAAATTCATAACGTTTATCGTACTTACAATTTTTATTCAAAATAAAATCATACTTAAATTTTTTTTTTTTTTCCCTTCTCTTTTCTTTTTCTCTAGGCGTCTAATAGAATATTTTCTAAACCAAAATCAACAGTTGGAGAAAATGATCTCAAAAGGCAGAACCCCGATCTCAGATTCGTAAAAGAGAACCCGACCCGACCCGACCCGCATAAAAGTGCCCTAGGTAACAAACTCCAATTTCCCAAACAGAATCCGAAGCCTGAAACCCCAAGCGCGGCCGCCGCCGCCGCAGTGCATCATCATACGGTGCCCGGAAAAAATCTTCCGTCGTACGTCCTCCCATAATCCCACTCTCTCTTTCTTTTCAAACTTTTTTTTTTTTATTATTACATTTAATTAATCAACCTTACCAGTTACCGCCACTGGTTACCATATATTCTTCATTAAAGTACCAAACTTGAAATGTTCTGATTTTGAAGTAAATTAAAGTTCCGACCATACAGTTATTTAATTTTCTAGTTAGTTCCGAAACATCGTTTTCACTTTTCGTTTGTTGTTTCGTGTGAATAGGGTACCGATTTGTTGTATTTTCTGAAACCTTGGTGAAACAATGTCTCACTGTGCCGCAAGGTGTGCTACAATAAGTGCCACAAGGCTTCTGAGCCTCACGCGCGCTCTCTCCACGGAGGCGCGTGCGCAGAAGATCGACCGCATCGCCGGCGAGCTTCTCGACCTCAACAGGTTCGAGAGGCACGACTTCACCGTCCTCTGGCGGCTCAGGATGGGTCTCCACGGCTACGGCGCACCGGTGGCCGGGGTCGCGATGCCGTCCCTCGGGGCAGCTGCCGGGTCCCCCGGGGCGGATGCCGGTGCTGCCGTGGCCGCGGAGAAGACGGCGTTTGATTTGAAGTTGGAGAAGTATGATGCTGCTGCCAAGATCAAGATCATCAAGGAAGTGAGGTCTTTCACTGACTTGGGGTTGAAGGAAGCCAAGGACTTGGTGGAGAAGGTTCCCTGTGTTTTGAAGAAGGGGCTCACCAAGGAGGAGGCTAATCCCATCATGGAGAAGCTCAAGGAGTTGGGTGCTGCTGTTGTGTTGGAGTAATTATGAGTTTTTTTTTTTTGTGCTCTAGAGTTTTGTGTTAGTTGTAGAATAATTGAAACTTGTTTATGGGTAATGAATGATAAATGAAAAGTTATATATATTATTACCCCATTTCCCTTGTTGGTAGGTTGATAGTTTTTGTTATATGACATTCTTGATTTAATTGAAGTTGGACATTCGAAACCACTTTTAATGGGTTAAAGTTGTGTTTGAGGATTGGGGAGGTGTGTGGTTGGCCTTTGGGTAGTTGGAATAAGTGTATTGTTGGGCTTGTTTCTTTACAAAGGCACGCATGGTTATTGTTTTATTTCTGTTGCCTTTTGCTTGTATGGTTGATGATTGATGAATATGTTATGGAGGGCTTAGACACTTGGTGAGTGAAGTCACAAGTGGTTTGTAAAGTCCTATGAGAAAATGGCCAAATTTCGCGTTGTGGAATGGTATCTACGGATATTTGAAGAAATATGCAATGTCTGTTCGGGTTTTGGTGATACCTTTTAGGTGAAATTTGGAATGTTGAGCACTGTCATATGTTGCAGAAAGCATTTTGTTAATTTGATTAAGAAAAAAGAAAACGTAAAGCAACATGAAATGAGTTTTTGAAATAACTGTTTATACTTATTATAGCGCTGACCATCATCATGCCACTGAAAATTGTGAGTATAAATGAGATAATTCCTAATCTTTTTTTTCTTTCACTCCCAATCCCTATCCTAATCCCTAATCAAGTTCCATTTGACTCTGTCTTTGATAACCTAATCTTAAACTTTTTTATTTTTAATTCTGTGTGTTTTGCTGTTATCTGCTTTTTACATGTGTTGAGAAGACAAGGAAACCTATGAAATTGATTCTGTTTGCACTTGTAGTGATGTTCTCTGTTGTAGATGGGTTTATGTAAATCTGAATTTTTTATAGTTAATATGTTCTGTTAAGCTCACTGGGTCAATCATTATTTGATTTCCTAGGCCCTGGGTTGATGAACAGTTTTGTTTTGTCAAGGATGAAGATATTTTAGTTTCTTAATCCTTGCTAGCATATTATGTGGCTTCTAGTAGGTTGGACAGGTGATGCTTTAGCACCAGCATTGCAAGAAAAAGGTCTTTACACCATTTTCACTGATCAAAGTATTTATGCTTTTGATATATGGTAATCTTGCTTTCTGATGTTTACCATGCTAAGCTATATGTTTCAGGTTGCTGCACTATCACTTTTATCATAGTAGGAGGAAAAAAAATCTATTGGAAGAAGTGTGAATTCATCTGATAGGCCCATTGATAGGTCCAATTTACAAGTCTATAAGGAGAAAGTGAGTGGAGAAGTGAAGGAAATAAATGGACTGCCAGCTGCAGGACCCTCAAAATTCTCTGGTATATGAAGGTGGGGAGAGACAGGTGGCAGCTGAATTAGTGGAGAGGGAGGAGAGAGACCAAACCTAACAGAATGGACACATGGTCGAGGGAAATTTGAGGAAGGGATTCAGGAATCAGGCAGGAAAAGATTATTAGGGGGTGAGGGGTAACCAAAAGGAGGGAGGAGACTTAGCAATTGGTGGGTGACTGGGTGGTTTGGGCTGAGCAGAGAAGTGGTCTCTCTCAGATTGGGAAAATTCTTTTTCTCTGTTTCGATTATTTTGCAAGGAGCATAGCCCCATTCCATTGTTATTTCAATTCCTTCATAGCTACTGAAATTACGTTGTAAAGAGAACTCATTCTCTGTAAAGAGAAGTTATCAATACATGTTTCTCGTTTTCTTCTATTTTTTTATTCTGTTTTCTGTCAATTTGGTAAGAGCTTCTCTAGGTAGCTTATGGTATCAACTCGAATGGAAACACAAATAGAAGCAGTGGAGAAAAGATAAGAAGATCTGTTTTCTATCATCACCCCTTCAAAGAAAGACTGAAGAACTTCTAAGGTACTTGCTGTAGGTAGTGTGGTGCTGGTGGAGTTTAGAAAATGGTTTATGGTTGTGGCTATGTATTGCTCTGAGAAGAAAGTTGGTTGTGTTTGCAATACCTATATTTGGGGGGTTCATGTTCTTTCCTCTTTTAACTTTATCAGTGAAGCTATGCTGACAATCCTCTTCAAGACATATAAAACAGTATCTAAATAATGTCTTTGGCTTTGCATTGTGGACTAGTGCAATCGTATTTTAATATCACATGTGCATCACATTGCATGTCTGAGTGCATTTAGAAAATCTGTTTCTACATTCCTTAAAATGTGGCCGAGAATGGTACCCTTTCTCCCACTTCAATTCATGTTCTAAGGAGGTTTTTATTTTTTATTTTTTATTTTTATTAAAGGTTCAAACCTGGTTGAGTCATACCTTTTTTTTTTTTATTAAAGTTATAACCCATTGAATGTTTCAATCTTCTTTGAGCCATGATTCTATTTCTGGTCACGTTAGAGGCTTGAGTCATATGAACACATTGAATTGCTGTACTTGGTGGATTGTATTCATTTTATATGTTGACATGATGCAGTAGTTGGAAAAAAGGAGCTTTGTGTAATTTTCTGAGTGCCAAACCGGGCTGTTTTTTTCACAATTTGGTACTATTTTCTATGTTCATTTTGTGTTGAAAATCTTGCTTTGAGTCTCGGCTTTGTGTGATGATAGCTTGTTTTGAGAGTTCATGTTCCACCAAGAACATGGTTCTCATTTTACATGTTTATTTTATGATGGTAATTTCAAACTCTGAAGTCAGTTTTGGTGGTCTCAGCTATAAGTCGCTTTGCTTTGTTTTCTTTTAGATTGTGAACCTTACAGCTAGGAGTGTAAATGAGCTGATCAAATCATAGTATTTGTGCTTTTATATATGGCAATCTTGCTTTCTGATGTTTACCATTCTAAGCTATATGTTTCAGGTTGCTGCACTATCAGTTTTATCACTGTAGGAGGAAAAAAATCTATTTTAGAGAAATGTTAGTTCATGCCTTCAGAGAAAGACTGAAGAACTTCTTAAGGAACTTGTAGGTAATTGTGGATCACATATTTGCTTCAGACATTTCAAATATTAAGATGCCAGTAGTGTGGTGCTGGTACAATTTAGAAGAGTGGTGAAATTGAGGAAGAAGAATGAAAGCCTAGAGTGGATCGTGAGATGGGGTACTGAAACAATGAGGAGAGAAGTGAAGGAGTGGTCTTCTTTTATAGAGATCAGTGAGGATTTTTTTTTTAAACAGTGACTTGAGAGGGTAGCTGAAGATCACGTGGGAGAGGTTGGCACCAACTACATGAGAAAGATTTTCGTGCATAAAATTTTACGTTTTCTTATACTGCCAGTATAAATTTATACGCTTAAATTTTTAACTTTTTGATCAAACAATTTTATTTTTAATTGAAGTTTTTTAGTAAACTTAATTTATGTCCATTATTAATTATCATAACTAAAAATTAAATTTTCAATTTTTTTTAATCAATAATTCACAGTAATTTCGATTTAGATCTATAAATTTTCAAACTTTACTAGAAATTATATTTTTATATGTGTGACTTAAAAATGAATTGACTTTATCAGTTTCATCAAGTTTTGATATTAATCCTGACTTATCAACAGTCTACTTAAAGTGTTTTACGATACCGTTCACAATTTTCCGTGATTGAGGTACTGTTCATAGGTACTAATATTTTTAGTAACATCCTCATTTTTATTTTGTCTATTTTCTTTTTATTAATAATTTAATATTGAGAAATCAAGACAGAATATTGAAATATTGATTCATACTATTGTGATCAAAATTTCTTGTTCTACTTACTCGTGAATTTTTAATAATTATTTCGGACCAAAGTCCGAAAAATTATTAAAACAACGATTGAGTATATAATTGTTTGTATTTATCGCATATATGAGGAAAAGTCTCAAATGATTACGAAATAATTATTTGAACTTAAAATCATGTTTTATAGGTGTGAATACCAAGACGTTGAATTTTTACTCAAACAATGATGCAAAATCAACAAAAATGATGCAAACAGTAAAAACATAGGTGTAAAAAATAATTCTAATACAATTTCGGAGTAAACAGTACTGATTAACAGTACCTCAATCATGGAAAATGGTGAACAGTATCGTAAAACGCTTTAAGTAGATTGTTGATAAGTTAGAATTAATATCAAAACTTGATGAAACTGATAAAGTCAGTTCATTTTTAAGTCACACATAAAAATATAATTTCTAGTAAAGTTTGAAAATTTATAGATCTAAATCGAAATTACTGTGAATTATTGATTAAAAAATAATTTGAAAATTTAATTTTTAGTTATGATAATTCATAATGGACATAAATTAAGTTTACTAAAAAGCTTCAATTAAAAATAAAATTGTTTGATCAAAAAGTTAAAAATTTAAGCGTATAAATTTATACTGGCAGTATAAGAAAACGTAAAATTTTCTGCACGAAAATCTCTCTCACGTAGTTGGTGCCAACCTCTCCCACGTGATCTTCAGCTACCCTCTCAAGTCACTGTTAAAAAAAAAAATCCTTACTGATCTCTATAAAAGGAGACTATTCCTTCACTTCTCTCCTCACTGTTTCAGTACCCCATCTCACAATCCACTCTATGCTTTCATTCTTCTTCTTCAATTTTTTCTTTTCACACCACCACTCTTCTAACCTCCACCACCCACCACCAAAACTACCTTCCTCCACCATCAAGAAGCAATCTTGAAGCAAGATTTCCTCTTCCTCTCCTCCTTGGTGAATCCGAACTCATTTCCTAGGTAAGGGGGGATTGAGACCTTGATTCTTTTGTTGCTCTTCCTTACTTTCGTACTTTATATTATATAATTTTTACTTTTGATTATTTTTTTACATCACTTTAAATTCTTATTTACTATTTTTGCTATATTTCCATTATTTGTGAATTTTCTTGTTATTGGAACTATTACAAGTATCCCTCTTTTAGAGGAGATCATGCCCAAATTTTGTTATAATTTTCCTTCTTATTGTTCTTTCCAGTGCACATTCCTCTTCTTATAATAAGAAGGAACAAATATAAACTCACACATAACCAAGCAATAGATAACTATGTTCCAGCATTTTGACTTGGACACTAGTCACTATTTTATGAATATCTCAAGTTATAATTAATGAAATCGTGTGAAACCAGTTTTAAATTAAAATAGACTTAAAAATATACAACTTTGCTTTTGGAATCACTACAAAAGATGATAAAATGAATTATATATTCAAGTTACAAGTTGGCCCACCTGTTCTGAATTTTCTGAAAAGTTTCCATTATGTTGGAAATTACTGGGACAAATCTGGACTGTTTTCTAGAAAAATAAAAATATCATGATGATTATACATGTCTTATAGATCTACCATAAAAATTTTAGGACAAAATAAGTTCGTTTACTATTTTTATAAAATCAACAAACTCTACTAGATGATTCAAAGTTTTCTGGAAATTTTAGAAAATTTATCTCTTCAACTTTTGATTTAACTAGAAACGATGGTATAGAACAAATTTAGAATATATATATATATGTATATATATATATATATGTATATATATATATATATATATATGTGTGTATATATATATATATGTGTGTGTGTGTGTGTGTGTTGTAAGATTATGATGAGAATTTATTTTCTTTGTATTAAACTGATTTTTTAAAATTAGTAGAGTAAAATCCGAAGTATACTCTGTGGTTGCAATTTCATCTGATCTTCCACATCAGAAAAAGGATTTTTCTTACTAAGTTTTTGAACATAGTCTATGAAAATTCTAAGTATGCTCTGTGGTTGCGGTATAATCTGATCTTCCACATCAAAAAGGAATTTCTAAATATTAAAAATCTATTCATGCTTGTATCAGAAATACTTATAGTAAGTTAGAAAACTGTTTCTCTTTACAATTTAAATTAAGGGATTAGACAAAGAAAAAGATGAAACAAATAAATTTAACTAGATAAGTTTTAAATAAGATTTTAATAGTGATTAGTTAAATATTAGTTAATTATTAGATTAATGATTAGAAAAGTTAAAAATTAAGTATCTACTGTCTTGCTTAAATGCCTGGTGATATTACATAAATATTTATATATACTTAATATATGATAAGATGCGATATAGTGAATGGTGATGTATACTAGTTATACACTATTTATCTGTCTAAGGGACAGAGATGTTACGTCAAATGATGATGAGTAAAGTGAATTATGAGTGCTCTAGTGTGAGTACTGTTAAGAGAGGAACATGCAGCGGCATGTTTCCTATAATGGAAGACACAGCCTGGCAAGCTGAGGAGTGAAAGGCAGGGACTCACTGACGGAAGTCTAGGGGGTATGGTGTCGAGTGATGAAGTAACTAAAGACCAGGAGAGCACCCTGTGTCGGAGACTTCATCTAACCAAGCTTGGCAACCCCAATAACTGCTCAGCATTCCATTGATTGGTGCGAGAGTACGCCTGAGTTAAATAGGACTGTGAATGTCCTACATTGAGATAATTTGAGTTCATCTAGGGAAGATGAAGGTTTTTGCCATAGGGTTGAGGCGTATGTACTCCCAATCACTTCCAATCGGGGAGTATGGATCAATACTGCGTCTAGAGGTTTGAGTTGTTAGGAGTTGGGACGTTATGATTAGATAAATATTAGGTTCCCCCGCTATTATTAAATGACAGTAGTTTATACCGTTAGTAATACCTATATATATTAGAATCAAGTCTCACTCCTCTTTCTTTCTTTTCTGTATATGTACTTGTTGATTGGATACGTGAAGATGACGATCAAGTTTAGCAATCAAGTTTCTTGTAGACGTGGTTATTTCAGAGATTGAAAAGACTTAGAAGAGATACTAGAATATACGAAACTAGCAGGCTAGTGTTATGTACTTTTATGTTTTAGGTTAGGGTAGAACTTGTTCACTGCTCTGACTAGGATATTACATGTATGGGTTAGGAATAACTTGATTTCCCTGTATCTGTTAAACTCTATGTATAATTCGGTATCATGAACTGATGTTTAATTTCAGAAGGTAATGGTTCTTTATATAATATTTATGCCTTTATTATTTCGTCTTATCTAAATATGTAAAAAAAAAAAAATTGCCCTAATTTTATAATTTCTTAAAACAAATACAAATATTAGTGTGGATTGTGTCTAATGTAACGGGGTGTTACATTTAATGGTATCAGAGCAATTAGTCCTGTCAAGACCGGGGTTATGGACTTGACATTCTTTTGTTGTGCTCTTATATTCATTGTTGAGAAACAATGATGTAAGATACTCTGTGTGTTCTTATACTCTCTGTTGAGAAACAAAAGTATAAGATAAGTTAGAACGATGCATGTATAGATTTCAAACTTACAAAAGGAAGACTTACTTGAGAAGCTAGAATTTAAAGGAATGATCTACACACGCATTTGAAGACCTTGCTTAAAAATTAGCCTGTTGTTAGTTTTGAGTTAGTAAGAAGTGACTAAGTACACGTCTGGGTAGGTTCTGGCTAAGGAAAGACTTGGTATTTAAGCAGTCCATTGTGACACACCTCTCTTTCCTGGGAAGTTATCCGATGTACTAAAGTTGCTAATTACTTTATTCACTTATGACATGAAGGTTTATTCCCAGACAAGGAATTAATGGAGCTTCTTCTATGTTTCAGACAATGGCTGGACAAGGATCAACACCTGACTACACTCAACAGATCCTAGAAAGGATGACTGCGATTTTGGAAAACATGACTCAAGCGAACACTGAACCTGCTAAATATAGGGGATTGACAGCTTTTAGGAAGAATGATCCTCCTACTTTCAAAGGAGATTATGATCCTGATGGCGCTCAACAATGGTTAGTAGAGATAGAAAATATTTTCACCGCAATGATGTGCACTAATGCACATAAGGTCACTTTTGCTACTTTTATGCTAATTGGAGAAGCTGAAGGATGGTGGAGATACGCTCGTCAACAACTGGAAGGCGGAGGGATTCAAGTTACTTGGGCTGTATTTCGTCACAGGTTTTTGGAAAAATATTTTGTAGAAGGCCTTAGAAGAAGAAAAGAGATTGAGTTCCTGAATCTGAAGAAAGGCTATATGTCTGTGGGAGAATACGCTACAAAGTTTGAGGAATTGTCCAAATATTGTCCCTACTTTCAAAATGGAGTAGATGAAAGATCTCGTTGTTCTAAGTTTGAGAATGGACTAAGGCCTGACATCAAACAAGCCATTGGGTACCTACAGATTGGAGACTTTCCGACGTTGATTAATCGTTGTCGTATTTATGAAGATGACACTAAGGCAAGGCACGCACAGTGGAAGATTGGGAAGCCTTAGGGGCATCAACCAAGGCATTTTCCCAACAAGCAGAAGAAGCCGTATACAAGACCATCTAAGCCAGCTGGGAACTCTTTCCAGAGAAGACCATATGTTGTTTCCTCTGGAAGACCTAACCCCATCAGATGCTACAAATATGGAGGACCTCACCTGCAAAATGATTGCCCTCGACCAACGGTGACATGTTTCAACTGCGGAAAGCTCGGCCACTACAGCAGTGTTTGTCCAGAGCCCAAGAAGGAACAAGGTGGTGACAGCAAGCCACCTGTTGGAAGACCAAAGACTAATGGAAGAGTGTTCACCATGAGTGGAAGCGAGGCCGCTAATTCTGAAGATCTCATTCAAGGTAAGTGCATCATAAGTAATAACCTTTTGAACGTACTATATGATTCAGGTGCATCTCATTCATTTATTTCTGATGATTGTGTGAGACATTTAAAATTACCTGTTTCTATCCTGCCGTTTGATTTAGTTGTGTCCACGCCTACAAATAAGCCTGTTGTTACATCTAAAGCTTGTTTGAACTGTTCTACCATTATAGAAGGTAGAACTTTCCATGTGAATTTGATATGTTTACCCTTGTCTAAATTAGACATTGTGTTAGGAATGGACTAGTTATCTTCCAACCATGTTCTTCTTAATTGCCATGATAAAACCTTAGTGTTTGGAACCAAGCCCGAAAGTTCAATGGGAATGAAAGTGGTACCTGCCAACCATCGATTAGCTCCTAAGGAAAAGGATGCTCAGGTGTATGTGATTATTTCTTCTATGAAGATTGAGGTGGATTTGAACTTAACAAAATTGCCTATATTGTGTGACTTTCTTGATGTTTTTCCCGATGATATTCCTGGGTTGCCTCCTGAGAAAGAGATAGAATTTACCATAGATTTGATACCAGGATCAGGACCCGTTTCTATAGCACCTTATAGAATGTCACCTTTAGAGCTTTCATAACTTAAAAAGCAGCTAGAAGAACTCTTGGAAAAGCAATTTATTAGGCCAAGTGTATCCCCGTGGGGAGCACCTGTGCTTTTGGTAAAGAAGAAGGATGGAAGTATGAGGTTGTGTGTTGACTATCGTCAACTTAACAAGATCACTATCAAGAACAAGTACCCGTTGCCAAGGATTGATGACTTGATGGATCAACTCAGAGGAGCTGCGGTGTTTTCAAAGATTGACTTGAAGTCTGGTTATCATCAGATTAGGGTCAAGACTGAGGATATAACCAAGACTGCATTTAGAACAAGATATGGGCATTGTGAGTATTGGGTGATGCCTTTTAGCATGACAAATGCTCCAGCAATCTTTATGGATTACATGAATAGGATTTTTCATGATTGTTTGGATAAATTTTGTAACACCCTAAAAATTACAACTCAATAAATATATATTTGTGTGATTGAATTATGATTTAATTAGAATTTATTTCTTTTAAATAAGAAAAGATATTTTTGAGTAATTAAAATATAGTTAGTATTATTGTGAGATTTTTGAAACTTTTTCATGAGTTCCGTAAGTTGTAAAAAAAAAAAAGAGAAGGGGGTGTTCTTAGAGGAAATAAGGTGTGAAAAGTAAAAATCTAATTTAAAACCCCAATTGAACGTGAATGTGGAAGCTTCCGATTTTCTTCATTTCTGCCTCCATTTTCTCTCCACCTGAGCTCTAACTTCTCTCTAAGTTTTGAGCATCAATTTTCATCTTTCACCGTTCCTTTTTGGATATGTTAAAGAAGAGTTCAAGAGCTTCAAAACCCACCGATTGGATTTCGATTTCGTTGAGGTATGACGGGGTTTCTTTTTTTCCTAAGCTATTTCCTTGTTTTCTTGTTAAATATGGATTGTGGCTGTTGTTGATGGTCTGTAAATACCATGGTTATTGCAAGAAATTTTGAAAAACCCGAAATGAGCTAGTTGTAATTTGTGTCTTGTGACTGTGTTGGATTTTTCGTCTCGGTTTTCGTGCATGTTTTTGAGGATGTAAATACATTGTCCCATGTTTTGATGCCTCTGGATATCGTGGTATTTTTTTCAGATTTTTTTTAGCACTGTAAATATTTTTACCGGAATTATTTTCGAAAACTGTTGATTCTGAGAATGGGACTGTTTTGATTTTTACAAGAATTTTGGGACGTGATTTTGGAAAACTGAAACCATGAGTTCATTTTATGTATCATGAGGGTCATCTCTAAATTTTTTGAAGGTTAGGAAAAGTCGGAAAGTAATTTTAGAAAATTATTATTGTGAAAAACGAAAACTGGACAGTGGAGAATTTAAATGGGGAAAATATCCTTTTTGTATGAATTTGGCTATGAGAAAACATTGTAATCTTATTTGGATTATGTGGACTATCTTTGAATTTTATCGGAATTTTATTGGAAAGTTTGTTAATTATTTATGTTTTTATATGGGAGACTCTGTTCTGAGACATAAATGCTTTAAAAATACAAAAAGGATATTTTGAATAGGTATTTGGTGCTGATAAAATTCCATATGCTATCTCACATGCTTGGGACATACCCTGTAAATATGCACATGAAACAAAGTTGATTTGCTTTTTACCAAAAATATAAAAGTGCACTTTACAGAGCTTGTTCAGCAACCATAATTAATTCCAAAATAATATTTACAGGTGTAATTTCGGTGAGAAAAATTTATATGATGAAAAATATATGGTATATTATGTTCCTGTAAAATTTCACGAAATTATAAGTTAATTTGCTAAGTTAAATAAATTTTGGTATGTAAGTACAGCTATAAGTTTATGCATGAAATTTAATTATGTGATTGTGTTATTGGGCCTAATGTCATTTATTGGATTTGCTAATGGACATTTCACCTCAAAAGGGAAATTTCAATAGAGAATGTGTGTATAATTTTGTTTAATGGATTATGTTGAATTTTTTAATTATTGTTTGTTAATGATTATTATACTATTACTTGTAAATTGGAGACCGGGAGGAGCGTGATCCTCGGGCAAAGAGTGCTGAAAATATCTTGTGCATGTGACTTGTTTGCAATGTTTGTGATTGTGGGGACAAGAATAATTCATTCTTGTGTGGGAACAAGTGAACTCCAAACGGAGTACACCTGTAGATGCTAGAGAAATTATCCTAGTACTTAAGAATATTCACTATGAGCAATAGTGAATCAACTATAATTAAGAGTGTGAACTTAATAACATTATGGATTAGTAATTAGGAATTACCTATGCACATGGAGGACGCCGG
Source organism: Pueraria montana var. lobata (assembly GCA_026413185.1). Lineage (NCBI taxonomy): Eukaryota > Viridiplantae > Streptophyta > Magnoliopsida > Fabales > Fabaceae > Pueraria > Pueraria montana. The sequence goes on from CM048655.1 coordinate 11,707,979, forward strand.
ATGTTTGGACTTAGAAAGGAATTTAAGACCTTTGCATGGACCTTGAACTCAATGAGTTAAGCAAGGATAAAATTTGAGAGTGAGTAAGGACTTATAAAACGTAATAAGACGGTAAAGATCATGGATTGGATCATGATTGGGTGAAGTGCAATACGCACATGTGTTTGAGATTTTGAAAATTGTGATTGTCCGAATTGTGGTGAGAACCGAAAGGAGGAAAGAACCTCCAATGCTAAGTCGTGTGAGACGGTTGAACGGATTTGTTCGTGGACAAAGCTTGAATGGATAATTGTGGGACAGGTCATGTGGAGGCTTTATCTACGGTGAGCATTGTGCTTGTGAGATGACGGGGTCGTAATGTTTAACCACTGGGATAGTGGGGAGTTGGATCTCCGTGTTATATGTCTGGGACATATGTTGATTGAGGACCGCCGTCGAGTACCTTTGGTAGAAAAGCCCACACGGACTTGTAAAAGACGAATCCCGATAGGGAGAGTGGTTGAGGAGTCAGTCCTCAAAGATTGGATGACCCTACAGAGTGGTACCTGAGGTGTGCTCGATGACTTGCTGTTTCTTGGGGATCTGGCGCTGAGTTTGTGGTCGCGTTTCAACAGTGCCGACTTGGCAATCTCGACAAATGCAAGGCACAACCGTGTTGCTGAGAGCCCTACCATTGTACCGTGGTGAAGGGTGTACTCCCAGCAAGTCATCCAACTTAAATTCTGTAAGTCCACTGAGTTCTAGGAGATCCAGTGGCAGCGAGCCCGAGATGTGATGAGTTAAGGACTAGTCCGAAATTTGTTTAGGATTACGAGTGAGACCCGTGAGAGTACCACATCGAGGTGGTTGATGTTGTGTGCTTGTGACCGGAAGGTCGTTTGGTTGTTGGTTTAGAGGAGGAAAGAGACTCACTCCATACGCCTTTATTTTTCAGATTTAGACAAATGATCTTATGCAGACAATGAAGATGCAACGAAAGGCTACCACAAGCACTGTGAACATGAGTGGATGTTTTAAGAGAAAGAAGAGGATCCTTCTAGGATGTTACTTGGGTTAATTGGGTATTTTTGAAATTTTCATTGAGTCACTGCTCTTAGTCTTAGTACTTTCTTGTATAAAAAGGGGTAGACTTGGTTTTAATATTATGATGTACCAATTCTTTATATGTGACTCAAATGTATAATGTGTTATATTCCAAGATTTTAAATGCATAAGTATATTATGTGTAATAGAATAGTATAATGATGGATATGAGGATGTTCTTAATTAAAGAAGATTTTTGTTATGTTTCATGATTTGCAACGAAGTTAATGTCTTATAAAATGAGTTTGATTTATTAAGACCGATATTTCATTTAAAGGAATTTTTTATATACTAATAAGTTATTGTGGAGGATTGTTGTTTGGAGTTTTATGTAACAACTTTTTAAAGCAAAAACAAATTTCCCAGTATATTAAAGGCTATTTTCAATAATTGGATATCAAATTACTTCACAAATTTCTTAATTAATAAGAAAATCTTTACTACTAAAAAGGGGTGTTACAAATTTGTGGTCGTTTTTATAGATGACATCCTAATTTATTCAAAGAATAGTCAAGAGCATGAAGAACATCTTAGGATTGTGTTGTAAATCCTGAGAGAAAATCAATTTTATGCCAAACTCTCAAAGTGTGAGTTTTGGCTAAAGGAAGTCAGTTTTTTGGGGCATGTGATATCAAAAGAAGGAATATCCGTAGATCTGGCAAAGGTTGAAGCTGTTTTACGTTGGGAGCAACCAACAACGGTAACAGAGATTCGTAGTTTCTTAGGCTTGGTAGGTTATTATCGAAAGTTCATTGAAGGATTTTCGAAGATGGCCTTGCCATTGACTAGGTTAACTAGGAAAGGACAACCCTTTATGTGGACTGAAGAATGTGAAGTCAGTTTTCAGGAGTTGAAGAAAAGGTTGACATCTACACCAGTGTTGATTCTACCGGACGCAACAGGAAAGTTTGAAGTTTACTGTGATGCATCAGGTCAAGGCTTAGGTTATGTTTTGATGCAAGATGGGAGAGTAGCTGCTTACTCTTCTAGACAACTTAGACCATATGAAGTCAATTATCCAACTCATGATTTGGAATTGGCAGCTGCGGTTTTTGCTCTGAAAATTTGGAGGCACTATCTGTATGGTGCCAAGTTTGAAGTGTTCAGTGACCATAAAAGTTTGAAGTATTTGTTTGATCAAAAGGAATTAAACATGAGGCAACGCAGATGGATGGAGTTCTTAAAGGATTATGACTTCGAGCTGCATTACCACCCCGGTAAAGCAAATGTCGTAGCAAATGTGTTAAGTCGAAAATCCCTGCATGCTTCATGGATGATGGTCAAAGAATTGGAATTGGTTGAGAAACTAAGAGATTTGAACTTGGCTATAGTTGTAAAGCCAAAAGGTGTATGTTTTGGAATGCTTCAAATAACTAATGAGTTTTTGAGGCAAGTGAAAGAAGCTTAGGGAACTGACCAGTATCTTCAGGAGAAGATAATGGAAAGAGATGAAGACAAGAATCCAGATTTTGAGAAAGATGAGTATGAAGTTATCAAGTTCAAAGGAAGAATTTGTGTACCAGAAAAAGATGAATTGAGGAAAATGATTCTGGATGAAGCGCACAAAAATAAGATGAGTATTCATCCAGGATCCACTAAAATGTATCAGGACTTGAAGAAAATATTTTGGTGGCCTGGAATGAAGAAAGCAGTGGCAGAGTTTGTTGCTTCTTGTTTGGTATGCCAAAAAGCTAAGGTTGAAAACAGAAAGCCCATCAGAGAATTACAACCTTTAGATATCCCAGAGTGGAAGTGGGATGGCATATCAATGGATTTTGTGACAAATTTTCCTCGGACAACTTCAGGATGTGATGCTATATAGGTTATAGTAGATAGACTGACAAAGTCTGCTCATTTTATACCTGTAAACATTAGATACTCTTTGGATAAGTTAACAAGTTTGTATATCAGAGAAGTTGTTAGGTTACATGGATACCTTCTAGCATAGTCTCTGATAGGGATCCTCGTTTCACCTCTAGATTTTGGCAGAGTTTGCAACAAGCCTTAGGAACAAAGCTTAGGCTTAGCTCAGCATATCACCCGCAAACAGATGGACAGTCTGAAAGGACTATCCAATCCTTAGAAGATTTGCTTAGAGCCTGTGTCTTAGAATGGAAGGGTAACTGGGATCAATTTTTACCACTGATTGAGTTTACCTACAACAATGTTTCCATTCCAGCATTGGGATGGCACCCTTTGAAGCTTTGTATGGACGAAAGTGTAGAACCCCTTTATGTTGGTTTGAGACTGGAGAATCCTCTGTGATAGGACCTGAGATGTTACAGGAAACAATTGAAAAGGTAAAATTGATTCGGGAGAAAATGAAAGTGTCACAAGATAGACAAAAGAGTTACCATGACAAAAGACGAAAACCCCTCGAATTTCAAGAAGGAGAGCATGTATTCCTGAAAGTTACACCAGTAATTGGGGTTAGCAGGGCACTGAAATCTCGAAAATTGACACCGAAGTTCATTGGTCCTTATCAAATCCTTAAGAAAATTGGCCCTGTGGCATATCAAATAGCCCTTCCCCCTATTCTTTCAAACCTCCACAATGTTTTTCATGTTTCTCAGCTTCGTAAATATATCCACGATTCTTCACACATGATTGAACCTGATATAGTACAGATAAGGGATAACCTTACTTATGATGTATCTCCGCTCCGAATTGATGATCGGAGGATGAAGCAACTTCGTGGAAAAGAGATACCTTTAGTAAAAGTTATTTGGAGCCAAGATAGTGGAGATGCTACCTGGGAATTAGAAGGAAAGATTAGAAAACAATACCTCCATCTTTTTCAGGATGAGTGAATTTCGGGGACGAAATTCCTAAAAGGTAGGGTGAATTGTAACATCCTCATTTTTATTTTGTCTATTTTCTTTTTATTAATAATGTAATATTGAGAAATCAAGATAGAGTATTGAAATATTGAATCATACTATTGTGATCAAAATTTCTTGTTCTACTTACTCGTGAATTTTTAATAATTATTTCGGACCAAAGTTCGGAAAACTATTAAAACAACGATTGAGTATATAATTGTTTGTATTTATGGCATATATGAGGAAAAGTCTCAATTGATTACGAAATAATTATTTCAACTTAAAATCATGTTTTATAGGTGTGAAGACCAAGACGTTGAATTTTTACTCAAACAATGAGGCAAAACCAACAACAATGATGCAAACAATAAAAACATAGGTGCAAAAAGCAACTCTAACTCAATTTTGGAGTAAACAATACTTATGAACAGTACATCAATCACGGAAAATGGTGAACAGTATCGTAAAACGCTTTAAATAGACTGTTGATAAGCCAGGATTAATATCAAAACTTGATGAAACTGATAAAGTCAGTTCATTTTTAAGTCACTCATATAAAAATACAATTTCTAGTAAAGTTTGAAAATTTATAGATCTAAATCGAAATTACTGTAAATTATTGATTAAAAAAATTTTGAAAATTTAATTTTTAGTTATGATAATTAATAATGGACATAATTAAGTTTACTAAAAAGTTTCAATTAAAAATAAAATTGTTTGATCAAAAAGTTGAAAATTTAAGCGTATAAATTTATACTAGCAGTATAAGAAAACGTAAAATTTTATGCACGAAAATCTTACTCACGTAGTTGGTGCCAACCTCTCCCACGTGATCTTCAGCTACCCTCTCAAGTCACTGTTTAAAAAAAAATCCTCACTGATCTCTGTAAAAGGATATTACTCCTTCACTTCTCTCCTCACTGTTCTCACGATCCACTATATGCTTTCATTCTTCTTCCTCAATTTTTTCTTTTCACACCACTACTCTTCTAACCTCCACCACCCACCACCAAAGCTACATTGGTGGTGGGTGGTGGAGGTTAGAAGAGTAGTGGTGTGAAAAGAAAAAATTGAGGAAGAAGAATGAAAGCATATAGTGGATCGTGAGAACAGTGAGGAGAGAAGTGAAGGAGTAGTCTCCTTTTACAGAGATCAGTGAGGATTTTTTTTTTAAACAGTGACTTGAGAGGGTAGCTGAAGATCACGTGGGAGAGGTTGGCACCAACTACGTGAGAAAGATTTTCGTGCATAAAATTTTACGTTTTCTTATACTGCCAGTATAAATTTATACGCTTAAATTTTCAACTTTTTGATCAAACAATTTTATTTTTAATTGAAGCTTTTTAGTAAACTTAATTTATGTCCATTATTAATTATCATAACTAAAAATTAAATTTTCAAATTATTTTTTTTAATCAATAATTCACAGTAATTTCGATTTAGATCTATAAATTTTCAAACTTTACTAGAAATTGTATTTTTATATGAGTGACTTAAAAATGAACTGACTTTATCAGTTTCATCAAGTTTTGATATTAATCACGGCTTATCAATAGTCTACTTAAAGCATTTTACGATACTGTTCACCATTTTTCGTGATTGATGTACTATTCATCGTTACTGTGCACTCCGAAATTGTTAGAATTGCTTTTTGCACATATGTTTTTACTGTTTGCATCATTTTTGTTGATTTTGCCTCATTGTTTGAGTAAAAATTCAACGTCTTGGTCTTCACACCTATAAAACATGATTTTAAGCTCAAATAATTATTTCGTAATCAATTGAGACTTTTCCTCATATATGCCATAAATAAAAACAATTATATACTCAATCGTTGTTTTAATAGTTTTCCGGACTTTGGTCCGAAATAATTATTAAAAATTCACGAGTAAGTAGAACAAGAAATTTTGATCACAATAGTATGATTCAATATTTCAATACTTTGTCTTGATTTCTCAATATTAAATTATTAATAAAAAGAAAATAGACAAAATAAAATGAGGATGTTACAATTCACCCTACCTTTTAGGAATTTCGTCCCCGAAATTCACTCATCCTGAAAAAGATGGGGGTATTATTTTCTAATCTTTCCTTCTAATTCCCAGGTAGCATCTCCACTATCTTGGCTCCAAATAACTTTTACTAAAGGTATCTCTTTTCCATGAAGTTGCTTCATCCTCCGATCATCAATTCGGAGCGGAGATACATCATAAGTAAGGTTATCCCTTATCTGTACTATATCAAGTTCAATCATGTGTGAAGAATCGTGGATATATTTACGAAGCTGAGAAACATGAAAAACATTGTGGAGGTTTGAAAGAATAGGGGGAAGGGCTATTTGATATGCCACAGGGCCAATTTTCTTAAGGATTTGATAAGGACCAATGAACTTCGGTGTCAATTTTTGAGATTTCAATGCCCTGCTAACCCCAATTACTGGTGTAACTTTCAGGAATACATGCTCTCCTTCTTGAAATTCGAGGGGTTTTCGTCTTTTGTCATGGTAACTCTTTTGTCTATCTTGTGACACTTTCATTTTCTCCCGAATCAATTTTACCTTTTCAATTGTTTCCTGTAACATCTCAGGTCCTATCACAGAGGATTCTCCAGTCTCAAACCAACATAAAGGGGTTCTACACTTTCGCCCATACAAAGCTTCAAAGGGTGCCATCCCAATGCTGGAATGGAAACTATTGTTGTAGGTAAACTCAATCAGTGGTAAAAATTGATCCCAGTTACCCTTCCATTCTAAGACACAGGCTCTAAGCAAATCTTCTAAGGATTGGATAGTCCTTTCAGACTGTCCATCTGTTTGCGGGTGATATGCTGAGCTAAGCCTAAGCTTTGTTCCTAAGGCTTGTTGCAAACTCTGCCAAAATCTAGAGGTGAAACGAGGATCCCTATCAGAGACTATGCTAGAAGGTATCCATGTAACCTAACAACTTCTCTGATATACAAACTTGTTAACTTATCCAAAGAGTATCTAATGTTTACAGGTATAAAATGAGCAGACTTTGTCAGTCTATCTACTATAACCTATATAGCATCACATCCTGAAGTTGTCCGAGGAAAATTTGTCACAAAATCCATTGATATGCCATCCCACTTCCACTCTGGGATATCTAAAGGTTGTAATTCTCCGAAGGGCTTTCTGTTTTCAACCTTAGCTTTTTGGCATACCAAACAAGAAGCAACAAACTCTGCCACTGCTTTCTTCATTCCAGGCCACCAAAATATTTTCTTCAAGTCCTGATACATTTTAGTGGATCCTGGATGAATACTCATCTTATTTTTGTGCGCTTCATCTAGAATCATTCTCCTCAGTTCATCTTTTTCTGGTACACAAATTCTTCCTTTGAACTTGATAACTTCATACTCATCTTTCTCAAAATCTGGATTCTTGTCTTCATCTCTTTCCATTATCTTCTCCTGAAGATACTGGTCAGTTCCCTGAGCTTCTTTCACTTGCCTCAAAAACTCATTAGTTATTTGAAGCATTCCAAAACATACACCTTTTGGCTTTACAACTGTAGCCAAGTTCAAATCTCTTAGTTTCTCAACCAATTCCAATTCTTTGACCATCATCCATGAAGCATGCAGGGATTTTCGACTTAACGCATCTGCTACGGCATTTGCTTTACCGGGGTGGTAATGCAGCTCGAAGTCATAATCCTTTAAGAACTCCATCCATCTGCGTTGCCTCATGTTTAATTCCTTTTGATCAAACAAATACTTCAAACTTTTATGGTCACTGAACACTTCAAACTTGGCACCATACAGATAGTGCCTCCAAATTTTCAGAGCGAAAACCGCAGCTGCCAATTCCAAATCATGAGTTGGATAATTGACTTCATATGGTCTAAGTTGTCTAGAAGAGTAAGCAGCTACTCTCCCATCTTGCATCAAAACATAACCTAAGCCTTGACCTGATGCGTCACAGTAAACTTCAAACTTTCCTGTTGCGTCCGGTAGAATGAACACTGGTGTAGATGTCAACCTTTTCTTTAGCTCCTGAAAACTTACTTCACATTCTTCAGTCCACATAAAGGGTTGTCCTTTCCTAGTTAACCTAGTCAATGGCAAGGCCATCTTCGAAAATCCTTCAATGAACTTTCAATAATAACCTGCCAAGCCTAAGAAACTACGAATCTCTGTTACCGTTGTTGGTTGCTCCCAACGTAAAACAGCTTCAACCTTTGCCGGATCTACGGATATTTCTTCTTTTGATATCACATGCCCCAAAAAACTGACTTCCTCTAGCCAAAACTCACACTTTGAGAGTTTGGCATAAAGTTGCCTTTCTCTCAAGATTTGCAACACAATCCTAAGATGTTCTTCATGCTCTTGACTATTCGTTGAATAAATTAGGATGTCATCTATAAAAACGACTACAAATTTGTAACACCCCTTTTTAGTATTAAATATTTTCTTATTAATTAAGAAATTTGTGAAGTAATTTGATATCCAATTATTGAAAATAGCCTTTAATATACTGGGAAATTTGTTTTTGCTTTAAAAAGTTGTTACTTAAAACTCCAAACAACAATCCTCCACAATAACTTATTAGTATATAAAGAATTCCTTTAAATGAAATATCGGTCTTAATAAATCAAACTCATTTTATAAGACATTAACTTCGTTGCAAATCATGAAACATAACAAAAATCTTCTTTAATTAAGAACATCCTCAGATCCATCATTATATTATTCTATTACACATAATATACTTATGCATTTAAATCTTGGAATATAACACATTATACATTTGAGTCACATATAAAGAATTGGTACATCATAATATTAAAACCAAGTCTACCCCTTTTTATACAAGAAAGTACTAAGACTAAGAGCAGTGACTCAATGAAAATTTCAAAAATACCCAATTAACCCAAGTAACATCCTAGAAGGATCCTCTTCTTTCTCTTAAAACATCCACTCATGTTCACAGTGCTTGTGGTAGCCTTTCGTTGCATCTTCATTGTCTGCATAAGATCATTTGTCTAAATCTGAAAAATAAAGGCGTATGGAGTGAGTCTCTTTCCTCCTCTAAACCAACAACCAAACGACCTTCCGGTCACAAGCACACAACATCAACCACCTCGATGTGGTACTCTCACGGGTCTCACTCATAATCCTAAACAAATTTCGGACTAGTCCTTAACTCATCACATCTCGGGCTCGCTGCCACTGGATCTCCTAGAACTCAGTGGACTTACAGAATTTAAGTTGGATGACTTGCTGGGAGTACACCCTTCACCACGGTACAATGGTAGGGCTCTCAGCAACACGGTTGTGCCTTGCATTTGTCGAGATTGCCAAGTCGGCACTGTGGAAACGCGACCACAAACTCAGCGCCAGATCCCCAAGAAATAGCAAGTCATCGAGCACACCTCAGGTACCACTCTGTAGGGTCATCCAATCTTTGAGGACTGACTCCTCAACCACTCTCCCTATCGGGATTCGTCTTTTACAAGTCCGTGTGGGCTTTTCTACCAAAGGTACTCGACGGCGGTCCTCAATCAACATATGTCCCAGACATATAACACGGAGATCCAACTCCCCACTATCCCAGTGGTTAAACATTACGACCCCGTCATCTCACAAGCACAATGCTCACCGTAGATAAAGCCTCCACATGACCTGTCCCACAATTATCCATTCAAGCTTTGTCCACGAACAAATCCGTTCAACCGTCTCACACGACTTAGCATTGGAGGTTCTTTCCTCCTTTCGGTTCTCACCACAATTCGGACAATCACAATTTTCAAAATCTCAAACACATGTGCGTATTGCACTTCACCCAATCATGATCCAATCCATGATCTTTACCGTCTTATTACGTTTTATAAGTCCTTACTCACTCTCAAATTTTATCCTTGCTTAACTCATTGAGTTCAAGGTCCATGCAAAGGTCTTAAATTCCTTTCTAAGTCCAAACATCCGGCGTCCTCCATGTGCATAGGTAATTCCTAATTACTAATCCATAATGTTATTAAGTTCACACTCTTAATTATAGTTGATTCACTATTGCTCATAGTGAATATTCTTAAGTACTAGGATAATTTCTCTAGCATCTACAGGTGTACTCCGTTTGGAGTTCACTTGTTCCCACACAAGAATGAATTATTCTTGTCCCAACAATCACAAACATTGCAAACAAGTCACATGCACAAGATATTTTCAGCACTCTTTGCCCGAGGATCACGCTCCTCCCGGTCTCCAATTTACAAGTAATAGTATAATAATCATTAACAAACAATAATTAAAAAATTCAACATAATCCATTAAACAAAATTATACACACATTCTCTATTGAAATTTCCCTTTTGAGGTGAAATGTCCATTAGCAAATCCAATAAATGACATTAGGCCCAATAACACAATCACATAATTAAATTTCATGCATAAACTTATAGCTGTACTTACATACCAAAATTTATTTAACTTAGCAAATTAACTTATAATTTCGTGAAATTTTACAGGAACATAATATACCATATATGTTTCATCATATAAATTTTTCTCACCGAAATTACACCTGTAAATATTATTTTGGAATTAATTATGGTTGCTGAACAAGCTCTGTAAAGTGTGCTTTTACATTTTTGGTAAAAAGCAAATCAACTTTGTTTCATGTGCAGATTTACAGGGTATGTTCCAAATATGTGAGATAGCATATGGAATTTTATCAGCACCAAATACCTATTCAAAATACCCTTTTGTATTTTTAAAGCATTTATGTCTCAGAACAGAGTCTCCCATATAAAAACATAAATAATTACCAAAATTTCCAATAAAATACCGATAAAATTCAAAGATAGTCCACATAATCCAAATAAGATTACAATGTTTTCTCATAGCCAAATTCATACAAAAAGGATATTTTCCCCATTTAAATTCTCCACTGTCCAATTTTCGTTTTTCACAACAATAATTTTCTAAAATTACTTTCCGACTTTTCTTAATCTTGAAAAAATTTAGAGATGACCCTCATGATACATAAAATGAACTCATGGTTTCATTTTTCCAAAATCACGTCCCAAAATTCTTGTAAAAATCAAAACAGTCCCATTCTCAGAATCAACAGTTTTCGAAAATAATTCCGGTAAAAATATTTACAGTGCTAAAAAAAATCTGAAAAAAATATCACGATATGAAGAGGCATCAAAACATGGGAAAACGTATTTACATCCTCAAAAACATGCACAAAAACCGAGATGAAAAATTCAACACAGTCACAGGACACAAATCACAACTAGCTCATTTCGGGTTTTTCAAAAGTTCTTGCAATAACCATGGTATTTACAGATCATCAACAACAGCCACAATCCATATTTAACAAGAAAAAAAGGAAATAGCTTAGGAAAAAAAGAAACCCCTCCATACCTCAACGAAATCGAAATCCAATTGGTGGGTTTTGAAGCTCTTGAACTCTTCTCTAACATATCCAAAAAGGAATGGTGAAAGATGAAAATTGATGCTCAAAACTTAGAGAGAAGTTAGAGCTCAGGTGGAGAGAAAATGGAGGCAGAAATGAAGAAAATCGGAAGCTTCCACATTCACGTTCAATTGGGGTTTTAAATTAGATTTTTACTTTTCACACCTTATTTCCTCTAAGAACACCCCCTTCTCTTTTTTTTTTACAACTTACGGAACTCATGAAAAAGTTTCAAAAATCTCACAATAATACTAACTATATTTTAATTACTCAAACATATCTTTTCTTATTTAAAAGAAATAAATTCTAATTAAATCATAATTCAATGACACAAATATATATTTATTGAGTTGTAATTTTTAGGGTGTTACAAAATTTATCCAAACAATCATGAAAAATCCTATTCATGTAATCCATAAAGATTGCTGGAGCATTTGTCACGCCAAAAGGCATCACCAAATACTCATAATGCCCATATCTTGTTCTGAATGCAGTCGTGGTTATATCCTCAGTCTTGACCCTAATCTGATGATAACCAGACTCCAAGTCAATCTTTGAAAACACCGCAGCTCCTCTGAGTTGATCCATCAAGTCATCAATCCTTGGCAACGGGTACTTGTTCTTGACAGTGATCTTGTTAAGTTGACGATAGTCAACACACAACCTCATACTTCCATCCTTCTTCTTTACCAAAAGCACAGGTGCTCCCCACGGGGATACACTTGGCCGAATAAATTGCTTTTCCAAGAGTTCCTCTAGCTGCTTTTTAAGTTCTAAAAGCTCTAAGGGTGACATTCTATAAGGTGCTATAGAAACGGGTCCTGATCCTGGTATCAAATCTATGGTAAATTCTCTCTCTCTCAAGAGGCAACCCAGGAATATCATCGAGAAAAACATCAAGAAAGTCACACACTATAGGCAATTTTGTTAAGTTCAAATCCACCTCAATCTTCATAGAAGAAATAATCACATACACCTGAGCATCCTTTTCCTTAGGAGCTAATCGATGGTTGGCAGGTACCACTTCCATTCCCATTGAACTTTCGGGCTTGTTCCAAACACTAAGGTTTTATCATGGCAATTAAGAAGAACATGGTTGGAAGATAACCAGTCCATTCCTAACACAATGTCTAATTTAGATAAGGGTAAACATATCAAATTCACAAGGAAAGTTCTACCTTCTATGATGGTAGAACAGTTCAAACAAGCTTTAGATGTAACAACAGGCTTATTTGTAAGCGTGGACACAACTAAATCAAACGGCAGGATAGAAACAGGTAATTTTAAATGTCTCACACAATCATCAGAAATAAATGAATGAGATGCACCTGAATCATATAGTACGTTCAGAAGGTTATCACTTATGATGCATTTACCCTGAATGAGATCTTCAAAATTAGTGGCCTCGCTTCCACTCATGGTGAACACTCTTCCATTAGTCTTTGGTCTTCCAACAGGTGGCTTGCTGTCACCGCCTTGTTCCTTCTTGGGCTCTGGACAAACAATGTTGTAGTGGCCAAGCTTTCTGCAGTTGAAACATGTCACCGTTGGTCGAGGGCAATCATTTTGCAGGTGAGGTCCTCCACATTTGTAGCATCTAATGGGGTTAGGTCTTCCAAAGGAAACAACAAATGGTCTTCTCTGGAAAGAGTTCCCAGCTGGCTTAGATGGTCTTGTATACGACTTCTTCTGCTTGTTGGGAAAATGCCTTGGTTGATGCCCCTGAGGCTTCCTAATCTTCCACTGCGCGTGCCTTGCCTTAGTGTCATCTTCATAAATACGACAACGATTAATCAACGTCGGAAAGTCTCCAATCTGTAGGTACCCAATGGCTTGTTTGATGTCAGGCCTTAGTCCATTCTCAAACTTAGAACAACGAGATCTTTCATCTACTCCATTTTGAAAGTAGGGACAATATTTGGACAATTCCTCAAACTTTGCAGCGTATTCTCCCACAGACATATAGCCTTGCTTCAAATTCAGGAACTCGATCTCTTTTCTTCTTCTAAGGTCTTCTGGAAAATATTTTTCCAAAAACCTCTGACGGAATACAGCCCAAGTAACTTGAATCCCTCCGCCTTCCAGTTGTTGACGAGTATATCTCCACCATCCTTCAGCTTCTCCAGTTAGCATAAAAGTAGCAAAAGTGACCTTATGTGCATCAGCGCACATCATTGTGGTGAAAATCTTTTCTATCTCTGCTAACCATTGTTGAGCGCCATCAGGTCATAATCTCCTTTGAAAGTAGGAGGATCATTCTTCCTAAAAGCTGTCAATCCCCTATATTCAGCAGGTTCAGCGTTCGCTTGAGTCATGTTTTCCAGAATCGCAGTCATCCTTTCTAGGATCTGTTGAGTGTAGTCAGGTGTTGATCCTTATCCAGCCATTGTCTGAAACATAGAAGAAGCTCCATTAATTCCTTGTCTTGGAATAAACCTTCATGTCAGAAGTGAATAAAGTAATTAGCAACTTTAGTACATCGGAATTTTTACCAAGACGTTGATGATTTGTTTTGTAATTTGTTTATTCATATTGTTCGTCAATGAAGCTATGCTGATAATTCTCTTCTAGACAAATAAAATAGTTTCTAAATAATGTCTTTGCCTTCGCATTGTGGATTAGTGCAATTGTATTTTAAAATCATGCGTGCATCGAATTGCACGTCTGAGTGCATTTTGAAATTCTGTTTCTATATTTCTTGAAATGTGTGACCAAGAATGGTACCCTTTTCCACTTTAATCCATGTTTAATTAGAAGGTTATTTTTTTGAAAAATAAAAAATCTTCATCAAATTCAAACCTGATTGAGCCATGCCCTTTTTTTAAGTTGTTATAATCCTTTGATTCTTTCAATCTTCTTTGAGCCATGATTCTAAGTCATGTTTGAGGCTTGAGCTATGTGAACAAATTTCTATTTCTGTACTTGGTGGATTCTAATAATTTTATGCGTTGGCATGATGCAGTATATTAAGTAGGAAAAAAAGGAGCCTTGTCTAATTTTCTGAGCACCAAACTGCATTTTTTTTTCCCACAATTCAGTACTATTTTCTGTATTCATTTTGTGACCCAAATCTTGCTGAGTCTCGGCTCCTATTGATGATGGCTTATTTCATGATAGCAATTTCAAACTAGGCAGTCACTTTTGGCGGTCTTCTTGGCTATAAGTTGTTTGTTTTCTTTTCTTTTAGATTGTGAACCTTAAAGCTGCTTGTGGTATGCTTCTTCCTTGTCCGATTGATTACAGAAATCATACTTTGTGTTGTTACAGATATAAAGTTCCATTGAATTGGCACTAAATTTAAGTTACGTAGTCTGTCCAGACCATGATTTTGACATGTTCTCTGATTAGGAGTATCAACCCTTAGTTATTTGAAGCTATTGCACTGGTGTTTAAGTGCCTATCAAATATTTGTTAGGTTCTGGAGTAACATAGTTGGGATTCCATTTCCTATTCTGATGCCTTTGCATTCCAACTTTTATTAAAAATAAAAAAATAAAAGTGCCTATGAAATATTTGGTTGTATCATGCTTACTATTTCACATTTAAACCAATGGACATGGAATTCTTATTCAGCCTAAAATCCATGTATTCTCAACATGAGTAATAACATGTGCTGCCTACGATTTATTTATTTATTTTTTTAAATTTTATTACTATGTCAAGAACATATTCTGCATTGTGCTCATTTTATGACTAAATTGAAGTTATATTTTGTTAAGTTGAACAAAACCTTGGGCCATAGGATTTTATTAGGTATACAAGCTGCTAAGAAAGAAACACTGCATTTGATGACTCATGGTAATTAAACTTGGTTGGCAATTTTCTCATTTTTAATGTATTTTAGGACTTTCGCCTATTGATTAATGCCAGTGTTGATGACAACAGAGTTATTAACAGTCGAAAATGTTGAGGGCGAAGCTGGCAGCACCAATGGCCTCAGTGGCAATGGTGGGTTGAAGAAGGTTAACCATGGAAAGAGATCAGCGTTGTGGACGGGGATGAACAAGGTGATTTTTGAGCTTCTCTTGTTGGCCAAGATTTTGTCAGAATTAGAAGAAACTTATGAAAGCAACTGAATAGATGTTCCATCACCATTAATTTGCTTCCTGGATATGCACACTCTGCATTTACACTCCATCTGGAAAAGGTGATTCAACATTTTGGAGGCAAGATCAATGTTACTCTTGATTTAGTTCAGCCAAATGAACCATTCAGTACTCGTGAAGCAGCAGAAACTTTGGGGAGAAATATTATATAAAACATCTGCAAAATTTTTAGAGGTTGTGTTGAGTGTTGAGAGAGCCAAATCATCTACTTGAAAAGAAAATAGTTACACTAAATACATTTTCAATTTTTCATGTTTTTAAAATAGAAAACAGAAAGTTATCCAAACATTTTCTAAAGAAAGAAAAGACTATGTACTGGCAGTGTAAAACTATTTTATACTGTCATCTAATTACTAATCACTATTATTGGTAAATATGTCGACTTTTACAATAGTTATCTTAAAGGTCATACGACGATTTGTGTATGGATGACAATGTAAAACTATTTTATAGTGTCAGTACATAACTATTAATCTATTTTCTAAATCTTGAATGTTTGAAAATGAGAATAATTTTTAGAAAATGAAAATAGAATGTTTTCTTAAACCAATTGGCCCTAGGTTTGCAACTAATACTCTAAAATGAAGTTGCTCAAGTGAGTTGCTGGACAACATTTTTTAAATTTGCAATGAGGGGAATTAATTTTTAAATTATTAGAAAGTAATCAAGAAAATTCTAGAACTCTTCTGATGGTTGTATTCGTTCATCTTAATTTGGGTTCCCAAAACCCAATTAATCCCATTTTAGCAAAAGCTTTTACTATTTTTATAAATATAAAAATATTTTTATAAAGGAATACAGGAGGAATTATTTTCCTAATACTTCTGGTATTAGAACAAGAAGAAAAAAAAAGTTTTATTGGTAAAATGGATAACATACAAATTTAATTGATGGACAGAGTTTAACAATAAACTGCAGTATCATAATCAAGACGTAATTGCTACCTGAATTAGTTTATATTATTTAAAAGAAAATATGATAATGAAAATGTTCTTGACGATAATTTTGTTGAAAAAGTATGTTAAATGATAAAAAAAAACTATAGGGTTGACGCAGTGGTGTAAGACAGTAGTAGAATAATCTATTTAGTGGGAGAACCATGTTCGATTCCAAGGAAACACCCGTGGTCTCTGACTCAGAAAAAAAAAACACAAATAGTCTACTGCAAAGTCAACAATTTAGGCTATAAAACACAATAATGTCATACTTTCCGTCAGTCAACAATTTAGGCTAAAACACAAAAGTCAAAACGCAAAGAGGTTCACTCGTTTACAGTAGTACTGAATGTGAAATAAAAAACATATTGAGTTGACTTAAAAGCATTATATTACAATTCCTCACGACAACAAGCATGTAAGTATCACATTCAATTTAGTGAGAGCTTCAGTTTTCTGATCTAAATTGCTAAACAGTAGAAAAAAAATGGCCTTAGCTATGGTGGGAGAGGCACTTATCTCTGCTTCCATGGAGATCATATTAAACAGGATAGCTTCTAGAGAGTTTCGAGATTTCTTTTCCAGCACAAAGCTAAATGTTTCTTTGTTGGATGAGTTGAAGATAAAGCTGTTAGCACTTAATGCTGTGCTCAATGATGCTGAGGAGAAACAGATAACTGATCTTGGAGTGAAGGCATGGCTTGATGAGTTGAAAGATGCTGTCTATGACGCTGAAGATTTGTTGGATGAAATCAACACAGAATCTTTGAGATGCAAGGTGGAGGGAGAATCTAAAAGGTTCACTACCGAGGTCAGATCATTACTTTCTTCTCCCTTTAGTCAATTCCATAGGAGCATGAATTCGAAGCTTGATGCAATATCTGGAAGGCTAGAACATTTTGTGAAACAAAAAGATATTCTTGGTTTGCAAAGTGTTTCTAGGAGAGTCTCTTATAGAACAGCTACAGATTCATTGGTTGAATCTGTTTTAGTTGAAAGAGAGGATGACAAAGAGAAGCTACTGAATATGCTTCTATCTGATGACAATGAGAAGAAGAACAATATAGAAGTGATCACAATAATGGGCATGGGAGGTCTAGGAAAAACAACCCTTGCTCAATCCCTTTACAATGATAGTGAAGTGCAGAAACATTTTGATCTGACTGTTTGGGCATGGGTGTCTGATGATTTTGATGTTTTTAGAGTGACAAAAAAAATTGTTGAATCTCTTACATGGAAAGATTGTCCTGTCACTAATCTTGATGTTCTTCGTGTTGAATTAAAGAATAAGTTAAGGGAGAAGAAATTTTTGCTTGTGCTTGATGACCTTTGGAATGACAGGTATAATGATTGGCATCACCTAATAGCTCCTTTCAGCAGCGGGAAGAAGGGAAGTAGGATCATTGTGACAACCCGACAACCAAGAGTTGCACAAATCACACATACATTTCCTATTTGTCAGTTGAAGCCTCTTACTGATGAAAATTGTTGGCACATACTAGTCAAACATGCATTTGGAAATGAAGGTTATGACAAATATCCTAGCCTAGAAGAAATTGGTAGGGAAATTGCAAGAAAATGCAATGGCCTACCACTAGCCGCTAAAACATTGGGAGGTCTTTTGCGATCAAATGTTGATGCTGGGGAATGGAACAATATTCTGAATAGCAAGTTATGGGTGCATGATGATGTTGTACCAGCTTTGCGCATAAGTTATCTTCATCTTCCAGCAAATTTGAAAAGATGTTTTGCCTATTACTCAATTTTTCCAAGACAACATTTATTGGATAGGAAGGAATTGATTTTGTTATGGATGGCTGAAGGCTTTCTTCAACAAATCCCTGGAAGGAAAGCAATGGAATCAGCAGGTGATCACTGCTTTAATGAATTATTATCTAGATCGTTAATTGAAAAAGACAATGCTGAAGCAGACGGAAAGTTTAAAATGCAAGATCTCATCTATGATTTATCTAGACTGGTATCGGGGAAAAGTTCTTGCAACATTGAAGGTGGTGAAATCCCAGGAACTGCTCGCCACTTAACATTTCATAGAAATTGCTTTGATGTCTCAAGAAAATTTGAGGGATTGTATGAGCTAAACTATTTGCGAACCATTCTACCACGACTCCGATATCCAGAGCAAGAATGTTACTTGACCAAAAGAGTATTACATGATTGGTTGCCAAAACTAAGATGCTTGCGAACACTATCATTGTCTGAATACAAAAATATCACCGAGTTGCCTGATTCAATTGGCAATTTGGTGCTTCTACGGTATCTAGATCTTTCCTTTACTTCCATCAAAATGTTGCCTGATGCAACGTTCATGCTTTACAATTTGCAAACTTTGAAATTATCAAATTGTAAATTTCTTATTCAGCTGCCCGGGCAAATAGGAAATTTGATCAATTTACGTCACCTGGATATTATTGACACAAATTTGGAGCTGCCAACACAAATATGACTTCTTTTGTTGTAGGCAAACAAGATGGACTAAGCATTATGGAATTAAGAAGATTTCCTCATCTGCAGGGTAAGCTTTCCATTTTGGAGCTACAAAATGTTGATAATGCCATGGATGCATTTCAAGCCAACCTAAAGAAAAAAGAGCAGATTGAGGAGCTTGTCTTGGAGTGGGGTAGTGACCCACAAGATTCACAAATTGCCAAAGATGTACTCCACAACTTGCAACCGTCAACAAATTTAAAGAAACTCAATATCAGATCCTTTGGCGGCACAAGCTTTCCAAAATGGTTGGGCGATTCTTCGTATTCCAATGTTATAATCCTTGTCATCACTGATTGCAGTTATTGTTTGTCACTTCCACCATTCGGCCAATTACCTTCTCTTAAGCAGCTTGTCATCATGAGGATGAAAATGGTGAATACAATTGGTCACGAATTCTACTGCAGCAATAGAGGTTCCCCTTTGTTTCAGCCATTTCCATTGTTGGAGAGTCTCCAATTTGAAGAGATGTCAGAGTGGGAGGAGTGGCTACCATTTGACGGTGAAGGTCAGAACTTTCCTTTTCCTTGTCTTAAGAGTTTGAGTTTATCCAAGTGCCCCAATTTGAGAGGAAACTTGCCTAGTCCTCTACCTTCAATGACAAAGCTTAGTATCTCAGAATGCAAACAGCTAGATGCAAAATCATGTGATATGAACTGGAACTCATCAGTTAAAGAAATACATATTAGAGAAGGAGGAGAAGACCTGTTGTCCTTTCTTGACAACTTTTCTTGTTGGAAACTACATATTGATAAGTGTGATAGCTTGCAGTCTTTGCCAAGAATGATGCTCAGTTCCAATTGTCTTCAAAAGTTGACTCTTACAAACAACTCTTCTTTGATTTCCTTCCCAACTGATGGTTTGCCCACGTCATTGCAATCACTTGAAATTAAACACTGTGAGAACTTAGAATTTCTATCTCATGAAACATGGAACAAATACACATCACCTGAAGAATTGGTAATTATGGATAGTTGTAATTCCCTGACATCCTTTCCAATAGATTGTTTCCCTGCCCTTGAAATTCTTAGTATCCAGAATTGTCCCAACTTAGCAGCAATTAGTGGAGGGGCTGCTCCCAAATTATCTTATTTTTATGTTGGAGGTTGTGAGAAACTTTCATCTCTTCCAGAACAGATTGATCTCCCTGTGCTTAAAGTCTTGAGCCTTTCAGGGCTTCCTCAGCTAGTGTCACTTTCCCCAAGCTTTTTGCCTTCCAGTTTAGAAGCACTTGTTGTTGAAGCTGTAATGCTATCATCTATGTCTAAACATGAGTTAGGTTTGCTATTCCAACGTCTCACTACTCTGACACATCTTGCACTTGGCGGTTTGGGGGAGGAAGATCCCACTCCTCTGGTCAACACCTTGCTGAAGGAGCCATTACTGCCCACTTCTCTCCGGGTACTGACCCTATGGTGTTTCAATGGTTTAAAGTTGTTGGAAGGAAAAGGGCTTCAACATCTCACTTCTCTCAGATGGCTTAACATCTGGAACTGTGGAAGCATTGAGTCCTTGCCAGAAGATCAGCTGCCATCCTCTCTTGAATCACTGGAGATAAAAAACTGTCCTTTGCTAGAAGCAAGGTATCAAAGTCAGAAAGGGAAATACGGGTCTAAGACTGCTCACATTCCTGCAATCAAGATAAATGATGAAGTGATAATATGAGCTGTTGCATGAGTAGGAACCGTTGTAAAGGTAAATGCTTTAATTATTTTTAGAAAGTAATATGATGTTAATGTAATTACATATATAAATAAAGTAATATTTCATAATGTTATTTTATTTTTCTGTGGTAACTGAGCATAAAATTAAAATATACAAGTCACACACACTTATGGTTGACCACTTATTGTCCACTGATGGAATATTTGTTTCAAACCATTTTTTGGTGTCATTGGGGGTAATTTGGATTGTGGATTCAATTTTGGTGTCATTGTTAACTAAAGGGTATATTTTGGTGTAATGGATTGAAGTAAATGCTGAGGAAAATGATGGAATCCACCCTTCTAATCTACTGTCCCCCTTTTTTTTTTAATTTAGAAATTCCATCAAATACTCTGTCTACAAACTCAAATGGGACTTGATTTGATGAAATTGATTGTTCATTCTGCTAGAATCTGAAACTTGTCATGTAATAATACAGTGCTGAACTAATCTTATTGAAAATGTTGATCTTGAGAATTTGACTAGAGATGATAATCTGGTTTTGTTTCCTGCTGAATGCAGTTGGTAGCAACAGAAGGTGGGCTTGTAATATTTGGCAGCTGTGATGGTTCCAGTTTCCTCTATTGCTTGCATCCATTTCAATCCCTCTGTCACATTGCTTTTTCCACCAGTGGAAGGTTTCCATTGAAGCACCTGAACCAAACTCTGCAAATTTCCTCTACAACATTTGTAATTGGTCAAATATGGTTTGTTATGGTTAATGTTCTGTTAGGTGGTTTTCTTGTGTTAACTGTCTTTGTGAAACTAGAATGCATTGGATTTTATTTATGATGTTGGTGTGGAATCATCCAATTTAATGCATATCCGAAATTGGATTTTGTATTGGAGTTTGATGATGGTTGATATCAGTGTTTTCTTGTAATGAAATGTAAGTCTGTTAGCCCAGTTCTTTTGTTACTGTGTGCTAAAAGTTGAATATTTATTTGAAAGTATTTGTTTTGATTATAAAGCAAGCTTGCAAGTGATAGATTGATACCTTTTTCTCAGTTTTTTTTTTACCTCCTTTTCATTTTGGTAATCATCAAATTATTTATCAAAATAAAATTAAAATACAAAACTAGTATGTATTCTTAGGGCAGGAAAATAGTGTTATTGAAAACACCCTTAACATTAGGGCTTGCCCTCTAAAATATTGATATATATTATATTCTCTGCGAATCACATACATATTATACAGCATACCATCATCACCCCACTTAAAATCTTGAATATAAATCAGATGAAACTATGTGACAATCCTCTTCAAGACATATAAAACAGTATCTAAATACCATCTTTGGCTTTGCATTGTGGATTAGTACAATCGTATTTTAAATGTGCATCGAATTGCATGTCCCAGAGTGCGTTTTTCTACATTCCTTGAAATGTGGCTGAGAATGGTACCCTTTTCACACTTTAATTCGTGTTCTAAGGAGATTCTAAACCAATGATTTGCAGAATTAAGCACGGGGATGAACTAAACGGAGTTGTTTCAGCTTAAGTCTTATGTTCGAACTTTGTCTTTAGGTATGCAGCCGTGGTAAACTTTAGCAGGGAGAATTTTGTTGTTCATAGTCATTTTACCTACTCCAATAGGATCATCTTCCGTGGAAGATATATTTGGTCTTTGTGAAAAAATAATACTAGTGAATTATAATAAATACAAAAATGGAAAATAAAATACAAAAGTATAAAAAGTTAAAAATACAGACAAATAAACCAAAACATACAAAAGTTCAAAAATAACATAAACAATAAAAATAAAAGTCTTAAATATGTTTTAGTCCCTCAAATATGGGTGATTATTTTTTTAGTCCTTCAAATTTGAAATTGCTTGTTTTAGTCCCTGGAATTTACAAAATGTTCTTTTTAGTTCATCTCCACGTGAGCCAAATGAGAAATAAGATATTTGCAATTTATGATAACTTTTAACTGACAGAATTTGATTTTCTATTTTATATTTTAAAGTATGATTTTTCTGGTGGTGAAAAACTGTCATAATCAAGTCAATAAAAAAATTAAAAACCTATTAACCGTTTTAAAAATCGCTTTAATTTCTTTTATTGACCTGATTCTAGCGATTTTAAATCGCCAGAAATCGTACTTTAAAATTTAAAATAGAAAATCAAATTATGGTTATCAAAAGTCCTCACAAATTGCAAATATCTTATTTTCCGTTTGACTCATACTATGCAAAGGGACTAAAAAGAACATTTTGCGAATTTCAAGAACTAAAAAATAATTTCAAATTTAGAGAACTAAAAATATTATGAGGCATATCTTAAAGAACTAAAAACATATTTAAACCAAAATAAAATTATCAGCTCCCCTATTCTGGTATGAAAAGCAATTGCATTCCTGGGTCCCGTAGTCACCATCCAAACGTTAAAAATATTCATAGTTATATTTTATTTAAGGGTAAAATATGTTTTTGGTCCCTTATTTTATCTTGATTTCTGTTTTTAGTCCCTCATAAATTTTTATTATTTTTAATCCTCACAAATTGTTCTGTTCTGGTTTTAGTCCCTCATAAATTATTTTGTTCTGTCTTTAGTCCCTGACGTTAATTTCAAATGACATGGCAGACATAAACTGTATGTGTAAAAATTTCCTAATTAATTTTCTAGTGACATTTAATCACTACAAATTTTTTGCAGTAAAAAATGTTTACTTTTGTAACATTTCTTGTGATTTCAGAAAATCTGGTGTTCGAGATTTGAATTTTTTTTATTATTTTTTTAACATTTCTGACAGTTTTAGTTTGCCAGAAAATTTGCAGTAGTTAAAAATCGCTAGAAACTTCAACCGTTAGAAATTTTTCAAGCATAAATTATGCTTGTCACGACATCACTTAACAGTTAAAATTAATGTCAGGGACTAAAAACAAAAGAAAACAATTTTTTTAGGGACTAAAAACACAAAAAAAAATTATGAGGGACTAAAAATAGAAATTTAGATAAAATGAGGAACAAAAACATATTTTACCCTTTATTTTATTATTTAGTAACTCCTATATATTTTGGCATCACAATTTTCATTTTTCGGAGAGAATGCTGAACGGTAAAAACAGCAAAAAAAAGGGTCAGAAGAAGTAACAGGGAGAGAAGGCTGAGCAATACAAAGTGAAAAAACAGAGCACAAAATGCAGTGACAATAATAACGAAAAGAACAGATAAAAGAAAGAACACAACTGCAGAAATAGTTAAATCTTTTTTATAACATCCAATTTGTTTGTTTTCACATAATTTTTTATTTCTTATTCTGGTTATTAACTCCTTCATGTGATGCTTTATAAAAAAAAAATCCTTAATGTGATATATATATATATATATATATATATATATATATATATATATATAAGTGTTAATTAAATTTTTAGTTCCTAAACTTTTTTTTGAATTTTTAAAAAGTTTAGGGCCAGTCAAACTAAGGTTTGAAGACTAAAACTCAATTTTAAAAAGTTTAGGAACTAAAAACTTTGTTAACAAAAAAAAAAAACTCCTTCATGTGATGCTTTAAACTGAATGCAAAAATGTTGTATGGAGTCACACTGAATGTTCAAAAATACAATACGTTAGTTTGCAAAAATGCGTCAACCTTATTGCTCTATGTGTAGGAATCACACTGAATTGTGAGACTAAGCTGAGATGATGATACCTCTAATTAATCTTTGATTTCTGGATGGGTGATCTAGTGGAGCTACGGTCACCCCCATTTTTTCAAGTTATTTAAATTATTTTTAAGAAACTTTGTAGCCCCTTAAAATATAAAAAATAATTATTTCATTTATTTAATTTATGATTTTAAATTTTATACATTATCACCCATATGACTTTTAAAGAAGTTATGAAAAACAATTTTATTATACATGACAGATTATAATTAAATAACAGCATAAAAATTATTTACATTGTCAGTGTTTTCACTCAAATCCTTAGTTTATTTCTCATATTATTTTTGTATTTAATATAGTCATGCATTTTTTATTCATAAAAATATTATTTATATAATTCCTTTTCTCGTATTATTTTTATTGTTCTTGACCCCTTTATCTCGCCTGTCTCGATGCTCTATGAGCTTGATTTAGGATTCTGTACGCTGTCTCCTTCTTCAACTAAAAAATCATCCACTTCCTAATTCCTATTTCTCTATTAAGATTTTCTCTTCATGTAATATCATATTTTTTTAATAATATAAGAAAATGAACTTAGCCCTGTTAAGAAAAACAAAAGTGGGAACATTCACGTGGGATGGTAGACTTGTATAATAGATAAAAGGTTTAAATATGTTTTTATTTTCAGTAAATTTGCACTTTTTTAATTTTGATTCCTATAAATATTTTTGTTAATTTTTTGTCTATGTAAGTTTGTATTTTTTAAATTTTTGTCCCTGGAAGGTTTTTTGTCCGGTTTTAATCTTGTAAATTTTTGTTTTTCCAATTTTGGTCATGTAAGTTTGCTTACAAGGACTAAAAAAAATGAAATCTTAAAGGACTAAAATTAATAAAAACAAATTTATAAAGACTAAAAATAAAAAATAAAATAAAAAAACTTACAAAATCAAAATTTAAAAAATACAAATTTAGAAGGACTAAAAAAAATTACAGAACTAAAATTAAAGAAATATAAACTTACAAGAAATAAAAACATATTTAAGTTTAGATAAAATGATGTCACATTTTCGGTTAATCAACATTTATGGAAAAGAAAAAAAGAAAAAGAAAGAAGCAGATATGTTCACGCGTTTACGTACTACAGTTTATTGTGAAGACGACTAGAATACTGCTTAGGTCCTGCACCGTGCACCATGCACAGACAGTGTAGATTTAGCATTGCTATTTGCACCCCCAAAATTGCTATTCACATCTCCATGTGTTTAATTTTTTTTTACTGTACGTAGGTTTTTTACTGTAGCAATATATATATATATATATATATATATATATATATATAACTTAATGGGTTACTTTTTTTATTTTAAAGCAGCTAAATTACGTTCAAGCCCCGGTAATTTACTGTAGCAAAAATATATATTTAATTTAACATGTTACTTTTTTTATTTTAAAGCACCGAAATTACGTCCAAGCCCCGGTAGTACTCTGAATTATTTTTATTTCAGGAAAATATCCTTTCCACGAAATCATGATTCCATGGCAAAATACACTATGGAATCATGATTCTGTTATGTACCTGGAGGTGCAAAAAAAATACACAACGAAATCATGATTCCGTTGTGTATTTTATCAACAGAATGACGATTCCGTTTCGTATTTTGCCCAAAGAATCATGATTCCAGTTCGTATTTTTTTTGCACCCCCAGATACACAACAGAATCATGATTATGTTGTACATACGTGAGAGTGTGAATAGCAATTTTGGGGGTGCGAATAGCAATGTTAAATCTACAGTATCCACTATTCGTACATGGTGCACGGTGCAGGACCTAAGGAGTATGGCACGGTAGAAGTCGTCTATATGACATTCAAACATTTAGAAAGAGCTTCAGTCTTCTGATCCAATTTCCAAAGCAAGAAAGAGAACAAATGGCCTTAGCTATGGTGGGAGAGGCACTTATCTCAGCTTCTGTGGAGATCTTATTGAACAGGATAGCTTCTAAAGAGTTTCAAGATTTCTTTTCCAGCACAAAGCTGAATATTTCTCTGCTGGATGAGCTGAAAATAAAGCTGCGGGCACTCAATGCTGTGCTCAATGATGCTGAGGAGAAGCAGATCACAGATCCTGAAGTGAAGGCATGGATTGATGAGCTGAAAGATGTTGTCTTTGATGCAGAAGATCTGTTGGATGAAGTCAACACAGATTCTCTGAGATGCAAGATGGAGGGAGAATCTAAAAGATTTACTACCAAGGTCAGATCATTAATTTCTTCTCCCTTTAATCAATTCCATAGGAGCATGAATTCCAAGCTTGAAGAAATATCTACCAAGCTGGAACATTTTGCGAAACAGACAAATGCTCTTGGTTTGCAAAGTGTTTCCAGGAGAGTCTCTTATAGAACAGCTACAGATTCGTTGGTCGAATCTGTTGTTGTTGCAAGAGAGGATGATAAAGAGAGGCTACTGAACCTGCTTCTATCTGACCATGATGATGAGAAGAAGAACAACATAGAAGTGATCACAATATTAGGCATGGGTGGTCTAGGCAAAACAACACTTGCTCAATCCCTTTATAATGACAGTGAAGTGCAGAAACATTTTGAATTGACAGCTTGGGCATGGGTGTCAGATGATTTCGATGTTCTGAAGGTAACGAAGAAAATTGTTGAGTCTTTGACATCGAAAGATTGTCATACTACTAATCTTGATGTTCTTCGTGTTGAATTAAAGAATAGTTTAAGAGAGAAGAAATTTTTGCTTGTGCTTGATGACCTTTGGAATGACAAGTATAATGATTGGCATCACTTAATAACTCCTTTTGGAAGTGGGAAAAAGGGAAGTAAGATCATTGTGACCACCCGACAACAAATGGTTGCACAAGTCACACATACTTTTCCCATTTATGAGTTGAAGCCTCTTACTCATGAAAATTGTTGGCACATACTAGCTAGACATGCATTTGGAAATGAAGGTTATGACAAATATCCAAGCCTACATGAAATTGGTAGGAAAATTGCAAGAAAATGTAATGGCCTACCATTAGCTGCTAAAACATTGGGAGGTCTTTTGCAATCAAATGTTGATGCTGGGGAATGGAATAGGATACTGAACAGCAACTTATGGGCACATGATGATGTTTAACCAGCTTTGCGCATAAGTTATATTCATCTTCCAGCACATTTGAAAAGATGTTTTGCCTATTGCTCAATTTTTCCAAGACAACATTTGTTGGATAGGAAGGAATTGATTTTGTTATGGATGGCTGAAGGCTTTCTTCAACAAATCAATGGAGAGAAATCAATGGAATCAGTAGGTGATGACTGCTTTAATGAATTATTGTTTAGATCTTTAATTGAAAAAGACAGTGCTGAAGCAGAGGAAAAGTTTCAAATGCATGACCTCACCTATGATTTAGCTAGACTAGTATCTGGAAGAAGTTCATGCTACTTCGAAAGTGGTGAAATCTCAAGAACTGTTCGCCATTTAGCATTTCTTACAAGTTGCTTTGATGTGTCAAGAAGATTTGAGGGCTTGAATGAGCTAAAGTGTTTGAGGACCTTTCTACCACGACTCCGATATCCAGAGCAAGAATGTTACTTGACCAAAACAGTATCACAAGGTTGGTTGCCAAAACTAAGATGCTTGCGAACACTGTCATTGTCTGAATACAAAAATATCACTGAGTTGCCTGATTCAATTGGCAATTTGGTGCTTCTGCGATATCTTGACCTTTCCTATACTTCCATCAAAAGGTTGCCTATTGCAACCTTCACACTTTACAACTTGCAGACTTTGAAATTATCAAATTGTAAATTTCTTACTCAGTTGCCAGAACAGATAGGGAATTTGGTCAATTTACGTCACCTTGATATTAGTAACACAAATTTGGAGATACCAACACAAATATGCAAACTACAAGATCTTCGTACACTGACTTGTTTTGTTGTAGGCAAACATGAAGGATTAAGCATCAGACAATTAAGAAGATTTCATTATCTGCAGGGTAAGCTTTCCATTTTGGAGCTTCAAAATGTTGTTGATCCCATGGATGCATTTGAAGCCAACTTAAAGAAAAAAGAGCATATTGAAGAGCTTACGCTACAGTGGGGCAGCGACCCTCAAGATACACAAATTGAGAAAGATGTACTTGAGAACTTGCAACCATCAACAAATTTAAAGAAACTCAATATCAGATCTTACAGTGGTATAAGCTTTCCAAAATGGTTGGGTGATTCTTCATATTCTAATGTTATAGTCCTTGGTATTAGTGATTGCAACTATTGCTTGTCACTTCCACCATTTGGACAATTACCTTCTCTTAAGGAGCTTGTCATTAAAAGGATGAAAGTGGTGAAGACAGTTGGTTATGAATTCTACTGCAGCAACAAAGGTTCCCTTTCATTTCGGCCATTTCCATTGTTGGAGAATCTCCAGTTTGAAGAGATGTCAGATTGGGAGGAGTGGCTACCATTTGAAGGTGAAAGTAGCAACTTTCCTTTTCCTCTTCTTAAGCGTTTGAGTTTATCCAAGTGCCCCAAGTTGAGAGGAAACTTGCCTAGTCCTCTACCTTCATTGATAGAGATTAGTATCTTGGAGTGCAACCAGCTAGAAGCAAAATCATGTGATCTGCACTGGAACACATCAATTAAAACAATACATATTAGAGAAGGGGGAGAAGGCTTGTTGTCTTTGCTTCACAACTTCTCTTGTTGGGAACTATCAATTGAAAAGTGTGACAGCTTGCAGTGTTTGCCAAGAATGATACTTAGTGCCAATTGTCTTCAAGAATTAGCTCTTACAAATATCCCTTCTTTGATTTCTTTCCCAACTGATGGTTTGCCGACATCATTACATTCACTTACAATTAAACACTGTGGGAACTTAGAATTTCTATCTCATGAAAGATGGGACAAATACACATTACTCAAAGAACTGAGAATTTGGGATAGTTGTCATTCCCTTACATCCTTTCCATTAGACTGTTTCCCTGCCCTTCAATGGCTTTATATCTGGTTTTGCCCTGGATTGGAAGCAATTACTACTCAAGATGGAGGGGCTGCTCCCAAATTAGTTAGGTTTAATGTTTCTGCTTGTGAGAAACTTAAGTCACTTCCGGAGCATATTGATCTCCCTGCCCTTGAAGACTTGTGGCTTTATAGGCTTCCACAGCTAGTGTCATGGTCCCCAAGGTGTTTGCCTTCCAGTTTACGATCACTTTTTGTCGATGTTGGAATACTATCATCTATGTCTAAACATGAGTTAAGTTTCCAATTCCAAAGTCTCACTTCTCTGTCATGGCTTGACATTTGGGGTTTTGGAGAGGAAGATTTCGTTAACACCCTGCTAAGTGAGCGGTTACTGCCCAGTTCTCTCAAGACTCTGATCCTAAACTTTTTTAATGATTTAAAGTTGTTGGAAGGAAAAGGGTTTCAACATCTGACTTCTCTCCGAGAGCTTGTAATCAGAGGTTGTGGAAGCCTTGAGTCCTTGCCAGAAGATCAGCTGCCATCCTCTCTTCAAATACTGAGCATAGATAATTGTCCTTTACTAGAAACAAGGTATCAAAGTCAGAAAGGGAAATACTGGGCTAAGATTGCTCACATTCCCGCGATTGAGATAAATGGTGAAGTGACAATAAGATGAGCTTTTGGATGAGTCAGAATCGTCCAAAAGGTATGGTTTCAATTATTTTAGAAAGTATGATCAATGATGTCAATGTTATTACATATATAAATAAAGCAATATTTCATGATTTCCATTTTTTTTGTGTGCTCATTGTGGCCAAAGCCCCAACAAAGTAAAATATACAGGTCACACACACTTATAGTTGACCCCTGATGAAATATTTGTTTCAAACCATTTATTGGTTTCATTGTGGTACAGCTTGTCCAATTTAGTAAACTTTTGAGGGTTCTTGACAAGCTGGACCTTTTTTTTGACAGGTTGACAAGCTGGACCTTAAAGTTACTTTTATAGTTTTTCTTAGTTTCAAGGATTTATTTTCCAACTTGGAACATGTTTAAATAATTATAAGTTAGGTCCACGCTTTGCCTTGTCTCAAAAATAAGTATTGCAGTTTCTTGATTTGGATTGTTGTTGGTAAATTGGAGTATAAGAATGATTTTATATTTAGCTTAGATTTGTTTTCTTTTGTTAAAAGGATGCATTTTAATATGCTTGAATAGGGATTTCCTAGCTAAAGCAGTCAACGACACATGTAAGCAACGACACATGCTTGAGATAATATAGAATCCATTTGATAAATAGGAAAAGAAAAATAAGCAGAGTAGTGTTTAAGTGGACTCTTAACCTTTATTGAGTAATGAGTAGATTGCATAAATCAATTGCCCAAAGAATGGCAAAATGACAAGACTAAGATGCATTCAAAGGAGGGAATTACATGGTTGTTTCCTGATTTTATTTCTTATTTAGTGCTTATGTCATATATTAAGTATTGCTTTTCCCATGATATTAGTTCTTTGGTGATGGATTGATCAGGTAAATGCTAAGAGAGGAAAATGATGGAATCCACCCTTCTAGTCTACTGTCTTTTTTTTTAATTTAAAAACTGCATCAAATACTCTGTTTACAAACTCAAATGAGACTTGATTTGATGAAATTGTTTTTTACCTTTGTTAGAATCTGAAACTTGTTATGGAATAATACAATGCTGAGCTAATCTTATTGTTAATAATGATCTTGAAAAATTGACTGGTGATGACAATATGGTTTTGTTTCCTGATGAATGCAGTTGGTAGCACCAGGTGATGGGCACGTAATATTTGCCGGCTATTTTTTTTTTGTCCTGGGTCAGAGACCACGAGTGTCCCCCAACCCACTGGTCAGAGACTAATTCCGCTCGCGGTGCATGACTGTCGCTAGCCCAAGGGAATTTTGCACACGGAGGGAATCGAACACGGGTTCTCCCACTGAATAGATCGTTCCCCCTCATGTGAACGCAGCAGGGCCTTACACCACTGCGCCAACCCTTTGGGTTATATTTGCCAGCTATGATTGTTCTAGTTTACTCTATTGGACGCAATCCTTGTATGCATTTCAATATTGCTGTCACATTGCTTTTTCCACAGTGGAGGCTATTGGCTGCATACTTGCATTCCTTGTATCCATTTCAATCTCGCAGTCACATTGCTTTTTCCACGGTGGAGGGTTTCAGGTTTCCATTGAAGCTTCTAAACCAAACTCTGCAAATTTCCTCTACAACATTTGTAATTGGTCAAACTAGTTCAATGGTTTGTTGAGGTTAATGTCCTGTTAGGTAGTTTTCCTGGGGTGAACTATCTTTATAAAACTAGAATGTATTGGACTATATTTATGATGTTGGTGTGAGATCATCCAATTTTATGCATATCAGAAATTCGATTTTGTATTGGAGTTCGATCATGGTTGATAATAGTGTTTTCTTGTAATGAAATGTAAGTGTGTTAGCCCTGCTCTTTTGTCCCTGTTTGCTAAGAGTTGAACATTTATTTAAAGTGTTTGTTTTCATTACAGTGCAAGCTTGCAAGTGATAGATTTATGCTCTTTTTAATGTTGCTTTTGGGTTCATGGGCTAGTCTTGCTAATTCCATAGTCTTGAGCTTGTATTATATGGTCAAATATTCCATATTAACTTATCTGTTTAAAACTGAAAAACAGAAGAATATAGTTATGGTGAAATAATGTCAATGGCTAGATTATAAAATATCTCGTTATTGACTCAAAAAAATAAGCAACTTTCTAATAAAAGAGTTATAGAGAGTACGTTTTCTAGAGAAGCAAACCAGCAGTCTCTTTATCACCATTGGCTTGTATGGTGAGTATCTCCCTGCTCAGGCTTTCAACTGCTCCTTCAATCTTGAGGAAGAAAACTTTAATTAATATCACCCATCTCAGGGTCAAACAAACTCAAGATGGAGGGACTGAGATAGAAAGAAAGATTTTGAAGCAATAATACCTTGGAAAAATCAACAGACTGTGCTTGAATCCTAGACAAATGCTCCTTTCTCATATAACCAGTTGAACTGCAATGCTTGTCCTTTTCTGACAATATGCAGTAGATTTAGATATGGTAAATCACATCACAAGATGAAACATGCATGGACTTCAATAAACTTTCAGAATGCAAATCCTGGTAAAATCATAGAGACAATCAATGACATTAGCATCAGTAGTAAGCCTCAAAACAATAAAATGTCTAGAAAATGTATGAAGTCAAACACAACATAACACTGAAACTACTTAGTTACCAAGTGAGGAAGACACTTGAAAAGCATAGTTATGTATGTGATGTTAAATATATTAATTATAAAGTTGCTCAACAGGATTGTAAGTTGGTACTTGTGGAAAATTCGGTCTTTGTCCTCCTATCTCCCAACTAGGAAGTTTACTATAATAAAGTGAAAAGTGTTACGGATTTCTGCTATCTAAGTTGGTTTACAGTCCATTTGGCTTGAATGCAACATAAGAAGCTGGATAACACTCACCCCAGCATTATATAGAAACTGGATAACACAGATACGTGCTGCATTCACATCTTCTGATTTGTATGCACTGTCCATTGGGAGATTTTGCTCCAGAAGCCTAAGATGTAGAATTATATGAGATGTCAATTACACTAAATTTAGAAGAAGAAAAAACTGCAAAACTCATTCACAATGAAATGCTTGAAGCATAGTACCTTAATTGCACCAGAAATTGGTCCATTAAGCTCTGGCTGGTCAAAATTACTTTATGCTTTCAGCAAAGCAACTTTACATACTTATCTTTTGGATGCTTACATTATCCTGGCAAGTGTTACTATTTTCAAATAATATATGGGATATGAGAATTATGTAGGAGTACCTCAAACTATTAAGAACCTCATATCCCATATGCTTACATTATCCTGGCAAGTGTTACTATTAATAAAACTATTAATAATATATCTAAAATATCTTTTGTAACATATTTTAGATACTGATGTCCTACAATCTTCCCTCTATGGACTCATCCAGTCAATCTCAAATTATGTAGGAGTACCTCAAACTATTAAGAACCTCAGAATTCAGGGATGCAACCACGAAAATCATC
Organism: Pueraria montana var. lobata; assembly: GCA_026413185.1. Classification (NCBI taxonomy): domain Eukaryota; kingdom Viridiplantae; phylum Streptophyta; class Magnoliopsida; order Fabales; family Fabaceae; genus Pueraria; species Pueraria montana. Next base: position 11,741,254 of record CM048655.1, read on the forward strand.
AATGTGAGTCTGTTATAAAATCTGTCAGTAAATACTGACATTATTGGCAATGAATATAATTTTGTCCACGACAAACCATACCATGACACTGATCTCCAGATCTAAATTTGAAATAACATAAATGAAAATAGAATTTTTTTTATGTCCATTGTCAAACAACTTCATTCGATAGTAATATGCTATAATTTTGAGAAGTATGAACTATTCCAATATAATCATTTTAAGTTTAATATAATCATAGGACTTTAATTGTATAAGCTGTACAAAGTCTCATTGTTAAGAATTACATTATATCCAAAAAGTTTATCCTCTAGTTTCATATGGACCATCCAACATAGAGTCCTGCACAGAAAATAATAGAAGGAAAAAACTAATTTCATGATATTAAAATTTATCACAATAAAAACAAATTACAATAAGGAAACTGACATACATAATTTAGTAAAAGCCTATCCAAGAAAGCATAATTTTCAAGTGATAAGGGTTTCCCAGACTGAATGTGTGTGATCATTTAGTGCTTTGCATGATCAGATTCTAAGTCCCATCAAGCATCAATGGCAAGCAACATAGAAGTCCTGTACAAGCATTTGGCTTTTGCTCTGTGGACGGGAAGGATGTTAAAATATACAAACATGAATGAAGCAAGGAATTCATCTTGTGTTTGGGCAAAGACTATCTAACAATAACAGGCCAAAGTTCCCTGATACATTTTTTTTTTATCGTAGGAATCGAACACAATACAAAGAGGTTTACAACACTCACGCACCCTGCTCAACCAATTGAGGTAGACCTCCTTGGTTCCCTGATACATATTTATTATTGCTTCTTCTTTCCAGATTAAACAAATTATTTTGTCAAATTTAGATTCAGAATGATCCCTAAGTAACATTTTCTCGTGGAGGCAGATAATTCCCAAGGGTTAGATTTGTTACTAGCTGATTTCCAGGAGGAAATTAAGGGGAAAAAAATAGAAACATGACCCCATATTTACTAAAAACAATTTGGCAATAGGTTAAAAGAATATAACATTAATAATACTTGATCACATCAAAAATAAAAATTATAACCTTAAATATAAATCTTTAAATTTAGTCAGCTAGAGGCTGTTAAGAGAAATAATCATCATGTTTTCTATATTGTTTTACAAAGGAAACAGATTTAACTTATTAACTAAATGCTATACAGGAGAGGAAAGAAATAAACATGGAAGAAAAGAGGACCAAATGTCATCAAAATATCATGAAAGTGGAGTAGCATGTACATGTCCATGCATGACTAAGAAAACTGGAACCCTGATAAAAATTAGCATTCTTTGAATAAAAATTTTCGTTAACATTAGCGAAGCTAACAATACAACTAAATCGGTTTTTTGACATAGAATATCTAAATACATGAGGGTAACTAGATATATTCAGTATTCACAACAATGAATAGATTATAATTATACACCATATCTGGACATAAAAGTGTCATTTTAAAAAAAGTAGGGTTCTACACTTCTACTGTGTATATTATATTAAAACAATTTGCAGTATTCAAGGCAGATGGATGTTCATGTATCTGTCTAGAACACCATCTGGCATTTGGTCCTAGCGATCTCAAGAGTCAAAACAGATATTGGATTGTAAAAGGGTCCCTTGGATCAAGAAAACAGATTCTGTTGAGAAACTTAATACTAAAGGAAGAAAACTTAATACTAGAGGAGTAGTTTCTATCCAATTTTTCTGCTTTTGAATATTTGACTATGTAAATTGTATAACTAACTCGGAAAAATCATCAAAGAATAATGTCGTCACTATCCATAGTTGTGTGAACAGAACCAGTGTTTCAAATTGTTGTTAAAGCCACAATTATGCAGTTTGTGATGTCTCTCCAATCCCAATTGCAACCATTTTAGCCATATCTACCCTCATTTTTTTCACGACTTTGGTAATTGTAACACAACTATTATAACTGTAACTGTTAGTTTAAAACATGATTAAAACCATCTTCATAATGTTTAGCATTAGATTGATAACATTTTCACTCATCACAACTTTGTATCCATTAGGAGTCCCATATTGCCCAAATATTCAACAAACATATTATTTATAAACACTCTGACAAGGATGTCAGCATCCGGAGCTGGGCAGCATCAGCTTGGAATCCAAGTGGGGGCACCAAGATGATGGAGCATGGCTTTAGCTTATACACAAGCTATATGCCTATAACTGATATTTTGCTTTCCAGTTAATTTCTATGTACTCTATGGATGGTGACATGCATGATACATAGTTACTTGTTTGAATAATTCTAAATTCTCCTACTAACTTTTTGTGGTAAGTTTTAAATGTGTTTTATACTTCCATGACATTAAATGCTTTTACTTTTCATTCAATACTTACCATAAAAGGTAATAGGAGGATTTGTAGGAGGATATAGCATTACTCTACTTGTTTATATTGTTTGTTATTCAGTGCATGAATGTTTAATTAACGATACAGCATAACCGTTAACAATCTATAATATTAGAATTCTAGAACTCAACAATGTTGCACCAAATGCTATGAATTAGATGGATATAATTGTGTTTTGATATTTAACATGTTTGGTGTGGCATTCAGAATGCACGTTTGGTTATAATCTCCCATCCAATCAATAAAAAACGTGGAAGCTACAGAGGAGAGTTTTTGATCTGATGTGAATCAAATTGTTTGGAATGTTTAACCAAACATGCAAATTACCACTTCAATTGCCATTACACAATAAGCGACAAAGGCTTTAATTGCTTCTATGAGTGAAGGATTTTTTGTAGCCATCTATGTTCAGCTTCCATGAGAAAAAAGGCTTTAAGACTTTTTTAAATTTCTTTTGCAAAGTGAGTTCTCCCAACAAGCATGGCAATATATAAAGGGGATAATGTTATGGGTCAAAAAGAAACTGTCCATTACCAGGGGATTATGTTGTAGTTGTAGCAATGCACCAAGTGCAGCAGTGTTTAGCAATTATGCAGCTTTTACCAATCTTGTATCTATTAAGACAAAAAAATATGCAATGACAAATGCCTTGTAGTTGTAGCCAAAGTGATATGTGGGGTTCAGGTGAATCTGCTCAGGGTCCTCAGTATCCACAGTCAAAAGCCAACACAAAGAGTAGATCCACCATTTTTATAACAATCATTTTTACTAATTAGAATTTTAACTAAGAATGCCGTTGGATGTTATTTTAACCCAAATCTGGTCTATTGTGTCATATTTTTTTTTTATTAGTGGGAGTAGGAATCGAAGGCAGGTACTAGGATTTATAATAACTCGCATCCTACTCGACCAACTGAGTTAGACCCCTTCGGTTAATATTCATATTTTATTACCAACATATTAATTTGCTCCACTTTATTTTATCTGATATTTGAATTATAATGAATTTAATTGACTTGGAAGTTTAGAGGTCTTAAATATATCCAATCAGAGCGGTCCTGAATATTTTGGTGCCCTAGGCGAACCGAGAAAATAATGCCCTCTTTTGAATATTGTCCTTCTTCTATTTTTTGTTGCAAAATCATTAATAATTTGTTTTTGTTTGATTAGAGAGAGATCAAAGATGAGAATATTAGAGAAAGAGATAAAGTTCAAGGTGTTTGTTATGATGATAGTCGAAGAGATTCAAGTTCTGAGAAATAAAAAATAATATTTTTCACATTCACACTTTCCTCTTTGTGTGCAACATTCGTTATGCATAAATTGCATCATCACTTGTTGATTTTTCCAAAATCATGAGTAAATTTTAGTTTGGAAATGGAAATAACACTAATAAATAATCAGTTGACTAATGACCAATGTTTTATTTTTATTTTTTTTAATAAAAATTTTATATAATTTTAATTTTAATTATATAAATTTTTATTTTAATATTTATACAAATTTTTTTGGAAGGCAAAAGATTAATATATTTATATTATAATATTTATATTAATGACCGTTGTAGACTAAAGACTTGTATCAAGTCTTTGCAGGCTCCTCTGCTTTTTTATATGAAAAATAAGCTCTCTCCTATTCAAACAGAAATTAATTAGCTAAACATCATTTCGTAGTCATGATAATGAAAACTTCCTTTTTTTTTTTTTTATGGACATGATCGATAATGAAAACTTGAAAATGTGTACAGGAAGATTGCTATTTTTCTTTGAATAAAAAACAAAATAGAAAACAAATAATTTCCAACGCAACCGCCTTAAATTTAGAGTTGTATTGTATCAAGACTTTGTAGACTCCTCCAACTGTATTTAATTTTACGGGCAAAAATAATTAGCTAGCTTTTTTTTATGAATTAAAACTACACTACACATTTCTTATTCCCTCTCGTAATAATGAAAAGTTGAAACCTTATACACAAAGATTATAAATTTTCTTCGAAATAAAAACACAGTAAAAATCAAATAAATTGGAACGCAACAGCCTTAAAATTAGAGTTTGCATAATGTCCACTATATTTTATTTTTCGTCGCTTGGCATAATAACGTGTCAACATCAGTTGTCCATTAGAGAGGGAGGAAAAATTCAATTGGAAGACTTGGCTATCCTAAACTGAATTAATTAATGTAGAAAAATATATTAGACTTTGCAACCCATAATTTATGTTATGTCCATATAACATTGTTCAACCTCACTTCTACCACGAAAGACTAACTCAATGGTCCACATACACCTATAAGACACGTCAATTGAGTTTGACATTCACTAAGGTGGTTTTGTTTAAGGAGGGAAGGGAGAAGGGAGGATAAATTCTTGTCTCGTTGGGGTTCATTTTCCCTCAATGTATTCCAATTTGGAGGAACTCAAAAAATTGACTAAAGGAGGGTTTTGGAAGACTTTAAAAAAATTTCCAAGCCCTTCCCCTCTTTTCACAGCACTGATATTATATGTACACCTAGCGTTCACCTAACACATTTGATTAATGGCATATATAAATATGGCTAATTTAATTTTGCAAGTGGTTAACTTCTACTACCCATTCCAATAACATTTTAACATAGTTAATTAACCCCTTGTAAATAAAATTAATCACTATTAAACATCTCAACAACCTTGTGACATTATTAGCCACATATAATAAATAATATAACTATGTTTATTTACTTTTAACCAATTGTGAGGTAAAATTAAGGCTTACATATCAAATTGGACCCTATAAGTTGGCGTCTTTTCATTTTTGGTCCCTGTAACTTCATTTTTCCAATTTTAGTCCTTATAAGTTGACACTTTTTTCAATTTTGGTTCATACCGTCAACTACCGTTACAAAAACCGTTAACGATGATGTCATCATGATGTCATGCTGACATCATTGTATGCCACATAATCAAAAGATGATGTCATGTGATGTCATCACATGTCACGTCAGCATAATGTCACATCATCAATCTCACGTCAACAAAAATAATACATCATCAGTGTCATGTCAGCAATAGTGTCACATCAGCAATGACGTCAGAGGGACTAAAAATGAAAAAAAAAAAATCTACATAGACTAAAAATGAAAAAAAGGAATCTACACGGACTAAAAATGAAAAAAAAAAAGAATTTACAGGGACTAAAAATGAAAAAACATATCACAGGAACTAAAAATGAAAATAAGGGAATTTATAGGTACTAAAAATGAAAAAAAAAATTGTTTATATCTACAAATATGTTACTTAAAGTTGTGCATATTCCAGTTTTCAAATATTTATGTGTTGCAAAAAAATGACAATTGTCATACTAAAAACAAATAATGCAAAAAATAATAGCAAAAAATTCTAGCAAATTAAATCCTATGATTTTTTTTTTGGATGAGGTATGGATACAAAAGCAAGAGACAAGAAAGCCTAAGACATCACGAGAGAGTCTTTCATAAGTTTCTCTATGATGGCATGAAGAGGAGAGTCCTATCTTTGCTCCAAAACACTTGATCACATATCCTAACTAACCAAAATATCGCCACATGATTATAATCACATGGCATACATGCAAGTGACACACATGCATGGAATAAGCATAATTCTACCGCAAATATCATATGGTAGACATGATTAAGGGACCAAGGTTGAGTTTAAAAAATTTTGTTGCATCTCCACCTCTACGCCCATCAAGTTAAGGTGAGGGATTGGAAAAGGTCAAATGAAGAGATAAGAAATATTAGCCATGAGGGACATCAAGGGCCGAAAAGAGGTCTTTGACATGAGGCCAAGAATGAGGTTTTTGACTACGGACAACATGCACAATTTTAAGTATACTCTGTCATACATAAATCTTTTAATTAATTCATTGTTACTTGTTTTATTTTATATTAATTTTAAATTAAATTTGTACCTGATATTTAAGATTTAAATATTTGTTTGTGTCTACAAATATGTCACTTTTTTTCCTCTTAGTCAATATTTATTTTTTAATTTTTCATCCTGTAAGTTCTTCTTTTTTTCATTATTCGTCTCTATAAGTTTGTTTTTTTCATTTTTATTCCTTATAAATTCCCTTTTTTTCATTTTTAATCCATGTAAGTTCTATTTTTTTCATTTTTAATCCTTATAAGTTCTGGGTTTTTTTTCATTTTTAATCCTTTTAACATCACTACTGACGTGGCACTATTGCTGACATGGCAATGGTTGGCCAGTGTGACAGCGCCACATCACCCTCTATTTGCCGCGTCAACTATTTTTTAACGGACGTAGACGATAAGGACCAAAATTGGAAAAACGCCAACTTACAGGGACTAAAATTAGAAAAATGAACTTACAGGGATTAAAAAAGAAAAACACTAACTTACAAGAACCAATTCGATATTTAATCCTTTAAAATACGATTTATGGCGGTTTAAAATCGCTAGAATCATCAATCATGCAATTTGTATTTGTTTCTTTGATTCCTTCTGCTAAATATCTAGGCTCTATCATTTTTTAATAAACAAACAAAAATTTAAAATAATTTTTGAAATTATAGTAATTATTGCCAATTACATATTAATTATTTGTTTACTTTATATATATATATATATATATATATATATATATATATATAAGTGTAAATGGCAACGGTGAATTAATTATGTAATTTATGGTATATATAAGGCATAGTTGTTTTTGATTAGTTTAATTTTTATATGCGATATGCATTAAATCATTAATGTTCCTGAATATTTGTGCTTTTATCCCATTTGTACCTTATCCTTGGAATTCCGCCATGTTAGTAGATAAAAATTGGACCAAGTCATCATACATTTTGCCACTTGTCAAGAAAGAAGAAAGTCCTCACTATCCTCGAGTCCCTTCGTCATGCTGTGCTAGGGTTTCTCTGGTCATAGCGCCGTAAGGGTTTTCGCATCCGAGGCTTTTCGTTCTCGGTTTTGGTCTTAGGTTCATACCTAGCGAAGGCAGAGCCTCTGGCTCTTGGGGCTGTTTTCTGTATAGATGGAACGTTGGCGAAGGGTGGAGTTTACGGAAGAGGACGAGATTGCAATTGAAGTTCTGAAGACGGAGGCGATCGTAAAGAAAGGGGGGGAGAACGATGCGTGGCTGGTGGGGAAGGTTCTATCGATGGGATCTTACAATCGTAGAGCTTTCATGACGACTATGGCGCAGATCTGGAAGGTCAAGGGTGGTGTTGAGATCCGGGAAGCGGGGAAGAATCTGTATACTTTCCGTTTCCTAAACAAAAGCGATAGAGAGCATGTGTTAGCAGGTGGACCATGGTGGTTTGATCGGAAGCTGGTGATTCTAAAGGAACTAGATCGCGAGGAGAACCCGAGAGATGTAGATCTATCGTATAGCCCTTTCTGGGTTCGAATTTACGATCTACCTGTGGGGTATAGAACAAAGGAGATAGCGGAGAGTATTGGCAACTCAATTGGGGTGTTCATGAATTGGGACAGTGGAGATGAAAGTAGGATGGGGAGATCGTTCAGAATCAGGGTACGGATGAATATCACAAAGCCGCTCAGAAGAGGAATGACCATACGAATGGAAGGAAAAGAAGCGATGAAAATATTTCTGAGGTATGAAAGATTGGGCAATTTATGTTTTCTCTGTGGATGTTTAGATCATATTTTAAAAGAATGTGAGAGGAGGGATGATGATACTGATGAAGTAGATGTAGAAGATTTTCCTTTTGGAGCATGGATGAGAGCATCACCTTTGAAACCAAACGTAGTCACCGGTTTTAAAAATGATGTCTCGTATGGGGGCATAAGGAGAAATTTATTGAAGAATTTGGTAACTGAGAAAGGGGAGAAAGCAGAAAGGAATAGTGAGAAGGGGAATCTCCATGGAAGTAGTCAAAGTAGAAAAAAGGAAACCCATATAGTTAGTGTGAATAAGGTGGCACAGTGTTTGGAAGGATGCCACTTGGAAAGGTTTTCTGCTATGAAACAGGTGGTGGGGACGGAATCTGAGGAAATTTTGGCACAAAAAGACAAGATAACTCTATATGACAAAAGCATGAAGGAATCAGAGAAGAAAGATGATGTGGCAGAAAGGGAAATAAGGGAGGCTGAAAAGGAGATAGCTGACCCCATCCTATACTATATGGGCCAGTCATCTGTTGAGTTTGGAAGAAAAGCTCAGGAGGTGCAGGAAGTGGAGCCAAAAGGGGGGAAAAATGGAAAAGAAGGGCACGGGAGAAAGGGGAGGAGAAAAACTATGAATCTATTTTGAATGGGAAGAGAGAGAACAGAGAGTTAGATGTCTTGCAGGAGATGGAAATTGAATTGTGCAGAAGCCCAAAAAAATTTTTCATTGATACAACGGTGGAGGCTGAGACCCAGCCCCGCCAGCAGCCATGAAAATGATAAGTTGGAACTGCCGTGGGCTTGGGAACCCACGGGCAGTTAGAGCTTTGAGAAAGCTCTTAAATATAGAAGGTCCCGATGTTGCTCTTCTTATGGAAACTAGGAAGAAGAGTGTGGAGTTAGAATGCCTTAAGGGGATTGCAGGATTAAGGTGCGGATTTGGAGTGGATTGCACAGGAGAGGGGAGAAGGAGAGCAGGGGGTATGATGGTTCTGTGGAATAGCAAAGTGGAGATTGATCTGCAATCATGGTCTCAGAATCACATCAGTTTTGAGGTTGTGGAGGTAAGTCTTGATACAAAATTCAAAACCACTCTAGTCTATGGTTTCCCTGAATCCCAGTTTAAATATAAAACTAGAGAACTGATAAAGAGCCAGAAACCACAGGGGGATATAGCATGGATTTGTCTAGGTGATTTTAATGAAATAATGTGCCCTGAAGATAAATTGGGGGGTGGACCAGTGAATCTAAAGAATATAGAGCTGTTTAACCAAGTGGTGTTAGAATGTGGGTTGGCTGATTTGGGGTTTGAAGGTGGTAGGTATACTTGGTCTAATAAAAGAAGGGAACCGAACACAACTGAGGAAAGGCTAGATAGGGCTTTGGCGAATGAGAATTGGAAGAGAATTTGGAAGGATGTCAAGGTTCAAACTTTGGCTAGACATACGTCGGACCATAATCCGATTGCTGTGGAATTTTATAAACAGAAGTGTGAGAGGAGTAAAAGAAGGAAAAAAGTGAAGAGATATCGTTTTGAGAAAGTATGGTTGAATGAGGAGGAGGGATGTGAGGCTGTTACAAGAGGATCCTGGATCAGAGGTGCTTCTGTGTTGAGAAATTTACAGAGGACGAGTGCTAATCTGGAGGAATGGGCTTCAGCCAAATTTGGCCAATTAGCAAGAAGGATCAAAGGCCTGAAGGAAAAGCTGAAACAGCTACAAATGAGAGTACAGACTGAGGATGTAGTGGTGTTGACAGCCAAGATTGAAAAAGAATTGGATGAACTCCTAAAACAAGAAGAAGAGGTGTGGCTGCAGAGATCGAGAGCCCTATGGCTTGCAGAAGGGGACAGAAACACAGAATTTTTTCATAAGAAGGCCTCACAAAGAAAAGACATAAACAGGATCAGTAAACTAATTGATGAAGGGGGAAATCTAATTACGGATGAAGAACAGATGGAAGAGGAACTTACAAAGCATTTTGAACAGATCTTCCAAACATCGAATCCGAGCAATATTGAAGAAATTGCAGAACTTGTAAAACATAGAGTGAATGTTCAGATGGGGGAGTTTCTGAGTAGTGAGTTTTCAAAGGAGGAAGTGAAGAAGGCCCTGTTTCAAATGCATCCTCTAAAAGCTCCCGGTTGTGATGGTACCCCGGGCTTATTCTACCAGCGGTTCTGGCATTTAATTGGTGATGATGTAACAAGGCTCGTGCTGGATGTATTAAATGGGGATGGGGACCCAACTGAGATAAATAAGACTTTGATTGTCTTGATACCAAAGGTTAAAAAGCCTACTTGTGCAAGTGAGTTCAGACCAATAAGTCTTTGTAATGTTTTGTTTAAAATCATTACAAAGACCTTGGCAAATAGGCTAAAAACCATTCTGCCCTCTATAATTGGTGAAAACCATAGCGCATTTGTTCCAGACAAGCTTATAACAGATAATGCACTTGTTGCCTTTGAGTGCTTTAACTTTCTGAAAAAGAAGACAGGTGGAAAGAAAGGTATGATGGCGCTGAAATTGGATATGTCTAAAGCTTATGATAGGGTGGAGTGGGATTTTTTAGCTGAGATCCTAAAACAGATGGGTTTCCCAAGGAGATTTACGGAGGTAGTTATGAAGTGCATTAGATCTGTTTCATTCTCAGTGATGTTGAATGGTGTGCCAGGGAGAGAATTTAAGCCAAAGAGGGGACTTAGACAGGGGGACCCTTTGTCCCCCTATTTGTTCATTCTATGTGCCGAATCCCTCTCGGCAATGATAAACAAATCTGTCGAAGATGGAGATCTCCATGGTGTGAAGATATGTCCGAGAGCACCCTCAATCTCACACCTATTTTTTGCTGATGACAGTGTGATCTTTGGAAGAGCTACGGTGGAGGAAGCAAGTAAGTTAGCATCTATCCTACAAAGGTATGAAGAAGCATCAGGTCAAAAGATAAATTTTCAGAAATCTGAGCTCTCGTGTAGCCGAAACGTGCCAAGTTCCAGGATTAATGAGCTTGTACAGCTGTTAGAAGTTAAGGCGGTAGAGTCTCATGACAGGTACCTGGGTCTCCCAACAATTGTAGGAAGGTCAAAGACTGAAATTTTTAATTTTGTGAAGGAAAGGGTGTGGAAAAAGCTAAAAGGTTGGAAGGAGAAGTGTTTATCACGGGCTGGAAGAGAGGTGCTAATAAAGGCTGTGGTTCAAGCAATTCCAACATACATCATGAGCTGTTTTAAGCTACCTGTATCAATATGCTCGCACATTGAGAAAATGATAGCAAGATTCTTTTGGGGGGGAGCTGTGGACGAAAGGAAAATGCACTGGCTAAAGTGGGAAAAGTTGACAAGAGATAAGAATGATGGTGGACTGGGACTCAGAATACTGCAAGCCTTTAATGATGCTCTGTTGGCCAAGCAATGGTGGAGATTGATGCATTTTGAAGAATCATTGATGACTAGAGTGTTTCAGGCGAAATATTTCCCCAGAAACCATCCTCTTGAAACTCAGAAGTGCCACAATCCAAGTTTCACATGGAGAAGTATTATGTCAGCTAAGTATGTTATTGAAGAGGGCCTGTTATGGAGGATTGGTGATGGCCAAAAAGTGAAGGTGTGGAAAGACAGATGGATACCAGGAAGCTCTGATGGTATGCTGAGATCCTCTCCGATGGGGTATGATGAGAATATGAAAGTGGCTGAGCTTATAGATGAGGATACTAGAAGGTGGGACAGGCAAAAAGTAACAAATATTTTCCCAGCAAATGAGCACAACAAAATTCTTTCAATCCCGTTAAGGTATGAAAGAGCTGAGGATAAATTGATATGGAAGCTAACACCAGATGGTGGATATACTGTGAGGTCTGGATATAAAGTAGCAAGGAGTGTGATAGTGCCTACATATGCATCCTCTAGTAGGATACCAGGTGACTGGTGGAAGAAGATTTGGAAGGTAGACACATTGCCAAAATGCAAACAGTTCATTTGGAGAGTTTGCCAGAATGCCATTCCGGTTAGACAAAATTTGTGGAAAAGGGGAATAAAGGTGGATCCTTGCTGTCCAAGATGTGGAGTGGAAGTTGAATCTGTGGCTCACGCGCTTATTACATGTGCAGAGGTGAGAAGATGGTGGTTTGCATCCCCTTTGGCACTTAGGTTTGAGGATAGGGAGGGCTTGTCTGTCATAGACTGGATTGGAAATATAATGAGAACAGGAGATGGAGAAGTGGTGGCAAGGTTTTTTGAATTCTTGTATACTGTTTGGAGATGTCGAAATTCGCTGGTGTTTGAGCACAAATCTATTCCTATTCATCTGATCTTAGCTAGAGCAGAAGCTCTTCACTATAGTAGGAAGAACAAGGTAGAAAAAAGAAAAGGTGAAATAGGAAAATGGAAGCCACCTACTGAGGGGAAAGTGAAGGCTAATATTGATGCCTCGGTGAAGAAAGGGGCAGGGACTGGTTTAGGCGTGGTGTTCCGGGACCACAACGGAAAAATCTTGGCTGCAGCAACTAAATGGGAGGAACAATGTTTTGAACCACATATTGCAGAGGGTTTGGCGCTAAGATGGAGCACCAGAGTAGCTATTGATTTGTCTTTTCAAAATGTGACGTTTGAGACTGATTGTCAAAATTTGGTGAAGGCTTGGAACAGTAAGGAGAAAAGTCTTTGCAACTATCTCTCGACTATAATACAAGACTGTAAAGTCATGGTGGGTAATGGGATGGATTATAAAATTTTGTATGTGAGCAGAACTAGTAATAGGGTAGCTGATCACCTAGCTAGGCTAGCTTTTGAGACGTTGGAATTTTTGTGGCTTGGTGAGGTCCCCTCCCAAGTGCAACCTGATGTAGACCATGATGTGGGGGATCTTGTTGGCCCTCGTGTTGCGTTTTAATAGAATGGTCTCTATTCAAAAAAAAAAAAAAAAAATTGGACCAAGTCAGCAAGAACGAAGATTTGTGATCTGAATGATAAACTTGATAATTGGTGTAGACTGTAGAATTTATAACCTCGCTGGATACGATGAAATTCCCCAGTCCTCATAATTTCTGCCTTCTTTTTCGAACTAAAAAGATAATTAATTTTGGAAAATAATTATTTTAAATATTTCATTTTATCTTTAATTTGCTGAAAAGAGTAAAATGACTCGCGGTTAATTTGTTGCAGTACATTGATGGGGTTCGCAGGTAAAAGAAATAGTTTAATAAGGTTGTTAGTTCATGTAAATGAATGTGACTAAATTTTGGATTTAATTAGTCAAAATTTGTTTTCTGGTTTTGGACTTTATAAATTGAATAAAGAATATATGTAAAGTTTTTTAGTCGTACAGTATACAATAAGTTTGTGGCTTAATTGCAAATTTTACCACCCAACTTTCATAATTTTGCGAATTTTACCACCCAAGTTTTAATTTTGCAAATTTTACCACCCAAGTTTTCATTTTTGCACATTTTACCACTCTGAAATTTTACCAAAAAAAAGTTAAAAAATTAAAAAAAAAAAAAATTGTCAAACATCAAGGTGGTAAAATGCGCAAAAATTGAAAACTTAGGTGGTAAAATGTGCAAAAATTGAAAACTTGGGTGGTAAAATTTGTAAAATTAAAACTTGGATGGTAAAATTCGCAAAATTATAAAAGTTGAGTGGTAAAATTTGTAAAATTAAAACTTGGATGGTAAAATTTACAAAATTATGAAAGTTTGGTGGTAAAATCTGCAATTAAGCCTAAGTTTGTTTACTTTTATTCCATCCGTAGCTTATCCTTGGAATTTGGACCAAGTCAGCTAGAAATAAACTTGGATCACAAATCTTCGTTCTAGCTAAAATAAACACAAAAACGTCATAATCTAAAATTGAAGCCACCTACATTTTTAAGTCAATAGTAAGACATAAGTTATATGAATATGCAACAAAAATGAATGAATTTACGTTGGTGCATGAGAACAATATAAATATTGGAGCCACTATGCGTAGAGAATCAACACCTTAGAAAACTTGTTTCCTATACCTACTATTTTTTTATCGGTAGGAATTGAAAATAACTATTAGGATTTACAACACATCCTGTTCAACCAACTGAGCTAGACCCCTCGGTTCCTATGCCTACTATGATCATGGATACTAGCACTTTTACCATGCTTTTGTTGCATCTTTGTTGCCTTGCCTCACTAATGTTTAAACTGGGCATTTGCACAGGAACATCCTCAGAGACTCTCTGCATTCCAAGTGAACGTGAAGCGCTTTTGAGGTTCAAGCATCATCTCAATGATCCTTCAAACAGGCTCGCGTCTTGGAATGCTTCCAACACCAATTGTTGTGATTGGACTGGAGTTGTTTGCAGTAATGTAACAGCTAACGTCCTTGAGCTTCACCTTAACACTTCACCACCTCCATTGCCTTATTACAATAGCTCTGATATTGAATATGAAGAAGCTCTTGATGCTTATCATAGCTCAAAGTTTGGTGGTGAGATAAACCCTTCCTTGCTTGAGTTGAAGCATTTGAGTCACTTGGACTTAAGTGGCAATTCTTTTGGGTTTGTGCAAATTCCTAGTTTCCTTTGGGAAATGACCTCCTTGACTTACCTTAACCTCTCTCATGGAGGATTCAATGGGAAGATTCCTAATCAGATTAGGAATCTCTCTGGTTTGGTCTATCTTGATCTGAGTTATGCTGCCAGTGGGGCAATTCCATATCAAATTGGGAATCTCACAAAATTGCTTTTTCTTGGCCTTCAAGGCTTTGACTTTCTGTTTGCTGAAAATCTTCACTACCTTTCTGGTCTTTCCCAGCTTCAGTATCTTCATTTGGGAAGGGCAAACCTTTCCAAATCATTTGATTGGCTACAAACTTTGCAAGCTCTTCCTTCTTTGAAGGAGTTACGCTTGTCAGAATGTATGATCCATCGTTATAATCGTCCATCCTCAATTAACTTTTCTTCTTTGGTCACTCTTCAACTTTCCTTTATTTCTTCACCAGAGATTTCTTTTGTCCCCAAGTGGATATTTGGACTCAGGAAGCTAGTTTCTCTTCAATTAAATGGTAACATCCAAGGCTTTATTCTTGATGGCATTCAAAACCTCACAGTTCTTGAAAATCTTGACTTGTCTCAGAATTCATTCTCAACTTCTATACCTGATTTGTTGCATGGTCTTCATCATCTCAAGTTCTTGAACCTACGATCCAGCAACTTGTGTGGCACTATTTCTGGTGTCCTGAGCAATTTGACTTCTTTGGTGGAACTTGATTTGTCATATAATCAACTTGAAGGAATGATTCCAACTTATTTGGGAAATTTGACTTCTTTGGTTAGGCTTGATTTGTCACGTAATCAACTTCAAGGAAGAGTTCCAACCACTTTGGGAAATTTGACTTCTCTAGTCAAACTTAATTTGTCACAGAATCAACTTGAAGGAACAATTCCAATTTCTTTTGGTAATCTCTGCAAGTTAAGGGAGATTGATTTCTCGTATCTCAAACTCAACCAACAAGTTAATGAAATTCTAGAAATTCTCACTCCCTGCGTTTCCCATGGCCTCACGAGACTCATCATTTCGAGTTCTCAACTTTCTGGCTATCTGACAGATCAAATTGGGTTGTTTAAAAATATTGTCAGAATGGATTTTGTTAACAACTCAATTTATGGTGCACTTCCTAGATCATTGGGAAAACTTTCATCATTACACATTCTTGATCTTTCCCAAAATCAATTCAATGGAAATCCATTTCAGGTTCTTAGATCACTCTATAAATTGTCATATCTTTCAATTGATGACAATCTATTTCAAGGAGTTGTTAAAGATGATGATCTTGTAAATCTTACAAGTTTAAAAGCTTTTTTGGCATCAGGGAACAATCTCACTTTAGAAGTGGGTCCCAATTGGCACCCTAGCTTTCAGCTAATTGAATTGGGAATGAACTCGTGGCAATTGGGTCCTAATTTTCCATCATGGATTCAGTCACAAAGGGCTCTTCTATCATTGGAAATTTCTAACACAGGGATATCAGATTCTATCCCTGCTTGGTTTTGGGAAACATTTTATGATGTTTCTTATTTGAACCTCTCAAATAATGGTATCCATGGTGAGCTTCCAAATACATTAATGATTCAATCGGGTGTTGATCTAAGCTCAAATCAATTACATGGAAAATTACCCCATCTAAATGATTGCATCCATTGGTTAGATCTTTCAAACAATTCATTCTCTGGATCCATGACTGATTTCCTATGTAAAAAGCAAGAGTCATTCTTACAATTTCTCAATCTTGCATCAAATAATTTATCAGGGGAAATACCTGATTGTTGGATGAAGTGGCCATATCTGGTTGATGTAAATTTACAAAGCAATAACTTTGTTGGGAACTTACCCCCTTCTATGGGTTCATTAACTAAACTACAAACTTTGCACCTTCGTAACAACTCGCTCTCAGGAACATTTCCTACCTTATTGAAGAAGACTAATATGCTTATTTGCTTAGACCTTGGGGAAAATAGCCTTGCAGGAATTATTCCAAGATGGATTGGAGAAAAGCTCTTAAACTTGAAGATTCTTCGCCTTCCATCAAATAGATTTACTGGTCATATTCCTAAAGAAATATGTGACATGATTTTTCTTCAGGATTTGGACCTTGCAAAAAACAGTTTGTCTGGACACATACCAAATTGTTTAAACAACTTGAATGCCATGTTGTTGATTAGGAATAGAAGTGCAGATTCATTTATCTATGTCAAGGCATCCAGCTTGAGATGTGGGACTAATATAGTTAGTTCACTCATATGGGTGAAAGGAAGAGGTGTAGAGTACAGAAATATTCTTGGCTTGGTGACAAATGTTGATCTTTCTGGTAATAATTTGTCTGGTGAAATTCCAAGAGAAATTACAAATCTAGATGGACTTATTTATCTGAATTTGTCCACCAATCAGTTAAGTGGCCAAATCCCACCAAGTGTTGGGAATATGAGATCAATGGAATCCATTGATTTCTCATTCAATAAACTTTCAGGACATATCCCTTCAACCATATCAAACTTAAGCTTTCTCAGCAAGCTTGACTTGTCTTATAATCATTTGGAAGGGAAAATTCCTACAGGCACTCAAATCCAAACTTTCGAAGCATCAAACTTTGTTGGAAACAATTTGTGTGGCCCACCATTGCTTATCAATTGTAGTTCTCATAGGCAAATTTCTAATAATGATCATGATGAAAAAGAGAGTGATGGGCATAGAGTGCATTGGTTCTTTGTGAGTATGGCATTTGGATTTTTTGTGGGATTTTTGTTAGTGGTTGCTCCTTTGTTCATTTTTAGATCATGGAGGTATGCCTATTATGGTTTCCTTGATGACATGTGGCATAAAATGCAGTCTTGTTGGTAAATGTACATTTTTAATGTAGCATTACTGTTTTATATAGTTCCGCAATCATGTGATTATAAAAGCATATATTTATGACTTTTTAATTGTGTCAATGTTAGGAAACTGAAAGAGCCTGAGACTTAAGTGTGAAATTCTATTTTGGATTTACAATGCGTTGTTGTCTTCTACTATCCATACACTAACAATGATTAGCATTAAAATAGCTGATATGACACACTTGATGGGATGCAACATACAGCCAATATATGCTTTTGGCCAAATATCAAACACATAAATTCCAGTGAAAAGTTTCTTAACAAAGTACCCCTGGAAAGGAGAATAGATAAATAAAATTAGAATAATTTCTGGTAAAACTTCAATCTATATATTATATAAAACATAGTTGCTGATTAGGACTGGTTGTACACGTGTCACATTCGGTGACATTTCTAATTTTAGTATCAATATAATCAATTATTTAATTATTGATTAGCACAATCACAATCTTAATATTTGTAACAATCAATCGATCTATTTATGATACCCAAATCTATGTATATTAATTATAGTTTTAAGTACCAAAATCAATTCCCTTTCAACAATGAAAATTACTTTTAGAAGAAAAAAAAAATTTATTTACCCGTTGTAAATATTTGGGACAAAGAAATCTAGGTGATTATAATTTTAATATAAGTTTCAAGGACCAACAAAATATAAATATTAATATTAAATTAAAGTATAATTTTATTTAATATTTTCTTATAAATTGTTAGGTATTATTTTAAAATTAATTTGTAAGTATAATTCTTTTTGCATAAACAGTGTTTAATTAATTAATATATAAAATATGTAGTCTTTAAAAAAATAATTTAAAAAGTTTTAAGGAAAGAATTAATTGTGATTTGAATGTATATGAAGATTTCAGGCCAATTGCTCTCTCTAACTTTCAATTCAAAATTATAACCAAGGTTCTAGCTGATAAGGTGGCAAACATAGCCCCTAAGATTGTTTCTCAAGAACAACGTGGCTTCATAAAGGGAAGAAACATTTCGGAATGCATAGGCATTGCTAGCGAGGATGTTAACCTTCTTAAGGCTAAGTCTTTTGGGGGAAACCTTGTCTTGAAGATAGATATCCGCAAAGCTTTTGATACTCTTGACTGGGATTTCCTTCTTCAAGTCCTTAGCGCTTATGGATTTCATCCCATTTTTTGTAATTGGGTCAGAATCATTCTTCAGTCAGCTAAACTCTCTTTCTCAATGAATGGCAGATCAGTTGGTTTTTTGAACTGTAAAAGAGGAGTCAGACAAGGTGATTCTCTATCCCCTCTTCTTTTCTGTTTAGCAAAGGATGTCCTCAGTCGGGCTTTATCTAATTTGGTTGCTTCTGGTGCTTTATCTCCAATGAAAGGCTCTTGTCAGTTTCAAACTCCTTCGTATGTTTTATACGCTGATTACATTCTCATTTTCTATCAAGGAACCAAGAAAAATGTTCAGCTAATTATGAATTTGCTAGAAAATTATGGGATAGCTTCAGGTCAACTGATAAACACGGAGAAAAGTCATTTTTACTTCAGCAACAAGGCATCTTCTAGAGTCAGAACTTTATCTCTTGTTCTTGGTTTTGCTCCTGGAAACTTACCTTTTCATTACCTAGGCGTCCCCTTTTTTTATGGGTAAACCCAAGGTATCTCATTTGCAGCATGTGGTTGACAAGATCAAAGGTAAACTTGCAACTTGGAAAGGTGCAATGCTCTCTTTTATGGGCTGTGTAGAGCTGGTCAAATCTATAGTTCATGGTTCTCTCCTTCATAGTTTCACGGTTTATCCTTGACCTATCTCTCTTATCAAGGATTTGGACTCTTGTGTTCGCAATTTCATATGGGCAAGACATATTTACACAAGGAAGATGATTACGATTGCCTAGAAATCAGTTTGCACTCCGCTGAAAGAGGGGGGATTGGGCATTAGATCTATGAGGACTGTCAATCAAGCTGCCATGCTTAAACTCTCTTGGAATATTTACTTAAGTAACAACCAATGGGCCTCTTTTCTTAAGGCTAGATTTCTATCTATTTCTGGAAAGCTGAGAAACTATGTGCAATCAGCTTGTTGGTCTACTTTCAAGAAGAATTGGGCTTTCATCTAGCAAAATAGCATGTGGATTGTTGGGGATGGTAGTTCCATTAATTTCTAGAGAGATAACTGGTTGGGCCAACCTCTGATAGATATGCTAAATATTTCTTAGAGTGTTCAAATGGAGTTGCAAGCTACGGTTTCGTCGTTCATCCGTAACAACACTTGGACCATCCCTGCTTCTTTCTTGGTGAGATTCCCAGAAAGTTCAACCAAGATTAATGAGGTTATTATCCCAAATAATCCCCAAAAAGGCAAGCCTTTCTAGTGCAATTCGATGGATGGGAACCTTTCTCTTAAGCAAGCTTATATGTCTATAAATCCTCCTAATTCTTCTAATGTGTTGCTTGCTAAAATTTGGAGTTAGCATATACCTCCTTCTAAGTCTTTTCTTCTTTGGAGACTTTTACACAAGAAAATGCCTACCGATGAAAACGTAGCAGCTAAAGGTTTCAACATAGTCTCAGTTTGTAGCATCTGTTGTTCTAAGCAGGAAACCTCTCACCATCTCTTTTTTTAGTGCGATTTTGCGAAGTCTCTTTGGAACTGGATTACTACAGCTCTTAATTGCAAGCTTGATACAATTCAAAATATGTTGGTTAGTTGCTTTCAAACCAGCAGTAAGCAATTAAGGGATATCCTCTTAGCTGGCATTACATGATTGCAGTAATTTGGTTTTGTAGCAATCAGGCTAGATTTTCTAACAAATCTATCCCCATGACAGCTACAAAAAGGCTTTTATTTACTCAGCTATTCATCTTACTAGGAACCTCTCGAAAGGTTGCTTATGCCCTTTTATGCGGGAATTTCAGACCTTGAAGTGTTTTGCAATTGTTGTCCATCCTCCAAAGGCTGAGTCCATTAAACTTATGCAGTGGTATCCTCCTTTGCCATCTTGGGTAAAATGCAACTCTGATGGGGCAGCAAAAGGCAATCCTGGGCATACAGGTTGTGGTGGTATTTTTAGAGACTCTTCGGGAGCTATTTTGGGTTGTTTTGCAGATTACTTGGGCATTGCAGATTCATTGCATGCAGAGCTTTTGGGAGCAATCCTTTCTATTGAATTTGCGGTGTCTAAAGGCTGGAAAAAGCTTTGGTTGGAATGTGATTCCATGCTTGTGGTCAATGCCTTTTCAAGAGATTTTGGAGTTCCTTGGAAGCTTCGCAATAGGTGTTCTAACTGTCTTCTACTGACTCAATTCTTGGATTTTAGGATCTCTCATACATATAGACAAGGAAGTACTTGTGTTGATTCATTAGCTAACTATGGTATAGTTATTAAGTCTCCTTTTTGGTCTAATACAGCTCCTTCATTTTGTTTGGAGGAATTTAACAGAAATAGAACAGGGCTACCTTCTTATAAGTTTGTTTTTTGATTTGCCTTCATGGGTTTGGTTTGGTCCCCCCCCCCCCCCCCCCATGTTTACTTGTTTCTATCTTTCTTTTTTATTAATATAATATAGGCTCTGCTGTCTGCAAGCCTTTTCAAAAAAAAATGTCCGTATTTAATTAAAAAATAGTATAATTAAAATAATTAAAAATAAAAGATATTTTCAAGATAATCATTTAAAAAATTAGAATATAAAAAATTAAATAGTAGTAGTATTTAAATATTTAAATATAAAAAATAAAAGTATATGAAAATACATATAAAATATAAAAAAAAACATTTTCGTATCTTTATTATATTGTGATTTGAAAGAAAAAAAAACCGTAAATATATGATTTCTATTTTGAATAGTTATTTCTGTAAATTATTGTCCTAATTAATATATGATATGATATGATTACTTTCCGAAATCAATTAAAGGTTATATAATACGTTTGTTGTGTTTATGCGGATTTGGTTGAATGTGAAGGGATTCCTAGAATGGTTTAACAAAATTGTTTGGTTAAATATAAAGGAGCAAGAAGAACTACGCAGTCTTATTTTGCTATACACAAATTCGTGAGTATTGTGTAGATAGACTCATTGTTTGGAAATTTTCATGTTTTTTGTTTATGAGCAACATGATACTATTTTGGGCTTTATTATTTCAATCTTCATCTATGCACCTTTTAACTTCAAGCCTGTATCTATGTACCTTTTAACTTCAAGCCGGTATCGCAGGTTGAAAAGGCTATTTAATACCTTTGTTGTGTGTATGCGGATCTGGTGGAATGTGAAGGGATTCCTGGAATGGTTTATAAATTTGCCTGGGGAAATATAAAGGAGTAAGAAGAACTACGCAATCTTATGTTGCTATACACAAATTCGTGAGTATTGTAGAGATAGGCTCATTGTTTAGAGATTTTCATGTTTTTGTTTGAGCAACATGATACTATTTTGGACTTTATTATTTCAATCTTCATCTATGTACCTTTTAACTTCAAGCCTGTATCGCAGGTTGAAAAGGCTATTAATACCTTTATTGTGTTTATGCGGATCTGGCGGAATGTGAAGGGATTCCTGGAATGGTTTATAAATTTGCCTGGGGAAATATAAAGGAGCAAGAAGAACTATGCAATCTTATGTTGCTAAACACAAATTCGTGAGTATTGTAAAGATAGACTCATTGTTTGGAGATTTTCACGTTTTTGTTTAAGCAACATGATACTATTTTGGGCTTTATTATTTCAATCTCCATCTATGTAACTTTTAACTTTCTGTATCGTAGGTTGAAATAAAATGTTTCTCTTTGTCTATAATTTTTTTTTGCGTTTATGTATTTGCTCACTGATTGTTTTTTCCATGTTTTTGTACTTTTCTACTCTCATTTTGCACATGCAGTTAGTTTGATCTATAGAGAGAATATTGCACGATAGTGACTCTTTTGTATAGAAAAGAGGAAAAATCCTATAGTAACATAAGCACAATAAATTTAGTGAGAAATAAAAAGTGGAGATCCGGACCAATGTGTCGTCTTATTATTTCTATTGATATTATTTCTTAGTTTTTACAAGTTTTAAAAATTACAAAAAACAAACAAGTATTACAATTTTACTTTATTTAATATATGTTAAAATTTTACATTATTGATATGAAAGTATAAAATAATATATAAAATATGTCATCATTAAAAACTCTTACTTTATAAAATTTTAAAAATTAATTTAAATTGATGAAAGAATTAAATATGATTTGAATATATTTAAAAATTAATGTTAATTAAGAATTGAAAAATGCTATTTAGTACGAATGTAAATTTCGTCTAACCGTACGACAGTTGATTTGTAACAAATCCCGTATTACATGTGTTTTAAATCTTTTAGTCAATATTTATTTTAAAAAATAACCACTATTCATTTTTCTTTTTCTTTTCGTGCAATTCTTGTGTGATAAATTTCGTCGTTTGACTTGGTAATCAATTAGAAAATAATAATTTACAACAGCATAGTTTGCACCGAAATAAATGGTGCAAACTAATTTAATGGCAACTAACTGTAATCATTTGAAACTTTCAACTTACAAAGTTTTTGAAAATTAATTTGCACCAAAATATTAATTTAAAAACTAATTTGCAAACAGATATAACGTATGAAAAAATATATGTTTAACATGTATTTAAAAATTAAAAAATAAATTAATATATAAAACATGCACAAGTTTGAAACTTTCAATTTACAAAGTTTTTTAAAAATTGATTTTAATTGATGAAAGATTTATTTATATTTTGAATATGTATCTTTATATTTATTGTTAATTAAAAATGTTGAGTAGTAATTAAAACAATTTTAAAAAATCATTGACTTGATAAACAATTAAAAAATCTTAATATATTATTTTGAAGTTATTAAGGCAATTAGTTGCAAACACATATAAAATATGAAAAAAATAAAAAAATTTAAATTTTAATTTATTGAATATAATAATATAAACTAATATATATATATATATATATATATATATATATATATATATATAGAAAACTTAGAACAATTTGAAAATGCTATATTTAAATTAAAAAATACTCAAGGAAGAAATATGAATAGATTTAACCCTAGACCAACTACTAGAAATTTTTATAATAGACCCAGTCTCCCTGACCTTCAGTATGAAGAATGGGAATTAGAAAGTCCGTCAGCCTTTGATGGATCAGCTATATATGAATGGAATATTGATGGAATGACTGACCATCAAATTTTAAGAAAAACAAACGAAATGACCATGGCAGCCTCTGCCTATAGGGTCAAACATACTGAACAACAAACCTTAACCTTAATCATTGCAGGATTCACCGGCATGCTTAAAAGCTGGTGGGACAATTACTTAACAGCAGAACATAAATATTTAATTAATAACAGTGTAAAGCAAGAACCAGGACAAGAAAATCCCATTCCTATAATGGTAGAAACTTTAATTATTGCTATAATCCATAATTTTATAGGAGATACTAACTTATTTAATGAAAGAACTTCAATGTTATTACATAATCTAAGATGTCCTACCTTAGGAGATTTTAGGTGGTACACTGATAACTTTATGACTATGGTCTTAACCAGACATGATTGTCGTGAAGTATTTTGGAAAGAAAAATTTATAGCTGGATTACCCCTAAATTTTGGAATAAAAGTTAGAGAGCATTTACAACAAGAATATCCAAATATGCCCATTGCTGAATTAACTTATGGAAGAATTATTTCTACCATAAAAAACACTGGTTTAGAATTATGTAATAACCATAAAATAGAAAACAGAATTAAGAAAAATCAAGCCAAAGGAATAACAGAATTAGGAAACTTCTGTGCCCAATATGGGTATGAAAGACTTTCTCCTCCTTCAGCAAAAACTAAAAAGAACATTAAAAGAAATAAACCTGTTAAAACTACTAAACCGTTTAGAAAAAGAACATATCCTAAAAAACCTGAAAATAATACTGCCCCTCCTCCTAATAAGAAAAAATCTAATGTTGTTTGCTATAATTGTGGACGATTTGGTCATATGAAAAAAGATTGTAAGGTAAAAGAAAAAATTAATGAGTTAAACATGAGTGAAGAATTAAAAGAACAAATAACTAAACTAATGTTAAATGATAACTCAGAAGATTCAGAAAATGAATTAGAAATAGCCCTAGAAAATTCATCATCAGAAAGTGAAAATGAATTAGAAAATAGTGAATTAGAAAACTGTGAATGTTCTTACCAAATAAATATGATAAGAGCCGAAACAAAACTAGCATTAGAAATGATTGATAAAATAACGGATGAAGAAGAAAAACACAAATATCTAACAAAAATAAAAAACTTATTATTAGAGGAACAACCTGAATCTAGTTCTAGACCTGAAAAATTTATAGGATATGACTTTGCTAGCATATTAAAAAAGGCTGAAATACAGAAAAGAAAAGCAAATGTAAATGATTTACAACAAGAAATAAATGAGTTAAAAAATGAAATACAAGTCATAAAAACAGAATTAGCTAAATTAAAAGAAAACGACTTAATACAAGATATTACTTTATCACAATTAACTGAAGCAGCTAAAGAAGAAATAATAATAGCAGAAGATAATGAAGCTATTAATAGAATTAAAACACTACAACAAAAATGGCAAGCTAAAGTAACTTTAAGAATAGGGAAATCTTTTCATAAAAACTTTATAGCTCTAATAGACTCTGGAGCTGATTTAAACTGTATACAAGAAGGCTTAATTCCTACCCAATATTATGAAAAAACTATTCAAAAATTAACTGCTGCTAATAATGCCAGATTAAATGTTCAATTTAAATTAACAAATTCCTATATTTGTAATAAAGGAAAATGTTTTAAAAATAATTTTATTTTGACAAAAGATATTTCAGAAGAAATGATTTTAGGAACCCCATTTTTAACTCAAATATATCCCTTTGAAGTATCTGAAAAAGGAATAAAAACTAAATACCACCAGCAAGAAATTTTATTTGAATTTCTAAAACCTATAAAACAAAAAGAACTTCATAACCTGACCGAAGTAGTAGAAAACAATTTTATAAATAAAATATGTCAGAAAACTAACCAAATAATCCTTTTGCAAAAAGAAATAACTTATAAGAAAATAGAGGAACAATTAAATACTAAAATCATTAAAGAAAAAATAAAAGAAATTGAAAACTCATTTATAACCGAAGTCTGTGCATAAATACCAAACGCATTTTGGAATAGGAAAACTTTTACTGTAAGTCTACCATATGTTAAAGATTTTCACGAAAGCAATATCCCCACAAAAGCTAGACCAGTTCAAATGAATAAAGAAACATTGGAATATTGTAAAAAAGAAATACAGCAATTTCTAAATAAAGGATTAATTAGACCTAGTAAATCTCCATGGAGTTGTGCTGCCTTTTATGTGCAAAACGCCTCCGAAATTGAAAGAGGAGAACCTAGGATGGTAATTAATTATAAACCTCTAAATAATGCTTTAGAATGGATAAGATACCCATTACCCAATAAAAAGGATTTAATTGGAAGATTATGTGATGCTACAATTTTTTCAAAATTTGATATGAAATCAGGATATTACCAGATAAAAATTGATGAAAAAGATAAGTATAAAACAGCTTTTGCTGTACCTTTTGGACATTACGAATGGAACGTTATGCCCATGGGGTTAAAAAATGCTCCTTCAGAATTTCAAAATATAATGAATTCTATAATTAATCCTCACAGTCATTATGCTTTAGTTTATTTAGATGATGTGTTAATTTACTCTAATTCAATAGATCAACATTTGAAACATTTAAAAATATTTAAGAATATAATAAAACAAAATGGAATAGTTATTTCTCAAAAGAAAATGAAACTGGCCCAACCTAAAATCAGATTTTTAGGTCATGAAATCTACCAAGGAAAAATTACCCCCATTACTAGAAGCATTGAGTTTGCCTCAAAATTTCCAAATGAAATAAAAGATAAAAATCAATTACAAAGATTTTTGGGTTGTCTGAATTATGTTTCTGATTTTATTCCTAATATCAGAATTCTTTGTAAACCTCTCTTTAATAGGCTTCGAAAAAATCCAAAACCCTGGTCTTCTGAACATTCTGAGATAATCATGAAAGTTAAAACTTTAGTTCAAAGTCTTCCCTGTCTAGGTATCCCTAACCCAGATGCCTTTATGATAGTAGAGACTGATGCTTCTGAAGTTGGATTTGGAGGTATTCTAAAACAGAAATTGTCTGAAAAATCTTTAGAACAAATTGTTAGGTTTCATTCTGGAGCTTGGATGGAAGCTCAGTCCAAATATAGTACTATCAAAAAAGAAATTCTAGCTATAGTATTATGTGTTACAAAATTTCAAAGTGATTTAATAAATAAAAATTTTTTGTTAAGAATAGATTGCCAATCGGCGAAAAATGTTTTAGAAAAGGATGTTAAAAATATTGTGTCAAAACAAATCTTTGCCAGATGGCAAAGTCTGTTATCATGTTTTGAATTTGAAATAGAATTTATTAAAGGAAAAAATAACTCTATTCCTGATTTCTTGACCCGTGAATTCTTGCAGGGAAATAATCCAAAATGAGACCCACGGCCCCCTCTTTTTCATCTAAAGACAAACCTTTAACTTTAGATGACTTAATCCCCACCTATGCCCAACAAGCAGAAAAATCTCCCTCGAATTACCGGGTACTCCCAGCCTCTTTAACCTCCACCTCGAATAGATTTTCCCCCTTGTTACCCGAAAAATCTCAGAAAGAAAAAGAAAAATTATCCACCATTTTTTCCTCTGAATCTCCAATAGAGCATGTTATAAAGGAAGAATGCCGAAAAATTTTATATCTAGAACCAGAATTTGAAAATCTTGATGCCCATGATATTATCCGAAAATTTGCTCCTCCAAATTGGGGATGGATTCCAAAAGACCAACCCTTGAAAAAATCAATGCTATTTTACCAAGTGATATTAACCGACACCGAATCTGCAGAAATTACCCACAAAACCAATACGAATAACCCGAACATTGTTAGCCATTCCAGCCTAAAAATCAAAAGAATTCTTACTTTCTCTGACTGGGCTCAACACCCAGGAACTGCTAAAAGATTCTCCAGAACATTTGACCCCCCTACCTTTAATTACTATGACTACCAAGAAGCCTGGTATAAAGTCCTGTTACAACCAAATCCTAAACACTCTTGGTATATCTGTTTTATGAAACCCATTTATTACGAACTACCTATATGGTTTCAAGATTGGTTCCATTCAATGGGACCAGTTAAAGCCATTTTTCCCAAAGATGTTACTCAATATTATAATAAATTCAAAGGATTATCTCCTCAAACTCCAGATCACAAAAAACTGTTATCCTTCTGTGCTATTATGGGAGTTAGTTGGTTATTGAAAAATGTTTATGAATTTCATCAACACCGCCCCCTGGCTTTCCCAAAATGTCTTTGTTTAAGAGTAAAGGTATTTTGGTGGGACAAATACAATGTAGAATTTCTTGAAGTTAAATTCAGAGAATGGGATCAACGAAAAGGAAAAGAGATCATGCCTCCCACTCCTGAAAAGAAAACAGTTAAAGAAAAATCCATTGCAGAACAATTAATTGCCTTATCCAAGGCAGAAAGGAAAAATGTTATTGCTGCTTTATCTTGCTATGATTCCGACGAAGAAAAAGAAGAATCCAGCAATCCCTATCTTGAAAATGAGGACGATTGCTATGGTATTCAAGATGCTACATACCTGAATGATTTCTGAAATCCTGTGGTCGACAGAGTCATCAGAAAAGACTCCTCGACTGTCTCCACTGAAATGCTACAGATAAAAGTGATTGATTACTGGCCCACAGAATATTTGAAAATCTTGAAAACTTTGAAAAGCAGACAAGATGTTTTAATACTGGCCGACAAACTTTTTGAAAAGTCGTCAGCCGCCCTCCTCTGAAGAAAATTTGAATTCCGGAATTGAAGTCCGTCGACACTTTGAAGTCCGTCTTTTGAAGTCCGTCGACCATTTGAAATCCGAATTTGAAATCCGCTTGTAAAGTTTTGTTATAAATAGGATGTTAGAGGTTTAGAGTCAGGCATCGAATGCACTGCCTTCTCTTAACCTTCTCTCTAAACTCTCTCCCTTCTCTCTAGAAATATTCTCTGTATTCTTTTCTTTTATGTATTTTGAAGATTTGCTATATTGAAAAGCCTCGAAGTAAGAATTCTGAAATCTCTTCTCTTTATTTTGTTACTTATTTTACCTACTTCTGTCCCTAATTATCCATCATATTAAATATGTATGCATCGATCCTCGAATAGTTATAGTTATTCAAATTCATCAAAACATGCAAATTTTGTATCACATTAGTTTATGTATAATACATCATAAAAGTATTTAAATTTTAGTATTTTTTAGTTGATGTTTATACTAATTAGAAGTTAGAAATTCAGTGTGAACCTCAGTTCAACTATTATACACACACAAAAAATATAAATTTGAAATTCAAATTTTTGTATCATGATTTGCATCTTATGATGAAAGAAAGGGGCTTCGAAAGGACCGTTGCTCACAAAAAAGGAGATAGTAATATTTCAATTAAGTTAATGAAATTAATTTTAAACAAAGGGGATAGGGCTATTTTCTTATGTAAATCTAAATTTTAAATGGCAATTTACTTAGAATGAATCATTAATTTTGACTTCAATATGGATTTTCCATTTAATTTAGCTTATATTACATTGTTCATATTAGAGCATCTACAATGGATGATTGTTTAAATGAGTTGCTTCTCTTGAATT
Source organism: Pueraria montana var. lobata (assembly GCA_026413185.1). NCBI lineage: Eukaryota > Viridiplantae > Streptophyta > Magnoliopsida > Fabales > Fabaceae > Pueraria > Pueraria montana. Next base: position 11,770,431 of record CM048655.1, read on the forward strand.
TATTTAAAAAAATAATTATATATATATATATATATATAATTATTTGAATCATTGTTTAACAATTACTAAAAATAACTTTCTTAAATATAATAACTGTGTCCTACTCTCAAATAATTAAATTTTCAATAAAATCAATTTTCATATCTTAATAAATTAATTAATAATTAGGAAAAGATTAAATTAGGGAAAGAATACATATAACGAAATAATAATTATAATTATAATGATAACAAAAATTATAATTAAATATAGGATTCCTAGTAAAAATATTATATTTGTAAATTTAAAATATATACTCTAACGTAATATGATAGATATTTACTATTACTAATTTAATTAATAATTATATTAACACTAATACTTATATTTATAACAATAAAAATATCCATCATGTAAAAAGATAAAGATATAAAGATATATAAAGATAAAGATGGTTTCTTAATAAAAGAAGGTTGTCAATAAGTTAAATAATATATTCTAATTTCCCAAATTATATTTATTTAATTTTTTTTAGAATATCATTAGATAACTAAATTAACACTAATGATAATTAGAAATAATTTAATGCATTACAATATCCCAAAATAAATATAAATAGACAAATATGGGTTTTTTTTAAAAGGACGAAATTTATTCAGATTTTAAAATATAACATAAGATATCATAAGGAATTAGAGAATTATATTTATTTAATTTTTTAGAATAATTAAGATCTATCATTAAATAATTAAACTAATACTAATGATAATTATAAATAATTTACTGAATTAACATATCCCAAAATAAATATAAATAGACAAAGATGGTTTTTTTTTAAAAGGATGAAATTTATTCAGAGTTTAAAATATAACATAAGATATCATAAGGAATTAGAGAACTATAATTATAAGGTTTTAGTGCTAGAGAATCCATTATTAAATTCGTAAGACAACAACATCATTTTCTAACATGTTTAAAATAAAGATTATATTAATATTATTATTAATATTTATTAAAAAAATTAAGGTTGCCTATAAGTTAAATTTTTTTTTAATTTCCCAAATTAAATTTATTTAATTTTTATACAATAACATTAGATCTATCATCATTCTAATTTCATCAATTAAATTTATTCTCCCAAATTAAAGACCATTTTAGAAATAATTTTATACCATTTTAGTATTATTATTTTTAATTATATTTATAATTATAATCAAGACCTTCTCATTTAAGTTTTATTAATAATTGCTTCCATTTAAGTATTATTAATAATATTATTATTGTAAATTTAATTAGTATAAACATGTTACCTTTAATACAAAGATAATAAATATAATATTCAATTTGTGACAATAATTTTTATTCTTTTGAATTTCCTCTTCATAAGCTAAATTTGAAGATTGGAGTTTGCAATGGTATAAGATTGCAAGTAAGCAGGATAGAAAAACATGTTATTCAATGTCAAATTCTTACTAGAACAACGTTGGTGGTATTGTGTTGATACCTCCAGCGAGTATGATTCCTAGCAACCAAATGCTACCATCCAGTAAAGACAATTTCCTATTGTTGTGTCATTTTCAATGACAATTAATAAATATCAACTCCAGACACTTTCTTCTATTGGACTATATATATCTTCCAAGACCTGTGTTTGGACAATTATACGTTGTTTTTTCCATAGTGGGCTTTAGAGATGGATTAAAATTTTTGTTGGAAAATCATGAGAACATGTTTGAAAATTATACAATTAATGTTGTATATAGAGAACTTTTCTAGAATTTATCTTAATAAGATATTTATTCAAGAAAAGTATTACTATTTTTAGATTCTAATGTTGTTAATACAAATTTTTAAAGTTTTTTTTACATTTTTTATTTAAAAATATTTATTATCTTTACCTCCTTTTGAAACTAACCGATTTATTCCACTAACTCGTGCATCGCACGGGTAACAAACTAGTTTTAATAGCAGAACAACACTACTAAAAGCATTTAAAATATTGTATCTAAATTTTGTCCATGAAATTAACCAAAAATTTTCATACATAATCTACCTCCAATAGCCAATAGTAGCTTGCTAAACCACAATGATAAAATCTCTCAGTATCTTTTCCTTCAAAATTCAAATGTATTCGCAAGTGATTAGACAAAAAATCAGAAATGCCCATGCTTTCGTCAAACGATGGCGGTAAGCACATAAAGAGATGTGAAGGCTCATACCCATGCAGGAAATTGGTTGTGCTAGGCTTGATTCCTCTAATTTCTAAATACTTATGGAAAGGTTTCAGCAAATTCTCATCCAAGTCCCTGCAGAAAACATTCAAACGGAAGGAAGTTCAATCAAACAAGACCTTACCACAACAATTAAACTATAATGTTTATTTTTTTTTAAGAGTTGCAGAGTTGAAGGACATTTTGGAAGTCTAATTCTAGCTTTAGCCTTTGTATTAGCCATAGCCCTTAAGCTTAACTAAAGATAAACGGGCATAGCTAGTGAAGGATGTACATTATTGTGACAGATCAACGACAAACAGAGTGATAATCAACATATCACACAAGTGAATGAAGAGTAACTGTTGGTAGCTATTCATTTTTTAAACTATTGATTGTTGCTAGCAATTAATTATTCATTTAACCCATTAATGGTTGTAAATGAGCCATGAAACAGTTTATGTTTTGTTCAATAAAAGAACGTGATTCACAAAGAAAAACACTTTTGTATACAAGCCATGATAATATTATGCCTTAGTATCTGCTTGTTTTTAGGAATTAGTTGTTGTTTTTGAATTATTAGTTATTATCTGTTTTCTGATTAGATAAGCAATAAAATTGGGAGTTGTTATACAACTCAGATTTTCTAGGAAGTAAGGCTGTGTGCTTTTGTAACTTTTCCATTGTATATTTCTTACAATAAAATTCAGAACTTCCATCATATTTATTGTATTCCAACATTTGGTATCGTGAGCCTTTCTTTTTTAGGGATGTTGTTAGATTGAGAGCTTACCATACACACATAAACTCCATAAATTTAAATCACGATGCAAACAGAAAACCCAATTGTTGCACCTCCAGTTTTCAATGGAGAGAATTACCAAGTTTGGCAACCTCGGATGCAATCCTATCTAGAAGCAATAGACTTTGGGAAGTTGTTGAGGAGGATTGTGCCTCTTTTACCAAAAAATCCTACAATTTCTCAAATTAAAAATAAAAAAGAACAAAAGCAAAGGCAAAAGCATGTTTGTTCAATGTTGTATCACAAGGAATTTTCACCAGAATCATGATGATGAAGTCAACTAAAGAGATATGGGATTTTCTCAAGAAGGAATATGAAGAAGATGAAAGGATCAAAAGGATGAAAACTCTCAATTTGATTAGGGAATTTGAAATGCAAAGGATAAAGGAATCTGAAACAGTGAAGGAGTATTCTGATCGACTTCTCAACATTGCAAATTAAGTTAGATTGTTTGGTCAGGAGTTCCAAGACTCTATAATTGTCCAAAAAATTCTGGTTACTCTCCCTGAAAGATTTAAGTCCACAATCTCTTCTTTAGATAACTCTAAAGATTTGACACCCATTTCCTTGGCAGAAGTGTTGAGTGCTTTACAAGCCCAAGAGCATAGAAGACTTATGAGGCAAGAACACACAATTGAAGGAGCTTTGCAGGAAAAGTTGCAGATTAATCAAAGAACAAAAGAAAGGAAGAAATGGAGTGATGATCAGGAAGAAAGTAAAGAAAGTTCAAAGGGCAGATCAAGATATCCACCATGTTGGCATTGTGGAAAGAAAGGTCATCCTTTTTTTAGGTGCTGGAAGAGACCAGATGTCAGATGCAACAACTATGATCAGCTTGGTCACATTTCAAGAATATGCAACGTGAAAGAACAACAGTAGCAACCAAAGCATAATGAAGCTAAAATTGCATAACGGATGGAGGAACATTTATTTGTAGCATCTTGCTTTGCAAAAAATGATGTGGATGGGAGTTGGCTAATTGATAGTGGTTGCACAAATCATATGACAAATAATATTAATTCTTTCAAGGAATTAGATGAATGATTTGTGTCTCAAGTTAAAATTGGAAATGGTCAACTCATTGAAGTCAAAGGGAAAGGATCAATTGAATTGGAGATTGTTTTAGGTATTAAAGTCATTCAAGATGTTCTTTATGTACCTTAAATTAAACAAAATTTAATTAATGTGGGCCAATTACTTGATGTTGGGGTTTCACGGTTTATAATTTTAAAAAAATTTCAAAAAGACCATGAGCGGAAAGAATCCCATCCCATGGACCATGCATTACGTACGAGTCACTAAAGGTTTAGATGTTACCTTTGTAGCACGCTTTCAAACTGATAAACCGGATTTTGATTGTATTTTGATGTGAGTTTAGATGTCATTTTCATACATTTTGAATATGTTTTATTGGCAAAACTAACTGTTTGGTGTTAGTTGATGCAAAACAGGTACTCTCAAGAGGCTTCACGAGGAAAAGAGTTGAAAATTGCACTTTTTGGAGCAAAATTGCCACTGCCTAGAGGACTAAGAAAAAAAGGCCAAAATTGAAGTAACGCAAGGACCATGCCCATGGTAAATTTACCAAGGCCATGTTGGTTGCATAGCAGAATTGGACCTTGAGTACTATGCAAGGACCACGGCCGTGGTCATTTTACCAAGGTCATGGTAAGTTGTATTGTCAGCCCATTTGAATTTTGAATTATTATAAATAGGAGCTGAGAAACCCTTTTATTTTTGTCTTTTGCTCTATTTCTGAATACTGAGGATTCTGAGTGAGGTAGAGATCTTGTGAGAGTCTAACTTGCTGTAAGACGTAGAGATCGTCATCAGGAATACTACTTGTAAAATCTCTTACCCCTTTGTAATCTTTATGTTTTCTATGGAGTTTATTGGGTTGTTTATGAACATGAGTGGCTAGTCCTCCTAGCCAAGGATTATGATGTAGTTGTGTCCTTTGCACCCCATTTTGATTATCAATGAATGTCTCGATGTTTCCAGTTATTAAATCTCTTTACTATTTTGTTTGTTATTAGAACTATTGGTCAGTCTCTTGTCTGTGATCAATTGCCTGGGATTGACAGAACTATAAAGTGATTGAATTCATATGATTTGCATGATCAAACTAATTATGTGAATTTCCAGTGGATTAATTCTATTAATCAACCCCTCTGAGTATCATCGTTTGCCCTAATTTAATTCACCTATGACCAATTAGGAATTAAATTAGGGGAAACGACAGTAGTAAACTACGACTAATTGTTTACTAATGTATTTAAATAGGACTGGCAATTAACTTAATTAGAGTTGTTCATTGAGATCAAAATTGGGGGAAAAGGGATGCATGCGAAATCATAGTCCTTGGCGTTCCAATTTTATTGTCTCACATTAATCTTCTCATCTTAATCTTTAACTCTTAAGAACCGAACAATTGAACACCATTCTCTCAAATTTGATCCTTAATTGGATTGTTTGATTACTTGTGAAATTAATTATTCGGGAACACGACTGGTCCTTTGGGTTCGATATCCTGACTCCTAAAGTCCACTGTTACTACTGCGTAGGGTACGCTGCCCTTTGCAAACGCATTTTACGCATCAATTTTCTGGTGCCAATTACTTAATGTTGGGGGTTTCACGGTCTATAATTTTAAAAAATTTCAAAAAGACCATGAGCGGAAAGAACCCCATCCCATGGACCACGCATTACATAAGAATCACTAAGGGCTTAGATGTTACCTTTGTAGCACACTTTCAAACCACGGGTTACTTTTGATCACCAAGCGTCAAAGAAACGACGCCTCTACTCAGTCCACACGAGCAATGATCAGAGCGGGGTCTCAGTGCTAGTCTATAGTAGACGCGTAAGGATTTAGAATGAACTCACAAAGTGTTTTTCTCATGCGTCATGTTGTGAGGTGTGTACCTCTTTATATAGAAACATGAACTCTATCTTAATCCCATAAAATATTTTATCAAACCTCATTTGATCTTATCAAATATTATTTGATTAGATATAGATCTCATCAAATCTTATTTGATTAGATATACAGATAATTATCTTATCAAATCTTATTTTATTAGATATAGATCTCATCAAATCTTATTTGATTAGATATACAGATAATTATCTTATCAAATCTTATTTGATTAGAAAATCACCTTTTCAAATTTCATTTGATTTAGACAATTAATTAAATCATATCTAATTAATTATCTTATCATCTTGCGTCATCTTTAATTAAATCTCATTTAATTAAAGATGTTGATTAATTAATTAAATCACATTTTATTAATTAATCATGAACTAAATTAATTTATTCATCTACTCCAATAAATTACTCATGTTGTGTGACCCTATAGGCTTTCACTAGACTGGCAATAATGTTATCTCTATAATATTATAGACAGTGATTGGTATCTAGCAATGCATCGCTGCCACCCACCTATGAGATAATCGGTGATCCGATTTCAACCTTTACGACAACCATTTCCACTGTGTAGCCTTTGTCCCTTCGTCCAAATGTCTCGATTGAACACGAGGCATAAGAGTGTCATCCTCGTTAAGTCCAATAGTTTATTTCTCGATACCCAAGTAGTCGTTTAATTACAAACGGACCCAATATCTCATATCAATCCATTTGCGCATGGCCACGCATATTGCACGTCTCACTCTATCGAGAGGCATATAGACATAACTCCCATTATGTAGGAGGGACGAATCTTATCTACATCACTCACATTCCTCAACATGATTCATTATAGGCCCAAGTACTACCTTTATAATCACCCTGTTACAGATGACGTTTGATAGCATTAAAGCCTACAACTCCTACATGTAGGAATCGTAGTGACTTCAAGTCGAAGGATTACTATCACCTTATGGTCGTCATGAGAAGCACTTATGACACTTACATAACTATTACGAAGCCTTCTCATAGTGGGTCTGTCTAGTATAAATATTACTCCTAATATTTATACCTGTGTGCCAGCCTGATATCCCATATCCATGACCTATAAGATGTGGTCATCGTGCTACTCACACAACAGTCTTAATGCATCATTGTCGTCCTAGTTAACAATGATACTTCGACTACACACACTTTAATAATCGCGTTCTATTATTCAATGAATCTCACACCATCGAATAGCTCGCCTATTCTAAGGACATTACTATATCATACCATAGATAATATAATAACTAAAATGCCTCATATATTAAAATATATAAATCAAAGCCGTAATACAAATGTAGCCTAAAATAAGTTAGCTACTAGAGCTCACTCCAACATTTGAAAAGGGATATAAGGTTATCTTTGAAAATAGAATGTGCTTGATTAAAAATGTGGATGAGGAAGAGTTGTTTAGAGTAAAAAAGTGTGGAAAAAGTTTCTTGCTAAATTTGTCAGGAGCTACTCAAGCAAATGTTGTCACTCCCAATACCATTGAACTGTGGCACAAAAGATTAGGGCACTACAATCATATGAAAATTCTCCAAATGAAAAATGAGAATATGGCTGAGGGGTTACCTTTTTTAGAAGATCATTTGACATGATGCAAAGCATGTCAGTATGGGAAGCAAGCTAGACAACCATTTCCCCAAAGTGCATGGAGAGCAACAAAGAAATTACAGCTAATTCATACTAATGTGGCAGGACCATTTTCAGAACCATCACTTAACGGAAGTAGGTATTATATAATTTTCATTGATGATTATACTAGAATGAGTTGGATTTACTTTATAAGATTCAAATCTGAAGTTGCAGAAGTGTTTCAGGAGTTCAAACGTTGGATAGAAAATCAGAGTGGTCTCAGGATTCAAATCCTTAGATCAGATAATGGAGGCGAGTACACATCTAAGCAATTCAACATACTCTGTGTGGATGCTAGAATTGAACATCAGCTCACTACTCTATATAGTCCACAACAGAATGGGGTAAGTGAAAGGAAGAACAAGACCGTGATGGAGATGGCTCAATGCTTGCTGCATGAAAAGAATCTTCCAAAACAATTTTAGGCAGAGGCTGCAAACACAGCAATATTTTTGCTTAATAGACTACCCATAAAGGCAGTGGAAGGGGAAACACCATTTGAAGCCTGGTATGGATTTAAACCTTTATTGTCAAATTCAAAAGTATTTGGATGTGTTTGTTTTAGTCACATACCCTAAGTGAAGTGTGATAAACTTGATAAAAGAGCTGAACCCGGAATATTTATTAGTTACAGTAGTGCTTCTAAAGCTTACAAAAATTTTCAGCCAAACTCAGGAAAAATTCTTGTAAGTAGAGATGTGCATTTTGAGGAGGAGCAGGAATGGAATTGGGAAGAAGGTCAACCAGGAGGGCAAAAGAATAAAAATTCTAAAAATGATCTTGAAAAATAAGATCAAGGGGTTGATTCATTGGCAGATAACAACGATAATGATGATGAGCCTGTCAGGGGTACAAGAATACTTGCTAATATTTATGATAGGTGCAATGTAGCAGTATTGGAACCAACTAATTTCAATGAAGCCCAGCCAGATTCTAGATGGGTGGATGCAATGAAGGAGGAGCTTCACATGATTGAAAAAAATCAAACTTGGCGGCTAGTTCCAAGGCCTGAAAATAAGAAAGTCATTGGTGTGAAGTGGATGTTTAGAACAAAATTGAATGCAGATGGCTCAATAAATAAATTCAAGGCTAGATTAGTGGCCAAAGGGTATGCTTAAACATTCAAGGTTGACTTCTCAGAGACTTTTGCTCCAGTAGCTAGACTGGACACAATCAGATTGTTTCTAGCTATGGCAGCTCATAAAGGGTGGAAAGTGTTTCAACTTGATGTCAAATCTGCCTTCTTAAATGGCATTCTACAGGAATAAATTTATGTTGAACAACCTGCAGGTTTCTTAAAGGAGGAGTGTAACGACCCCGGATGTCATTACATGGACACTAAACTATCACGCGGAAAGATTCATTTTAAGTCCTTTTAAAACTCTTTAATTATTTTAATTAATGAAAATCTTCATGAACTTTTGCACTTCTAAACATGTCACATAAGCATCAAATCCATCACAGATATCGGTCCTCGTCAAGACATCAAAAGCATAAAAGGTTTTGTGCCTTAGAGCACTACAACTCAAATATCTTAGGTAACTAAAACCAAAATGAAGGGTTCCCTTAAGGGAATAAATACAACATAACCAAAAGGTGACATCTATTCCCTAAGCTGGTCCCCCACTAAAACATCAAAACAAAAGAGACCAAGGGTCGGATCTCGGCCCAAAGTCCACCAACAAGTCCACCTCAACCATGAGTGGCATGCTCCTCAGAAGCTACATCACTGTCTGCTCCTGTGTCAAGCAACACGATCATCACAGTTCAACAGAAAATGCAAGGGTAAGCTCATTTTAAAAAGAAACATAATATACAAATGAATACATAAATATACGAATTTAACTTAAAAAGATATTTAATAAAAACCATCAATATCATATACAACAAGAAAACTTTTCACTAATCATCACTCAACAATCCTCTTTCAAGTCATAAAGTCCACCTACATATATTCATGATTTTATGTTATGCCATGCTGACACTTTACTCCAAGGATATTTTCACCTTTCTGAGCGATTAACCCAAGTACATCCCTTAACATAGTCCATTCTCTGACCATTAGGGGAGACTCAAGTTAATCTTGCAGAGGAATTGTGGTTGTATCGAAAATAGATGAGTGTGGGTAATGGTTTACCTCGGTAAGGCTTGCAAAGACCTTAACCTCTATAGGGATTTGTCCACCCATCTATTCTATAGGACCATTCAGCATTAGCCACCACGAAAACCTCCAGCACTAGGTTGAGGGCCCACCAAGCACCCTCAACTTACGTGCCTACTCATATGCAATGCCAATTATACATGTATGTATGAAGCATCAACTCATCTAACAACCATCATACATCAAAACACATCATTATCATAAATTCACCATTCACATGTTCATCACACTTATGAACCCATCTATAGTTCAATAAGCATAGTAAGATATTCCAACACCATGAATTCTTACAATCACCACACCAAAATCATGTGAATATGAATTTCATGATCTCAACATAAAAATAAAATTTGATTATAAAACAAAATCATTTCACTCATTTTACTATTTATCTAATTGATATTATGGTCCTTATCTAGTTTCTTAAGTTTTTATGTGGTATCTCCTTCATTTCCTATGACATCTCTACGACCTTTGTAGGTTGAAAATATGATATCTAGAGTTATACTAACTCAATCAAGTTCATTCTTGTCTCATTTAAAATTTAAGAAGATTATCTACACATCTTATGTTTACCCTGAGACCTAGTTCAAAAGTATACTATGCCTAAAATTATGAACAACGTGAAACTATTACCAAAATTTGACAGCTTGACCTTTACTTACTAATTTAGTCATATCTGGAGTTGTAGACATTATTTTTTAATGAAACCAAATCCATTAGTTAGCTAACATCTAGGGTTATAACTTTTATGAAGACCACTTTTCCTAATTATTACTCGAAAATTGACTTTTGGTCAATTTAATCGATTATGTCTCACAATAATCGATTAAATCTAGCAGAATTGTACCAGGGGACTTTTACTGATATAAATAATCGATTATTAGACAAAATAATCGATTATTTGCGCACCAGGATTCAAAATTCGACCCCTGGAACTTAAAATAATCGATTATAAACTCTAATAATCGATTATTTTAGTCCCTGGACCAAGGAACCAGCCCCAATAACTTAAAATAATCGATTACTATGTCACATTATCGATTATCTGCGAATGATAAACCAAAATCCAACTCCCAGAGCTTATTTTAATCAATTATAGAACAATATACTCGATTAAAATGATTCAAAGAAGCTAGAAATACGAATTTTCACACTAAAACTCCAATTTTCTTGTATCTAACATTATTCTACACTATGTGAACATCATTACAACGAATTTACTAAGACATATGACATTCTCAATCATCAAATTACATCTAAACTAGTCATACTAACAAATCAACAACCAATTCTCAAAAATCAAATATCTCAACATCAAGCTACCAACACAAAGCATAGCAACCATTTCAACACATCACAAAACATAAGAAAATAAGAAGAGGTGAGCTTCCCTTACCTACTCAAACTCAAAAGATGACTTGTGAAGAAGAAAAGGAAAAAGGAGTGAGCTTTGGGTCCAAGAGAGGAGCTTTCCTCCACTCCTATAACAGCCACACTACAGATGCACCATCCAAACCCCAAAGCCAACCAAAAACATAATTAAAACCCCCAAAAATCAAGCTTTTCCATGAACTCCCATGGATGCTCTAGAGAAAAACGAAAATTGATTTCAAGAGAGGGAGAAGAGGTGCTTACCACACCAAGGGACAACCAATGAACACCAAAGAGAGGAGAAAAGAGTTCCCTTTGAGCACAAACACCAACACTCAATGTCCCAAGGAATGGGTTCCTTGGAGAAGAAGAAGAGAAGTGTAAAGGGAGGTTTGTTGAGAGAGTTTTCTGAAATGTGAGGGTTTTGAGAGGTTTATGACTCTTGAAATTCCCTCTTTTTACACCTAGGCTTCTATTAAGCACACCCACCCCTCCTCTCACAATCCAAAAGCCCATCCCTTTGAGCCCAAACACACCAAAACTCACTAACACACATAAAACACATACTCAATCACCAAGCACATTAATTAATTAATTTTCAAGCACTTAAATTAAATTTAATTTCTCTTGTAATTTAATTAAATCACTTATGAAATCAATTAATAAAAACACAACGTTACAAGGAGCAAGAAGATAATGTTTATTATTGAATAAGGCCTTGTATGGCCTAAGACAAGCTCCAAGAGCTTGGCATAGCATAATAGACCAACACTTATTAAGTCTTGGCTTTCAAAAAAGTCTTAGTGAATTTGCTTTGTTTGTAAAGAAATAAAAAAATTGGTCTCTTGTTGTGTCACTGTACGTGGATGATCTTTTAATAACGGTAGCAACGAAGAACTTGTTACTAAGTTCAAGATTGAGATGATGAAGACTTTTGAAATTACAGATCTTGGAGAGATGGCATTCTTTCTTGGAATGGAAATTAAGCAGCATGATCAAGGCATTTTTATATGTCAACAAAAGTATGCTAAGGAGATTCTTAAGAGGTTTCGTATGGAGGGTTGCAAACCTATGTCCACTCCAATGAATCAAAAAGAAAAACTGATCAAAGATAATGGTTCAAAGAAAGTTGATGAGACACTTTATAGGAGTCTAGTTGGATGCCTAATGCATCTTACTGCAACATGACAGGACATTCTCATGTTGTTTCTATATTGACCAGATTCCAACACTGCAAATGAGGAGCATTTTATGGTTGCAAAAAGGATGTTGAGGTATATCAAAGGGACTGTTAATTTTGGAGTCATGTATGAATGAATACAGGAAGCCAACTTCTATGGATTTTCTAATAGTGATTGGGCAGGATCAGCTGAAGATATGAGAAGTAAATCTGGTTTTTGTTTCTCTCTAGGATCTGGAATATTTTCTTGGAGTTCAAAAAAGCAAGAAGTTGTTGCAATATCAACAGCAAAAGCAGAATTTATTGCTGCTACAGGGGCTGCCAATCAAGCACTATGGATTAGGAAAATAATGATTGATTTGCATATGGAGCAAAAGGAAAGTACTAAGATATTTGTTGACAATCAAGCTGCTATTGCAATTTCAAAAAATCCAGTTTTTCAAGGAAGAACAAAGCATTTCAACATCAAATTATACTTTCTCAAGGAAGTCCAGAATGAAGGGGAAATTGAACTAAAATACTACAGCTCTGAAGAACAAGTAGCAGATATTTTTACGAAGCCTTTGTCTCTTGGGAAGTTTGAAAATTTGAGGAAGAAATTAGAAATTGGTAGCTACTAAGTCAAGGAGGGGTGATAAGATTGTGCCTTAGTATTTGCTTGTTCTTAGGAATTAGTTGTTGTTTTTGAATTATTAGTTGTTATTTGTTTTCTGATTAGATAAGCAATAAAATAGGGAGTTGTTAATTATACAGCTCAAATTTTCTAGGAAGTAAGGCTGCGTGCTTTTGTAACTTTTCCGTTGTATATCTCTTATATTTAAGAGATGTTGAAATCAATAAAATTCAGAACTTCACTGCATTTATTTTATTCCAACAAGCCATGTTGACAGTTGTTCTAAAATGTTGATGTGGCATGAAATGAGAATAAAAAACAATCTAAATGGCAGCTTCTAAGTTTGTGCTTTTGCTTTTATATATTATAAATAGATAGATAGATAGATATAAATAGATACATTCCATAGTCTTAAGCTTGTATTATATGGTCAAATATTCCATATTAAGTTATCTGTTTAAAACTGAAAAATAGAAGAATATAGTTATGGAGATTATAAAATATCTCATTATTCACTCAGAAAAATAAGCAACTCTCCAATAAAAGAGTTATAAAGAGCAGACGTTAATGGAGGGGAGGGTGTGTTTGTGTTGTTTCTGTGGTACTTGTGCTTTGCTCTAGAGTGGGTAGTATCAGTTAGGGGTGTTCGCGGATTGGATTGGATCAATTTTGAAGAGAAAAATCATTCGATCCAATCACTTCGATTTTCTTAATTAATCATCCAATCGGTTTGATAAAAAATTTAAATATGATCCAATCCGATCCAATTTAAATCGGTTTGGATTGGATCGGTTTTCGGTTTTAGTCTTGTTTATATTTTTCTTTGGAGAAAGTATTAAATAAATGGTAATATATACAATAAACATAATAAAAGATAATTTAAAATATTAAATATCTTCTTTATAAGTCAATAAACAACTAATAATAGTATAACTCTTCAAATATATACTATTAAAAGTAAATTTATATAACTTAATAATTATACTTATCTACCTTTAATCAAATAGTTACTAAAAAAATATCTTCAATTAAATAGATGTTTCACAAATAAATATAAGTTATGTGATAATTTTGTAAATATATAAGAAATAAAAATATAAACATGAGTAGTATCATAAATTTATGAATAAAAATATATATGTATATATAACTTCGGTTTGGATTGGATTTCAAAATCAAATCCAAAATCCGATCCAATCCAATAAAAAATTTCGGTTTTTCAATTTTCGATCCATTCGGTTTTCGGTTTTCGGTTTATTCGATTTTCGGTTTTTTGGATCGGTTTTTTTTATTGGATTGAATTGGTTCATGAACACCCCTAGTATCAATTATAATAAGGATGAGCACAAATGGGATGTCATTATGCAAACAACAATGTTGTAAACCTCCCGGTACCTATCTTCAATTTTTACGGATCAGGAAAAAAAATTATGTAGACAACAATGTATCAATTTTTTGGTGTCTTAAGACCTTATTGATTTCTAATTTTGAAATTTGTGTTGTAACTTTGGAATAGATTATTGTGATTCCTGATTCCATGATCAGGATTTAGCCTGGGGATGAATGAGTCTGCATTGGCATTATAGATACACATTTCAATCTGGATGGTGAAATTAGAGCAGGACAGTAGGTGTGATGTGGATTGGGAGGATTTTCTAAGATTGTTTTGGGGGCTATTGTGCTAAAGATAGGCATTCCTATATGCTGAAATTGTGACAACATTGAAATGATTGCGAAATTTATAATATATCAGGTGGAGTCTTATGCAATAGAAGTGGACCTAATCACATTTAGAAGTTGGGAGAAAGCTTTCTGAGGACTGGATGGTAGCCACAAGTTCTGTCATAACAAGATTGTTCAATTATGTTTAATTGGTAGGCTCAATTTGTATATCAGTTAGGTGTTTAAAACCTTGCTTTGAGAACATCAAAACATAGCACTGCAAGGGACAATAGATTTGTTAAGGTTGGTTTTTCCCACAGAGTCTGCATGCGAATTAGAGGAATGTTACATACAAAGCCAGACCTGAATTTGTTGGTGCCCTGGGCAAACCGAGAAAATGAGGCCTTCGTTTGAATATTGTCTTGCTTGTATTTTTTGTTGTAAAATCATTAATAATTTCTTTTTGTTTAATTAAAAAGAGATCAAAGATGAAAATATTAGAGAGAAAGAGATAAAGTTCAAGGTGTTTGTTACGTTGAGAATCAAAGAGATTCACGTTGTGAGAAATAGAAGAAAAAAAACAATATTTTTCACATTCACACTTTCCTCTTTGTGTGCAACATTCATTGTGCATAAATTGCACCATCACTTGTTGATTTTTCCAAAATTATGAGTAAAATTTAGTTGGGAAGTGAAAACATCACTAATAAATAATCAGTTAACTAATGACCAGTAATTTTTTTATTTTTATAATAAAATTTTTATATAATTTTCATTTTAATTATATAAATTTTTATTTATACAAATCAAATAATTTTTTTTGGTGTCCCTCTAAAAATGGGGCCCTAGGCAGTTGTCCACCTTGACCGCCCTCAGGGCCGCCCCTAGTTACATATAGCAATGGGCGAATGTTTTTTATACTTGTGTGGTTGCTATATGTTGTAACCTTGTAATATATCGTGGATTCATACTACTACACACATCTTGTGTTTTGCCAGTTTTATTTGGCTTTTCAAAAAAAAAAAAAACCTTAAGTCCTTGAATTAGGGACTAAAATAAGAAAAAGGGAATAATTTCAGGGATATAAATGAAATCCTAACAAAATTTAGGAACTTATTTAGCTTTTACTTAATTTCAAGAATTAAAATGACAACGGGATACAAATTGAAGAACTAAATTGATCATTTCCTCATTAAAAATTTGATAATGTGAGTATGAGATAAGAGTTTTGATACCACACCATATAATTATTTATTAATAAATTTATTTTCATGATCTTACTAATATACTTCTTCTTTATTTGTACAATATATTAAACAATTATTTCTCTATAAGTTTATAAATAAGATAATCACTCTTAATTAGTTGTTACATGTACAACATTACTGGCTATAAAACTTTTAACACAAGAAAGGAATTGAATTCTGTCTTTTTTTCCCCTTTACTAGTATTAAAATAATAATTTTTGTTTTTCCTTTTTTCATAAATTAAATAAATTTTGGCCTTGGTGCATTGTATCCTTTTTGTTTAGAATAGGATATGATTTCTTCTCTAATCAAGTTCCTTTTAAGATTTTTTTAGACTTAATTACTAATTTAGTCTCTAACCAATTAAAATAACTCAATTTGATCCTTAAATTTCCGAACACTTCAATCATCATCAAATCCTCTAATTTTCAAAAATGCCTTAATTAGGTCCCTTTCGTCAAATCGAGATGACACCTTTAATATTGCGAATTCTGACAGATAAGTTTGTTTATGAATAGTGGCTATTTTTAACCGCCTCTATATATATTATTATTTTAAAATTAAAAATTATAACAAAAATTCTTCGTTGCGAAATTAATTTGAATCATGTAGAGAATGGGCCATATCCGGACAAAGCTAAAGCTATATACGAAGAATTGAGAAGCAATTTTAATTACTCTCTCCATTGCAGATTATATGACATTTTAGAGAGAAAAAATTATTTCAAAATAGATGACGTTTTATAAAATTAATGCTGCATTAAATTTTTTTTCTAAGGCTACCCTTAATCAATACTTAGTAGAGTAGTGTAGTATGAGTAATTGATTAGAGAGATAAATGGTATATTAGGAAGTTATCTAATATTTTCTAAAAAATTTAACAAATTAATTACATTCTTTAATAGCGGTGCAAAAATTTTAAATGTCGTATAAACTGGAACGGAGGGAGTATGAATTGTTCATTTTATTCAGTACCTTTGAAATCCTGTTTAAAGTTATTGGTTGTTTGTTTAGATAATATATTTCCTCCTTACTGCAGAAATATAGTGCGCAAATTATCAGACGGGATTTTTGTGGGATTCTCCTTATCCTTCCACCCTTCAGGCAGAGCCCGAGCAGCGCGAGCCTTAGCGCCGCCAGCGGCAGACACAGCGCCGTCTTGGTCCACCGTGGACGGCGGCGGTACGGTCAAGTCGTCGTCGCTGCCTGTGGTGCATAGGGGATGTTCACCGTTGTGATGTTGATATGGTTGCACACTTGGCTCCTTCTTCTTCCGGTTCTGCGTGAGAGGCTCCTCGGTAAGGAAGGCTTTTTATTTTTTAAAATAATAATAAAAGTAGTTTTGTAAAGGAAAACTACACAATTCTCATTCAGCGTTTGTTTAACTGGATGAAAATGACCTCATTGGAGCATTCGAAAATTTATGAACCAAATTAAAACATTTTAAATAATTTAAGGATTAAATTGGTAATTAAGCCATTTTTTTAAAAGTTTAAGGCTTAATTGCAAATTTTACCACCTAACTTTCATAATTTTGTAAATTTTACCACCCAAGTTTTAATTTTGTAAATTTTACCACTCGAGTTTTCAATTTTTGTACATTTTACTACTATGATATTTTACCAAAAAAAAGTTAAAGAATTAAAAAAAAAATTGTGAAACATCATGATGGTAAAATGCGCAAAAATTGAAAACTTAGGTAGTAAAATATGCAAAAATTGAAAACTTTGGTGGTAAAATTCGTAAAATTATGAAAGTTGAGTGGTAAAATTTGCAAAATTAAAATTTAGATGGTAAAATTTGCAAAATTATGAAAATTGGATGGTAAAATCTACAATTAAGCCAAAGTTTAATGGTCATACACGGACACCGTAAAGAAGTTTTATACTGTCGTTCAATCACAAATCACCGTGATTTTTAGGTAATTATTATAAAAGCCAACAAACTTACCATACATAGTGGTTGTGATTGGATGACGGTGTAAATTGGTAATTAAGTCATTTTTCTAAGAGTTTAATGGTCATGCACTGACAATGTAAAGAAAGTTTTATACTGTCGTCCAATCACAAATCACCGTTGATATGACTTTTAAAATAATTATCATAAAAGTCAACAAACTTATTGTGATTGGATGATGGTGTAAAATTATTTAACACTCGGTGCATAATCTATTTTCTCTTCTTCTAACAACTATTATGCCTTGTACCCACTAAAAATCACGGAGATGCATGTATACATTAAAAAAAAGTTGAAATGCAAAGTTGTTGGACGGCCAGTTTCAAGGAAAGATTAATATAACCCTTGTTATTATTAATATTCCCAAATGTATCTTTCAACATTTGTATTTTACTATGTATATTCAATCGAAAGCAAATAAAAATACTAGCATTATTGAGGCGTCTATATACATTTATCGTTAACCTTATTTACACGGAAGTGGAAAGAAATACAGGAGGAAGGAAGAATTATTTTCCTTTTACTTCGGGTTTTAGAACAAGAAAAAAAGTTTTATTGGTAAAAAGGATAACACAGATCATATGTAATGGATCGATTTTAACAACAAACAGTAGTATTATATAAACAAGACAAAATTGCTACCTGAATTAGTTTATATTATCTTAATGAAAAATTGTTTATGTTAATGTTCTTCAGAGATATTTTTGTTGAAAGTATGTATATAAGTAAATACAATCATGACATACTTTCGGTCAGTCAACATTTATGCAATAAAAACAAACCAACAAATGCAAAGAGGTCCACATGTTTACATCTTGATTATCATACTACAGTTTATTGTGAAATCAAAACATCAACTTGACTTAAGCATTATAATACAACAATTCCTAACCACCACAAGTCTGTATGTATCACATTCAACATTTAGCAAGAGCTTCAGTGATCTGATTCAATTCGCAAAAACAAGAAAAGAAAATGGCCTTAGCTATGGTGGGAGAGGCGCTTATCTCTGCTTCTGTGAAGATCTTATTAGACAGGATAGCTTCTAGAGAGTTTCGAGATTTCTTTTCCAGCAGAAAACTGAATGTTTCTGTGCTGGATGAATTGAAGATAAAGATGTTGGCACTCAATGCCGTGCTCAATGATGCTGAGGAGAAACAGATAACCAATCTTGTAGTGAAGGCATGGCTCGATGAGTTAAAAGATGCTATCTATGACGCTGAGGATTTGTTGGATGAAATCAACACAGAATCTTTAAGATGCAAGGTGGAGGGAGAATCTAAAAAATTTGCTACCGAGGTCAGATCATTACTTTCTTCTCCCTTTAACCAATTCCATAGGAGAGTGAATTCTAAGCTTGAAGCAATATCTGGAAGGCTAGAACACTTTGTGAAACAGAAAGATATTCTCGGTTTGCAAAGTGTTTCTAGGAGAGTCTCTTATAGAACCGCTACAGATTCATTGGTTGAATCTGTTGTTGTTGCAAGAGATGATGACAAAAAGAACCTATTGAGCATGCTTGTATCTCATGATGATGAGAAGAAGAACAATATAGAAGTGATCACAATATTGGGCATGGGAGGTTTGGGAAAAACAACCCTTGCTCAATCCCTTTATAATGACAGTAAAGTGCAGGAATATTTTGATTTAACAGTTTGGGCATGGGTGTCTGATGATTTTGATGTTTTTAGAGTAACAAAAAAAATTGTTGAATCTCTCACATTGAAAGATTGTTCTATCACTAATCTTGATGTTCTTCGTGGTGAATTAAAGAATAGCTTAAAAGGGAAGAAATTTTTGCTTGTGCTTGATGACCTTTGGAATGACAAGTACAGTGATTGGCATCACCTAATAGCTCCTTGCAGCAGCGGAGAGAAGGGAAGTAAGATCATTGTGACAACCCGACAACAACGAGTTGCACAGGTCACACATACATTTCCCATTTGTGAGTTGAAACCTCTCACTGATGAAAATTGTTGGCATATACTAGCAAAGCATGCATTTGGAAATGAAGGTTATGACAAATATCCTAGCCTAGAAAAAATTGGAAAGAAAATTGCAGAAAAATGCAATGGCCTACCATTGGCTGCTAAAACATTGGGAGGTCTTTTGCGATCAAATGTTGATGTTGGGGAATGGAATAGAATTCTGAATAGCAACTTATGGGCACATGATGATGTTTTGCCAGCTTTGCGCATAAGTTACCTTCATCTTCCAGCACATTTGAAAGTATGTTTTGCCTATTGCTCAATTTTTCCAAGACAACATTTGTTGGATAGGAAGGAATTGATTTTGTTATGGATGGCTGAAGGCTTTCTTCAACAAATCCCTGGAGAGAAAGCAATGGAATCAGCAGGTGATCACTGCTTTAATGAATTATTATCTAGATCTTTAATTGAAAAAGACAATGCTGAAGCAGACGCAAAGTTTAAAATGCATGATCTCATCTATGATTTATCTAGACTGGTATCGGGAAAAAGTTCTTGCAACATTGAAGGTGGTGAAATCCCAGGAACTGCTCGCTATTTAGCATTTCTTACAAGTAACTATGATGTTTCTAGAAGATTTGATGGCTTGTATGAGCTAAACTATTTGCGGACCATTCTACCACGAGTCCAATATCCAAATCAAGAATGTTACTTAACCAAAACAGTACCGCATGATTGGTTGCCAAAACTAAGATGTTTGCGAATACTGTCATTGTCTCAATACAAAAATATCACTGAGCTGCCTGATTCAATTGGCAATTTGGTGCTTCTACGTTATCTAGACCTTTCCAATACTTCCATCAAAAGGTTGCCTGTTGCAACCTTCACCCTTTACAATTTGCAGACTCTGAAATTATCAAATTGTAAATTTCTTACTCACTTACCAGGACAGATAGAGAATTTGGTCAATTTACGTCACCTGGATATTAGTGACACAAATTTGGAGTTGCCAACACAAATATGCATGCTACAAGATCTCCGTACCTTGACTTCTTTTGTCCTAGGCAAGCAGAATGGACTAAGCATCATAGAATTAAGAAGATTTCCTCATCTGCAGGGTAAGCTTTCCATTTTGGAGCTACAAAATGTTAACAATCCCATGGATGCATTTGTAGCCGACCTAAAGAAAAAAGAGAAGATTGAGGAGCTTATTCTGGAGTGGAGCAGTGACCCAGAAGATTCACAAATTGTCAAAGATGTACTTGACAACCTGCAACCGTCAGCAAGTTTAAAGAAACTCAACATCAGATTGTACGGCGGCACAAGCTTTCCAAAATGGCTGGGTGATTCTTCATATTCTAATATTACAGTCGTTGGCATCAGTGATTGTAACTATTGCTTTTCACTTCCACCATTTGGACAACTACCTTCTCTTAAGGAGCTTGTCATTAAAAGGATGAAAATGGTGAATGCAATTGGTCAGGAATTCTACTGCAGCAATAGAGGAATCCCATCGTTTCAGCCATTTCCATTGTTGGAGAGTCTCCAATTTGAAGAGATGTCAGACTGGGAGGATTGGCTACCATTTGAAGCTGAAGCTGAAGGTAGCAACTTTCCTTTTCCTTGTCTTAAGCGTTTGAGTTTATCCAAGTGCCCCAACTTGAGAGGAAACTTGCCCAATCCTCTACCTTCGTTGACAGAGTTTAGTATCTCAGAGTGCAATCAGCTAAAGGCAAAATCATGTGAGCTGCACTGGAACACATCATTTGAAGTAATGCATATTGGTGAAGGGGGAGAAGGCTTCTTGTCTTTGCTTGACAACTTGTCTTACCGAAAACTATCAATTGAAAAGTGTGACAGCTTGCAGTCTTTACCAAAAATGATACTCAATGCCAATTGTCTTCAAATGTTGGATCTTGATAATATCCCGTCTTTGATTTCCTTCCCAACTGATGGTTTGCCCTCATCATTACAGTCACTTCAAATTAAAGACTGTGTGAACTTAGAATTTCCTTCTCATGAAATATGGCACAAATACACATCTCTTAAAACATTGAAATTTTTTAAAAGTTGTCATTCCCTGACATCCTTTCCATTAGATTGTTCCCCTAGCCTTGAAGTTCTTTCCATTTGGAATTGTCCCAGCTTAGAAGCCATTACTATTCAAGGTGGAGGGGCTGCTCCCAAATTAGTTTCTTTTGTTGTCCGTGGTTGTAAGAAACTTGTGTCACTTTCAGACCAGATTGATCTCCCTTCACTTAAACACTTGTGGCTTAATAGGCTTCCAAAGCTAGCATCATTCTCCACAAGGTGTTTGTCATCCAAATTAGAATTATTTCGTGTTGATGTTGGATTGCTATCATCTATGTCAAACCATGAGTTAGGTTTGCTATTCCAACGTCTCACCTCTCTGTCACGTGTTCACTTATGGGGATTTCTTCGCGAGGAAGATCTGGTTAACACCCTGCTGAAGGAGCTGTTACTGCCCACATTTCTTCAGGAACTGGTCCTATCGTGTTTTGAAGGTTTAAAGTCTTTGGAAGGAAAAGGGCTTCAACATCTCACTTCTCTCCGATGCCTTCACATCATTCATTGTAGAAGCCTTGAGTCCTTGCCAGAAGATCAGCTACCATCCTCTCTTGAATTACTGCGTATATATAATTGTCCTTTACTAGAAGCAAGGTATCAAGCTCGGAAAGAGAAATACTGGTCTAAGATTGCTCACATCCTTGTAATGGACGTAAATGATGATGAAGTGACAATATAAGCTGTTGCATGAGGAGGAACCCTTGAAAAGGTAAAGGCTTCAATTATTTTGAGAATGTATGACATAAATGTTATTACTGTCTACTGATGGAATATTTGTTTCAAACCATTTTTTGGTGTCATTGTTGTACTTCGGATCGTGGTTTCACTTTTCTTTGAAAAAAATATAAACTAAAATGGGTTTAATTATTTAATCTGGATTGGAAAGAATAGTGATCCCATGTTAATAACTGATTAAATTTAGTGAATTGTCAAGAGTTATCGATACTGGATTGGACCATAAAGTCACTTCTATTTAGGGATCTATTTTCTGAACTGGAACATGTTTAAATAATTAAAACCTCTGTTCATAAAAAGGTCCATCCATGCTTTGCCTTGTCTCAAAATGAAGTATTGAGGTTTCTTAATTTGGATTGTTGTTGCTAAAGTGGAGTATAAGATGATTTTATATTTAGATTAAATTTGTTTTCATTTGTTAAAAGGGTACATTTTAATATGTTCAAGTAGAGATTTCCTAGGTATTGTTAAAGCACCTATAGATTCCAACTGAAATAGGAAAAATAAAATAAGCACAGTAGTTTTTGAGTGGACTCTTAACCTTATTGAGTAGAATGCATAAATCATTTGCTCAAAGGATGGCAAAATGACAAAACTAAAATGCAGTAAACTGTGTCTGGTTTAGTGCTTGTGGCATATATTTAGTCTTACTTTACACTAGATTATGTGCTTTGGTGATTTTCTGGTAGATGTTGAATAGTGTAACCAAAGGGTATATCTTGGTGTGATGGATTGAAGTAAATGCTGAGGAAAATGATGCAATCCACCCTTCTAATCTACTGTCCTTTTTATTTTTAATTTAGAAATTCCATCAAATACTCTGTTTACAAACTCAAATGGGACAGGATTTGATGAAATTGATTGTTCTCTCTGCTAGAATCTGAAACTTGTCATGTAATAATACTATGCTGAACTAGTCTTATTGATAATGTTGATCTTGAAAATTTGACTATAAATGATAATATGGTTTTGTTTCCTGATGCACGTAGTTGGTAGCACCAGGTGGTGGGCTTGTAATATTTACCTGCTGTGATGGTTCCAGTTTACTCTATTGGTTGCTTCCCTTGTATCCATTTCAATCTCGCTGTTGCATTCTTTTTCCACCAGTGGAAGGTTTCCACTGAAGTTCCTGAACCAAACTCCGCAAATTTCCTCTATAACATTTGTAATTTGTCAAACTCATTCTATGGTTTGTTGAGGTTGTCCTGTTAGGTTGTTTTCCTGGTGTGTACTATCTTTATAAAACAAGAATGTATTGGATTATATTTATGATGTTGGTGTGAGATCATCCAATTTTATGCATATCAGAAATTGGATTTTGTATTGGAGTTCGATTATGGTTTATAACAGTGTTTTCTTGTAATGAAATGTAAGTGTCAGCCCTGGTCTTTTGTTCCTGAGTGCTAAAAGTTGAATATTTATTTGTAAGTGTTAGCCCTGTTCTTTTGTTTTTTTTTTTTTTTTCTTTTGTCTTTGTTTTATAATTTTTCTATTCATATCCTTTATCAGTGAAGCTATGCTGACAATCCTCTTCGGTCTTCAAGACATATACAACAGTATCTAAATAATGTCTTTGGCTTTGCATCGTGGACTCGTATTTGAAAATCACATGTGCATCGAATTGCATGTCTGAGTGGGTTTTGAAATTCTGTTTCTACATTCCTTAAACCTAGGTTTAAACTCGCGGGTGCTTACCAACATTGGTTGGCATAAGTGATAGCAACTTGTGTCCCTTAACCAAGTGATTCAAGGTTCGAATCTTGGTGATGCCACTTTGAGAATGGAATAAACCACGTTGGGAGGGGAATACCTACCTTAGTGTGTGCTCACGGTCCCTGCGGGTGCTTTACCTATAAATATAATAATAAGACATATCATTTTTTTAATTGATTTATAACATGAATTTTGCCTTTTAAAAATTTGATGATGTGAGTATGAGATAAGAATTTTGGTACCATGTCATATAATTATTTATTAATAATAAATTTACTTTCATGATCTTACTTATATACTTCTTCTTTATTTGTATAATATATTAAACAACTATTTCTTCGTAAGTTTATAAATAAGATAATCACTCTTAATTAGTTGTTACAACATTACTGGCTATAAAATTTTTAACACAAAAAAGGTCTTAAATTCTGTCTTTTTTTTCCTTTACTGGAACACCTTTTTAAAATAATATTTTTGTTTTTCCTTTTTTCATAAATTAAAGAAATTTTGGCCTTCATTTTTTGGCTTTCTTTTTTTTCCCCTTTTTTGTAATATCTAATTAGATTTTTGGATAACACAATTAATTTGTTCTTACAGTGAAACTATTCCAAACACACTAATCACTTAAAAATAATGTCCCCAACAACCAATCTTGAACAAAAAAAAAAAAGGAGGGTATTTCAAGCCTATAGAAGGGACGCCTCAATGGAAGCAAAATCACCATATATGATTATTTTTACTTGTATTGTACTCCTGTATTTCTCAGCCATTAATTTGAAGAAGAGTAGAGAAGAACCTCACATGGATCATGCGTCTAATATATAATTTAAAAATGCACAACTTAAGCATATTCTTGTTTATTTAATTAATTCTAAACTTGAATCTTCTAAATCTTATAGATAATAAAATATAGCAAAGGGCATCACTCTTGATAGCAGAAGCACTCATAGTATATTATTTTCTTTATTCGTAATATTACCTTTATCTTTTTGGAAACATAACACTCTTTATAGTACTGTTTTGTTACCCATATTCTTTCCTTGAAGGTTTGAATCGAAGTAGGTATGTGAGTGGCAATAGTTCAGGGACCTAACGAATTGTCGGTTATACCCTTAATTATTCAATAGCTATCTATCATACATCATGAACCCATTAAGGGTATATTATGATTTATGAAATCTTTATGAGAGCAAACTTAGGGACCACAAAAGCTACATGAATTTTGTATTATGCAATTCACTCTCTTTCTTGATCCATACTGAAGTCCAATCATTACTTTGGCTTTGCATTTTAAACTAGTGCACTTTTCTTGGGTCTATAAATAAGGCATTGTTGGGTTTCAATTATTTGCCTAAATACTTTGGAATATTGGTTTGCTGAATCACCAACATGTCTAAGCAAGTTTCCAGTAACACTATGCCTCAGGAGAAGCTCTTGCTGAACCCATTTGAAGTCAGTGACGATCAGATCTTGGAGAGAATATACATAACCCATTTCCATTGTGTTGAGAAGTACGATGTTGGAGCACTCTATAGTGTTGCTTCAAACGTTATCAACCACTCAATTGAAATTGCTGATTTGATTATTAAGGTAACCTTGAGCACTTTACACTCTTATATGTACTGTTGTGCACATCAAGCACAATTACATTTTATTTGAATGCAAATAATTTAGGATATAGATACTTGTCCATTTATGATTCCAAGCTGAACTTATCTAGTCAATTGGAATGGTCTAATGTGTTGTTATCTATGAATTACATGTACATTTTTTAAATTTTTTTGAGGCTAAAGTCATTTGGATCTGGATCTTCTCCCTAGTTGAGTAACACAATATAGTTCTTAGTAAGAGAAAGACACATTTTTATCAAACAAAAATTCATCAGAATTGATTGTAGTTTTTACTAATTATATAAGTGTATCCTGTATGGGAGAGAATCTAAACCCAAAGTTCATTGCAAGTACAATTTTTCAATAATTTAGTTCACACATATATCTATATATTCAATTAGTCTATAATCATTGCACGTGACTTGTACATGATTGCAAGCTCTTTTTAGTTACCCTGTATGTGTTTATAATTTTATGTATAGGATGGCCAACAAATTGAACAATGCAGAGAAGAAAAGGATCCATTAATCTCTTTCCCACGACTCCCTGCCATGAAGCGAATTGCTTGCCAGGTAAAGTTATAATTAAATTAAAATTTACTTTTAAAATTGTAAGAAGTTATTTAACCATGATTTGACTCTGATTTCTATATTTGCATTCAAAAACTCACCCATAAAGTATACCAAAAATTATTAAATGGTCCGAAATCATATACTCCTGACCAATCTTCATATGACATGTTATTAACTTTTTCATAAATTGAAAAATGTAGTTGTGTGGTGTCACAGAGAGACTGGCTGGACCATATAGTCCCAGACAATGTATTCTCTAAAGCATACAATCATATACTCCCTCCGTCCCAAAATAAGTGTTGCATTTGGAAAAAAAAATTGTCCCAAAATAAGTGTCGCATTTGGCTTTTCAATGTAATATTAATTACTTTTTTTCACTAATATCCCTAATAAGTGTCACTTTAGCTTTTCAATACAATATTAATAATAAGATTAGTATTGTAAAATTACTTCTCTCTTTCTTCTATTTAATGGCTTTTTTTTTTGTCTGTCTAAAAAAAACTTAGGACTACACTTGTTTTGGGATGGAGGGAGTAATATAATAAATAATAAATGTTTCACAAATCATCAAGATACCAATACCTGAAAATAAAACATCAATATGGTAACAATTCTCAATATTGGCATTACTAACACAATAAACAGTTACATACTTAAAGACTCGAACTTGAGACCACTGGTTAAGCCGGTAAAAACTGAATAGTAACAATTTGTTGCAGATGATATGCACGGCTCGTGGCGAGCAATACGCGCATCAAACAACGATGTTGATACTTGAACAGCTGAGAGACTATTCCTGGGATGCAAAACCAGTGATAGTTCTAGCAGCTTTTGCTCTGGAGTATGGCAAGTTTTGGCAACTTGCCCCTACCCCACGTGACAAACTTGGGAAATCATTGGCAGAGTTGAACGGACTCCAAAGCATCATGGAGAACATACAGCACCTAGCTAACTTCAACAGTTTGGTGCAGAAGGTCATGCAAGTGGTTAAATGCATCACTGATTGGAAGAAGATGATTACTGCAGAGTATAATGTAAAGGATGTGCCTTCTTTGACAGACACTTTGCATGAGATTCCTGTTCTTGCATACTGGACAATCAGCACCTTGGTCACTTGTACCAGCCACATTGATTTCTTGGGTGATAAGTAAGCTTGATTGATTAACTCATCTTGTTGAGCAACATCCTATTTTATTCACACCATTCTTCATAAAATTTGAATACTCTTGTGTTACTAAGTAGCATAATAATGTGATGCTATAAGAGAGACAACAATAACAAAAGCCTTATCCAATTAGGTGAAGTCAGTTACATAAATCATATAACATCATTTGGCTCGGTTGAAGACCAAAACTTTAGAGATATTATTTATCATGAGATTGCTCTTAACAACTTCTTTTCGTGTCCTTTTGGTCTCTCTTCTTTTCATAACACTAAAAACCATGTAATCTGCTTTCCTCATTGGTGCTTCCAATAGTCTTCTTTGTGTATGTGTCAAAACCATCTTAACTGATTTCCTCAATTAGTGTCATTCATACCAATATCTTCTTTTATGCAACCCTCAATGATATAAGAGAGAAAGACACACAAAAAAAAATTAATGAGCCCTACACAAGCAATGGTGTGTACTACTTCATATTGTTTTTGTGTCTCTCTTGTAACATGTCATTGTCATGTTACTTATTAACATGAGAGGATCCAAATCTGCTCTCTATATTATAAAATTTTGTATAATGATTCATAGTTGCAATTGCTTGGATTCAGGGGTTACAGATACGACTTATCCAAATTTGACTATAAGCTTGACTTCATTCTCAAAAATTTCAAGGACCATCAGGACAAGTGCAGCACACAGATAGGTTAGTTACGTGTTTAGTGCTTTGCAAATCTTTTGTATGAATATTAGAAGTGTGTTTCTCTGAACTAGTGAAGGTGAAGAATTGAACTAAAATGGTGATAGGAGGTAAAGGTTCTCTGTGTTGATTGCAGGGCGAATAGAAGATTACTCGAAGCGCAAGGATATTATCACTTCCATTCAAACTGATACACAAATTGATATAGTAAAATTTTTGGAAGCTCTTATTATCCCCAGTGATTCCCAGGATTCAAGCTCATCATCAGTGTATAATGGTCTTACTGGACCACAGGTATATCAACTATAGTATAATCTTTATAAGTGTCCTATCTCTAGTACTACTATTTTTCCTTATGCTTAGTGTTATTAATCCAATGCACATTGACCATAAAACAAAGGGTTTAATCTTATAATTGTCCTAGTCTTGAGAAAAATAACATATCCATTGTTCATTATTATCTCCTTGACTCTTTTACAGGTTCGATTAGGAGAGTTTAAGAATAAGCATGTCTTATTGTTCATTTCGGGCCTTGACCACATTGAGAATGAGATTCAGCTTTTAAAATCAATCGATGTGAAATTGAAGGAAGATCCAAAGGAGCTAGAGGGTTACAGGAAAGAGGATTTCAAGATTTTGTGGATCCCTATAGTGAGTGTTTGGGATGAAGAGCAAAAGAAAAAGTTAGATTTTACTAAGGTTGAGTGGTATGTGGTGAAGGAATTCAATTTCCAAACAGGTATTGATCTGATCAAAGAGGTATTCAAGTACAATGGTAACCCCATTATCATGCTCATAAGCCCTGAGGGTAAAGTGGAAAACTCTGATGCAAAGCAGATTATTTCCACATGGGGGATTGATGGCTTCCCTTTCAGAACCTCTGATCACACCAGACTCACTCAGCAATGGAACTGGTTTTGGAATGAAATGATCACCCTCAGTCCAACAATAAGAGAATTGGTAAGTACTAAGCAGCACTACAGACTAATGCTTGTCCTGTTTGTTATTTACATAATTCATTGGTGATTGTTTTTCCTTTGTTGGATTCTTCCAAATAAACTACCACAGTAGTAATTGAACCAGTGAAAAGCATCCAAATAAGTACTTTATGTTAACCTGTCACAAAATGAAATCATGTTATCATGCATATTATCTATATGCCTAATTAAGAGTTAAATGTCTATGCACTATCAAGCTAAAAAAAATTACATGTCAACCAATCAGAAATCATGTCAGGTATACTTTTAAAATAGTTATCATAAAAATCAACAAACCTTACATACAATTTGTGATTAGACAACAGTGTAAAACCCTCTTATACTATTAGGGCATTTAAATTAAATTCTTTAATCAAATACAACTACTATGAGTGACTTGTTATTGTCTATGTATTAATGAACCTGCAGTGGTAGTTTCTTCTGCAATCTCAAAGGCTTGTGCTTGGGGTTTTCTTGCCATTATCTTTATTTTGTAATTGACTAGCACTTAAAATAAACCGATCTATACTTTTCATGTCCATAAATCAGATCAAAAGGGACTCTTACATCTTCATCTATGGAGGTACCAACTCCAAGTGGATCCAAGATTTCACCACAGCTCTGGAGAAATTGAAAAGGAATGAAACTCTTACCCTGGAGGAAACCACAATTGAGTCCTATTCATTGGGAAGGGACAACCCCAAGATTGTGCCGCGCTTCTGGATCACCATAGACAACTTGCTTGCTAGCAGAAAACCAACAAGAAAAGGTAGTAGTGAAGAAGTGCAACAAGACTCTACAATAAGAGAGATTCAGAAATTGTTGTTCCTGAAACAAGATCCACATGGATGGGCCATTCTCACCAAAGGGTCTCATGTGAAGCTTCTGGGTCATGGTGAGGCCATGCTTAGAACTGTCACAGACTTTGAGAGTTGGAAAGGGACATTGCACAATGAAGTGAGCTTTGATGTAGCATTCAAGGACTACTATGAGAAATGCAAGGTTAAAAGTGTTCCTCACAAATGTGAACATAGGGAATTTGCTAACTACCCCACTGATATTCTAGCTCACATACCATGTCCAAATAAGTGTGGACATGAAATGGAAGTGGCTTCTGTTAAGTACAAGTGTTGCCATGGTCATGAAACCGGTGACGTTGCCTAAGACAAATGCATGAAACAACTCATACATGCTCAGTGGTTTCACTTCATGCATGAGACTTCTTCAAGTTTGGTTTAAATTTTTGCTTGTCGATGGGCCAATATATTATTAGTAGAGAAATGTTAAAGACACTCTCTCTGACACTCTCTTTCTAAGACACTATCTGTGATTGGTTGAAATTTATTAAAAATCACCAACCAATCATAAAGAGAGTCTTAGAAAGAGAGTGCCAAAAAAATGTCGTTAGCATTCCTCATTATTAGTATATATTGATTTTTATGCATTTTGTCTTAGGTGAGTATTATATTGAGTGAATTGATTTTGAAAGAATAACTGGTTCTGTGCACTCTGCTTGATTGTGCAGAATCATATTCAATCCCTACCTGCTCCCCAAGCTTTTGGTTCAGTTAAATATATTTGTGACTCTGTTCCTTTATACAGTTAACAATTTGGCTCGTGCACTCGATCATTGTAACGAAATTTAAGTATTGTTGAAACAAAAAGTTCAAATTGACCAATGAAGTCATAGTATTTGATAGAAGTTTACGGTGTGATTTGTTTTATTTTTTTTATTTATTTACTTTTAGTTCATATTTTTTAATTGCAAAATCACTGCCTGTTTTTACCTTCTTTTTTTTCCTTCTTTTAACAATTTACAAAGGAAATGATAGAATTAACTAGATTTTGTTTTGAAAACATGTCTCAATCTCAATTTGAGGAATGATAAATTAGTCCCTAAAATTATAAGGGATGAACAATTTACTCCATAAAAATTACAAGAATATTATTTTAGTACCTGAAATTATTAAATAATTAGCTGGTGACGCGTGATGTGGACGGGTGGAATCTAATATTAATAATATATTAATATAGATCTAAATAATTTTCTCTAATATGAAATCTTTATCTCCTTTCATATTTTCTTCTTTTTTCTTTAAACGTTATATATGTCATTTTTCTTTTCAATTTATATGGGAAGAATGTGGCAGAATTTAGATTCAAATTGATGAATTTTTCACTCTTTTAAACATGTTTTTTTTTTCTGTTATAAGACGTTTTGCTTTTGGTACATCAAAAAACCAAATTCTGTACGGATTTTGGTGGAAACCTGGCTTTTTCTAAAAGAAAAAACAAACAGGCTATAAGATATGTCAAATCGACAATACTCAATTACTAATGGCAATTGGCAAAGGATGTCTTGATAAAGCTTTTGATAAACGGAGGGCTTATTTTTAAGGAAATATTTTCTAAAATAAATTAAACTAAATACACACTAACTTTTTCATAGTAGTTTTAAAACGATTTTATAACCGAATCCAAAAAAAAAAACCGATTTTGTAAGTATCAAAAAAAAAAATTACTCTGGTAAAGTATTTTAAAATAATTTACAGGAGAAAATTTACAAAACTTCTATCGACAAATAGAATTGTTTTTTATCCAACAAATAGAATTGTTAAAGCCAATTTTATTTTGTAAAAGATTCGTTTCGAACCATGAAAAACTGATGATATTTAGGTTAAAAGAACAAAAACTTATTAATAATGACCATCCAATTTCAACTGGAGAGAAATGTTATTTTAATGATTTCACTTTATAATAAAAATTACTAATGAAATCTTAATCCTAGCTCCATCTATGTTCGTAATTTTTCTCACGTTTTTTTTTATTTATTTATTTCTCTCAACTTCTTACATTGTGTACTTTGTTCTACTAAGTACTAACTATTAAGGCTTTAATTTTTTCCTCCTACCCTTTGTTAAAATGTACAGTGTAGAATATATTCTCTCCGATCCTTTATATAAGAAACAAATAACTAAATCGTTAAGACCAATAAAAATAGTTAAGTTAGTTAGTTATAATTAATAATATCATAAATTTTAATTTTATTCTAAAAGTATCATTTAAATTGATTGGTTTAAGTAGTGGTTACATTAATGATACTGCACCTCTACCAATAAGTGTAACTTCTATTGTTAATAGACCAATAAATGTATGAGAAATGAGTAGGTGTCTCGTTAATGGATTTCACAAGATGAAGGGTAAAAAAGAAAACTAGCAATTAATACATCTTAAAGTGAGTCTATATTTCTTATAATTAGGACCAAAAAAGAATAACACCCTTTTGTTTCTTATAAAAAGGACCGGAGTACTATATATGGCCATCTAACCCAAAGGGTTGACGCAGTGGTGTAAGGACTCGCTGCGTTCACGTGAAGGGAACGATCTATTGAGCGGGAAAATCCATGTTCGATTCTCTCTCTGTGCAAAATTTCCTTGGGCCAGCAGCAGTCACGCACCGCGAGCGAGATTAGTCTCTAACCCAGTAGGTTGGGGGACACCCGTAGTCTATGACCCAGGACAAAAAATAAATACTATATATGGCCATATGTACATTCTTAACTTCTTTTTTCCCATCATATTTCTTAATTGATTTAAGAATTGCTGCTTGTAATTATCTAACCATAATTTTCATGCCTATAATTTTAAAGAATGATAAACATTATTAAATTCGTATTCAACATCCAACATGTTTGATTCGGGTAGGCATTCTTGAGCTCCTTTAATCGAGGTCTAGTTCAAACTTTATGTATAGAAAAAACTCAAAAGAAAAATCTCGTGGATACTTATCACTTAAATAGTCAATGTTAGTTATTATTATTGAAATAATGACAATTAACTTTTTCTTCCCCGTTGAATTTTTATGTTTATAAACCTTGTTAATAGCTTTTACCGTCGGCAGCCTTTTGGTTATACATTGACAACTTTTATTGGCATGTACATTGGTTTGTGGCTTTATTAGCCATTCAAATGCCGGTTAGGATCCTTTTCATTTCTTTTTCTCTTCATTTCTTTTGTTACTAAACTTTTAACAAAATAAATATTAATTTTTATAAAATGTGAATGCAATTGATTCTGTTTTATTAATAATAATAATAATAATAATTGAAGGCTGTCTTTATTTGTTTGTCAACGGTCTAGTCATGTTTGCAGTATAAAAAGGACAGTTGATTGAGACTTCACACATCAATAAAATTTCTCTTTTTTCATCTTTTTTCTCTTTTCTTTATATTTTTTTTTTTTTAATTGTTTGTGAGATTCCAACATATTTTGACCTCAAGTGCACGAATCTAAATATATCATTGTATAAATCTTGGGAAACAAACTTAATTATTATGTCAATCATCTAAAATATATTATTCCTATTCTCTTCTTTCTAACAATATTTCTAACTTATTATGTCAATCGTCTAAAGTTTATGGTTATTGGTTAGAAACTCATTTTGATCATTCAAATAAAATTAAGCTATTATGGGTCTATTATTTGATTGATTATTGGTTATCTTTAATTTTCATTGACCTCAAAATCAATTAGAACATCCCGATAATTATAACGCAATGAAAACATAGAACCCTATGGTCATTGGTATGGACCTCGAAACCTCTAGCGTGAGGAAAAAACAACTTTACACTAAAAACATCAAAGAAAACGCCGAAGTTGGTCAACCTAGAAGAAAAGACTTAACGAAAATAAAGAACACAAAAAATTAGGTAAAGAGATGGAAGGTTGAGATTTAATTTCATTAAGCATATTTTTTACCTTAAGGTAAAATTATGTAGTTCATCTGTCTAGCGAGTTAAAAATTGAATAGTCTTTAATAAATTTATCTTGCATTCGGATAGAGAATTTTAGCAGTTCAAGAAAATTGAAATGCATGATATTTGAATTACTTGCAATTGAATTTCTTTCATTATTTAATACTTTGTTTGAATAAGGTAATTCAAACTTCTTGCATTTTAATTTGCTTGTTTTGATAGAATGATTCAATCTCTATCTAATGCAAAATTTCATTTTTAAATATTTCTGTATAAAATTAAAATTTTAATATTAAACTTTACCAAAAATAAACATATATTGGTCAATTTCTAAATATTTAATAATTCAAAAATAATTTTAATATTTAATAGTTCAAAAATAATATTAGACACTATTTTTCCTTTATAAAGTTACAAAATATTTTAATATTACAATACATATGAGCATTCACAATATGTTTAAAACACCTTTAAAACACCATTACTATTACTTGTGTAGCAAAAAAAGAAGCGGTTCAGATTTGCCCTAAAAAATCAACAATCCATAGCACATCGATCCATACACATTAATTGTTCACGTGTCAATCAATAATTAAAATATCAAGCATTTAATAGTCGTATTTTTCAACAACTACCTTTAAAAAAACAAAAATTCCAAAAAAAAAACAATACACACAACGGAATCATAATTCCATTGTGTAATACACTACAAAATTATGTTTTCGTTGCATATTGCACAACGGAATCATGATTATGTGGTGTATAATACAACAGAATCATGATTTCGTTGTGTGTATTGAGGGGTGGAAAAAATAATTACAATGAAAATATTATTTCATTGTATATTTTGCACAACGGACTCATATTTCTATCAAAAGGGCAATTTTTGAATAAAAAACATATCACCCACATGGGAGTGAGAATAGCAAAGCCCCTTTTAAAAAGGCATAAAGTCTATGATAAATAATAGTTCAGGCTTAGGTCTTAGCTTTATAAATAGGCTAGGCTTATTTATGTAAAGTCTGACATGTCCTGGCCTATTCTCATGCCTACTATTAATGACACTTTTGTATAGATCAGAGATAAAGGACGATCAAACTAAAAAATTTCAGGAACATATGCATCAAACAATTACAATATAGGTATGTAACATGTAAAAGTGGAGTTGAATGAAGATTTTTCATGTCACAATTTCAAAGGTATGAAACTTTAACTACTCCCTCTTCATAGCTTCTTCTTTTTGCTTCATTTTGCTAATCAATTATTGAGTATTAGTATCTATATGACAACCTCTTCATAATATTCTTGAGTATATTATATCTATATATAAACGCCAACAATCAGAAGTCAAGATAATTAAGTTAATAATATTAATAAAAAAAATATCAAAACTTATGCTGAAGTTGTCTTAATATTATTTTTGGGTAAAATATGTTTTTAGTCCATGTACTTTCGGTGAAACTTGATTTTAGTCCCCGAACTTCAACTTTGATCAATTTGATCCCCTAAACTTTACAAAAAAAATAGTCAATTTGGTCCCTGAACTTTACAAAAAGCAACGGTTTTCGTCCCTCTTCACGGTAAAAATTGTCTATAATGAGGGATGAAAATCACTGATTTTCCAGAGTTCAGGGACCAAATTGATCAAAGTTAAAGTACAGGACTAATACCATTTTTTATCAAAAGTACAGGGACTAAAAACATATTTTACCCATTATTTTTTGTCCATGTTGTTTTTCATATAAGATTTATTTTGTTTTTCTATTGACATCTATTTGGTAAAAATCACACACTTGTCTTTTTGCATACTTCCTTGACATACATGCAGAGAGATTGAAAGTTTTACTTCATTAATATTCTCTTTTTAAGGATCAATTAGCTATTGTATTCTTCCATTCTTTGTCTTTTTATTTGCTCAGTGTTTTTCTTCGCTTAATTAACATTTTTTCCCTCTCATTTTGCTATTGCAATTTGAAAGAACAAGAATATCTCTCAACATGTTTTACTTAAATAGTTTGCAACAATGACACTTTTGTACAAATAAGATATGAAAGTTCATCATCCAATAAATTTGACAAAGCATAGAAAGTGAGAATTGGCAACCAAACATCACATAACAACTAATCTTTGTGTTTTTTTTTTATTAATTCTAATTCTTTTGTTCTCTCTACATATGTAACTATATGCATTATTTTCTTTTCTTTTCATCTTATTTATATATTTTATAGGAAAAACTATGTTAAATAATACATAATTTACAACACTAATTAAATTCAATATATAAAAAATAATAATACTACTACTAAAAATAATAATAAATATTATTCTTTACAGCTAGTATTAAGCTAAACAGGTTTCTTTCAATTCATGTCACCCACAAAAGAAACACAAAAAGTTTATCTGAATTATACTATTCTCAAAAGGTTTTGATGCAATACAAGTTAAGATCAGATGTAACAGGGCTACTTAGATCTTGTAGCCAAGGCAACTAGAAAGTCTCTGTAGTAGTCACCAGATGGAATGGCTTCACATATAACATCAGCAAGTTCCTTCTCATACTTTTCTTTGAAAACCCTGCTAATCTCATCTATGTCTACCTCAGCCCTGCTTACCAATATTTGTGCCAAAATTCTTCTGTCCCTTGTTTCCCCTTTGATGCTTGTGTATAGTATCTGCCATTATTAATCCAAATTGCAACTTCTAAAACAATCATTTTCTTCCAAATCACCAAAAAATAAAATCTCTTCCTGAAGTATATTTATTGTTGAAGATTTGTAACAATAATTTAGGAACAAACAACTGCACCCTACCCTATGCCAGTTGGTTCTGTGAAGGAAAAAAAAGAAAAGAAATAAAAAATAAAAAGCTAAAATGGTTACCTTTGCATTATAGTGTGCTGGATTACAAATGCATTTCACAACCACCATTAGAGCTTTACCAAATTGGCCATATTTCCCCTTCTTGATAGACTGAAACACAGTGCATTGAAGACAAATTAAATTTCAAAATCCTTCAAATAATGACAATACACTGAATAGGGTAAGATGGGGAGAGGACTAGTAGCACATTCTTTTTATTGATACCTTTGCGTAGTCATGCCCATAAATGTGTTTATAACTAAAAAATGTTAGCTTCAGTTGGGGAATGCTCCTCTTGCTTAAAATTTCTAATACAACAGCTTCATCTACTGCTCCTAAGCTTCCCTCCCCAGTTTCATAGAGCCTCCTAGCATCACACTTGGATATATGATGGCTGACATCTGCTTGGTGGGCTTTGTGTGCTGCAGCCAATGCCACAATAATCTGAAAAATCAAATCCATTTCTTTAAATTTACAAATAATTTAAACCCCCTGATACGTTGTTGTAAACCAGGGGGATTTAGTTCAGTTGATTAAACAGTGTATGAGTTGTTGTAAACTTCCTTGTACCTGAGTTCGATTCCTATGGATCAAAAAATATTTACAAATAATTGACAATTCCCACACAAATCAATAGAGTGATTCCCAATAATATCTCACCTTTTGAAATGGGTGTGGAGGATCCAAATTGATAATATCTTGGTCCAAGTTCCTTCCAAACATTTTCTGGTAGGCCTGTGTGATGAGAAGAACATGACTTGATTTTCTACCCACAAAAATTTCCACAAGAGCCTTGAAATTGGTCTCATCTTGTTGGAGAGCTTCTCTAGCCACAACAGCATCCCTGTCATGTGGGTCAAGCATCCACCAGGACAAAGCATAACACTTCATGGAAGAAGAAGAAGAAAACTCATCTTCATATCTTTGAAGGTGACTTATCAAGTCTTCTCCATACACTGCCTTGAAGGTCTCCCTGAGTTGTTGTCTTTCAAGGTGGGTTAGGCAAGCCAGAGATGGGATCAGTTGACTCAAACCCCCCAAAGAATCATGAATTCTCTTGCAATCAAGTTCAAAATTGTGGCTTGTCATGGTAAGAATGTTGTTATCCATATGAGAAAAACAAATGGAATTAATGGTTTTTTTGGTTCAAGTAGATATATATGTATAGTCCACCAGCCATGTATTTGGACAAAAATTACTTGAAGGGTAAGGCAGGAATATTCCTACTTCTTGTTTTCTTTGTGCATTCCATGGAAAGAAAAAAAGGCAAACGGTGGACTCATCACTCACTAAATACTAATTGCTATATAGAGTTGGCTTCAAAGTTCAAAAAGTTGTAGAGCTAAGTGAAGTTTCTCTGCATTGAGTTGATGGTGATGTGTAACGCAGGTTGTACTTGTATGTGAAGTTTGTTTTGTAGCTGAATTTGTCATTGGTGTCCAAGTAGACTGAGTCCCACCACAAGACCTTTCCAGTGACTCTTTCATGAGTAGTTTCCCAACATCAACTAACTTACTATTCAATAAGAACAACCGCTTTTTAAGACTTTAGTAATGCAACTTTTTATGGGGTTATTTATTGTATGCTTATGGACACATAAAATGATTAAATACTTTTACATCTTATTTGACTTTTGTGTTTTTTATATAATAAATATATTTTTTCTAATAAAAAAATTGTTTTTAACTTTTTATCATGTATTTACATATCCATAAAAGAAAAATCTCTTTTATTAATTAAAAGCCATTTTTTTAATTAAGAATTACAAGTATCTTTTAAATGAGACAATTATATTTAAGTCAAAAATAGCTACACTAAGATGAAGCTAGTCATCTTAATATTTTATATATATATATATATACAAGACTCAAATCTAATATCTCACAGAAGGGAAATAAAGCATATTTCACCTGAACCAATTATCGGTTAATATTAATCTAATTCTTTTTAATGTTAATACTTGTTCTGAATAATTATTATTTAGAAGACAATTAAATTGACTTTAAAAAACTATAAAAAAAAAAAGTGTATGTTAATATTTAGGTAAAGGAAATGTTAAATTTTTGGGTAAAATATGTTTTTTGTCCTTCATTTTATCTAAATTTCTGTTTTTAATCCCTCATAAATTTTTTCTATGTTTTTAGTCCCTCAAAAATTGTTTTCTTTTGTTTTTAGTCCCTGACATTAATTTTAACTGTTAAGTGATGTCGTGATAAGCATAATTTGTGCTTGAAAATTTTTTGTTTAAGTTTCTAGCGGTTTTTAACCACTGCAAATTTTCTGGCAAACTAAAACGGTTAGAAATGTTACAAAAATAAAAAAATCAAAATCTCGAACACCAGATTATCTAAAATCTCAAGAAATGTTACAAAAGTAAACATTTTTTACTACTAAACAATTTATAGCGGTTAAAAGTCACTAAAATCTTAATTAGGAAATTTTCACACACACAGTTTATGTCTGTTATGCCATCACTTAACAGTTGAAATTAACATCAAGGACTAAAAAGAGAACAAAATAATTTATGAGGGACTAAAAACAGTAAAAAAAAATTGAGGGACCAAAAACATATTTTACGCAAATTATTATTTAGAAGACAATTAAATTGACTTTAAAAAAACTATAAAAAAAAAAAGTGTATGTTAATTTTTAGGTAAAGGAAACGTTAAATTTTTTCTTCCGGGGGAGGAGGGTAATTATAAACGTGTTACTAATTAATATTCTCTTTCAAACAAAAAGTAAAAACTAAAAATATTGATCTGATTTATCAGCAACCATATATCAACATAAATAGAAATTTATGGTTTATGACTCATTTCCACATAAAGGTGCTGTTCCTAAAGGAAATGACGGATCATGTTGGTTCAAAATGAATCCGCACTGCCTAGCAACTATTTCCATAGGGTGTACCTAATCTTTGGGCTAGCTTATGGTTTTTGGTTTTGCTACTGTTACTGTTACTCTGTTAGAGCATCGTTATCTGCATATCTTCACACGGTTCTTAAGAAGGACGATCCCATATTATATCACTACAAGAAATTAATGCAATAGTAACAAAAATTTTGTGGGTCCAGCCAAGCAATATAGAAACACAACAAGCAAATGTGAAATCTGAACGGTGCAAAGAAAAAGGAATGCAAAGTGCATTCGGTGCTTAAATGCAAGGTTGAAAAATTTTCAACCAATTTGCTGCAACTTTTCGGTGCCTTTGAAAACTTACCAAGCTAGCAAATTTCTCACGGTGAAATCCCTCTATAAATAGAGGAGGTGAAGAACAACAACAACAAGCAAGAAGCAAGAGTTCCTCACATTTAGAGAGAAAAAATTGTGAGAGAAAAATAGTGAGAGCCTTAGAGTTTCTAAGAGAGAAAATTAGTGAGCCATTTTGTGAGAAAGTTGTATCCACAAAATTGAAGATTATTGTATTTTGTATTCCCATTATTATTATAGTGGAGATTTAAGAGGTCTACGGGTCTCGTGGTTTTTCCTTACTCAAATTGAGAAGGTTTTTCACGCTAAAAATTTACCGTGTTATTATTCTACGTTTCCGCTAAGTGCCTATTTTGAGTTTACAGAGGAGGAAAATTATGATGGCATTTCCCAACAAATTTAGTGACAAAAAATGATTTTTTCGTCACTAATGCTAGTGTCACTAAAGTTTTACTGACGATTTTTTAAAAATTACATGTAAATTATTTCGTCATTAAAATTAATTATTTTTGTAGTGTATGTCGTTCGTCCGTTGGAATGCGCAATGGGATTGCCAGTTTGGAAGAACCAATCGTCCCTACGAACGAGTTCTTAAAGAATAAAAAATATTTTTCTTCCCTGCTTCAATGATCAAAGTCAACTTCTCCCCTTTTGGCTTTTTTTAGCTTTTGCAGAAGAGTGAATTTGGTGCATTTTCATTATGCTACCCCTTTTTATTACGGTACTCAAAGGATTAATTTGAGAGAGTAAAATTAAATTGAATAGTTGAAAGTATGAGTGAAATTTGAGAGTGCGTCACTGAGAGTGCATTTTTGAGATTGAATTTTTTATTTTAAAAAAAGGAAAAGTAATTTAAATGGAAAGGCATGAGTGAAATGACTATTGTTAAGACAATTTACAGTTTGCTATTCGTAGTTGTAAATTGAACGTTTCCGACATGAGGAAAATGCAAATTAAAATTTATTTTAAATATTTATTGTTATGTATTTTTTTTTAATTTTAAATTTATTGCAACCCAAAATTAATATAATGTCCTTCTTTTATTTTTAATTTATTAATTTTCGAATAAACAAATTATGCTTCAAGAATATATATTTTTTGGCATGTTTATTATTTCAAAATTAAATTACAAATCAATTATTATTTTAAAGTAAAAATATATAAATATAAAATTATAAAAATGTGGGATAACATGTGGGGTCCAATTTAAGTTCTTAGTGAATTCACCGTTGGAATAAAAAGTTGGTAGAATTCTTAAAGGTGATGTGGCAACATGGGACCCACCAAAAGTAACTTAAGAATCAATAAGGTGTGTTTGGGAACCCGTTTACATTGATGCAAACGGCCGTTTTCACTTTTCAAGACACCAAAATAGGAAGCGACAATTTGTTGCTTGTCCGTTGAACGGAAGTTTGAAGGTTTGCAACTGCAAACCAAACACACACTAAGTAGGATTGCCATTGTGGATACTCTTAGTCTTGTTATAGGTGCATAGAAGGCTGATAGTGATAATACATGCATGTACCATAAGGTTATTATTTTGGAATTAGGAGGGAAATTTTGTCCTTGGACTAAGTAATTGGATAATAAATTATAATCTTTTTTTTTTAAGACACCATAAGGTTCTTATTCTTCTCTATCCAAAATATCGAGTTCATTTTGTAGGGTGCAATGGTAGTAACACACTAATTGTGGATACGAGCAAGCACAGAGAGAGAGTCACAAAGAGAAGAATTTCCAAATTCTCCCTTCCCAAGTGGAAATTAAAATTCTCTTTAGTTTTCTGATTATAATTCTCAAAATTTTAAATTCTTCGTAATAAAGTATCCAGACAATGAATTTTCTTAAAAAAAAAATCCATTTTTATAGTGCATGATAATTGAAATATGATTTTTGTTTGGTGAATCTTTTACAAATTTGTTGGTTGATATTTTAATTTAAATTTTAAAAATTTTAATCTAGATCTTTTATTTTAATCTAACGGTTGAAATCAGTCAATAAGAAGACCATGTACTCATTAAAATTATCATGTTTTTGAGAAATAAAATTACGAGGATGAGAAGTAACTTTGATTCTCTCTATTTATATATATAAAAGGAATGTCCAAAAGAATTACTCTTCATCATCATCATTCATTTTCTTAAATCTAAATGTTAAGATTGATCACTCTTTAAAATTAATAGATTTTAATAAAATAAATTGTGAAAATGAGAAGTATCTCTTTAACTTGGGAGCATGAACAAGTATCCCACCACACAACTTGTTGAAATAGCTCATGCCCTTGAATATTCTGGCTATGATTTCATATGGGTGATTATGAAAATTAATGATGATGGGTGCAGGGGTTTTATGGAGGAATTTGAGAAAAGGGTAAAAGCAAGCAACAAAGGTTACTAGAGCGTCCTGCAGAGCAATTTACAATGAGAAGTTGCTGGTGGAAGTGCTGAGAATTGGAGTGT
This sequence comes from Pueraria montana var. lobata, assembly GCA_026413185.1. Lineage (NCBI taxonomy): Eukaryota > Viridiplantae > Streptophyta > Magnoliopsida > Fabales > Fabaceae > Pueraria > Pueraria montana. Next base: position 11,812,962 of record CM048655.1, read on the forward strand.
CAGTTGGAGCAAAAGAATGCAGAAGTTTCGGTGAGTTTGGTAGTGCGTTAGTGAAGAGTTTGTGGAAATGAAGAGAAGAGTCAAAGTGCTTAGTTATGTTGCAAAGAAAGCAATACAGGTTGGTGGGTCTTCTTACAACAATTTGAAAGATCTAATTCAGGAGCTAAAAACTTTTATTTTTCACTTATATGTTACTCAAATTGTCTATTACCGTACAATGTGTGATTTTACCTTCACACTTACACTCTAACATAATTCATCATAGATCAGTTCAGCAATACTTACACCTTTAGAAAGTCTGTTAACTTGAAGACACAAATGAAAGCTGAGGATTTTTCTGTCTTTTTATAAAAGAAAAAAGAAATCATTCTTAAGAACAAGAGTTAGATGAGGAATTCCATTTTATTGATAATTAACTGTGCACAACATATATATAAACGACTAAACTAATTAATACATGTTTTTTAATTCATATCCACTTTGACTTTATTAAGAAGGACTGGAGTCAACAAATGGATGTAATTAATTAAGGACATTTATGTTTTCCACCACGAGTAGTCTGTTTGTCATAGCATGGACACTCTTCATAGTGACCGGAGGTACCTGAAGGCACACAATGGCATCGTTGACAACATGTTCCACATGCTCTTTTACATAAATTTGGCCTTGACGATAATCCACATCTCCGATTACATTCAGCATCACAATCTACATTACATTAAAATAATGCACTCACTTCAAATAATAATCTCAAATTAAGAAAAAAAACATATTTGATTGTTCAAAAAAAGTTTGCAGTTGAGACACGACGGAATGAAATAAATCTTAGATTAGTCCTTCAGATTATATGCGTCAAATATATTTTTTAGATTTTAAGTTGAATTCTAACTTTATAAAATAACATTAGGATAAAGTGGCAATGAAGAATAAAGTAAAAAGAATTCGGGCCTTAATATCTATGTGTTTTTTATATAAAATTATTTACACTATCAATTAATATAAAATCATGATAAGTAATTTTAAGATAGTTACCAGAGGTTTACAATAACTCACGCATCCTGCTCAACCAACTGAGCTAGGTAAATAGTTATTATAAAAATAAACAAACTTATTTTATAACAGTGCATAAATTATTTTCTCAAAAAATTAAAATGAATAAAATATTATAAACTGAGAGACTAATAAAAAGTTTGTAAATTTTCATTTATTAAAATATCCAGTCTATACAATATCAAAGATTAACTTGGCAGTTTACTATAGGAATTTGTACCGATATTTGCCGGGGAAGAGCTGGAACTCAGTTCCTTCACCATGGTCCTGGTTACCTAATATTTAAAGAAAAACACATCAACAATTCATTTTGATGGTTGATCAGGGGAAAAATAAAAGATTGTGGCCAACACAATTTAAACATATAGTAACAAAAAAACATATAATTAGGATTTGTACGTAACAAAAAAAAAACATAACATAAATTAACAAAAACTGATAAGTTACCATTGTATTTGATTCCACAAGATTTAGAATGACTAGAAAAATGAGGATTGAAGCTAGCAGAGCCTTGGAGATGGCCATGGCTTGAAAGGTGTGTGTTTTGTTTCTTTCACTAGATCAAAAGGCTTTAGGACCTATGGTCGTGAAGAGAGAAATGTTGTTGCATTTATAGCCAACATGGAAGCATTCAATTTAATTAAAGAGAGGAATATTGTTAACTGTTGCATTTATAGCCCTCATAAAAAAAATTATTTAATTAAAGAGGTCACATTTTTTATTATTAAAGTTGGAGATGGGAAGTGTGTGAGAGATTCGGAAAATAATAAAAGATTGTGTATTTTTAAAAAAAGTATTTGTGTATATTTTTTTTAAAGCAGTATTTGTGTATTTATAAAAAAAATGTAAGTGTGGAATGTTATATTTTTGTGAAAACAGGTGTCCATTTATCAAAGACAAAGATGTAAATACGGAAGGTTATATTATTTGTAAAATTATAATTATTTATGAAAACTGCTTTATACTGTCAATATATGACTATTAAACTTTTATAATAAGAGAAAATGTTGTGTTTTTTTCCAAAAGATGCAAGTATGAAGGTTGTGTTTTTTTTATAATAATATTTGTCTCTCGTTGAAGGATTGTTTTTCCTCATCAAAATGTATGAGGTGATTTATAGTCCATTTTGCTTACAAAAATCATTATAAGAATGAGAGAATCATTAGGATCTATCTAGTGGTGAGAGATTTGAATAGTCTACATGAAGTCTTAGGTTTTAATCTCAATGTGACCATTGTACATAAAAAAAATCATTATAATTATGAATTTTAAAATAATTATTATAAAAGTTAATAAATTTATCATACATGACAATTTGAAATAATGTAAAAAAACCTTTATATTATTAATGCATTTTAATTAAATTTCTTTATATATATATATATATATATAAAACACAAGTATTAATGTATTTCTTTTATCATTCAAAAAGTTAAAAAAAAAAAAAAGCAGTCAAAAAAAGTTGAAAAAGAAAAAGAAAAAAAGACAAGCAGGAGCTAACTCCTAACATGGATAGTGCGTTGGAATAATGACAATTAAAATGCTTTTTATTATTTCCTATCAAATTCAGACGTTTATTCATCTGTTACAACTCTTAAAGATTGTAAATTTATTTTTTCCGTTGACAACCTTTCATGTATACATTGGCAACGTTTTTCTTCCATTTACATATTGGTTTACGTTGGTTATTCAAATGGTTTTTAAAATATAATTAAAAGCAATTCTTTATTTCCCCCCCCCCCCCCCCCCCACCGAATTGATTTGGCTATGAGTGCATTATATATAGAATACGTAGCTTGACCCTGTGTTTGGATGGGGTGATTTAATGAGGTAATTCATTTTTTTGAAGAATTTAAAATTCTCTACGGTAAAATGAGTTGTTTGGATAAAAGAATTAAAAAGAAATTGAAATTTTAGAATTTTAACGAGGCATTTTAAACAACTAAATTAGTGGAATTTGAAATTCACTCAAAAAGGAAAAAATTTTAAATTACGCACTCTCGCGAGTCGCAACGCGACGCGACCCTAGCTCCCTCACTCACGCTCTGGCTCTCAATCTCTCGGAGCACACTCTCACACTAGTTCCCTCTCGAAGCATACTCTCTTTCTCTCTCGCTTTACTTGTTTTCACTCTCGCTCCGCTCTCTCTCTCGGAGAACGCTATGTTTCGCGCGGTTATTCATACCAGGTTCATCTCTAATCTCTGTGATCTGGTTTCGTTTTTGATTCGTTAATTTGTGTTTCATTCTTTATCTCGTCGTTTGAGTTCATTGATTTCATGGATCTAGGGTTTCATTTTGTGTTTGATTCTCGTTTCAAATTGGAATTTCACTTTGATTCTCATTAACTATGTGTTGTCATGCTGTGCTATAGTGCATCATTTTCTATTTTCACTGTTTGTATTCCTTTGTGTTGTATCAGTGTTGATGATATGTATATGTTTTTTTAAAAGCTTGTTTATGTTTTTCTTTAATTGAAAACATTGCAGATACAATTATATATGTTATGATGTTTTTTTTTTTTTTTGTTATAGATTGATTTGTGTGTTAGACATGAAAGAGTATTTGTATGAAAGAGATTGAAAAATTGGGTCTCAGATAAATCTCTTTTTACTAGCTGAATGGCTGAAGAAAAATATATAAATGTAATATAGTTTCAGTTAGTCATTAGATGTTAACACTTGAATTTTAAGTTTGTATTTTTACACGCATATGTGAGTCATGAAACAGTGCTTAAGAAGGATACTAGTGGTAGGGTGGTAGCATGTGATTTTGAATATTTGAGCTCTGTTTTGAACTCTTCATGAATGGATAGATGTTCAAACAAATTGTTATTTATATGAGAGGAGAAATCACTAATCCACTTTGTATGTTATAATCTGCATATTGATAATATAGGGACAAATGTAGCAAGAGAAAATGAAGAAAATCCATCCTTGCAGTGCAAGCATGACACTATTTTCAATGAGGAGATTGGGATATACTGCAGATGGTGTGGTTGGATTGCCACTGAAAACCCCACAATTTGATGGGGTTCTGTTTAATGATTCTGGTGATGACTCAGAGGCAGTTTGGTATCACAATGAAGGCACGGTTTGGGATCTTATTCCTGACATAAAACAAAGCTTGAATCCTCACCAACAAGAAGGGTTTGAGTTTATTTGGACAAATTTGGCAGGAACCACTGACCTTGCCAAGTTGAAGAGGGTTGACCTGCATAGTGAAGGTGGGTGTATTATTTCTCATGCTCCTGGAACTGGAAAGACAAGGTTGACCATGGTGTTTCTTCAGACATATTTGCAATTGTTTCCAAAGTGTCTACCTATTATCATTGCTCCTGCCAACATATTGCTTGCTTGGGAAGATGCAAGTTGGGAACCTGTTTACAAAGGTAGCATTCTTCAGAAGAACCTACCCGGGTTGAGAGACTGTGTGCTGGTTTTGAAGCCAGACAGTTTGCAGCAAGAAACTCTGGACAATTTATGTTTGTTGCACAATTTAATATTTCTAGAATTTTTTAGTTTGATGGCTGAATTTTATTTCTTGTTCTCAGAATTGCTTGTATAAACCAGATAACTGTAGGAACAACTGTGGACAGCCAGTCAGCCAGCACCGTTAATGCAATTGTAAACCAAATTTATGAATGCAATTGTAAACCAAATTTATGGATTTTGAATATGTTTACATAGACTTAATAACCATAGATTACACAAATGTTTATGTAGCAGTAACTTATCAATATTGTTGTAAAAGTTATCAATATTTGTATTTTTAAATTATTAAATATTTAAAATGATTTTTGAATTAAATATTTAAAAATTAGATAATGTTTATTTTTGATAAATTTTAATATTGAAATTTCATCTTTTTAAATATATATTTAAAAATGAAATTTTGCATATGATGAAAATTGAATTGCCTTATCCAAACTAAGAATTTGAAATTTAAGAAATTTGAATTGATTTATCCAAACAAAGAATTTGGAAAATGAAGGAAATTAAAATCAAAGCATTTCAAATTTCTGGCATTTCAAATTCCGTGGAATTTTAAAATTCTCCATCCAAACACAAGGTCACCTCTTTAGTTGGTGAAAAAAGCTGGGAAGAGTCTAGAGATATGAAAAAAGCTTTTCTCCTCTTCCCAGCTTTTTATCTCTTTATTTTCTATTCTCCTTCAGGGCATTATTTTGTGAGATTTCAACAAGTTCAAACACAACATTGAGTAAACTTTGGGGAGCAAATCGAAAAGTCTACCTAGATTTACTTTTAAGACAGTGATTATTGTCACGACACAACGTTTCCTTCTTATTTTTAAGGCTAAATGTTACTTTTGATTCTTTATATTTTAGTATTTTTTTTATTTGGTACATTAAGTTTTAAATGTCTTATTTTGGTCCTTTGTATTTTTGAAAGGTTTCAATTTGGTCCTTTTTTTCAATTTTCCATTAGAAACTTCCGTTAAGTTTTAAATTTTAAAATAATTAATTTAACATAATGACGATTAAAAATTGCTACTATCTTTAAAATTACTACTACCTCTGGTCCTATATATAATAGTCAATTTGTCATCAATTTTAATTTTATTCTATGAATTAAATGATTTAAAAGGTGGTTATTTTTCAAAAGATAGTTTTTTCATCCAATGAGTGTATCTTGTTCTGTTAATAGCTCAATAAATGCATCCACTTTCATGATACCTCTGGTCCTTTATGTTTTAGTATTTTTTTTATTTGGTACATTAAGTTTTAAATATCTCATTTTGGTCCTTTATATTTTTTAAAGGTTTCATTTTGGTCCTTTTTTTTCAATTTTCCAATAGAAACTTCCGTTAAGTTTTAAATTTTAAAATAATTAATTTAACATAGTGACGACTAAAAACCACTACTATCTTTAAAATTACTACTACCTCCGGTCCTATATATAATAGTCAATTTGTCATCAATTTTAATTTTATTCCAAGACTACATATGAATTAAATGATTTAAATAATAGTCAATTTGTCATCAATTTTAATTTTATTCCAAGAATATGAATTAAATGGTTTAAAAGGTGATTACTGTTCAAAAGATAGTTTTTTCCAATGAGTGTATCTTGTTTTGTTGATAGCTCAATAAATGCATCCACTTTCATGGAAAAATAAGTCTATATCATTATTAGACCTTAATAAATTAGGAATAAAAAGGAAATTTAACAATAAATACACTTAAAAGTAGTCATATGTTTCTTATAATTAGGACCAATAAAATATTGCTTTTTGTTTCTTATATATAGGATCGAAGGTAGTATTTTTTATTCTTCTCATTCATAAAATCACATCGTTGAGCAAATTTATAATCTTCAAAAAAAAAAATTGATAAACGCCTCTGTCCCTGTTTAAAACCCTTCGTTGCTGTAAAATAATATCCTGCCCACCTCTCAATAAATATAGTATTTCCACATGTCCTCCACAGAATGAATAATCAGAACTTACCCCTTTATAGAATGCAATCCTTTGTTTCACATAGGGACGGAGGCAAATAGCAAATCCATATGTCAAATAGCACAAATAATCTACCTTCCTCTATATGGTTTGAAAATCTTAAGATCCATTTACAGCCATCTTGGGGAGGATTTTGGTGAAGCCAAAGAATGTTTCTCACACAAAAATTCTGAAGTTGGTGATTGAATTTCTGAAATTGGGTTTGAATATTAGGGATTTGGATATGAGTAAGGTATTTTTATAAATTAAAAATATTACAGTGACGGCTAAAAACTGTTACAATGTTAAACCAATTTTTTTACAGTTGGGTTATTTCTTGTGAAAATATTTTTACACACAGTGGCGGTTTTTAGCCGTTATTATGTTAAATTAATTATTTTAAAATTTAAAAGTTAACGGAACACTAACGTTTCTAACGAAAAATTGAAAAAATGATCAAAACGAAACCTTTCGAAAACATAAATGACCAAAATGAAACTTTTAAAACTTAATGTATCAAAACAAAAAAATACTAAAATATAAAGGATTAGTAACATTTAACCTATTTTTAACGGCTTTGTCCTCCTGTATTTCTAACATAGTGCAGCACGCATTGTCAGTAAAGCCAAATTGAGGAAAGGCAGGCACTGATACATGATAACTAACTTATCAGGTGAAGAAGAACCTTTTCTAGCCAGTAGGTCCACACAACAATTAAGGTCCACACAACAATTATCCTTTAAGAAAAATAAAATAAAACAACAAAAAATAAGAAAATCTAAAAATGAAAAAAAAGATAAAAATGATTAAAAAAATTAAAAAAAAATAAACTAATAACAGTAATAGCAATAACAATAACAAAAAAAAAAAAGAATTCATTATTTAAATATTTTTTATTTTATTTTCATTACTTCTTTTTACTTCTAAGATAATTTGGCCAATAAACATAATCTCTTCTTAAGCTCATAACCTGATATAAAGATGAGAAAAAAGATTATGCATTAATAGTGTAAAATAATTTTACACAGACATTCAATCACAATCACCATGTATGAATTGTTCTATACTGTCAATGCATCACAATTAAACTATATAAAAATAATGAGAAAAGATAACAAAAGAAAAAAATATATAATAGAAGAAAGAAATGAAATATTACATATATTTATAGACACTTCATTTTTTATATTTTAAAATATTTTTTTATAAATTATTTTTCAAACAATAGTAAAAATAAAAAAATTGAATATATGTTTAAAAATAAAAAATAATATATCTTAAAATGAAAAAAGATGAGGAATTTAACTTTATTAATAAAAATAAAAAATAATATTTCTTAAAACAAACAAAAATATGAGTTAAACGTTCAATCAAACTAATTCACACATTTAATTCATATTTCTTTTAACTTTATCTAGAAGGACTAGAGTTAACATATGCATATGTAATTTCTTAATGGCATTTGTGTTCTCCAGTGGGTGGTCATATTCGCATAGCATAGACACTCTTCATAGTGACTGACGGTACACAATTGCACCATTGATAACACGTTCCACATGCACTATAAATAATTTTACCTATAACGTCATTAAGAATATCGACAATTTGTATTGTTGACAGTAATGAAAAATATATTATATTCAAAATATTACTGTCCCTCTTTAAAATATTCCATCCAAACAAACCATGATATAATTTTAACCAAAGACAATTTTTGTCATCACTCATCAAAGCCCAATATATTACTCAATAAATTCCCCCCTCAATCCCCCCTAAAAACGAGAAGCAATAGGATCATGAATTCGCGTACCAACAAAAAAGGGCCACAAAAGACGTTGTACTAATGATCAAGTCTTGCTACAAAATAGTAAGGTCCCTAAACATTTGAAAAGGCTTTGTGTGCTAGAAAGCCTCCACATATAAGTAGAACTTCTCACAGCCTATATGGGCTAAGAAGACCAAGTCTACCACATAATATAAACTTTGTCCACACATGAACAAAAGATTAGAGCATAGTTTTATGTACAGCATTTTCACACCACTTGAGGCAGGCAATGCCTCAACAAAAGAACATTGTGTTGCGGACATTCTCCTGCAACGGAGGCAACTGAGGGACGGGAACAGCACCAGCACCACTCAGTCCACCATGGCTTGAAGATGTTTCAGACTTGTCCTCAAATTTCATGAACTGCCCCAACTGAGTGGCAGCCAAGTGTGCATAGCATATTGGAGCAACTGCAAAGAGGAAGATAATATTATATAGCTAAGTTTCAATCATGAATAATAATAATTAGGTCATAACAATACCCATCTATCGGAATAAATAATGTACAAAATTTATTACCAACAGAAATGGCAGTAGTGCTCCTCTGATACCTGTCATATTCACAATCAATTTATATTGTTTAGAATCAACTTTTTAAAACAAGTCTAATGCAAATCAATCAAATAGGTCCAAATTTCCACTTACACATATGATAAGGAATGGACAAGCTCCTGCAGCTGATCCGGAGAGAAACCAACCTCATCAAGCAGCACATGATAATGGGTGGGCCTACTAGTTCCCTGGGCACCACAATTAGAGGGAGAATAAAAAATAGAATGTTAATATAAGTTATTAAACAACATTTTCCCATACATAACTAGGTCTACCTACATTTAATTGAATTAATAGGTTATAAATACATTTGGAAAGAGGAATCAAAGATAGCCTTCCATGTCTGTTAGAATCAATCTTAACAACCAAATTGGCATTAAGTAGTCCAAGTCCAACAGCTATATAAACAACAACACCCCGGTAATTGAGGCAGGTGAAGTGGGACATTTTCCAACACTACCTCAACAAATGCCTGCAAGACCAGGCAATATATGGCAGAAACTACAGAAAAACCAAAAATGGGCCTTTGATACCATATGAGCTTCTATCTCAACCAGATATGGGAATTTCCAACATTGTACATACCACTTGATTATATCAAAATCAAATGTAAAAATAGAGGTCATTCTGGGGGGGGGGGGGGGGGGGGGACAACGATTACAAACTTCCAATTCAACATCAACAAAAAAATTGAGTTCAACTATAAATACGTACCAAGATGTATGGTAAAAGCCAGACACAACTTGGACTACGACAGAAATAATACTGCACACAACTCACATCAAAGTAACAATGCAAATGAACCTTGACGTTGGAATAATTCCTCATTTTACTGAAAGAATGGAGTAATGCAACCAACTACCATTTGATAGAAGATACTTCTACTGTCACTAGATTTCTCTATTCCGCACTACATCTTTAAATAGAAACTAGAATCAAAGTAAATATTAGCTTTGTCTATCAGACTATCAGCAATATGAAATCAGTTACAAACAAGCAGCAGAAGTAAAAATAAAAATATAGAGATGTCTATATGAAAAGACTTGCACATTTCAGACAAAGGTCCAGAATCATGCAACTTCAAAACTAGAAAAATAATACAGAGCCATATATATTAAAAAGCAGGGATACTCACTATCATTCCAGCATGTGCACATAGGTAGAAATCATAATTTCTGGGATGACAAATTTTATTGTCGATAACAGTTCCTGTAAAACAACAGGTTAATAAATAGGGAACAAATAGTTTCCAATTAAAAAATCTTACTGTAAAGGCCCAGAACACTTGCCAGGTGGGACATTGTCAGGAGAGCCAGGCTGGAAAAATCTGGTGTGGTGGTTCTTCTGAGCAACAATTACCACAAATTTTGGCTCCCAATTTTCATCGAGAAATTTGCAAGCCTAAAAATTTTAAAGATTAGTTCTCTAAGACTAAAATGATTAGTATTAAAAAAGCACAATTGACCAGCATCAGTACCTCAATGATTTGATCAAGTTCGATATTCAAAACTTGATTGAACTGCGACTCACTAACACCATCCCTACATTACATAGAAAACAGAAAAAACACTGTTCAGTCCTACATTACATGGAAAACAGAAAAAACACTGTTCAGTTGAATCAGAAATGAATAACATATTAACATTAAATCAATATATCTGAATGCTTCAACTACATACTTCAATCTGTAGAAAATTAATACAAGGTCAATATACAAGATAATATTATTTGAAATAGCAAAATACTTCAAGCCACATTGAACAATTTCACAATAATAATATATCACAAAAATCAAACATGGTTTATAAAACAACAAAAGCCTTATCCCACTAGGTGAAAACATGATTTACCACAAAACTTGAACATTTACACAGTTGTAACAACCAAAATGCAAAAACAAGAAAAATTAAGAGAAGAAATAATTAACAGAAGCTGCATTCTCAAAGAAGGAAAACATACCTGAATATGATTATATTTTCTGGTTTTCTCCTCCCAGAAGTTGTATAGAAATCAAGCAAAAGTTCCCTGCAATAGATGAAACCCATCAGTATAGACAGTCCTTATACATGGACCATCAGATAAAAAAAGTTGCCTATACAATTAATTCAACTGCAAATACTGTTTAGAACATTTGCTCTAACAATATAAAAAGAAAAAGCTAAACTATTCAGTAAATTCCTGAACTATTTGAGAATTTTTAATTAGGTCCCTAAACTGAAAAAATTGTAATTGGGTCCTTGATCTTGTAAATATTTTGTAAATGAGTCTTTGGTGTTAGTTTACAGCAGCTTGAAACTGCCAGAAAATGACAATTTTTAACCTTATGATGCCTTCATCTTCCTTTTCAGATACTTGCTTGAACAAATTATCTATCATTTCAACCTTCGCAGATTGGGTACGAACACATGCCCTATACTTTGATATCAGAGGCCAGTGTCTAGAACTGACAACCTGCATGTGCATATTTACACATTAGACATGCAGGTTAAAACTAAACCAATATACCTTCATCCAGAAAATTTGGAAACACTGTTCATAGAAAACACAAGACCAACTATCATTTACCGCAGCGATTGAAGGAATGTCAGTCTGCCCAGGTGAGCCATGTGACACATCCATGCCCAGAATGAGGGTTGGAGCTTTGGAAACAACAGGAAGAGAAGGAGAATGTTCAACACCTAACAATGAATTCAATCCACCAAGCTGCATAACAATAAACGAATTCAGTGGGGAAAAAACACCCTCATAATGAATCAACTAAGCAATAAAAATCAAGCCTTGGAATAGTAAGAAGGGAAGGGCATGAAGGTGTTCACAGGTTTTTAAGATGGTTTACAGGCACATGCAGTAAAAATCAATCATACCAAGCCTTATATCTTAATAAGTGGGGAATGGGCATGAAGGTTTACATGCAAATGCTTGTATGAACATGTACTCTTTGTACAATATAACCAAAAAATTAAATATACCTTGGCATTGATCTTCAACATAACATTGGTCAGGTACTGATCATTGACCCTTGTAGGACACATACACTGATTAATGATTCCATAATCAGCAAGATTCTTCTTTTTCCATGGTCCTTCAATAACAAAAAGAAAATTTCTATCCAGGGCTCTTGAAAATTGCTGGGGCATAAAGATATAATCATACCGAAATCACTAACCATAAATATCACAATTTTTCCGATCAGGAAGCAAACAAAGAAGGAACTGAGGAGCCCCGGGAAGTTTAGATTGGATGGTTTCAAACATTTTCTCCACTCTAACCATAGGTGGGGCACGCCTAAACTGTGGATTCTCATCAAACACATCAAATGGTTGTTCTATACTCTGCAGAAATCAAAGAAAACAAAATGTCAGTCAGTACCCTTTCACACTTCACTAAAAATGCAGTTATAGAACTTACAATTCCTTTCATATCTCCAATTCTAATGAGGTCCCGTACAAGTCCTCGTACGTCACAGCGTGCAGAAAAGTTAGCAACAGCCCATCTTTCTACCTTTGACGGTTCCACGAATCTCTGAAGCATTCAAGATATTAGAACCTAAGCCAATATTTTTATTAAGTAGAAAATATTATAACTTCACAGGAAAGGGAATTGAATTAAATACCACTCTGCTGACATTCCATCTCCCATTCCTAGGATTGAGATCCTCACCATTGCCAAACTTCAACTATTGAAGAAGATTCAATAATCATTTTCAAACCATAATAGAAACTATTGATACTTCCAAACCTCAAAGAAAAGATGATTGTTTTAATATACAAAAAGATTCATAAACACAATGGTTTAAATATATATGTACCCTTGGTGCAGGCAAGACCCGACCCTCCACTTCAGTGAAACCAGTGCTTATAGAAATTCCACAATTACGAAGCATAGGTTCAGCACCATAGTTGCTAGTTCTCAGTGCCTTCAGCAAAAATTAATAATAAGATTCCTTATCCAAGACATATGAATTAAAATTATATCACTCAAAATGTAGCAAAACATCCTTTACATCAGACAAAATTTTCATCCTCTCTTGTGGCTTCTGCCTGGACTTCTCCACTAATGAAGCTCTTTGAAGCGTGGACAGGGCTTTTGTATATCGTTGCAATGATACCAATTCACAAAGCTAAAAGAACCAAGAAAAAAAGAAAGAAAAGTAATAGTTAATAACCAAATATGTAGCTAAGATCAATCTGTACCCGAATTAATGCAAACAAATGCAGTATATAAAACAAAAAGAAAACCCTTAATTTACCTCAATGGGGAAAAATGTTGGCCGTTTAGGCTTGCCAACATTGATACATGGAAGGTCGGAAGAGTATCGGAGATCTATCTTACGAACATTAACAAAATAATCATATACAGTGATTTCCTCATTACCATCTTCACCATCCCCTCCACCTTTACCTTTCAAAGTAAAACTGCAAAATGCACACCATCAAAAACCTCAACACATCACCTAAAGAACAACTCTACAATTACAATACAGCAAATACACAAGGTAAGAAATTAACAACATGTAAACAGAGAAAATAAGTACGTTTGCTCTCTGCATGGGAGTTCACTGAGCCCAGTAATTTTGAATTCTTGATTGGATGGGCTAGTTTTAATCCTCAGATTTTTTAGGGTCCTTTTGGCCTGTTAAAGGGGGAAAAAACATCAGATTTGAGCTTTATAATATCAATTAAGGGTAATGAAAAGGTATTCAGAAAACTTGTTCACCTTAGCCCAGTCAAGTTGAAAAGGATCTCTCACATTTTGATTGGAAATTAAGAAATCCACCACAGGCCCAGGAGTAATTATCATGGTAGTTGAGACATCTAAACAAATTAGAGATCGCAAGAATTAGACAAAACATATTTGACTTGGGAAGATTGCACAGGCAACAGATTTAACCTATGTTAAGAGACAGGCCACTCTGTGTAGTTCTAAAACTTGAATGGAATCCTCTACAGCCTAGGACACCACCTCCTACATCAGCAAAATTATTTGGATCATTGTGGAAAAAAGATTGGCGTACAAGTAAGCAGCCTCTGCAATAAACAATGTACAGTTAAACTCATGTTAAAAAAATATTAAACAGTTAACCACATGCTAAGAAAAAGAAAGCACTGTTTACTCACTGCTTAGCAGCATGCTGCCTCAAAATGATATCAAGAACTCTAATGGCTTCTTGAAAATTCTCTGTCTCTTGCCCACGTAAGGCACTGGCGATGGCCTGCATTGGAATTTTTGCAGCAAAGCTTATCGCTACTTTGAATGACTTCGAACGGTAAGGACGTCGCATCCGCTTTCTGTCACCCTCATTGTCCCCATTACCATCAGGGCTGCAATTGCCATTATTCCTAGAAAACAAAAAATAAATAAAAGGCTATGCTGTTGAAACAATAGTACGAAAACCAATTTGGAGGGCCAAAACAACAACTACATGCTCTAATCATTTCTACCTGTTAGAGGTGACATCCTCAAGAACAACTTCAAACTCAAGCTTGTTTTGAGGAAGAGAGCCAACAGTAAACAGACTTTTCTCCCCATCATATGCAAAGTCCTTACCATTTAAGTCAGAATGATATGTCTCCTGCACCCTGTCCATTATCTTCCTCCCTACACCCTTACCTTCTACAGGGCGTCCATCTTCATAAGAAAAAGCCACCTGTTTGCATATCAAGTGAACTGATAATGTTAGCATCAACTTTATATGACAAGCTTAAACAAAAACACATACATAATTACTAAACCAAAAATTACATGAAGGACATACACTATAATGGAAGAAATGCCCATCATTTTTAGCAACATTAACTTTGAAGTGATTGGTTAGTAGTTGTATTTTATTTCCTTTCGATCCCAGACCACATCTGGCTATTGGAAGTCGGGAAGCCTTTTTCTTAACAGGTTCAGCAGGGGTACAGACCACCTCCTCTGCTTTGAGAGGTACAACATCAGAGGGAACAACAGGAGGTGGTGGTGGCAGTGACTCCTCCTTCCCATTTCCATCTGGCTCAAATGAATCCATAGCCTGTATATACAAAGTTAGGGATATAAGGTAAAGCAGGGGATCACATTACCCAAAAAAGAAAATTATGAAGATTACAAAAAGTTTAAGGATGCATCTGGTACAAGGGAAATTTTTAGTCTCCCGGGAGTCTGAAGTTGGAAATGTTTGTTCCCCATTTTTGGTTTTTTTTTAAAAAATAACATTCCCAAAGAAAATGTTTCCCGTGTACCAAAGGTCCACTAAAGGTATATATGGTCAAAATATGATACAGCTAAAAATAAAATAACCACCACTGAAAATCACCAGGACCATACCAATATACAAAACTGATGTGAAAAGTAGAAAAGATAACTATCATCAAAATGCTGCCATAACAAGTTTTCCACACATAAACTAGGAAAGAATTAAACCGAATTAACACTCAAATAATAAAGTAAAATTGGTATGCATTCAACGCTAATAACACACTTGAGCAAGGTTTTAATGAACGGCCCACAGCCGCAATTGCTACAGAAACATCAAGGTTTTGGAAGCCTACAACCACAATTGCAGCCACATCTACAGCATTTGTCTAAATTTTCAACAAAATAAAAGATTGTTTTGTCACAACCACAATTTAAAACCGTGCACTTGAGAACCATATTGTCACTGAAGAGTGTCATCCAAAAATCAAAATGTACTACTTTTGGTGAACATGAATACCTAAAATGACACTAAACCAAAACAAGGAAAGAGCTAAAAGGCTGCGACAAAATGTTAAGTTAATTATTAAATTACTAATTTCATACCAAAAACAAATAAAAACAAGAGCTAAGCTTCAAGTTGATAAATTACACAAATAAATTGCAAAAAATGTTACTTAAAATGCAGCAAAGGTTACTTAAATGCATATACGCAATAGCTTTAAAACATGGCCAACCCTTGTAGCAAAATGACAGACTAAAATGCGTACCATTCTCTAACATAGATAACAATAAAGAAAAAATACGTGCATTCAAACCACCATGAGTAAAAGCAGCATCCAGAAGTTAAATCTAACCCATCAACACAAATTCTAAAGACATGCATTGCAGAAATTAGGGTTTTCCGCTTACCAAAAAAATTATTAAAAAAAAAAAAAAGAGTCCTAAAATGCTATAAATAACAACCTCAACAACGCAAAGTGTAGCCCAAAACAGTGAACAAAAACATCAGAAAAGCCCATTTCTGAAACGAAATGTGGTTTGAAGCCAAGGCAAAATCCTTTTTCCTTCAAAATAAACAGTCAAAAAAGTAAGATCCAAGTCCAACACATGCAACAGATAAACAACTTCAAAAAATAAAAATAAAAACCGAAAAATAACCCAAAAAAAAAAAAAAGCACTACCATATTTCAACTTGAGAAAAAAAAACATAAGGCAACCATTTTCACGAAGCTAAAAAATCGGAACCCAGAACAGCAATGTAGCATTACAATTACAATTACAACACCAGAGATACTCACAAGCCAAAACAAACTAAAAGCCACAAAAATAAACGGTTTAATTTCATAAAATAGAAAAGGAAAAATGGATAAACTAAGTGAACTTGACCTGAAGTGGCTGAAGTGAGAACAAAACGAAACCCTAATTAACTCCTTCAAAACCCAGAGAAGAGAGAAAACGAAAACTCAAACTCAGACTGAGTGAGAGAGCGAGAAGGTTCAAAACGAAAATGGGTAAGTGTATGTGGTTAGGTGTCAACGCTCTCTTTAAATTCTCTGATGTCATCGCCTCTCTCTTGTGACTCGTCAACATAGCGGTTATTCCCTGCGGTACGGTTCCGTGCGGTGCGTGCGGTGAGTTAGCGTGGGGACCGTTGATTTGGGTTTGTGGATTTTGCACGGAGGGGTGGGATTGGGTGCGGTGAACTCGAAGGTCGAAACGCACGCATGGCGAGTGAGTGGAGCATGTCACTGACCTCGTGGGAAGTGGATTCGGTGCGTTCACGCAATCACGCAGTCGCACATCGGCACCGTTAAACAATGATCCAACGGTTGAAATTTTGGAGGTATATTTTAAGTCTGACTTATGAGTTTAAGTATGATCCGTCTGATGAGATCAGAGGATCACAATTAGCTGACTGCGTGAATGCAGATAAATTCTGACCGCAGAGAATCCGGATCCGTGCTTCGGGTTTCGGGGCTGGTGCGTTATGGGGTTCTGTGTTTTCTGTTTTGACGTTTTGGGCTTTAGAAACAGAAACTGCGGAATTAACGGACCATTCCAATATCTGGTTAATTCTTGGAATAAGGGTATGTTTGGGAAGTAATTAAGTAAGTTGTTCAAAAAAAGATACTTTCATATTATTTTTGTTTTTTACTTTTGAATGTGTGTGTGTTTTTTTTTTTTATTGAACGTAGGTTCAAACAGTTAATTAAACACATATTAAGTACTCCTTCCGTTTCTTTTTAAGTGTCAAAATTTTGAAAAAATTTTGTTTCTATTTATCTGTTGTTTGCAAAGTTCAAGATCATATTAATTATTCTTTTATCAATTATACAATTACTTTTCTCCTAATCTTTAATGAATTTACACATGTATTTATTGTAGAGTATAAATAAAAAGAGGGCAAAATAGTAAATTTCATAATTACTTTATTAGAATCAGGAAAATTTAATGCATTCCTTGGTTTCTACAAATAAATCTTAAACGACAGATAAAAAGAAACAGAGGGAGTATTTGATTTTAAGTTCATGTGGGTTATAAAACACGTTCTAATATATTTATAGCATGTTTGGATTTCCGGTGAGAGGATCCAAAAGTACGTTTGAGGGTAAAGTCATTTTGGAATTATGTTTGGTTACCCCTCAAAAATATATTTGAGAGTAAATATTAAGACTTATACTTTTGCAAACTTAAGTTTAATCCAAACTTAAGTTTGCAAACTTTAACTCAAACATGCACTTATTTTGCACAAGTGAAATGTGTCTGAAGCATATGAATCAAACACACCTTAAGTCCTAATAAGTGTTACCAATAAAATTCAATGGATATTTTCGAATGTTTTAAAATTTTAAAAGAGAAGTATTAGAGTGTGTTTGGAGAGTGCAAATCCTCTATAATAAAATGGTGTAGTATTTGATGTAATTACTAAATTATTAGTAAATATAACACTTAAATTATAGACCTAACCACACTAAATTTCTTTTATACTACATAAACACATTTATTCCATCTCATTTACTACTTTTTTTAGGTGAGAGACAATAATTTGAATTTGAGGGTAACAGTTACGAACCAAATTTCTTTTATAGGCATAAACACATTTATTCTATCTCATTTACTTCTTTTAGGTGAGAGACAACAATTTGAATTTGAGAGTGACAGAGAGGAACCATTTGAGTCCAAGAAGTTTGGTTGTGACAAAAGCAAAGGGAATCAAAATACTACTAAAAGAGTAGGGATTCATGATTACCTAAATTAATCAGGGTCTAAATGATTTTTAGATATCAAAACGAAACGTTTCACCCTAACCGAATCACTCATAGTCGTCCAATCCACAATTATGGGAAACTCTTCATCACTTATTCTACTTTGTTATTTTGTTTTACTAGGTAAGAAAAAGAATATATACTTTCTTGATAACTCTTCTTTCACACCGAGAACGTTGCATGCACAATGGACAATGAAGTTTCTTCCATCAATGATAATTTTTAATAAACTTTTTTAACTAATAAAATACATGAAATAGAATAAGAGTTTAATGGTGATGCACTGACAGTGTAAACAACCCACCGTGTATGGTAAGTTTGTTAAGTTTTACAAAATTATCTTAAAAGTCATACAAACGGTGATATGTGATTGGATGACTGTGTAAAATTATTTTACACTGTCAGTGCATGGTTCTTTTTCTCATAGAATAAATGTGAGTGTGTATAAAAAATAGATTTAATATGGTCAAGTATATATTTTAAGTCTTTTTTTAAAATAAAAAAAGGTACATATTTTAAGTGTTATACTAACCAATAATTTGGTTAGTGCACAAAATACTGTACAATTTTATTATAGAGGATCTTATCGCGTGTTTGAATTATTGTTTGAAACATGAATTGTTGTTTGAAGCACCTCAGACAAACATTCACATTTTTGTAAAAAAGAAACATAGAAGAAACTATAGGTGTCTTGGCTTGAAAGTTGGTTTACATTGAGGAAAACTAATTTCTAAACAAACATTGAGTAATACATTAACATTATTTAATACTTTCTTCATTACAAAATAATTGCCGTTTCAACATTTAAAAATTTTCATATTGACTAATATTTTCAATTTTCAATGAAATCTTAAAACTTTTATTTCAAATTTACCCCAATAAATTACATCAATATAATGATTTTTAAATATTGCATCTATCAATTGTTCAAGCACCGTCATTAATCACCCAATAGTTACAAGTAATACATTTATAGAGAATAAAGATATTTTAATAAAATTATTTCAATAAGTAACTTATTTATTATTGTTCTTAATTTGTGTGAAAAATAATTTAAACATCAATCATTTTGGAATAAAGGGAATACATTCTTTTCAACATATTTTTTTATTAGTCAAATTTTATTAAATATACATAATTATGAGTAAAATTTATTAAATAAAAAGTGTGACTACACAATTTTATAGTTTCATTAAATTTTAGTCAGCTGTAAAAATGTTAGAACAAATCTAATAAAAGATGTGTTAGCATTTATAATTTTTAAATTCTCCTGTGGTCTTTTGTAAAAATATTATTTTTTTATTATATTTTTAAATATTAAATATATTTATATTTTATTTAATATTTGTGTAAAATATTAAAAATTATAAAAGCATTTGAAAAGAAATATAATATTACTCATATTTTATATTAAAAAAGTGAATGTAACCAATTTCATTTTTAAAAAAAACAAGTTAATTGGACCCATTTATTTTTTAAAGTACAAAAACACACTTAATAGTTCTTTAAAATTATAAAATGAGAAATTTTAGATATTTATTTATTTCGTTTAATGTTTTTAAGAGTTAATTTAGCTCACTAATGATTTTTTAGAAATTAAATTGATATATATTCATTTTTGTATCTAAATATGAATTATAAAGTAAAAAGAAAATAACTAAAAGATCAAAGTGTCTCGTTCTTGTAATCTTGAGAAAACTATTAAGTGAGTGTTTTTTTTTTCTTTAGCACCAAATTTGGTTAAGTGAATTTTTTAGGAACCGATTTAATTTTTTTATAGAAAATAGAAATTTTATTATTTAAAGTATAAGAGGTACCTTAACTCTTATACATGAGATTTTAACTCTTATACATGAAATTGGGTTAAGTAGAATATACCATAAAAATACAAGCCATTAGATTTGTATACCAATTCGACAAAGATGAAGATTTTTCTATTGCCTAAAGCTTGAAGCTTAGAGTCTTCTACTTTCTATTTAAAAATTTATTAGTTTCTATTTAAGAATTTATTAGGCTATTGAAAGGACAGTATTGACCCTCTTTCATTAAATGACATGTGTACCTTTGTGTTTTTTTTTTTTTTTTTTTAACAAACCTTTTTCTCTTTCTTTCTTTTTGTCTTTTCTATTTAGCTTTACTTTTTTAATTTTTTCTTTCTTTTTGTCTTTTCTTTCAAGCTTTTTTTTTTTATTTTTTTTGTTTTTATATTTTTCTATTCTATTCTCTACTCTCTATGTTTTTTTTCTTTAAGCTTTTTCAGTTTTTTTCTTTTAATCATTTATTCCTTCTCTCTTTTTTTCATTCTTTTTTATTTTATATTTTTCTTTTTATTTATTTTTTTACATTATTTTTTCTTTTAATGTTTTTTCTTTCCTTTTTCTTTTTTCCTTTTTCCTTTTTATTTATTTGTAATATTAATATTTTCTGAATTTATTATAAATTTTTTATTTATATTAAATGATACATAAATATATTTATTTATAATAATATGATAAATATAAATATTTATATTTTCATGTTGAGATTTTTTGAATTAAAAATTAATTTAAGTCTAATTAATAATATATTTGTTACAAATTAAAATTTTGACTCTATGTTTAATAATTTCATAAATGGAAGTTTTATTGATTAACATAATAATAATAATAATAATAATAATAATAATAATAATAATTTTACATAAATAAATAATAAATATATTAAAATTAATCTATTAAACATATTTTATTACAAAATAGTTTTAAATTACTTCATCAATAATATCATAAATTAAATTAGTTTTATTTTTCTATGGTAGAAATCACAAGTATCATTTACGGATACAATCTTACTTGAGTCAAGTATAACCATTATAAGCGATAAAACTCTCTCTCTCAATATTTAACACAACTGCATATCTAAGACTTAATTAAATTTTTTCTTCTTTTTTGAAATCCTATAAAATCATTTTACTATGAAATCTATGTTTTCTATATAGGAAAGTAAATTCTTTTTTATTATGTATCTTACTCAATTTTTTTTAAGCTTTTTCAGTTTTTTCCTTTTAATCTTATATTCCTTCTCTCTTTTTTCATTTTTTTTATTTTATGTTTTCTCTTTTTTTTTCCTTTTCTTTTTATTTATTTTTTTACATTTTTTTCTTTTAATGTTTTTTCTTTTCTTTTTCCTTTTTATTTATTTGTAATATTAATATTTTCTTAATTTATTAAAAAAATTATTTATATCAAATGATACATAAATATATTTATTTATAATAATATTATAAATATAAATATTTATATTATGATGTTGAGATTTTTGAATTAAAAATTAATTTAAGTCTAATTAATAATATATTTATTACAATTAAATTTTTTACTCTATGTTTAATAATTTCATAAATGGAAGTTTTATTGATTAACATATATACAATAATAATAATATTATTATTTTTTACATAAATAAATAATAAACATATTAAAATTAATCTATTAAACATATTTTTATTATAAAATAGTTTTAAATTACTTCATCAATAATATCATAAATTAAATTAGTTTTATTTTTCTATAGTAGAAATTACAAGCATTATTTACAAGATACAATTTTACTTGAATCAAGTATAACCATTATAAGCGATAAAATCTTTCTCTAAATATTTAACATAGCTGCATATCTAAGACTTAATTGAATTTTTTCTTCTTCTTTGAAATCCTATAAAATCATTTTACTATGAAATTGTATAAAATAAATTTAAATAATTTCATAAATGAATATTTTGTTGAATAATATTTATATTATGAAGTTGGAATTTTTATACTAAACATTAATGTAAATCTAATTAGTTAATATATTTATTATAAAATAATATTTTGACTCTATGTTTAATAACTTCAAATATGAAAAATTTGTTGATTCATATGTATATAGTAATGTTAAATTTATATACATATATATATATATATATATATATATATTAAAATTAATATATTAAATATATTTTTATTACAATTTTTTTTAAAATTACTTTGTCAATAATATCATAAATTAAAATTTTTTTATGGAAGAGTCAATATATATCATTCACGGAAGATAATTATGCTCGAGTTGGATAAAAGCATTACATATGGCAAATCTTTTTCACTGAGTATTTAACACAACTACATACCCAATACTCAAGAATATTTGTTTTTACTTTTAAATCCTATCGAATTATTTTTACTTAGAAATCATATAAAATAATTTTATATAATTTCATAAATAAATATTTTGTTGAATAATATTTATTTTATGAGTTTGAAATTTGCATACTTAAAATTAATTATAATTTAATTAGTTAATATATTTATTATAAAATAATATTTTGAGTTTATGTTTAATAATTTTATATACAAAAATTTTGTTGATTAATATGTATATGATAATGTTAATTTTTTTACATAAATATAAAACAAATACATTATAATTTATTTATTAAATATATTTATTACAAAATAGTTTTAAATTATTTGATAAACAATATCATAAATTAAGTTAGTTTTAATTTTTTTATGACAAATACCACAAGTATCATTTACGGGAAACAATCCTACTCGAGTTACGTAGGACCATTTTGGGGCGACAAATCTCTTTGTTCGAGTATTTAACATAACTGCATGTCTAAGATTCAACAATATTATTATTTTTACTTTTAATTTTTATAAAATAATTTTTACTTAGAAATCGTATAAAATCATTTTAAATAATTTCATAAATGAATATTTTGTTGAATAATATTTATTTTTTGAGGTTAAAATCTTTATACTAAAAATTAATTTAAATCTAATTAGTTAATATGTTTATTATAATATAATATTTTAACTCTATGTTTAATAATTTCATATACAAAAATTTTGTTCATTAATATCTATATAATAATGTTAAAGTTATATATATATATATACATATATATAATAATTATATTAAAATTAAATATTTTTATTACAATTAATTGTTTTAAATTATTTCATCAATAATATCTATATATTAAATATATTTTTTATTTTCTAATGATAGGGACCACATGTATATTTCAATGATTTTTTCCACACACAAAAAAGTGTAATAGCACCAAGTAGCTGTTCTAATAAGCATGTCACTAAGAAGTGTTTCTATGTTTGTGTTAATTGTCATAATTGCTAAGTAGATCCCAATCTAAACAATAATGTTGTAACTTTTCAGAGATAGAAATAACTAAGGTAAATTACTAAGTTGAATTATATAAATATTATTCTGTTAATTTAGAAATTAAATATTATTAATCAAAATATGAATAAGTGTATTTGATCTAATTTATAATTTATTTGGTTGAATATATAATTATGCAATGATTGACTTAAATCTAAAATATAACTATATCCAGAATTGAAACTAAGTTTTATATTATATTATTCTTTTTTTAAAATATATAATTTTTCTGTAAATTTAAAAAACTTTATTTTGAAATTAAATTTATTTTATATTTTTATTTTGATATACTTATGACATATAATATCATTATAAAACTTTAATGAAAATTTGATCAAAATACTTGGACAAAAATATCAGTCTTTTGGGTATTTGTTACAACTAATATATTTTTTTGTAATTAGTTAATATTGCATGATTATGTTAATTAAGGAGAAAATATACATATATTAGAGAACTTAATAGTTAGTAACGTAGTACATTTTCTTCTCACGGGACGAAAATAATATTAAACACTTATAATAATACGTCTTACATAAGCGCTAATGAAATATAAATTATCTTTTTTAGATTAAAATAATAATTTATTTTAAGTAATATTGATTTCAATAGTTTGCATCTAATTTAATTAATTTTATATTTTAAATTATTCAAGATATTGTTTATAAACTATAATATTATAAAATTTATATTTTTTTATTTACAATATAGTTGTCAAATAATTGAATTATTTTATCATTTCATATTTTAAAATTAAAAAATATTTAAATTTAACAAAAGTTAAATTCTTTTTAAATTTTTATACATAATAAATTTCTCATACAGTTTTATAAGTATTTTTAATAAAATTAGAATTATAAGTGCAACTATAACTAAATATATTTTTTCTTCTTGAATACTCTCTCAATCTTTCTGCTATTTTGGAGAACTTAATTAACTAATTATATTTATGTAAATAAAAATATTTAATTTTATAAATTTATATAATTTTGAATATGTGTCAAAACAGGAATAACCAGTGCGAATGTACGGATATCTCACTAGTATCAATAAAGAGTCTTGACAAAAAAATAATAATAACTTTATTGCACAGCAACCACATCAATTAGACCACCGCGTGTTACAAAATATACCAAACTTTTTTTGCTTTAGTTATCTTAGTGAAATTATCTATGAACTATCCCTTAACAAAATCCAATGGTTGGCCCCGTCTTTGCAAGTAGAAACAAAAGTGATTTGAAAATTTTAAAAATAATTTTGCCTCCTAAATGAACATTTCTCTACATTATCTTTAACATTGTGTTCGATCGAGAGAAATGAAAATGTGATAAATGAAAAGGGATAAAAGAGAGTAGAAAAAGAGTAGAAAGTAGGGTTGTTTGTTTGAAGTGAAAGAAAGTAAAAAGAAAATGAAAAATTTTAATTAAAGTGATTTGATAGGTAAAAAAACAAAAATTAACCATTTATATAATTCCTATTTTACACCCACATAAAAAAAGACAAATGCATTTGCACCAAGCCAAATCGCAGCACGAGGAAATAAAAAAGGCAAGGACTGTTTCGAAAATAAAAAAACATTCATGGTTTCATTGTGCATTACCTTGCATTTCACCTCACTTTTGAGGTGAAAGTGTTTCAAGTGGGACCTGTATAAAATCTAAAACTTTCATGTCACTTTCAATAGAAATGAACACACAGAAACTTTCACTTTCACTTCCTTTCACCGGTATCCCACTTTCACCTCCATACTTTCAATAGAAACGAACACTACATAAGACTCAACTTTAACCAAAATGTCTATGTGGAAAAAAAATTGACATGATTTTTGGAATCGTGTTTCCATTAAGTGTCTTAGCCTAGACACTAATGGAATTATATTTCCATTATTGTTAAGGCAAAATTAAAAACGGAATCATGATTCCGTTGTGTCAGACACAACGAAATCATGATTCTGTTGTGTCAGACACAACGAAATCATGATTCTGTTGCGACCAAATAAAAAAAACTCACCAAACTCAAGAAACAAACGCAAACGAATACAAAAACCAATAAATGTGACTCAAATAAGGGGGATTTAGGTTTGGGATGTGATGAAAAAGGAACAAGGGAGAAGAGGTAGTGGGTGCAAACGTCTGAGTGAAGTGTGAGGGAGGAAGAGAAAGGGAAGGGGGTGTAGGGAAGGGAGGGGCTAATTGATCATTTTTTGTCACTTTTAAAAAGTTTTTACCAAAATGTGTCGCTTTTAAAAGATATTACTGACATGAGTTTGTTTTGACCAAAGACTCGATCAAACTTTCAATTTACCATGTGACATGCCATGCAGACATCAGATTGTAATGAAGTAGCAATTAAAATTTATACTTTAATGTACTTTTTCTAACGCACAAAAAGTGAAGTAGCAAATAAGGATTGCTACTTCCATGTCAAAAAAAAAATAGCAATTCTTATTTCTTACTTCACTTTTTGTGCATCATTTACTTTTTATTTGCTACTTCATTTACTTTTTCTAACGCACATAGTGATAAATTTTCATATACAGAATAATTTACCAAAAATTCTTACAATTCACAAAAAAAATCTTAAATACAAAATAATTTATAAAAAATTGTGTATGCTAACAAATATAAATATTACATAAAATATATCAAAAATTAAAAATACACTTTTATTCAACTTTAAAAAAAACTAACAGATAAAACTTCAAAGAAAAAAAATACACAATAAAATGAATAAGATGCATATATTAAAGGCTTAAATACCTTTTTAGTCCTTGCAATTTAGCGTTTTTTTGCTTTTCGTCCTTGCAATTTTTGTTTTAGTTATTGCAAATTATTTATTTTTCATCCTTAAAGCAATTTAGATAGTGCTTTGAACAATGAAAAAATCGCTTTCAACAGTAAAAAAAAGCGTTATCTAAGCCGCTTTAAGAACCAAAAACAAAACAAACATAATTTGCAAGGACTAAAACAAACAAAAAAATTGCAAGGAAAAAAAAGCAAAAAAAAGGCTAAATTGCAAGGACTAAAAAGGTATTTAAACCTATATTAAATATATATATATATATATATATATATATATATATATATATATATAGGACATATTTTATGAGAGGAAGACATCTTATATGAGAGTGAGAGCGTTAAATCTGGACCATATAACCATACATGGAGGGTCCAGATTTAATGTTATGTGACTACTTAAAAAAGTCATGTGACTTTTTAAAAAACTCACATGACCTAATGTGTTTTAATCTTGACCATTCAAACAAGATCTAATGGTCAATATTTGTTCATCTCACTCTCATATAAGATAAGCATTCTCACTAGATATATTTCCTATTATATATATATATATATATATATATATATATATATATATATATATATATATATATATGTTAACATATAAAAATAAACAAACAATGTGTTAGAAAATACTCAGCCAACTAATATCTGTTGAATGTGTGAAAAATACGAGAAGAGGACTTCATCTGTGGTGAGCGATGCGCTCGTGAGGAATAGGGTCAAAATGTGTGACCACTGTGGTGGTGGAGAGTGGATCTCCGTATGGTATGTCAGGGACATATGTCGTGGAAGACCGCTGTTCGATACCTTTGGCAAAGAAGCCACACAAACCTATAAGAGATGAACCCAATGAGAGTGAGTGGTTGAGGAGTCAGTCCTCAGAGATTGGATGACCTCATAGAGTGGTACCTGAGGTGTGCTCGCTGACTTGCTGTTTCTTGGGGATCTAGTGTCGAGTTTGTGGTCGTGTTTCCACAGTGCCGACTTGGCAATTCCGACAAATGCGAGGCACAACCATGTTGGTGAGAGCCCCGCCATTGTATCGTGGTGAAGGGTGTACTCCTAGCAAGTCTTCCGACTTAAATTGTGTAAGTCCACTGAGTGCTGGGAGTTTCAGTGGCAGCAGGCCCGAGTTGTGTTGAGATTGTATGATATAGAGAAATAGTATAATAGATCAGGAACTTCGAGTGGAACTCATGAGAGCACCTTCGTATTATGGTTGATTGTTGTATGTTGCTTGAGACTGAATGGTCATTTGTTTGCTAGTTTAGTGGAGGAGAGGGACTCACTCCATACCTTTATTTTTCTAGATACTGATGGCTCAGTAGAGGCCCTCCATAAGGGTATGGGTAGTGACGCTTGAGGGTCGTTGGACCCACGATGAGGTACTCGACGAAGACCACTTCGTGGGCCATGTTAGTTTTGGGGTGGTGTCACTCACACGTTAGTTCGTACAACCAACCTTCTATGATTTTCTTTTTGTGATTTACTCAGCCTACACCACCGTACTATCGTCATACTGCGCTGGTAGAGATCATGGAACTTTTTTTAGACACCTCTGAGTCGTCATCTTCATCTTCTTTTGATCCGCCATCAAAGTGTCAGTCTCTTCCTCACACTAATCCAAATGCCACACCTTCCGACGACTTTACTCCGAGGTTGGTGCTTCCTCCCTTCCGCCCGAGGTTACTTCCTGCCAGGATAGGTGCTCATCACGGAGTGGTCATGGGGGTAGCCGTAGAGGGCAGTGACACTGAGGAGAAGGAGGACTCTGAGGAGGATTCTAAGCCGATGGAGGAGGATCCCATGGACGAGGGCCATGAGATCTCTTCTCAAGGTCTTGCTAGAGATTCCCCTGACATCTTTTCTCTGTGGGTACAATCTGACATAGGGGTAGGGTTTAAAGATGACTGCTCTGAGTCATAGGTTTTTCCCTTCTTTTGTATTTTGATATGGGTAGGCCTAGATTCAGAAATTTTGTATGTTGTTTCAGTCATCTATTTTCTTATTTCAGTGTATTTACTACTTTTAGACTTGGGATGTACATGATATTGATCTTGTGCGTGAGATACTGCTAACCCTTACTCTCATAAACTTGTTTACCTATCTATATTGGTGGCCAAGGAGGCACACCTCATTTATATCTGTTTTACGTTTTTATTTCCATGAAGGTTTATTTCCGATATAATGGTCATGTGACGTTTATACAATGCGATTTTGCGCTAAATTATTTTACGGCAAGTTGAGTTTGGAAAAGCTTTAAAATCTACCGCTATTTTCATTTAATTACTTGTCTCTTTCATGTTCCAACGATTGTGAAATTAAATAGATTAATCACATTTTGTTAAATAAAATAAAATAAATTGATTATAAGTAAACCCAGATTTAGGGTGTTACACATGGCAGTAATATCTTTTAAAAGTGACCTATTTTGGTAAAAACGTTTTAAAAGTGACCCAAAATGGTCAATCAACCGAAGGGAGGAGGGTAACTTTATCATTTCAAAAAGTAGGAGGTGAGAATAGAAAAACTGGTGGTGAGAATAGCAATCCACATCTCCACGATCCATCCCACCACTGTTATGGACATCAAAACCCACTCATCAAACCACATTCTCAAGAATGAAAAAACTAACGCTTGCAAGTAAAAGCATGCATAAAACAAAAGTGCTAGTGGACACCAGAAAAGAAATAAATGAAAAATAATACGAAATATAGAAGGCCCCAACACACGAATTACCCTACAGGAAAAGAGTCCTTCCTAGAGGATACATATTTTTATAATGCTAAAAGCATTGGTTGCATACAATATAATATCACTTTTCAATGCGTCAACGATTATTTAACAGCATTTCGGAGCTTATATAACAAAATAAGACTGACTAAAAGGTATTTTGCTTTTATTTTGTCACGAATAAGAAAGACAAGGTTTTTCTGAAGAAAGAGAAGAACACAAAAAATATGAGGACAAGGTTTGATAAAGGAGGTGATATTAGTTGTGTGACAGTGGATCATGTTGACCAAAGAGGTTATAGGTGATCCCACAATAATTTTGTCTAAAAAAATCAATTTGTTTTAAAATTGTCATTATCAACTCATTTAAATTTTGACATTATAAAAATATTAATTTGATTCTTAAAGTTGGTATTAGTTTATTTGTTTCTTAATACCATGAAACAGTAAATTAATTCTCGAACTTTAGCGCAAAAGAGAGCTAATTTAAAATCCAAAATTGTACGTGTCAATTAATTAAATCTCCAATGTTATAATGTATATTTCATAATATATAATATTAAAAACTCAGACACAAATAGCCAGTAGTTTGGCCCTATAAGCTTATGACATGATTTATTCAATCCCTGATCATGTGAATAATTGGTACTTCACTTTCTCGGAAAATCGGTCCATAACTTCTTGCTGTGGGATATTCCAGACTAGAGATGACAAAATGAGCCGGGTTAGTCGGACCGACCCGAATGCGCTCAATAAAATGTAAGGTTTGGACTTTAAATTTTAAGTCCAAATAAAACACGGACCTTTTTATTCCGATCCAATCATGGTCCAATGTGGTTTAGCCCGCAAAACCCGTCAAAAGCCCTAAAAAATCGGGCTTTTGTGAGGCTTGAGTTTCATTTTAAAGGCCCAAATTAAATTTGGGCTTTTTTTGCCCGGCCTGCTATAGCCTGCAACCCGCATCGGACCAGCCCACAATGGGCCATATAGTCTGTTTTGCCACCTCTACTTTTGGCTGCAATCCTAGTTATAAAAATAATAATATTATAAACCAAATGCTAGCTGTATTAATTTTATTGGTAAAAAAAAAAGGCTGTATTAATTTTAAGGATGAAATTGATTTACAATTATCGAACTTAAGAATTAAATATATTGTTTTTAATATCATAGACCAAATTCATAATTACCATTTTTAAGGTCTGAATTAATGTTTTTCTCCATTATTTTACATTTAATAACTTATTTCAGTTATTGTAATAATACGTTTTATTGTTTTCTTTTTTTTTAGATTACCATGATATTGGTGCTAAGTATCTATCAGTTTTACATCTAATTTCCGTTGCTGACCACCTTTAACAGGATCTCCACTTTCAAACACATTTTTTCTATTCACACGATTTGAATCGAGACTTTATTTAAGGGGATCGAACTCAGTACTACTCAGTTCAGTGACTTGTATTGTGAACATAGACATTTGCACTATGAAATCCATAAAAAACAGAACAATTGAACCGATAAAGAAAAATGCACATGAAACACATGGAAAACAGAATAGACTCGATAGGTAGAGTGGATGAGAATTCATGTCAGTTAGTGTGTGCTGCGAATTATTGCCATGTCAGTTCTACAATATATCTAATTTTTCATTTTAGTCTTTATAATAGTATATAATTGGATAAACTACTATTTTAGTCCCTGAAAATATAAGACGCCAATACATTAATCTTTGAAAGTAAGAAAATTCAAATTAAGTTCCTATGTTATGACTTTAGTCCTTAAATTTAACTACTTATTGTTACTTTGGTTCTTAAAAGCATATTAATATTATCACTTAAGTCACATGACTTTTCAAATTTTGGATTAAAGTGAGTAACAAATTACACTTTCATAAACTTTTTTGAATTTTATTACTTTCAAATACTAAAGTGATCGCATCTCATACTTTCAAAGACCGAATTGAATATTTATCTTGTCTAATTTGTTTTTAGTCTCTATCAATTATTACAAAGACTAATTAAAAATAAATAAATAAATAAATATTATAATATTTTAAAAACCAGATAATTATAAGGATTAAAATAAAATATTAAACACCAAAATGAAAATAATATTGGAACCAAAAACATAAATTTTTTTTATTCATAGGAATCGAACAGTACCAGTGGATTTACAATGCTCAACCAACTGAGCTAAACCCTTTCAATACTAAAAATATAATTATACTATTATCTTATCGAACCAGAAACTAATTTTATTATGCAAGCAAGAGAACAAGATAGATTTTAATCCGTTAAACAGGGTAGTACAACAATCCTGCATTCCTACCCTCCCACCGACAATTATTGTAATCAAATAAAGATTTCACATTACCAAAAATCAATATAGCACCCTAATAATTCATCAAAAAAAATATAAAAAATATATATTTTCAGTTCCTATATTTTATAAAATTCTTAGTTTTAGTTCCTGTACTTCAGCATCGAACAATTTGACCCTTGAACTTTTAAAAATAAGTGTTTTTAACCGCCCAAGACAAGACAGACATTATTAACACCATTTCTTATGTGGCGTTTATCCTGAAAGACTAAAAACTAATTTTTAAAAGTTCATGGAGCAAAATGTTTATTGGTGAAGTACGGGAACTGAAACAAAAAAATTTACAAAATACAGAAACTAAAAACATATTTTTTCCAAAAAAAATTACATTTCTTTTACTCTCAATTAAATTTATGACTACGACCTTAACAATTAAATTTATGACTATGACCTTAACTCTTTTTTTTTTAGTGCAACTAGATTTCAGGTTCGAGCCTTATGAATAGAAAAAATATGGTTAGAAGGAGATACCTCATTTAAGGTGACTAGCTATGCAGCGAAGATTAATTATTAATAAAATTGATAAATATTCTACACCAATGTCATGATGGAAAAAAATAATAATACGTACACATAAAAAAACACCGAGAGAGAGCAAATAATACATGTACGAATGCTCAAGTAGACACGTGCATTTGAACAGATTCTAAAACAGAAATAAAAATCTGTGAAAAAAAGAAAAAAAAAACAGAAATAAAATATTAATATCCTAATTTATTTAAAATCGGGTTACAACATTAAAGTTTTTTTTACTGCATTTTTTTTTATTGCTAAAACATTAAAGTTGATGATGAAAAATAATTCTCTGTTATGTGTTTGATTTTATTGATGATAAAATACTTCGCTGTTATGTGTTTAAATTATAAGATAAATAATAAGTTTATTTTATTTTTATATTACACTATTTATTTTAACAATTACACTAATTAATATAATAAAACAAAAGCTTTACCAAACACACTCTAAAACATTAAAGTTGATGATGAAAAATAATTCGCTGTTATGTGTTTAAATTATAAGATAGATAATAAGTTTATTTTATATTTATATTACACTATTTATTTTCACAATTACACTAATTAATATAATAAAAGTATGACATCTACTTAATGCTATTTTTTTAGGAGTACTTAATGCTATTTTTATTTTATTTTAAATTTGATTAAAAATATTTTAAGATATAGTATAAGATGAATAGTAAAATACACAATATGAAAAAATATAATAATTGAAAGTAAAAAATATAATTAAAATAAATTATTTATAAATAAAAAATACAAGAGTTTAAAATTAATTAAAAATTAAAGTTTTAAATACAAAAAAATATATTTATCAATAAATAAAATTAAAATTTATATAAAATACCATATGTTTTTGATAATTTTTACTCAAGTAGGACTATGAGTTCTGAACTAGGCCTCATCCTAAGTGTTTGCAATGATAGACTAAGTTTTATTAACAACTCATCTATGAGTTTAGTTTGTAGATAAGTGAATTAGGTCGTTCATTTCCTAACAAGGGCGTTGATTTTGTGCTAGTCCACATTGCTTTGATTACCCTCGTGATTGTATCAATGCTTTGCTTATAAATGAAATGATATAATCATTTTTCTTTTAAAAAAACAATTATAATTATAAGAAACAAATGAATAGTTTAAGCTGAAAATTGTTCAAACTTATAAGAGAATAAACAATTCATTCAAATTATTCAATCTAAAATTTGAAGAAAAAGTACTGGCTATGCGATTGGAGTTACTAAAAAGTTGTGGTCAAAAGGCATTACAAAGCCATAATTTGACTTCAATTTAGGGTGTGTTTGGTTTAACGTTAAGATGAACGGACACACATTCCAATATACATTTTGTGAGAAGTGAAAATTCGAAACTTTTAATTCAATGATCATTTGAAGACCTCTCAACAGAAAACCAAACATGGACTCAGTGTTTGATGGAGGTAGGGATGACAAAGTGTACCCAGACCCTACGGGTACCCGCAAAAATATCCGCAAGCGGGTCGGGTAAATACCCGCTTATTGGGGCTGGGACCGGGGCCGGATATTTACCTGCAATTTTTTGCGGGTGCGGGTACGGGTACGGGTACTATAGTACCCGTCCCGCCCCGCACCTATCATATATATATATAATTAAAATAACTTAAATAAATAATTATGTTATATATATACTTTTTTTGTAAAAAAAATAATTTTATATTTTCCATAAACTAACACTAATAGTAAAAGATTTATATTATAACTTACAATAATTTTATATTTTATATTTTTAATATTATGTGTGAATGCTTTTAATGTTAAGTTTGAATTATTTAAGCGTGAATTTTCAATTTATTTGTAATAATTTTTTAATTAATATTTTTATAGCTAAAATGCAATTTTGGTTCATCTATTTTGCATAATCCGCAATTTTGGTCCCCCTATTTTAAAATAGAGACGTTTAGTCTCCCAATTTTGTAAAATATGTAATTTTGGTTCTTCCATCAAATTGAAAGCGTTGACTGTTAAGAGATTAACGTTAACCTTAACGTGGTTCAAATATAATGACGTGACACGAGATTATTTATTTAGTTTTTAATTATTTTAAATATTGAGTAGAATAATTGATGAAAAATATATTTTATAAAAAGGTAATATCATTTATTTGACTACGATGTGCCATGTATTTCAACAATGTAGAACTAGTTTAAAATAAATGATTAAGACTTGTGATTTCTATTTTAGGACTCACGATTACCCCAACCATTAAAATCGACGTGACATGTGCTTTAGTGACGTAGATAAACAAATAATTATTACTCATTATTTAAAATAATTAAAAAATAAATAAATAATCTCGTGTCACATCACTATATTTGAGTCACGTCAATGTCAACATTAATCTTTTAACTGTCAATGCTTTCAATTTGATGAAATGACCAAAATTACGGATTTTACAAAATTGGGAGACTAAATGTCTCTATAGAGGGACCAAGAATGCTGATTGTGCAAAATAGGAGAACTAAATGTCTCTATTTTAAAATAGGATGACTAAAATTGTGGATTGTGCAAAATAGGGGGATCAAAATTACATTTAAGCCTATTTTTTATTGATTTATTAACTTCATACATAAGTAAAGTGCGGGTATGGGTATATAGGTACCCAACGGGTACGAAGATGGGGATTAAGGTTGCTATCGCGCGGGTATGGGACCGGATACGGATATTTTTTTTAAACGTGGATATATGAACAGATACTATAAGACCTTATCCAGACCCTACCCATTACCATCCCCATATGGAGGTCCTACTTCTAATGACATTATGCGATTGGAATTACTTGAACAAATCCAAGCATCCAAATGGGATGGGCCGGGCTGTTATGATAGTTCAGGGAAAATACCAAACATTGAAAATGAATTGCAATGATTGTAAAAATAAATAAATATGGTGCGGTGGAGAATGATCAGCAAATAAACGTCCACGTAGTCTTTATCAAAAAAAAAAAAAAAAACGTCCATGTAGTTGTGGCCATCCTCATCCGTTAATTTTTCACGTTTTGAGCTGACTTGATTCTTTTTCTAATAATATTTTATTCGTAAATATGAACTACTAATAATTGGTTAAGACAGCAGCACAGTTTTGCCGCCCAGAGTTTCCGTCCTTATTATTTTTTCATACGTTTAATTATTAAAAAATTGTAATATTTAATTAGCAATATTTGATGTGTAGTATTTTCTTAATTAAAACTAATAAAAGATACTTTACACTCTATACTGTAGAACATTCTGTTCGTCCCTTTCGTGCGAGGTCCGCTTGCTCACTACTGATGAGATATATCGATGATAATAGGTACTTCCTCTGACAAGGGATGGCAATGGGTATTGTAGTACTGGACTTAATGAGTACTTGTAAAAATTATTTATGATGAGTAGAGTTATTATTCGTCTAATAGGTATGAGATTGGGTAAGATAATTAACTATAAATTTTAACGGTACGAGTCTGTATACGAGTACCTTAGTATCAACTCCTCTGACAAGGGATGAGAATGGGTATTGTAGTATTGGACTTAATGAGTACTTGTAAAAATTATTTATGATGAATAGAGTTATTATTCACCTAATAGGTATGAGATTGGGTAAGGTAATTAACTATAAATTTTAACGGTACGGATGTGTATACAAGTACCTTAGTACCAACTCTATCCATACTCACATAATAATAATAATAATAATAATAATAATAATAATAAAGAAATAGATTATTTTACTTAGTTCACCAAAAAAATTATCAAGTTTCTTAATTTTTATTTGCTAAGACAAACATCACATTTCTTAATTAACACAAAAAAGATCATGTTCTTTATAAAGATAAATCATCAAGGGAGTCTACCTCAGGTTAGTTGAGCAAAGTGGATGAATTGTTGTAAACCTCCAAATACTTGTTTTCGATTCCTACAAATAAAAGAAAATCGGTTTCCTTAATTCAACCAAAAAAAAAAGATCATATTCCTTATTTACTAACATAGTGTTTGGTTGGAGGGAAATTGATAGGAGGAGAAGAGAGGGAAGGGGAGATATTTTTTAAAATTTATTGTTTGGTTTAATTTTTAGGAAAGAAGTGGAGGAGAGCAAAATTCCTCCTCATCTAATGCTCCATTTCCTTCCCCTCCCCTCATTTGAACCAAACAATCGGTAAAAGATTATGTTTTGTGCTTAGAGATCCTTGAATAGGATTCCTTTTTTGTGATTATTTATGATTATGATTATGTTTTAAAAAAAAATCTTTGAATGAGACTTTAATTTAATCACTATCACATTTTTAATCAATATTATTTATTTATCAATTTTTTCATATTAATTAAAGTGTGGGTAGTGGATACGGGTACAAGAATTTAGGTACCCAACAAAAAAGACAAAAGTATTAAAGTTATTATCCACATAGGCATGGGTAGTATGGGAATTTTTTTAAAGTGCATATATGAGAATAAGTACTATAGTACTCTATCTAAACCCTACCCATTGTCATTTTTACCTCTGATCTCTTTCATAAGCAAATAAAAACTTCACACTAATTAGGAAAATTAGTTAACAATAATTTAATTTTGTTAATCCCATTTACAAAATAAGTTTCCTTCCTAAACTACTGTTTATTAGAACTTAATATCAATAATAAAAATGAGTCATTAGAAATAGAATCTCAACTAAACGAAGGATGTTTTAGAAATGGTCTCATTAAATATAGTAAAATTAGTTGAGATTTGCTAGTGTGTTTTGCAAGGCATTTGAAGAACTTATAAACTCCTTTGACTAGCTTATAAACTACTTTGACCAATAAAATTTGTTTAGTACATGAGCTTATTTTAGTAACTTATAGCTTATTTTCATAAGCTACTTGAAGTAACTTATGAAAATAAGCTAGTTTATAAGCTATTAGCTTTTTTTTCCCCTCAGTTTTGTCATCGCTAATTTATTTGAAATT
Source organism: Pueraria montana var. lobata (assembly GCA_026413185.1). Classification (NCBI taxonomy): domain Eukaryota; kingdom Viridiplantae; phylum Streptophyta; class Magnoliopsida; order Fabales; family Fabaceae; genus Pueraria; species Pueraria montana. The sequence continues at coordinate 11,849,875 of CM048655.1, forward strand.
CTTTTTTACCCTTTTATTCAAATTAAAAACCCTTTGCCCTATTTTAACATTCTTACACGCACACGACAGTCAACTTGTCAATTGTCATCGCTACATCATTTGTTAAGGTTAGAAATTCTTTGAATCATATCATTTTTACAAGAGGAGGGATCAAATGATACCGGTGTAACTTACACCAATTGTTACACAATTTAATAACTTGATATAGAATGTAATTTTTATCGATCCAACTGTTGAATTGTATCTGCATATTACCAAGATTGTCTGTGCCAAAATTTGTCAAAATTGAACAACAATAAGAAGGTGATCAAATGATCCATATTTTAGTATATTTTGAAAAGTTTATATTACGTTGATTTTAATTTATATGAATGAGATAGCAAATAATTTTGGATTAATATGAAATTTTGCATATATGATCTATGTGAAAGGAACTTTCAATCCAACGATGGGTTTTAAGAAAGCATCATCGAATTGAAAGTTATTGAATGTTGTAACAGTTGGTGTAAGTTACACTAGTGTTATTTGATCCCTCCTCATTTTTTTTTACAATATAAGTTTATTTTATTTAATTATTTTTTTTTAAAAAGGAAAATTTTGATTTAAAACAATATTAGTTTATTAAAAATTTAATTTTAAACAATATGAGTAAAATCACCAAAGTTTAACCATTCTTTTATAATACAAAATTTAAAAAATTATTGTTCTACTTTTTAAGATGATAAGTTATTAGAAATAAATATAAATATTAGAAATATTAAATATATCATTTTACATTATTTGACATTTATCAGCTATCTTATTAGTTAATTTTACTAAACATTTTCAATTAAATCAGTTAGCTTATAAGTTTTCAGCTTTAGCTCCTAGCTTATAGCTTATAATCTTTTAGCTAACTTATAAACTAATTTTACCAAATATATTTAAGATCAAAATATATAAATTTTTTGTTACTTATATTTGGGACCAAAGTAGTATGTAGCAATATAAGATCAATGAACACACAATGTTACATAAATTTTGGTTTGGAAAGATCCAATTTATGTAATGTTTTAATTAATTATATGAAAAAAAAAACCAATGATTCATGAAACAACAAAAGAAAGATTAAGGTTGTGTGAGATTGAACCAAAATTGTGAATTTTTCTAAAATATAATATCAAGATCACGAAAAAAAATAAAATGACCAAAATTACAAATAAAAAAATAAAACACGGACTAAAATTATAATTTAGCCTTTTATTTTACCTAATAGGAAATATAGGTTTAAACACATCGCAAGGATTAAGAAATTTATGATTACTAAAAAAGCAACACTTTTCATTAATTGAAGAAAAAAAGAATTCAATCAATATCAATCATAATTGTAAAAGAGCTGCATCGTAAGTTCGTAACCCGTGGGCTTGAAGAAAGAAAACGTTGGCGCTCATGTATTTAATAAAGCTCATAATATTTAAAGAAAGACATGCATGGTGGGTGTGTCAAAAAATGCAAAGAATAGTTGGAATGCAATATCAGATATATTGAAGATCACCTTTTCTTGTTCAAATATGATGTCTATCCCTGTTTTCATGCTTTTGGTATTAAGTGAAATACATGAAGATTCTATTTAATTATGTGAATCATATTTTCTATGTAACGAAATCCACTCAATTATAAAGACTATATTAAAAAAGTATGATAAGAATATGAGTTTAATAATTATGCACTAACAGTATAAATCTGTTTTACATAGTCATCCAATTACAAATCACAGTTGATATGACTTTTAAAATAATTATTCTAAAAGACAACAAAATTATCATACATGGTGAGTTGTGATTGGATAACTGTGTAAAATTATTTTACATTGTCAGTGCATAGTTTTTTTTTTCTCTATGAATATTTCTCATATTTAAATTCTCATTGTTGGTAATAAAATATCATTAAAAGAGTTTAATAGTGATGCACTTACAGTGTAAAACTGTTTTACACTGTCATTCAATCACAAATAATCGTTGGTATGATTTTTAAGATAATTTTTTAAAAGTCAACCAACTTATCATACATAATAAATTATGATTGGATGACAGTATAAAAACTTTTTCTCTTAAAGAATTCTTCTTTTTAAGCTAACGAAATCAGAAAAAAAAAAGAAACGTGTGATTGTGATACGCACTAGTCAAACCGTGTTTTATTGGTTAGTCATACCTTTTTAAAGCGTGTCTAACAGATTTTTTTATTATTATTAACTTTTTATTTTCTTGTTTCTTTTTTTTATATATAAAATAAAATAAATGAGAGGGCTGACACAGGGTAGGTCATGCTGCTCTTGGTGCTCGAAAGGAGATAAAGAAGAAAAAGGGACCTAAGTGCGTTGTAGAAATGTAAACCTCACTTTTATTATTAATTATTAGGTTTAATTACATATTTTACTATCAAATTTTTATTATTTTGTGAATTTTATCACTCAACTTTTATCATTTTGTGAATTTTATCATTCAAGTTTTTTTTTTTTTACAAATTTTATCATTCAACTTTCATCATTTTATGAATTTTATCACCTAAATTTTCAATTTTTGCGCATTTTATCACTATGATGTTTCACAAAAAAAAAAGTTTTCAATTCTTTAACTTTTTTTTTGAAACATCAGGATGGTAAAATGCGTAAAAATTGAAAACTTATGTAGTAAAATTTGCAAAAATAAAACTTGGTGGTAAAATTTGCAAAATTATGAAAGTTGGGTGGTAAAATTTATAATTAAGCCTCATTATTAATCTCAGTCCCATGAACTAACAGTAAAATACATAAACTATTTAATTATGTGAATCATATTTTCTATTTAACGAAATCCACTCAATTATAAAGACTATATTAAAAAAGTATGCTAAGAATATGAGTTTAATAGTTATGTACTAACAGTATAAATCTATTTTACATAGTCATTCAATTACAAATCACAGTTGATATAACTTTTAAAATAATTATTGTAAACTGTAACAAAATTACCATACATGATGAGTTATGATTGGATAACTGTGTAAAATTATTTTACATTGTCAGTGCATAATTTTTTTTTTCTCTAGGAATATTTCTCATATTTAAATTCTCATTGTTGGTTATAAAATAACATTAAAAGAATTCCTCTTTTTAAGCTAACGAAATCAGAAAAAAAAAACGAAACGTGTGATTGTGATACCCACTAGTCAAACCGTGTTTTATTGGTTAGTCATACCTTTTTAAAGCGTGTCTAACAGATTTTTTTTTTTATTATTATTAACTTTTTCTTTTCTTGTTTATTTTTTTTATATATAAAATAAAATAAAATGAGAGGGCTGACACAGGGTAGGTCATGCTGCTCTTGGTGCTCGAAAGGAGCTCATAAAGAAGAAAAAGGGACCTAAGTGCGTTGTAGAAATGTAAACCTCACTTTTTATTATTAATCTCAGTCCTATGATTTCTAAAAGAGAAAAAGGATCATCTATTGACAATGTAAAATAGTTTTACACTGTCATCCAATCATAAATCACCGTTTGAATGACTTTTAAGATATTTTTGCAATAGTCAACAAATTTACTATAAATGATGGATTATGATTGGATGACAGTGTAATACTATTTTACACCGTTAGTGTATCACCATTAAACTCTTTCTAAAAAAGATTGTGCTTTTTTCTTCTTCTAACTTTCTAGAGTGGCAGCCACAATTAATGATTAGTTTGTTCCCCCCACCTTTTCTAGATCGTTAGATTGATTTTCTTTTACTTTATTTTCTCGTTTAATCGTTTTCCTAGTAGATTGGTTCTTTTTCACTAGAGTTTACACTTTGTCATGATATGATAAAGGGTTTAATTCTTTTATTGTTTCACATGCATTCGAATAAATTGTTTCACAAGTTGAAGGAATGTGCTGTGTAGTGTAACACTCACTCAAGATGCAATTTTATTTGTAAAAAAATCATATATTGAATCCCGTGCACTGAACTATACGGGTATTTTAAGAAACATTTGCCAACGTAGTTTAATAATAAAGGGCAAATTACACTTCATGTGATTTGTTAAAATTTAAAATTTCACACGATATCTTTATCTTTTAAGTGCTTAATTAGGGTCCTAAATGCTTATAGTAATCTCTATTAGTTGTTTAAAATACATTATACTCCTGAAATATATTACTTTGTTTATTTCTATAAAAGAGTTACTATTAACGTTAAAAAGACATAACTACATAAGTATCTTATAAATTTTCAATAAATTACAAGGTATCAGTGAAATTTATCCTTTTTTTTAGGCACACTGAAATTTATCCTAATAGTAACATATATTGTTATTTTTTGTGCACATATTATACAGGTATAAATATTTGAAATGATTTTTATCTTATATTTTATCAGATTTCATTTTATTTTACTACTATAATCCATTATAAATAGAATTCACATTGTTATAAAAGATGCGAGTAGCATTCAATGAAAAAAAAAAAACAAGTAAAAAAATGACGACGATGACTATATACAAGGTATTCGAATAAAAATAATACAATGAATAAAGTTGTTCATTATTATTAAAGCTTGATTTTGACACACCTTATGTTTAAATCATAACTATTTTAATAATATATTTTTTGCCTTTAAAAAAAAAGTTGTTCATTAAAAAGAATATTCACATTCAATATATAGAAATAAGTTAATTATTGCTAACAATGATGCACACTTTTCGATGTGTTTTCTTTTTCTTTAATTTAGTATTAATTTAAATTTAGATCATGATGATAACATGTGCACTACTAAAAAATGCCATGACCCATCCAGACTAGCACAGGTTACCTCTTCAAAATCTTGCTACGTAGTTTTGGCAAGATTTTCAAAATCTTCCCGACAAAAATTGTGTACATAAATATAAAAGTTATAAACCATTGATGTTTAAATAAGAAATAAGATAACACATCCCAAAAAAAGAATGCTATAGAAGCGCTATCTGCCAAGGAGTCTAGCTCAATTGTAGACTTTGTAGTGTGCATGGGTTTTTATAAATTTTCTAATATATATCTAAGTTCAATTCCCTTTTCTAATACAAAAAATATATATCTACGGATAAAAAAGAGAGAAAGAGAACTGCTATTTACATTATTTTAAGGACAAAATATGTTTTTGTCTCTTTTTTATCTTGATTTTTGTTTTTAATTTTTTATAATTATTGTTTTAACGTTAAAGACTAAAAACAATTGAAATTAACATTAGGGACTAAAAACAAAAATAGAACAATTTATGAGGGATTAAAAATAGTAAAAAAAATTATGAGTGACTAAAAATAAAATTCAAGATAAAATGAGGGATAAAATCATATTTTACCTTTTTTGTAATTATTTTTTAAAATAATAATATAAGTATAGCACTTTATCTCTATAGCATTATGTTATGCTTAAACTTGGATAGAGCGACAAAGGGGTCTAGCTCAATTCATTGAGCATGGTGTGTGAGCTGTGAGTTATTGTAAACTCCTAGTATCTATATTTAATTCCTACGGATAAAAAAAAAACTTGGATAAAGCGTTCTTAAAGAAGTGTTATCCAAAATTTTAATTTTTTTTCAACAACACTTTCATCCGTAAGCGTTATTTTAAAAGTATATTATCTAAATCATTGTTTTGATAACCAGACCATACCTGCCAATTTGACTGGAAAACGGTCTAGTGACCGGTCCGTTACCTCATAAAAATTGACTGTTTTTAGAACCGATGAGAACCGGTCAAATCGGCTAAAAATCGGTAAAAATCAGTATTGAACCGGTATAGAAAACCGGTTTGAACCGGTATTTTTTAAAAATTATTTTTCTTTTTCATTTTTTTAAATTTAATCTAAAATATTTTAAGATAAATAAAAAGATATTTAATATTTAATAAGATTTACAAATTGGTATAAATTATTTTATTAATTATTAATTTTTTATAAAACATATAATTTAGTCATTTATATTAATTTATATTTTTATATCTTAATTTTTTTTTATAATTTTATAGTATTATATTAATTTCTCATTTTGTTTATTATTCTATATGTTATTGTTCATGACATTCTTGTATTTTATTAAAATATAAACCTAAATATTATGATATATTTGATTTAGATTTTTATGTTTACTTTAAGTGTTAAGAATCTATGAAATTATACTTTTATTTTAATTTTTTACTGTTATAAAGTTATGGTATTATATTTATTTAATATGATTTTATATATTATTTAATTATTATTATTATTATTTTATTAATACCGGTTCAACCACGATTGAAACATTAAACCTTGAACCAGTGTCTTAACTAGTTCAATGACCAGTCCGATTTTAAAAACATTGATCTAAATACATTTCAGGCATAATGAAGAAAAAAAACCCTTATCTTATTAAGTAAGGTCGACTACTAGTGTATTTAGTATTCTCATTTTCACAATTTTCACTTTTTTTTTTGTCTCTTTAAACTCTAACATTCACCATCATATAGTATCATTGAACATATAACAAGAAGATAAAACTTTCCTTTAAGTTTAACGGTAAACTACCTTTTTAGTCCCTGAAAATGTAATTCACTGTCACTTAGGTATCTGAAAGTATGAAACTGTCAATTAGGTCCCTGAAAGTGCAATTTGCTTGTCACTTTAGTCTTTCCGATAAAAAACTTTCTTTAAAATTGACGTTCGTGCCTACGTTATACGCTATCTACCTACGTGACATGTTATTCACGTGTGCATCGTTAATTGTCACGTAGGTAAATAGTGTGTAACGTAGGCACGAACGTCAATTTTAAAGAAAATTTTTTATCGGAAAGACTAAAGTGACAGGCAAATTGCACTTTCAGGGACCTAATTGACAGTTTCATACTTTCAAGGACCTAAGTGACGATGGATTATACTTTCAGGGACCAAAGTGACGGTTCATCCTAAGTTTAATAGATACTTTACAATCACAAATAACCCACAATATTTTTCTCTATTTTAATTGTTAAGCCGATATCCTACTCGTGACATATTTATAAATGTCTCAATTTTTTTTAATATTGACCCCAAATATTTAAAATAAAAACTTGTGATTTAACAATTTCTCTTATTTTTACTTCCAAATTATTCTCCCCTTGTTTATTGTTAAAATTACAATACGATACATTGCCATGCAATGCATTAAAAAAGTTTGAATAAATAAATATGAGTATGAGTATTAGTGCCCACTCAAAAATCATAAATATCTTTAAACAATACCTTGCCTCATCAATTATTTTTTTTAATAGGTCAAATGAAGTTATAGATAAAGATTAGCATAAGCACAAAAAGTCATCTTGTTCCCTCTATAACAAAAAAAGAAGAAGAAGAAGTCATCTTGTAAATGAAATAAAATAGGATTACGTACGGTCAACCAAAAGGCTGAATGTATCAATATTGTCCACAGAACTAACACAGATAATTGTCCTTCATAAGGCTGAATGTACCAACAAATGCAGAGCCCGTGAAGTTCCTGTACGTATATGAGCACTTTCATCAGAGGGTGACATTGTCGTCTACAACACGAAGCTTCAGCTAAAAAGCCATATCTCAAGGAAACGATTCCATATAAAAATTGAAAGACTTAGATATGTTTTTGTCTTTCATAAATGCTCGAATTTTATTATTGGTTTTTAATATTTTTTTTATCCCTGATGAATTTAAAATCTTATGTTTAATTAGTTCTTAAATTTATTTAGATATCATTTAAAATAGTGAAATAAAGTGATTTAAATAATATTTTTTTTGTACTTATGACATTGGTGTGAAGTATCCACCAGCTTAAGTCTCCGTCGCTTGGGAACGTGACTGGCCACCTTTAATGGGGTCTCCCCTCCCAACCACATTTTTTCCATCCACAATTTAAATAGCGCCGTAAGGACAAAAACAAAATTTTAAATTTATTAGTACTAACAACGAATTTTTTATTAAGGATTAAAAACAAAATTCAATCATTTATTAAGAATAAAAAAAAAAAAATTAAGTCAAAATGAAATTTAAAATCTCAAGCCACCAAAAAACAATTTTAAAAACTCAACACCTTAGAGCATCTTTAGTGGAGCAACTCTCTTTGAGTGCTTCCAATAGGACCCACTTGTACATATCATTCATTTTTACTCTTTTCAATATAAGCACTTCTAAGCACTTATTCCCTCTAATGGAGCAACTCTCCTTGGGTGCTTCCAATGGGAGTCACCAAAAAGCTTATATCATTATCTTATATTAATAACTTATTTATTTTATTATGGTTATCTTATTTATAAATTAATTAAATTTTAAAGATTAATAATTTTTTTAGACTATTAATTAAATTTCTGTTTTTAGTCCCTCATAAATTTTTTCTGTGTTTTTAGTCCCTGGAAAATTGTTTTCTTTTGTTTTTAGTTTATAACATTAATTTTAACTGTTAAGTGATGTCGTAACGAGCATAATTTGTGTTTGAAATTTTTTGTTTAAGTTTCTAGTGATTTTTAATTACTGCAAAATTTATGGCAAACTAAAACTGTCAGAAATGTTAAAAAAATAATAAAAAATAAAATCTCGAACACCAGATTTTCTGAAATCACAAGAAATGTTACAAAAGTAAACATTTCTGACTGCCAAAAAAAATTGTAGCGGTTAAAAGTCACTAGAAACTTAATTAGAAAATTTTCACACACACAGTTTATGTCTGCCATGTCACCACTTAACAGTTGAAATTAACGTCAGGGACTAAAAATAGAACAAAATAATTTATGAGGGACTAAAAACAGAACAAAACAATTTACGAGGGACTAAAAACAGTAAAAAAATTTATGAGGAACTAAAAATAGTAAAAAAAATTATGAGAGACTAAAAATAGAAATCAAAATAAAATGAAGAATAAAAAACATATTAAAAATTAACGTTCAAAAACCCGTAACATTTAAAATTGTTTGTTGAAAAACATTGAAATAATATTATAATAATAGTTTTTTATTATTATTTTAAAGCCTCAAGCTCTATTGTTTCACCAAGCAACCTATGCTTCCTTAAAGCAATTTCTGATGACTATATAATGAAAAGCACTATGGAAGCAACGTTGTTTAGTCACATGAGATGTTTCCCAATTCACCGATAAAGATGGTCTTACTTGCCTTTACCGACGACAGCATCGGTATTTATTAACCACACTTTCCGTTTCCACCCCCGATGCCTAGTCAATGGGAAGAATATTCAAACGGGGTCTGCTGTTTGTGTATTATTTTATGATTTTGTAAGCATCTCAAGATAAATCTACAATAAGAGCATGTGATAATTGAGCTTCAATTATATATGCAACAACTTTTGAATTTTTTTAAAGTTTAATTTTTGTACATTATTAGTGTATAAATTTTTAAGTTATCAACCAATTAAAAATTAATTAAAGCATAATTTTTAAAATTATTATTATAAAAATTTATAAATTTATTATTCATGATAATTTATGATTGGATAATTGTGTAAAAAAATCTTTATATTAACAGTAAATTCTAATTAAATTCTTTTTGAAGTGGTTTCTCATTCCATGGTTGGTGACTTGGTGGGCCTTTTTTCTTGTTTACACATTTTTATTCTCTTCTCTCTGTTTTTATTTCTGTCTCTAACGTATGAGACAAAGCCTCTGTTATAATCACATGATTGAATTATAGGAAATTTGAATGATCCATGACGTTAAACAAATAAATGCACAAATTCTATTTTTTTTTATTGAACAAATTCTATTTTATTAATTCTATGAAAGTTAAAAAATACAAATAATGTAAATATATAAAGCATCTATATCTACTCGTTGTATTGGTTTTCTTATAAAGCATCTATATCTAACTGTGTATGGATCTATATATAAAATTTAGTGTAATAATTATATATAAAAAATAAGTGTAATAACATTTGTATTTAATGTTATTAATATAGTATTTATAAATGTTAAATATTTTTATTTATTGTATTCATTAAGTATAATATATGCTTACTAAATATATGATTTTTCATATGAATTAAGACATATTAAAAATCAATCATTAAATAAAATTTTATGATTACTAAATTTAATACATATATATATATATTATATATATATATTTATATATTTTAAATAGGAAAAGTCAAATTATATAAATTCATAAATATATATAATAATTTATCTCTTAATTTTTATTCTTAATTATTAATTTAAATAAATTACTAAAAATTATTTTAAATTCAATTATATATTAAACAATTATTATTTTTAATTACTATTGTTCATAAAAAATTTAAAGAGGTTAAAAAGATAAATATTTGACTGTAGGTATTAATGTGGTTGAATACATATTAAAAATCTATTATTAAATAAAATTTTATGATTACTAAATTTAAATGTATACTAATACAATATATATAAATTTATAAATATATAAAATATATTATAATTTATCTCTTAGTTTTTATTCTTCATTATTATTTTAAATAAAATATTATAAGTTATTTTAAATTTCATTATATATTAAATAAATGTTATTTTTAATCATTGTTGTTCAAAAAATAAATTTTAAAGTTGTTAAATTAAAAAAAATATTACTACTTTTAATTACTATTAGGAATTTATTTATTAAATATAATATAAAATTAAATTTAATAATACTATTAAATATTATATTATATAAGATAATATATTTATCAAAAATATATATTTAATAAAAGTATGATTTTAGTATAAATTTATGTTTTAAAATTTATTTTAAAATAAAATAATTATTACAAAACTTAATACCCACATATACATATAAAATAAAATATATATTAAAATTTGTATTATGTTATTATTTTCAAATATATTATAAAATAATTATAAATTATTTTAAATTTAATTATATATTACACAATTATTATTTTTAATCATTATTGTTCATAACAAATTTAAAGTGGTCAAATTAAAAAAATATATATTTGACTTGAGGTATTAATGTAAGATTTTTATATTAATATATAAAAAAATATTTTTCTATATATAATATCAGTTATTTTTTTCAGTAAAAAAATATCAGTTATTTTTTATTAAATATATATACAATTAAATTTTATAATTTTATTAAATTTTATAATTTTATTAAATATTATATTTTATAAGATAATATATGTATATAAAATATGTATTTATTAAATGTATTATTTTTAGTATTAATTTTAATAAAAATACCTATACTATCATAAAAATATTATTTATAATAAATTATAAATCTATAAAAGTTTTATTCTTTAACATATTTTTTATATTCGAATAAAAATCTGTGCAAGACAGTACAAAAATATTATATCTAATAGTAAATTAAAAATGCACTTAAGCAGCCGAAGATAGAATGAATGTCAGAAACTTTGAGATGGTATATTACTTTGTATAGGAAAAAGTTAAATCCAAAATGATTTATCTCAATGAATATATCATCAAAATGGTTGGTCGTAAACCCACTAAGAGTCAAGTTTTTTTTTTTTTGATCAAATTAAATTAAATGTTTTATTTTTAATTCTTTAATAAGTATTTTTCTTTATTTTATTTTTGTCCAATAATTGTGATATTACAAGTTGCGCGTGAATAATGACACGTTCTTTGTTTTTTTGTTTCCTTTAAAATATCTACACTATTAGTGTATCATAACAAAATAACAAAATTCTTTACAAATTGATAAAGAAATATTGTTTTTATACAAACCATTTTTCAAAAACACTTTCATCAAATAAGTTTTGTATAGTTTCTACATTTTTTAATAAAAAATTCAATTCTCTAGAAATAGTAAACAATGAATTCCTTGTATTATTGCTTTGTCACCTTGCTTCTGCGTGAGATGGCCAGCAATAATGTATCAATGTATCATGGTTCAAGCATTTTCGATAAAAATCCGTACCTATTTTATACGAGTAATGATAGATGAACATCTTATTATTTTAAACATCCCATCAACACCTCTTATTTCTCTATTCCTATCACATTATAAATCCTATCATATCTATATTTTTCTCATTTTTTCTTCTCTCTCACTGGGTGTTGGATAACATTGTGGTGGGTGTCCATTAAATATTTTCCTTTTTTTTTAGTTCTAAAAAAAAATGAATTATACGAAGAACTAGTTGATACATTAAAAAAATGAGTAGCACGCGTTACTTGAAGATGAATTAATATAATCAAAAACCAACTCAACATTGTCAACAAGCACGATGTGAATTCACAAATCACCTTTTTCCTCTCTATATATACCCTACCTAGGCAATGGTGCCACCATCCAAATACAACCTCGATCCTCTCTACTCTTATTCTTTTATTTCATAGATCTATATCTATATTTCAGTATTCCCTTTTGTTCTCCAATAGCTTCTTCTTCTGCTACTTGAGATCTTGCTCCTAAGGTTCTCTCTTAGCAAAGTAGCAATGGGTTTGAGAGCTTTTTTTGTTTGGTGCATAGTATGGTTGGGGTTGGTACAGTTGTCACTTGGAGGAAGGGTGAGACACTACAAGTTTGATGTGGAGTACATGATCAGAAAGCCAGATTGCTTGGAACACGTTGTGATGGGAATCAACGGCCAGTTTCCAGGACCAACTATTAGGGCTGAAGTTGGTGACATTCTTGACATTGCTCTCACCAACAAGCTTTTCACTGAGGGAACTGTTATTCACTGGCATGGAATCAGACAGGTTCTTTTCTTTACTCTCTTTTATGACTTTGTATAATTATGTGTAGAAATATCAAATATGAGTGGTTATATGGTTTTTCTATATAAGGGGATCTAATTCAGCTGGTTGAATATGGTGCGTGAGTAAGGATTTACAATACTCATGCATCATGCTCGACCAAGTGAACTAGACTCCTTTAATAAAAAAAAATATTTTTACTATGCCTAGTGCTGACCTAAAATGTCTTATTGTTGATTTTTGTTGTTTTGGTTATGCAGCTTGGGACTCCTTGGGCTGATGGAACTGCTGCCATCTCACAGTGTGCTATAAACCCTGGAGAGACTTTTCATTACAGGTTTACAGTTGACAGGGTAATTACATGTCTCTCCTCTCATTTTTTTTTTAATCCTTGCTAAGAAGACACATTAGACTGTTTCAAGTCATATAAGCTGGGTTGAGTCAACTCATTTAAGAGAACAAAATTTAAACTTATAATTTTATAATCTTCTTTTCACTTGGATCAAGACATTTGTCATTTCTATTTTCAGTTATATAGAAAATTCTTTGTTGATTGATGCCCCCATGTCCTATTCTTTGACATTTGAGTCCAAAGTTCTGTTTGGTTCAAGCCTTCAAGGAAATGAAAATAAGAAGAGAGAAAAAATTTAAGTTTGAATTGAAAAAAAAAGAAGAAAAGAATATTTCTAAAAGTTAACCTTTTTCTTTATATATTTTTATTAAATAAAAATATACATATTTATTCCGATCTAAAATTTGCTACATTGTTAGACCCATCACATTTGAACTATTGTTCACTTTAGTTTTCGTGCGAGTCTTTACATATTTGTCCTTAAAAAGTGTCTTTTGGTTAAAGGAGAAAATATTTATAAACTATTTTTCACTTTAATTTTTAAGTAATGTGGAACTTTTTGGTGTACTATAACGATATCTTTGTGTGTTATTTCTTGTAATTTTCTTTTCTCTACTCTAAATGGACCACAACAAGTGTCATCTCCGGCTATGATTTCTCTTTTGGTAGTTTCCGTTTGTGTCTTATGCATTTGTTCTTCTCTCATGTAATAATGTATCTATTAATGGGTTTTTATATGGTGCAGCCTGGTACATATTTCTATCATGGACACTATGGTATGCAAAGATCAGCTGGGTTGTATGGTTCATTGATAGTAGATTTGCCAAAGGGTCAAAACGAACCGTTTCATTATGATGGTGAATTCAACCTCCTTCTTAGTGATTTGTGGCACACCAGCTCACATGAACAAGAAGTTGGCCTCTCTTCCAAACCATTCAAATGGATTGGTGAACCTCAGGTAATTGCATTAAACAGAAATGTCACTTTTTTTTTTTTTGCAATAATTAATGAGAGAAAAAAACCCTTCACTATACATTAATTTTGTTTTGAATAATATTACTTACACATAATGTGTTGAAAAATATTTATGTATATTATTACTATATATTTTAGCTTATTCAATAACAACTTTTAAATTTTGACAAATTCAAACTAAATCTATTGACTTTTTTTTTTTGACTGAGTAATATAACTATAATTATTTTCATAACTATAACAAAATTTATGTCACTATAATTCATTTTTTTTTTGTTTCCTTGTCTCTTCTCACTTAAATTTTCAAATGACTTTGAAACTTATGTTGAATATTATACTTTCCCTTTTTTTAAGAGGCATTTGATCTAAAGGATTATACGTAACCTGCAATCGTCCAATTGAAAAACTCATGTTAGCTTTTTAAGTACCTCCCACGTGAAATAAAAATAGTATATTGGGATATAATTATATAAAAATACAAATTCCAGATCGAAATCATATCAAATTCTGTAAAGTAACTTAGAAAAACTTGCACATGGCCCATCTGCACAAAGTGGTGTTGGATTTTTATAATAGGGCATCTTTTGAAATCACTACTTGTTTCTTTTATTTTCTCCTTTCTCTTTTTTTGGTACATTTTCTCTTTTCTCTAACACATATTTCAAGACAATCGAGTTTCACCCTTTGTTTGATTCTGGAAAAAGAAAAGCAGAAAACAGGAAGAGTGAGAAAATTTTTGAAATATAAATTAAAGAAAAAAAAAGTATTTTTATTTTCAAAAGACAATTTTTTCTCTCTCTTCTTTCATTTTTATAATTAAATAAAAATACATCTATTTATTTTGTTCTCTTTTTTATATTTTCATCTCGTTCAAACATATTATGAAAATGGGTATTTATTTATTTATTTTTATTTATTCATTTTAATATAATAAAAGTTTAAATAAGTTAGGCTTGGAAGTTCACTTAGGTTAGAGCATGTTTCAAATTTTCAAAATCACTTATAAAGGTACTTTCAATCATTTTGGTAAGCATTCTTTGAACTTTGATAAATTGATACATATCCTCATCCTTACAAATTTCCAAAACTTAATTCACTAAAACTTTTATTATTCCCAAAGGAAATTCATTTTATTAGTAGAAAGTGCATTCTCTATTTTGAGAATATTTCTATTTATAATAGTTTGTTTGTATAGACAGTAATATATCACTTTTCTACATACACATAACGACACTATATATTTACGGTTTCATTATTTAAATATTGAATAATTAATA
The DNA here is from genome assembly GCA_026413185.1 of Pueraria montana var. lobata. NCBI lineage: Eukaryota > Viridiplantae > Streptophyta > Magnoliopsida > Fabales > Fabaceae > Pueraria > Pueraria montana. Next base: position 11,865,146 of record CM048655.1, read on the forward strand.
TAATATTTAATATTGTATTCATTTTTTATTTTTTATTTATTGTGTATATATCTTTTATATATATATTTTTTAAAAAAATAAAAATTAATAAGAAATAAAAAGTTGGCTCGTTTTAATTATAAAAAAAAATATTTTCCGTACAGTAACTCAATCATAAAAAGCAATTCAGCTTTTCCTTACTATTGTATTGTCAGTAAATAATGGAAACATTGGAAAGGAACATGGTCACATTCCAATATACTTTTTTTACAAGTAAGCTTTAAGTTGATGTGTTGTCGAATTAATTCTTAACGATTTTATTTTAAAACTAGATTTTACAAAATATACAAAAGTCGTTTCTTGATGTGTTAAACTTTTAATTAATTAAATGACAGTAAAAAAAAAACTGGTAGCATTGACCATGTTTATCTTTGAAAAAAAAATTAAAAAAATCTAAAGGACTATCTTTTTAGTATGCAATTTTCTGGTCCATTACGCGTTAATAGCTTTTTATTGACCGAATAGAGAGAAAGAAAAGAAACATGCAAAGGAAGTAGGAAGATAAGCATACACACTTAACTAATTTTCCATAATTGTCGGGTAGCTTTTTGAATCTCACTCTCACCTTTTTCTTACCCTTTACCCATTTTTTCACTTTCTTAGACTCTGCTCATCAATGGAAGAGGACAATTCAATTGTTCCCTTGCATCAAAATTCATCAACACTACCCTGCCCCAGTGCCAATTCAAAGGTGGTGAAGAGTGTGCCCCTCAGATTCTTCATGTGGAGCCAAACAAGACCTACAGGATCAGGATTGCCAGCACCACTGCCCTAGCTTCACTCAACTTAGCCATTTCGGTGAGTTCTATATGAACCCTATATATATGACATGTTTCATTTCATTAATTATAAAAATTTAATGGTGATGCATTAACAGTGTAAAATAATTTCACCGTTATTCAATCACAAATTATTGTTGGTATGATTTTTAAGATAATTTTATAAAAATCAACAAACTTATTATACATAATAGATTGTAATTAGATAATAGTGTAAAATCAGTGTATAATATTTTTCTCTAATTATAATCTCTCTTTTCCCCCCCTCTATTTTTAACTTTTTATCCTTTTGTTAAATTCCAAATCTTTTGTGTCCATTCAGCGTGCCATTGTAGAAGTGTAATCGTTTATACGCATAGTTGCATCTTAGTGACCCTTAGCTGTGTGATGTGGTTAGTCTAAGATATCTTATTGGTGTCACTTCCCACTTAAACCAAAAAGAAACCAATTGGAGACATCCACGGTGATTCATCACATCTATTATTAATTGTTTGTTTACTAAGCAATGTTTTTAAAATTGGACCGGTCATTGAACCAATCAAGATACTGGTTAAAAGTTCAATGGTTCAACCGTGGTTGAACTGTGGTCAAATCGGTATTAATAAAATAATAGTAATAAAATAATTTATAAAATAATATTATATAAATATAATATCACATAACTTTATAACATTAAGAACTAAAATAAAACTTAAAGCATCATTTTAAAAGGTTTTAACATTCAAAATATATATAAAAGTTTAATCAAATATACCATAATACTTAAGTTCAAATTTTAATAAAATAAAATAATTTTCATTAACAATAACAAATTTACATTTAGAATAAAGAAAGAAAATGACAAATTAATAAAATATAAAATTATCAAAAATCAAGATATAAAAAAATTATAAATTAATATAAATGAACAAATTATATGTTTTACAAGAAAATAATAATAATAATTGATAAAATAATTTATATCTATTTGAGATATTTATTAAATATGTGTTTTTATTTATCTTTAAAATATTTTATATTAAATTTAAAATTTTTAAAGAAAATAAAAAAAAAATACCGGTTCAAACCGGTTTTTGTACCGGTTTTGGCCAATTTTAGACCGGTTTGACCGGTTTCCACCGATTCTGAATTCTTCCAATTTTATAGAGTATCCAGACTGGTCACCAGACTGGTTTCTGGTTGAATCGGCCGAACCGGCCGGTCCGGTTTTGATAACAATGTTACTAACAATATAATAATATAGGTGTTAAGGTAATAAAAACTTGACTAATGCGTCAACAAAGTTGGAAAATGATGTAGAATCCTTAAGTAAATTAAGAAAGATTGTTTCAACGATATATCTTTCATCTTTCATGTATATTAAAAATTGTTTAGTAGATGTGGAAATCCGTGACTTTCTTGTGTTAGCCCAATTAGACCGTTGTATGTAGGAAGACTCTGATTGAGGACAAGAAAAGATTAGAAATTTAATAAAATATAGTTGCACTCTTATTTATATATTTAGAAAAAAAAAACAAATTATAACAATTTTTTAAAATGGATTAAATTTTATATATACACTCAAATATATGAAGTAGTTTTATCTCTCATTACCAAAAAAATAAAAATAAAAATGAAGTAGTATTATTGTTGGAAAAAAACAATTGTTCTACCTTAATTAGTTTTTTATATTAAAGTATTGTAAAGGTAATGACAGAAAAAGAAAAACACCTTATAAAAGAAAGTGTCAATGGCATTAAAATCGGGATGATGGTTAGAAAGGGAAATGACTTAATTGCGAAGAAATATATTATATTAAATACTTGCATAAAAAGTAAAAATAGAGATAATTATAGTGATGTTACAAAATAGCCAATTATTTGTTCTTCAAATAATGGAATGGACCGTGTTTGGAAATTAGAATCACGATGTATGTGAGTGGGACTAACTGAGTTGTCGTTAGGGGTGTACACGGGTCGGGTTGGGCCGGGTTTGGCCAAACCCGATACCCGATCCGATCAAAATTTTACGGGTTGGGTTGGATCGGGTTTGTGCATTTTTTTTACGAAATCCGATCCGATCCAACCCGTTCAAAAACGGATTGGATCGGGTCGGGTTGATCGGGTCAGGGCATTTAAAAAATATTTTTTATTTTGTAAAAATTAGAATTTTTTAGAACAACAATTTGTTTTTGCCTAGAGCTTTGCACATATATAATTTCTACATGTCCTCCAAAAGGACCAAATTGTGACAACATTTGATTAATAAAATGAATGGTTTCAATGCTAATACAAATATTTTATTTTAAATAGATATTAGCATGAGAAAACATAAACAAAATCAAGACAAAAAATAGAAACAATTAAAAAAGAGAAATATAATTCATGTATGGTTAAAAATTAACAAAAAAATATAGTGTTTTGTATTTTTTAATTTAATAATATATATATATATATATATATATATATATATATATATATATATATATATATATATATATATATAAATATAGTACGGGTCGGGTCGGATCACGGGTTCAAAATGCAAACCCGTTACCCGACCTGTATACTAACGGGTTGGATCGGGTTGTGTTCGGGTTTGACCCGAACTAAAAAAAAACCCGATCCGAACTAATCGGGTCGGGTTGGATCGGGTTGGGTGATCGGATTACCCGATCCGATGAACACCCTAGTTGTCGTACACCGAAACACTGTGGAAAAAGATAATATGACGTGTTTAAAATATAAAAATATTAGGGAAGAAAAAGAAAAATTATCACTGAGATTCCACGGGTTCGGTAATTGGTAGGACCTGGCACGTCGTGAAAGGACGAAAGGTTGTGGCCACTGATTTGATGAGTCAAGTTTCGTACATTGGCATGTCAATTATCTGGCCAACTAAGTTGACATTGCAATTGAGTACTGATTTTGATTCTCCTACACCTCAATTTTTGAGGTGTGTGAATAGAAGAAAGAAAAAGAAAAAAAAAATTGAGAAAAAAATGATAAACATGATAACTAGTTAGAAATAATTAAATATTAGTATTTTATTTTGAATGGATTAGAATAGAAAAAAGAGAGAAACAGGAAAAGGAAGTAAATGTAAAAAAAAATTATAAATGTGATGTGATAAGATAAAAAGAAAATGATAGAAATAAAATGAAGTTAAAGTGAGAAAGAAAAGAAAATAAGTGTAAGTTTATAATAATCCTAAGTGATGCGATAAAAAAAGAGACAAGATAAAAAGAATAAACTAGAAAAAAGAGATAAAAGATAAAATAAGTGTGTATTTATATTTTTTTATTAATAAACTTAGTACAATATATAGGAGAAAAGGTTCCCGAGTTGGTGTAAGATAAATTGCAGCTGAGTGCACTTGAATTTAATCCACTAATTAACATGAGGCTAGTAAAGTTTCCTCATCTGCTTTTAGTTTAGGAGATTACTAATATGCTCTGATTTTTTGAAGGACAAGTTATCGTTTTAAATTTGTTAAAATATATTTCAAAGGTGTCACTAATGAAAATGCTTCTTTTGAAAGGACAAATCTTAACATATATGATTGTTAACATATGCTTAAACTTTTTTTAAGAAAAAAATATGTGTAAATTATAATAATTTTCATTTTCTTGAAATGGTACAACTTGTTAAAATACTTCTTTGAAAAAATAAGTGAAAGTATATTAGTAAATTCCTTTAATTTATTGCATATTTGATTAAACATATTTAATAAAAACTGCTATTTGTTTTTGCCTGTTCTTTTAATTCTTTTAAAATAAACAATTATTTCTTTATAAATAATCTGAATCAAACACGCGTGGTTAGAGAAAACCCACACTAATTTAATCAAGAGTTTAATAGTGATGCACTGATAGTATAAAATAATTTTACACTGTCATCTAATAACAAATAACTGTTTGCAAGACTTTCAACATAATTTTCTAAAAGTCAACAAACTTATCATAAATGGTGGTTTGTAATTGGATGACTGTGTAAAATAGTTTTATATTGTCAGTGCATAATCATTTTCTCTTTAATCAAATCCTATTTTCTTCCTTCTACAACTTACAATATATTTGACTTTGATAATTTCTTAGATAAAATTATAAATTTGCTTAACAAGAAAATAAATCAATTCAAACGTGCACTTAATTCCACCGTTTGCTTTCTTAATACTTTTGGCAAATGAGTTTTGGGTGAAACAATTTGACTTGATTATACAATTAGTGTCATCACCATTACACCATAGATTCATTTTCATGCATGAATTAACATTGCCATGTAATTTCTTTATGTGACGCAGAATCACAAACTTGTTGTGGTGGAAGCTGATGGAAACTACGTTACACCTTTTGCGGTTGATGACATTGATATCTACTCTGGTGAGAGCTACTCAGTGCTCCTTCGCACGGACCAAGATCCAAACAAAAAGTATTGGCTTTCAATTGGGGTAAGAGGAAGAAAGCCCAACACCCCACAAGGCCTAACCATTCTAAACTACAAGCCCATTTCTGCGTCAGTTTTCCCAACTTCTCCACCACCCATCACACCCCTTTGGAATGATTTTGAGCGTAGCAAAGCCTTCACCAAGAAAATCATTGCCAAAATGGGGACCCCACAACCTCCAAAACGCTCTGACCGTACAGTTTTCCTCCTCAACACCCAAAATCGGCTTGATGGGTTCACCAAATGGGCCATTAACAATGTGTCCCTAACATTGCCATCAACCCCTTACTTGGGCTCCATCAAGTTCAAAATAAACAATGCCTTTGACCAAACACCCCCACCTGTGACCTTCCCACAGGATTATGACATTTTTAACCCTCCTGTGAACCCCAATACAACTATTGGCAATGGAGTGTACACGTTCTACCTTAATGAAGTCGTTGATGTGATATTGCAAAATGCAAACCAATTAACTGGGAATGGTAGTGAGATTCACCCTTGGCACTTGCATGGACATGACTTTTGGGTTTTGGGGTATGGAGAAGGGAAATTCAAACTAGGTGATGAGAAGAAATTCAATTTGACACATGCACCATTGAGGAACACCGCGGTGATATTTCCATATGGTTGGACTGCTTTGAGGTTTAAGGCTGATAACCCAGGAGTTTGGGCCTTCCATTGTCACATTGAGCCTCATTTGCACATGGGAATGGGTGTGATTTTTGCTCAAGGTGTTCACAAAGTGGGGAAAATCCCAAGAGAAGCACTAACTTGTGGGCTTACAGGGAAGAAGTTAGCAGAAAATGGACGTTATTGAAACTAGCTACACTACCCATGCTTAATAGCCTCATTTACCCACTTCAAAAAAATGTGAAACAATGTTTATTTAATTTAATATTTGAACGTTGAATTAATATTATGTTTTAATTTTACATGTTAGAGTTTATATACTTAGATAATTTTGAAAACTTTAAATATATAATTAATGCTGAATTATTTTATTGGATGAAATTTGTCGTATTAAATCAATTATAAATAATACATATATTAAAAGATAATTAAATTTTGATAATATTATATTTATTTAACTATCAATGTTTAATAATAATTATTTATAAAATATGTACTTTGCAATTGGAAGAAATTTCAATCTGCTAATAGATTTAGATGGACAATAATTTATCATTCAAATTTCTAAGTCGTAATATATTTATTGTTAATGTATCTAGAATCAGTGGTTCGTTTTTTCTATTTGTATAAATGGAGAATGTTTGAATCTGAATGCAAATACTCTTAATCTTCAATTATCAATTAAATTATATAAAAGAAGGTTTTGTCATCTAGGTTGATGTCACGTGACAACACCATATTGATTCTTTTTCTGCCAAAATGAAGATGGTTTTATTTTTATGGTAATTTTAAATTTTTTAATTCATATTTTATTGATAACAATAATTTAAATTCATATTCATATTCAAATTTGAACGTGATCAATATTTTAAGATATTTATGATTTGAAATTGTTTAATTCATATTAATTGATAACACTAATTTAAATTCAAATTCAAAATTATAACAAATTAAAATAAAAAAAATCGTGCAATTAGATTTTGCCATGTAGGTTGATGCCACGTGGCAATATCATATTAATTCTTTTCTCGCCGAAATGAAGACGATTTTATTTTTATGGTAAATTTAAATTTAAAATTGTTTAATTCACATTTAATTGATAACAATAATTTAAGATATTTATGATTTGAAATTTTAAATTGTTTAATTCATATTAAGTGATAACACGAATTTAAATTCATATTCATATTCAAATTTAAACTTGATCAATATTTTAAGATATTTATGATTTGACATTTTAAATTGTTTAATTCATATTAATTGATAATACTAATTTAAATTCAAATTTCCATTTTAAAATATAAACTATAAACTTTTATTATAAATATTAAGCACATACGTCTATTTTTTTTTCTATTTTTAATTCATAAAAATACATCAATTTTAGTAATTAAGGTGATTATTTAATTAATCATTCACAATTTAAACATTCTAATTGATAATACAATTAATATTCTAATTCAAATTAATTAATATCACTAACATATATTTTGATTCAAATTTAAATTAAATTTAGATTTAAATTTAAAAATCTCGCAAGATTCATTTTAGGCAGATACATTTCGAAATTTTTTTCTATTTGAAATGCAAATAGTTTTTTTTTCATTTTTAATTCATAAAAAATACATAATTATATTAATTAAGGTAATTCTAATCAATATAATTTTTATAATTTAAAAATTAAAATTGATAACACAATTATATTCTTATTCAAATCTTGCAATTAGATTTATTTTTATTTCATAATTTTGTAATGCAAATCTATATTTTAGTTCAAATTAATAAATAACACTATTATGTTTTGTTTCAAATTTAAAGTAAATTTAAATTTAAAAATATTGCGAGATTTATTTTAATAGATCAATCTTTACCATTATTTTGTTACAATATTATAATCATATAATTAAAATGAATAATTTAAATTAAATTAAATAGTTAGATATCCACCCCATCTCCATTAAAAAAATTCGGATAATACCCATTTCTATACCCGGTTAAAGTGGATATTCTCATCAAAGTCGAGTCGGATTCAGGTTGATATCCATGGGTTCGGGGCTCTTTGGCATGCCTACTTGAAATTACTAAAGAAAATTTTACAGTCTCTCAGTTATTAGCCTAAATAAAATATGATTAAAATATCATTATATGCATTATCTTATTTTTGTATTGATCATTAATATTTTTATTGTAATCTACTGATCTATAAGTTCAATTGCCCATAAATATTTTTTAATAATTAACATTAGACATTTATCTTCTTTATGATGAAAAAATATTTTTAAAGAAAAATTAATAATTACAAAATAAATTATAAATTTTGTTATCATTAATATTTTTATTAAAATTATGTATATATTTAAATTATATATAAATGCAAATATCTTTATAAAGATAATAGTGTTCTAAAACAAATGCTTATATAAATTAAAATGATATAAGGCATGTGTAAATATAAAATCATTTAAATATATATCAATATTCATAATTAATTTTATATATCTTTTACATATACATACTAACCCATATATATATATAAACAAATTAAAAATTAAAAAATACATTAAAAATTATAAATTATAAACTCCACCCGTGCAAGGCACTGGTTATTAAGCTAGTATATATATATATATATATATATATATATATATATATATATAAGTTAGTAGTTATTTATTTATTTATTTGTTTCCATACTCTTTGTTGTAATGGTTTGTTCTTTGTCATTAAAAAATGTCTATAACAACATTTTCTTTTATTATTATATATTAATAATAATAATAAATTTTTAATATGATGATTTTGATATAAGTTGGTACTTTTTGTAAAAAAAAAAAAAGAGAACATAATAATTTGAGAAATGAACAGTTATTATGTAACGACTCATTTTCCACATTATAGGAATTTATTGTTTTTTTTTATCATATGGTGTTAACACCCAATTTTGTACGCTTTCCTTAATATTTTATTTTCCAACAAGAAATAAATAATTTACTCTTAATTCCTAAAATTGAAGCATTTCATTGCTAAGCCCAATTAAAGATTAAAAAAAAAAGAAAAAAAATGTTTTGGGCCAATTACCCAAACCTCCAAAAGTCCAATCCATGTGTCAAATAATCAGTACAAGGAAATAGAATACAAAAAAGAAAAAGAAAAATGAAGAGCAACAAAAGTCTTCTACTCCTTGTCCTTCTTGCTCGTGAACTCCTTGTTAGAACTAAAGACATGCCGATGTCTACCCCTCAAAATCTCATAGTTTTTTTTTATGATAACAAAGATATTAAACTTTGATAGACTAATGAGGTTTATTGATTATTACAGGCTTATATGCGTCCAATATGGATGAAGGTATTGTATTCCTTAACTTAGACGCAAAAACATCTTAATCTAAACATGCATCCAAATGGATAAAACTAGACTCAATCCAATTCTTTCTTAAGAAAACTTAGCGTCCAATGCGCTAATAAACAATCCACATCCAAAAGTTTTGTGAAAACTTGCATCCAAGTTGCTACCCTTTATATTGTCCAATAGGATAAAGGAAACTTAAGCTCTGATTTATATTTTTACTAACTTTTCCTTCATGCATCGTTATGGATAGCACATGTGTTATGATCGAGGATGATTCTTGTTTAAAAGTTATATTTTGATCTTAGAAAACCATCATCTATTTTTCATGCTTTTGGTCAGCTCTCCTTCTAGTAGTCCTACTTCTGATGTGGTAGATCCTATGTCTAGAAGGCTGGTATACTTTAGGCTGATGCTTTACACCTTTCTTCCCGCTTCTTGATCAAGTTCTATCTTATAAACATATTCTCAAAGCAATCCATTAGTAGCTAAGTCTAGATAACTAAGAATTTGCTTCTTAGAAGTTTCTTGTCACTAAAACTTTAGCTTCAAAAGGAGTTTTGCTTCAACAGTTAGTTCATTCATAAATTTTAATAGTCTTTATTATCATCAAAACATTTTAGGGGTTAGAGGCTTCATACGTCTTTGGTTTCAACATGTCTATAGGTTGTTTTTTTAGTTAATAGTGGAAATGGTCTTGTATTATTTTATTTTAGGCTTAATTTTATTTTGGCCCCTAATTATTAATTTTTTGTCAATTGAGTCCCCTAATTTTTTCTTTGCAAATTTGATCCCCTTTCTCATTTAATTGTTTAATTTTTTTCATCTGTTAACTTGACATTCAACATTTAATAGAAATGCTAACTTGATAATGTAGTAGATTGCCATATCAACATGGATGTGTTAACGTGGTAGGGCAATAGAGTGTTACATAATTATTTTCATTAAATATTAGATGTTAAATTAATAGGTAGACTAAAATTGCACAATTAAGATAATAGAGGGATCTAATTCACCAAAAAATGGGAAGACCAAATTTACAAAATCAAGATAATAAAGGATCAAAAGTGCAATTAAAATATGAATTTTATTATGATTTTTATATTATAGTCCCTCTGATCCTTAATATAAGACACTTTAGACATAATTACACGGACCAATAAAAATAGTTAATTCAGTTGATTTTTTTTAAAATGTTACTAATGTATCCATTTTACCCTTATTAATAATCATTAACTTGTTATGGATGATGTGAAAACATTAAAGTCTAAGAGTATTGTGCACCACTATCAATAAAATTACAAATACTTAGCGTATTTAATAAGGGTAACTAGTGAAAAAAAATAAATGTTTCATGAGAATTGTAAAATGTCTTATAAAAAAGACCATCAATATTCAATTCCTTCTAAATGGTGTTTTATATTAAGGACAGGAGGGAGTATTATATTGTAAGGTAAATTATACTGATATGCCCTGAGTTTTTGTGAGATTGCATAGACCCTCCTATTTCTTCTACCCCTATGCTTACTTTTGTTAATTAATTATTTGAAAAACATTATATTGTGTCCCTTAAAAGAGAGGTTAATGTAAACATTAAAAAAAATGAGAAGTTTGTCTAATCTCAAGAAAATTCAAAAAATATCAGTGTAATTTACTTTATATTCTAAAATGGGTTGTAACTTTATTTCTAACTATTCTATTGTGGGTTGCATTGTTGAAACTTAATTTTTAAACTATTCGGATTTTCCCCCCCCAAAAAGGCAAAAACTCAACTGAATTTCAATTAATAATATTGTAAATATAAATAATAATTTTAAACTATATTAACTCTAATGTGGTTTATAACTTCATTTTCCCAAAAAAAAAAACTCAACTGAATTTCAATTAATAATTTAAATAATATTGTAAATTAAAATGTGAAAACAATTTAAACATAAACAATAACACTTTTGAATTATAGTTAATATTTTTTTGAATAATCAACTTAAACTGTTGTCTGTGACTCTAAACCCATGCTCAGTGTAACGCCCTTCGTTACAATAACAACCCGTAATAAAATTCTTTAAAACATAAATAATATAAACTTTTCGAAAATACAATGGTCTGAAATACCTCAAATTTTATAAAATAAGATTGAATAAATAAATCCTTACATATATAAAAACATTATCCTCAAATATGGGCATCTAAAACAATGAATAATAAATAGTAGCGGAATTAACCACAACCAACCCTTTATTCTAAAGGTACTAACCCAAAAATATAATTAAAAATAAATAAGTCTTCAAGTCTCCGACGTCTCAACAATCTCTCCCTCGTGCTCTGAAAATAACACTTTTAATGAGACAATAATCCCAGTGAATAAAACAAGTTATAAAAGGGTTCGCAAATAGTGTTGTTCTCAGCCGGTGCGATGATCCGGAAAACTCAACCATGCTACCCGCAAGATTTTAAAATAAAATATTGTATATATATATATATATATATATATATATATATATATATATATATATATATATATATATATATATATATATATATATATATACTCCAATAGGAGCCAAATTAAGACAACCACAAATCACACTCATATCATTCTCATTAAGGAAAATATTTCAATAAATAAAATTAACCCCTCAATACATTCAAATAGATATCACAAACACAACTTAGTGATTTCCAGAATCACTGGGCTAGACTCTTTGGTTCCCAGAACCGGTGTGGATCTCAGATTCGTAAAAGGTCTATGAGCTCATATCCATGCAATGGCGTCCCACTGCCTTCCCCATCTTAGATGGAGGTATCTGAATCTTTTCCCCATCCCAGATGGAGGTATCTATAATAAATCTCATCCCCATCCCAGATGGAGGTATCTCATATTCAATTTTCAGAATAAAATATACACCGTCACCACTTTCCGGAAGATGATGACTAACTCACACATAATTACAAAATATCATCCCAGATGATTATCAAATAAATCCTCTAATTTCATGCATCCGATAATTCCATACACCTAATAACATTTCTCATATCACATTACGGGTATACTAACATCTCAGTTTCGAATAACAATATGCAGCAACACAACATACAAACTATATATATATATATATATATATATATATATATATATATATATATATATATATATATATATATATATCAATGTGCAAACAATAATTAAAATATAATAACAAAATTTCACAAATTATTCAAGGAGTAAAACTGCTGCAGTGCTTAGTATTCTACATAATCAAGGCAATTTCAATCATTCGAAAATCATACCGACGCATGCATGAACGATCACCTATAGTTCAGCTATAAAATTTAGAATTCCACTAACACCAAATCCCTCTAATCAAGAACCTAAAGTTTATATCTTTCAAGAAACATACCATGGAAGGTTTTAAAAGATAAATGTTTTACTCACCTCTTGAAGCAAAGTAATCTACGGTCTTTGTTTATTCTTTCTCTTCTCTATCTACTACGTCAACAAGATTCCCTCTATGTCTTCTTCTCCCAAGTCCTCAACTATCTACTAATTTTCTGTTCCCTAAGAGACTAACTATGTAATTCTAGGAAAGGAAACTGCCTATCCTTATATAAGTGCAGTTGTACGTGATTAAGATTAAATAGCATAAGATTTATTTTAGCAGATTTGGCTTATCAAATCTTTCTTTATCTTTTTCTACTTTATTATCTAGATTTATCTCATTATTAGCATTATCTACTATTTTCTTTTCTTTCAAGATATATTAAGATAAAACATGATAAGATTTAAATCGTTATCGAAGACCAATTCAAATTATATATAATGAATATTTTATCTAAACTAGATATATAATATTATATCATTACTATATTAATTATTTTTTGCATTCTTTTGTAGTTGTTAGATAATCTTAACAATTCTTATATTAATCACCTAATCTTTTTATTGATAAGATAATTATTTAACTCAATAATATTTGATATCTAGTAACTAAAGAGTAATATTTTAATTCAATTATTTCAATCAAAGTTAATATATCCTATCCTAATTTCCAAACAAATATGATATACTAAGATAAGATTCCATCCAAATAAAATAATATCATAATCAATTCAAATAACATATCACGATACAACATTATAAACATAATATCATATTATATCATAATAATTCAATCATTTTAACTCAAATAAATTCTTATACTAATAATGTTAATATTAATTCTCATAACAATTTAATCTTTTAAAATAACAATAATTATATTAAAATTGCAGGATGTTACACTCAGTCTGATGGTTGTTCAGTATGATGGGTGCTCAGTGTGATGAATTGTTCAGTTTGATGATTGTTCAATCTGATGGGTGTTGGATCTGATGAGGACAGTCTGATGCTCAGACAGATGGAACAGTCTGTTCATTAGTCTGATACGCATAGTCTGATGAGACATTTTCTGTTACAAGTCCCAGTGACTTGGAGTCTATAAATAGAGGGCATGGGACCTCTGTCATAGAGAGTGTGAGTGAACGTAACTTACTGTGAGTGACTTGTTGAGAGATAACAGAAATAATGGGTACGCAAAGGGGAGATAGAAACAGAGAGAGGCTTGGGTTCTTGTTGAGAGTTCTTCTTGAACTTGGGAAGAACCAAGGGGATTCTTTGTTGTATCTTGTAACGATTCAGGTTTCATAGTGGAGCTGCTCTTTCCCGTGGATGTAGGCCACATTGGCTGAACCATGTAATTGTGTTGTGTTCTTGATTTCTATTTTACGTTCATTCTTTTGGGTTTATGTTTCTTGGTTGTTGCGCGTTCTTGAATTTCTTGGTTGGTTCGCAGTTCTTTGTGTTCTGTGTAGTTTCTGTTTCTTTCTTGCTTGTGAACCAACATAAACAATTAAAAAAGTTTGAATAAATAAATATGAGTAGCAGTGCCGTACTCTAAAATTACAAATATCTTTAAACAATACACCTTTATTCATCAATTATTAAATTAATAAAATAGAAAAGATTATCGACCTTGTGGATTAATTGACATAGAGTTGTTTTAACTTAACTAATGGTCTCGAGTTCGAGTATTAAGTATGAAGTCATGTTAAATATTTGTGGGAAGAGTTTTGTCACCTATAATGATTCTACATGGTTCGACAAGATTATTTTCAGTAAAGAAATATATGTGATCCATAAAAAAAATAGAAAAAACTAAGATTCAAATTTCCCGTAGTTATGAGAACTTTGATCAGAGGGTAACATTGTCATCTCCAACACGAAGCTTTAGCTATATTTCAAGGAAACAATTCCATATAAAAATGAAATTTAAAATCTTAAGTCAAAGGAAAAATGAGGAAAATACCAAGGTAGATTAGAGTAGAAAGAAGATAATAGTATGAAGAAAAAGAAAAAGTAGAGAAAAAAATGATACATATAATAAAGGATATAATAAGAAAAGAAGAGAATGATAGAAATATAATGAGAATGAAAATGAGATTAAAAGAAAAAGAAAATAATTGTGTCTATATAGTATATAATAACTTAAAACAAAAGAAATCTCAATATATTGTTTTCCTTTAAGGACAACAACACACGAATTAAATGTTATAGGACAAAATATGTTTTTAGTTCCTCAACTATTTAGGATTTTTGTTTTTGGTCCCTAAACTTTTATTTGACCAGTCTTGGTTCAAAAACTATTTTTTCGTTTTGTTTTTGGTCCTTACCGTTAAGTCTCTTTGTTAAACGATGATGTGTTAATTGATTTGTGGCAATTTTTTTTTTGTAGGTTAAAAATCGCCAAAAATTGTTTGGTTGAACCATGTAAAATTTTAAGCCATTTTCTGGGGATTAATAGCCGCTAGAAATTGCTCCTCTGAAAAACCAACAAACACTCAAAGAAACCCCAACAACAGTATGGTGAATCTCAGCACACCATCCATCAGATAACATGTTTCGAGACTCAAGATTCAAACTAATTCCAAACATAGTTGAGGTGTGTGATCCTTAATGAAGATTGATATGCCCTTTTTATGCTTGATTATGAACTAATTCTAAACTAATTTCAAGCCCCACTTCGCATCAACGAAGGAAACAAAGTAAGAACCACGATGGGCCCTCTAACCCCCTCCTCACCGACGACGGCTTCTCCATCGCCAAGCCCAACGGCGGTGGCGGTGAGTTCCTCCTGTGAACCCCAATACAACTATTGGCAATGGAGTGTACACGTTCTACCTTAATGAAGTCGTTGATGTGATATTGCAAAATGCAAACCAATTAACTGGGAATGGTAGTGAGATTCACCCTTGGCACTTGCATGGACATGACTTTTGGGTTTTGGGGTATGGAGAAGGGAAATTCAAACTAGGTGATGAGAAGAAATTCAATTTGACACATGCACCATTGAGGAACACCGCGGTGATATTTCCATATGGTTGGACTACTTTGAGGTTTAAGGCTGATAACCCAGGAGTTTGGGCCTTCCATTGTCACATTGAGCCTCATTTGCACATGGGAATGGGTGTGATTTTTGCTGAGGGTGTTCACAAAGTGGGGAAAATCCCAAAAGAAGCACTAACTTGTGGGCTCACAGGGAAGAAGTTAGCAGAGAATGGAGGCTATTGAAACTAGCTACACTACCCCATGCTTAATAGCCACATTTACCCACTTCAAAAAAATGTTAAACAATGTTTATTTAATTTAATATTTGAACGTTGAATTAATATTATGTTTTAATTTTACATGTTAGAGTTTATATACTTAGATAAGTTTGAAAACTTTAAATATATAATTAATTCTGAATCATTTTATTGGATGAAATTTGTCTTATTAAATCAATTATAAATAATATATATATATATATATATATATATATTAAAAGATAATTAAATTTTGATAAATATTATATTTATTTAAATATCAATGTTTAATAATAATTATTTATAAAATATGTACTTTGCAATGGGAAGAAATTTCGATTTGTTAGTAGATTAGAAAGGACAATAATTTATCATTCAAATTTCTAAGTGACAATATATTTATTGTTAATGTATCTGGGATCAGTGGTTAGTTTTTTCTATTTGTATAAAGGTGAGGATATTTGAATCTGAATGCAAGTACTCTTAATATATATAAGTTAGTATTTTTTATTTATTTCCATACTCTTTCTTGTAATGGTTTGTTCTTTGTCATTAAAAAATGACCATAACAACATTTTCTTTTATCATTTGGGTTATATATGACACTAGCTATGCACAGTTCATAATTCATATAATAATACATATTATATATTAATAATAATAATAAGATGATTTTGATATAAGTTTTTGCAAAAAAAAAGGGTAAATTATGTTTTTAATAATTCATTTTATCTCAATTACTGTTTTTAGTCCCTCATAAAATTTATTTCCAATTTTAGTCCTTTATAAATTCTTCTGTTTTGTTTTTGGTCCCCACAGTTAACTTCTATCGTTAAATGATGATGCGGCAGAGAAATAATTTTGATTTTAAAGTTAGTGACGGTTTTAAACAGCCACAAATATTACGAAAAAGAAAAAAAAACAAAATTCAAACCCAGATCTAAATAAATAAAAACCCACAAATCAGAATCCAAAATCTAAATCAAAACCTTTGAATCACAATTTCATATTAAAATCAGATCCAAATAAAAATTTCAAATCACAATCCTAGATCCAAATCAAAACCCCAAATAACAATCCCAAATCCAAAAAAGTCAGCGTTAATGTGTTGTTGAGTCTAATGCTCTCACGGAACGCCCCTTAAATCTTGAGAAGACGCGCCTTGTGGAGTCGCTGTACCACCACTGCGGGTCATTGCCAAAGCGATTTATGGTTGTCGCTCTTTCTCTCGACCCCTCTCTCACCCTATCGCATTTCTCTCGTACTTGATGGTATTCTCGCACCCTATCGCGTTCCTTCAAAAACCAAAAACCCAATATCAGTCACGAAAATGAAAACGAAGCTTAGGAATTTTCTTTTGGTGGGTTTGGGAAAGAGAAAAGGGTTAGGGGAGCGTTTAGGAAAATGAAAACCCAATATCCTTAATTTCTTTTGCTTTGGGTAGGTTCGAGAAGGAGAAAAGGGGAAGGGGATTCGACTTTTGGGGTTTGCTAGCTTATTGGGGGATTAATGGTGTTTCATTACACAACTTCACCATAAATGCTCAAAATATTGGTGAACGGCTTGCCCTTGGAAATAGATTATACAACTTCACCACAAATGGTCTTAATCCTTCATTTATTCCCAGACTACGAATATTAATGGTGTTTCAATATTTGAATAATTTTCCATAACATTTTTTGGTAGTTGTTAACTGCCAAAAACTTTATATCTAGTAATTTTTCGTCCTTGCATAATTATTTAATGATAAGATTAACGTTGCAAAAAAAAAAAACGGAACAAAAAGATTTATGAGGGACTAAAAGCGAAAATTGGTATAAAATGATGGACTAAAAACATATTTTACCAAAAAAATAATGTAATTTGAGAAATGAACATGCAACGACTCATTTTCTGCCTTAAAGAAATTTATTCTTCTATTTATTATATGGTGTCAACACCCAATTTTGTCCACTTTCCTTAATATTTTCTTTTCCAATAAGAAAAAAATAATTTGCTCATAATTCCTAAAATTGAACCATTTCATTGTTAAGCCCAATTAAAGATGCAAAAGCAAAAAGAAAAAATGTTTTGGGCCAATTACCCAAACCTGCAAAAGTCCAATCCATGTGTCAATAATCAATACAAGCAAAAAATAGAATACAAAAAAAGCAAAAAAAAAAAAAGAAGAATGAAGAGAAACAAAAGTCTTCTACTCCTTGTCTTTCTCACTAGTGAGCTCTTGCTGTAGCCACCAACAAGCTACCTGAAGCCTCTGAACATGCCTCCTTTCTAGTTACTTTGCAAGAGCCACCAACAAGCCTCCTGAAATCTTGGCCCTGCTAGATTTGTTCCCCAAAAGCACAAACTAGTAATTGAATGGCATGGAACTACTTCAGTTAAACAATTCATAGCCTGGGTTCATAAATAGGAGAACATAGAATGAAGGGGGGATTTTCTTCATAAAAGAATGCTAGAAAAATCATGTTGAAGTCCCCATAGTTTGTTGAAGAGGAAAGAAGGAAAACAAAAACGTAGACACATAAAGCTAAGAAGGAAAACAACATTGGAGAATAAAGGAGATTACCTGATAGTAAGAGTCTTGTACAAGCTTGAAGGTTGGCACACAATAGATAACCACTTTGTTCACTACACTCCCTAGGCTTTCATCCATCTATGATGTTCATGATGTAAATTCTTTACTTCACTCCCTTTTTTATGTACCTCTGTTGTCTCCTTTGTGAAGGTTATGATGTAATATTTGTGTTATGTTTTTGTACCTGTTGTGATCATGTGACGAAATTGAAGACATCTATAGAGATTGAAAAGCTGAAGACTTAGTAGTAGTTTATGTCTATATTTAGTTTTGATGATGAATTGTAATCACTTTTAATTTCTATAATATGAACTCTAGCTTATATGTTTGATTGATTTAATTGCTTTTAACTTGCATGAATGTGTGTGAACCATGCATATAGGCTAGAATACATCTTAGAGCAAATTACACTGACCTCCCCTCTATTTAGGACTTATTACATGCGCACCCCCTCATTGTTTTACCCCTACACAAAACCCCATAACTTTTACAACTTTGTTACAATCGCACCCCTACACCGTCACAGTGTTAATTCTGTTAACCAAAATGCATCACATGCATTGCACATGTTTGTTTTAATGAAAATATTGGACAAAATTGTCCTCGTCTTCTTCAACACCTCAAACAGAACCTGGGTTTAACTTCAAATACTCAACCCGGGTTTAACTTCAAACAATGAAAATCATAACATTTCAACAGAAATTATCTAAATCAAATGACCAACACAAATTGTCGTGCTTGAAACTTCCTATTGTCAAGCTTGAAACCAACACAACCAATCTACCAAATGAAAAAAAAATGTGTAACAAAAAAAAATTGGGAACAAAACTTTTCAACGAATTATGTGCATAATCATAATCTAAAAGAATTTTGTTGTAAATTGGAAACAAAACCCCTTGGCTCAAAGATTCAGATGAATCTTTTACGATATTTCTCGTAGAGTTCCACAATTTTTTTGTTGTCTCCAGTCAAGCCAAGATTCACACCAAAGTAAGGATAATATATTTTGTGGCACAACAAAGTGGGTGTATGGTTCGAAGAACTCTCTCCATCAAAATTAATAAATTATAATAAAAAAATACAATTTTAAAAAACCACCGCTATTCCGAGGGTGAAACGCGAAGTCACCCGCATTGGTTCACAACCGTTCAAAACCCAAACGTGTCTCTGCTGGTGCAGTCCCCTCTCCGACGCCGGTTGCCGTGCACCACGCACACACGAGCATGACACTCGATTTTAAGAAGCCGCAACATCAAATTTGCTTAGCTCAAGTTCTCGAATGAGACTTTCAGTGTCTCCTCCAACTCTTCCTTTATGTCCTCCGCCATCATCGTTGATGGCAGCGTCTCGAACAGTAAGATCTTCCTTGCGCCGCTGCCGCTGGCGACCTCTGCCAGAAAATTGTTGGAATTCAAGAAACCATATGTTGCGGGCATCGTGAAGATGAGATCTGGTGAGATCTTGGCGGTGGAGGTGTCCTATTTGACGGTAGAGTGCAGCGGAGGGTGGTGGTGGTTGTGGACAGGGTGCTTGGGCGTCTAACATTAGGAAAGGGGTCTTTTCGACATTTTGCATACCACTTAACACCGTTAGTAACGATGATGTTCAAAGGGGTGCAAAAGAAAGGTATTTGAACGGAGGGGGTGC
Source organism: Pueraria montana var. lobata (assembly GCA_026413185.1). Lineage (NCBI taxonomy): Eukaryota > Viridiplantae > Streptophyta > Magnoliopsida > Fabales > Fabaceae > Pueraria > Pueraria montana. The sequence goes on from CM048655.1 coordinate 11,885,203, forward strand.
GCGTGTAATAAGTCCTAAATAGAGGGAAGGTCAGTTTAATTTTCTCTACATCTTAACTTGTTCTTTAATGATTTCTAAGTAAGATCCATGATTAGAGTTAACTAAGGATTAAAACTGGGCAAAAATTCTTTTGAAAAATCATAAGTTTTAATCCAGGAACAAATTAATCAATTATCACGAAGCCTTGTTGCTTGAAATTTGCTCAAGGTTCGCAAATAATCGACTATCCACTTAAGATAATCGATTATTTGGTCCAGAAACAATTTAGTAGCTTGCATAGTTAATTGTTTATGAGGTTATATAATTGATTATATTAATCTACGTAATACCTAGGTGAGACACAAACAAAATAATCGATTATCCTTAATGGATAATCGATTATCTTTGTTTTGAACTCTATAAAAATAAAGTTTCGAAAATCTGTCCAAGTTTAGCTATATTTCAAGGAAACAATTCCATATAAAAATGAAATTTAAAATCTGAAGTCAGAAGAAAAATGAGGAAAGTCCCCGGGTAGATTAGAGTAGAAAGAAGATAATAGGATGAAGAAAAATAAAAAGTAGAGAAAAAAATATAATATAATAAATGATGTAATAAAAAAAGAGAATAATAGAAATACAATGAGAATGAAAATAAAAAAAGAAAATAATTGTGTGTATATACTATATAATAACTTAAAACAAAAGAAATCTCAATATATTGTTTGCCTTTAAGGACGACAGCACACGAATTAAATATTATAATATAAATCTATAAAGTAAATAGTAATGATATACGAACATTTTATTATCTCCAACATTTTATTAATATATATTACTTTTCTTTATTCTCTACCTTTATCTCTTTACGCGAGTTTACTGGATGATTATTTTCAAAACCTACAATACCAGCACACAGGTTAATTTCTTTCCCCGATGGCGATGGCTAGTGAATGGGAGAAATAATCAAATGGGGCTGCTGTTTGGGTACTTTATTGTTAGCATCTCATCTCAGACTCAAGATAAATCTAGAATAAGAGCATGTGATACTTTAGTTTCAATTATATATATACTATATAGAAACTTTTGAACTCATAGGATTAGCACAGTAGTATAAGATTTCGCTGCGTTTATATATGAGAAACTATTTATTTAGTTAGAGAACTCATGTTCAATTCCCTTGAACTAGTGATAACTATGCACTGCAAGTGAAATTAATTTCTGATCCAATGAGTTGGGATACACCTATGGTATCTGATTGGGATAAAAAATATAGCAACTTTTGAATTATTTTTAACTGTTTACTTCATGGCGGGTGAGCCGTTTTTTGGTTTTCATAATTTTCTGTTTTTATTTCTCTGTCTCTAACGTATGAGACAAAGCCTCTATTATTAAACATATGATCGAATTATAGAAAATTTGAATGATCTGTGACTTAATTTGAAACTAATGGCTGAACATTTCAGTTTAAACGTGTTTACTACTCATCGACTTGCGCGTATTGTAAACATGACTAATTAAACACTTAATAAATATTTTTATTAGAATTACAGTAAAAATATACCCTCTCCGTTTCTTTTTAAGTGTCGCATTTTTGGAAAAAAATTTGTTTCTATTTATCTGTCGTTGCAAAGTTCAAGATCACATTAATTACTCTTTTATCAATTATATCGTTAATTCTTTCCTAACATTTAATGAATTTACACATGCATTTATTGTGGAGTAGAAATGAAAAGAGGGTAAAATAGGAAATTCCATAATTACTTTATTAAAATCAAGAAAATTTAATGCATTCTTTGGTTTCTACAAATAAACCTTAAACGACAGATAAAAAAAAACGGAAGAAGTATTAATAATATTAAATGTTTTATTTTATATTCTTTAATAAATAATATTCTTTATTTTGTTATTATTGTCTAATTAATTATGATGTTACAAGTTGCCAATGACACGTTGTCTTTCTTCTGTTTCGTTAAAAAATTGAAAACAAAAAAATCAGAACAAAAATAACTTACATATATCATCCAAATTTGGGTTTTAAAAATGAGTTTAATTATGATACACTATTAGTGTAAATTAGAATTACTCTAGACTTTTAAATAAATTATTACAAAACTCAACAATTTTACCGTACATGATAATTCTTGATGAGATACTATACATAAATTATTTACACTGTCAATGTATTCTAATAAAATTCTTTGAAATTTGACAAAGAAATGATATTATTAAAATAGTTTAATTTGTATGCAAACTAAGTTTATGTAAAAATTTTACCTTGTCAATCAATAAGAAATTATTGTTAATTATACGAATTTTAAGATAATTATTATAAAAATTAATAAATTTATTATATACAATAATTTGTAATTAAATAACAGGATAAAATCCTTTTACTCTTTTTGAAAACAATTTTTCAAAAAGATTTTTATCAAATAGGTTTTATAGTTTTCATACCTAAAGAAAACAGTTCTCTAAATTAAATAATAAACAATGGCTTCCTTGTATTGTTATTGTTTTTTCACCTAGCTCACCTAGCTCTTCCCTAAGATGATTTTTTTTTTTGGTTTTAGTTATTGCAAATTATGTTTGTTTTGTTTTTGTCCTTAAAGCAGATTAGATAGCGCTGCTTTGAACAGTAAAAAAAGCGCTATCTAAACTGTTTTAAGGATGAAAAACAAAACAAACATAATTTACAAGGACCAAAACAAAAAAAATATTTTGCAAGGACGAAAAACAAAAAAATTCTAAATAGCAAGGACTAAAAAAGTATTTAAGCTATATATATATATATATATATATATATATATATATATAATTCTTTCGTTAAGAAAAGGACTATAGGAAGATCCAGTCCAGTTGACAGTTGATGACTTGATGCATTCAAAAAAGTTGGACGCGCTATTTGCAAGATTAATATAACCAGAAAAACAACTCAACAGCACGACGTGAAATTTCAAAGAACTTTCTTCCTCTCTATATATATGCGTTCCTATGCAATGGTGACACCATCCAAATACAACCTTGATCCTCTATACCTATTCTTTTATTCATATATTTATCTTTCATTTCCTTAATTTGTTCACTAGCTTCTTCTATACTACTTGAGACCTTGCTGCTATTGCTAAGGGTTAATTTCTCTGATCAAAAGTAACTAACAATGAGCTTGAAAGCTCTTTTTGTTTGGTGCATAATATGGTTGTTGGGGTTCGTACATTTGTCACTTGGAGGAAGGGTGAGGCACTACAAATTTGATGTGGAATACATGTTCAGAAAACCAGATTGCTTGGAACACGTTGTGATGGGAATCAACGGCCAGTTTCCAGGACCAACCATTAGGGCTGAAGTTGGTGACATTCTTGACATTGCTCTCACCAACAAGCTTTTCACTGAGGGAACTGTTATCCACTGGCATGGAATCAGACAGGTTCTTTCACTTTCTTTTCCATCTCATCTCAACCTCATTTTCTTTCGATCTTCGTATTTGTTGGAAAACCGCCTTAATTGCATACCTCTTAGCCCGCCTTAGTTGCGGCTTCTTTGGGAGTTGTCTTAATTGCAACCTAAGGATGGTGGTTTAGTTCTACATCGATTAGAGATGTGGTTAATTAAAGTATATAAGTGGAAGACAACCTTTATCTTATAAGTCGTCATTTTGTAGGATTTAGTTAGACCATAAATCCACATTCTAATAATATTCATTTCTCATTACATTACTTTTTACGTCTGTCTTTCTTCTTTTACAAAGGTTTATTTCAAAATGGGATGGACGTTTATAATTTTCTTTTTATTATGCCCAGTGCTGACCTAAAATAAATTGTTAATAATTTTTGTTAAATTTATGTTTGCAGATTGGAACTCCTTGGGCAGATGGAACTGCTTCCATCTCACAGTGTGCTATAAACCCAGGAGAAACTTTTCATTACAGGTTTACAGTTGACAAGGTAATTACATTTCTCTCATAATTTCTTTTGTTTTTTTTAATACACCTTATTAAGAAGACACATTAAACTTTTTTATATAATTCTGTTTGTCATTTCTATTTTCTATTTATATATAAAAATATATTGATTGATGCCCTACGTCCTATCCTTTGAATTTTGAATCCAAAGTTCTTTTTGGTATAGAAAAATAAAGTAAGAAAGAGAAAATTGAAGGAAAAAGAAATGTTTTTAAAAAATTAACTTTTTCTTTTCTTTTTATTTCTTTAATTAAATAAAAGAAAAACACGTATATTCTTTCGTGTCATCTCTTTGTATTTTCTTTTCTCTCTTCTAAATATGTCACAAGTGGCATCTCTGTCTATGGTACGTTTTTATTTTGGTGGTTTTCGTGTGTTTTATGTGTTTGTTGTTTAATTAGAGAATAGGTCTCTCAATTGGATAAGTAAGGTGCGTGAGTTATTCTAAATCTCTTATATTTGACTTTGATTCCTACATATATATATATATAAAAAAAAAAACAATAATAGGTCTCTCAATGTTATAATGTAATGATGTTCTCATGGGTGTTTAATTATATGGTGCAGCCTGGTACATATTTCTATCATGGACACCATGGTATGCAAAGAGCAGCTGGGTTGTATGGTTCATTGATAGTAGATTTGCCAAAGGGACAAAACGAACCGTTTCATTACGATGGTGAATTCAACCTCCTTCTTAGTGATTTGTGGCACACCAGCTCACATGAACAAGAAGTTGGCCTCTCTACAAAACCAATAAAATGGATTGGTGAACCTCAGGTAACTCCATTAAATTAACACAAATGCCATTTTTTTTTTTTGCAAAACTTATATATAGTTTATTATAAGTTATCAATAAAGAGAAAACAAAAAATAACGATCACTAGTACAAGTATTATTTTCCCTTTGTTTAAGAGGCATTTGATCTTTAGAACTCATGTTAGGTTTATACATAACCAATTGAAATAACTCATGTTAGCTTTACCTCCCACATATGACACAAAAAAAATTAGTAATTTTGATTTAAAGGTACAAATTAATCCATGATCGAAATCATATCAAATTACGTAAAGTAATCTACAAAAACTTGCACATGTGGCCCTTTTCCGGAAAGTGGAGTTGGATTTTTATAATAGGGCATCTTTGAATTCTCCACAGCCCTACCTTTTTTTTTTCCTTTTTCTTTTTTTTAGAGTACCTTTTTTTTTCTTTTTCTTTTTCCCTTTCTCAAAAACATATTTCAATGTACAATATTCGAGTTTAACATCACTTTAAAAATAATTAATTAATTTAGATGTTTTTCCATACACAATGTGCAATTTTGTGCATTACGCGTTACTTAGTAGCTTTTTATTGACTGAAGTGAAAAGGGAGAGAAAGAAAAGAAACATACAAAGCAAAAGACACATACACATTTTACTATTTTTTCTTAATTGTGAGGTAGCCTTCTAGAATCTCTCTTTCTCTTTTCTTACCAAACCCTTTACCCATTCTTCACTTTTTTAGACTCTGCTCATCAATGGAAGAGGACAGTTCAATTGTTCCCTTGCATCTAAATTCATCAACACCACCCTACCCCAGTGCCAATTCAAAGGTGGTGAAGAATGTGCCCCTCAGATTCTTCATGTGGAGCCAAACAAGACCTACAGGATCAGGATTGCCAGCACCACTTCCTTAGCTGCACTCAACTTAGCCATTTCGGTGAGTTCTATATATATAATATGACCCTATATATGACATGTTGCATTTCATTAATTATCTCTCTCTTTTTTTTCCCTCTCTATTTTTAATTTTTTTTTATCATTTCCAAATCTTTTGTGTGTTCATTCAGCATGCTGTAATTGTAAAAGTGTCATCACATATACATCTTAATTAGTGACCATTAGCTGTATGATGAGGTTAGTCTAAGATATTAATTTATTTCTCTCACTTAAACAAAAAAGAAACCAATTGAAGAAATCCACGGTGATTCATCACATCTATTATTAATTGTTTGTTTACCAACAATAGAATGGTTCAAGTGTTAGTAGGTGTTAAGGTAATAAAGACTTGACTAATGGGTCAACTAATGGAAAAAAAAAAATTAAATGCTTTATAGAAATTATAAAATATCTTATAAAAAGGACCATCAATTTCTTCTGGATGGTATCTTATATTAAAGACCAGAGGGAGTAAAAAAAAGAGTTGCGCGTGATTAACACATTTTTTTATTTATATCTTTAGAAAAGAATTTCTTAAAATGAAATAAGTTTTAAATATATACTCAAATATATGAAGTAGTATTACTATTGAAAAAACAATTGTTCTACATTAATTAGAATTTTTTATATGAGTTTAATCTCTATATAATGTCACTTTAAAAAGTTTTACACTACAAATTGATTAGAATTTATGATAATTATAACTTTTACAATAATTAAAAGTGAATATGAAGAATTTTAAATTCTTACTTCTTATTATAAAATTTAAAATTCTACAATTTTAAGTAATTAAAATGGAAAAATGCATTCAAGAATTACTTGAATTTCAATTTCTTTATTAAATTTCTCATCCAAACAATATATTTCACCACTACATTTTAAATTTCTTAAAAAAAATGAATTATTCTCTTAAAATTCTCCATCCAAACATACTCTTAGCGAATAACGAAATAAGCTTTTGTGAAACATTTCAATTTTGATCATACAATTTGTGTCATCATAAGTGACTCCATTGATTCATTTTATGCATCAATTAACGTGACCTAATTCTTGTGTATTGTAGAATCACAAACTTGTAGTGGTGGAAGCTGATGGAAACTACGTTACACCATTTGTGGTTGATGACATAGATATCTACTCCGGTGAGAGCTACTCAGTGCTCCTCCGCACAGACCAAAACCCAAACAAAAACTATTGGCTTTCAATTGGGGTTAGAGGAAGAAAGCCCAACACTCCACAAGGCCTAACCATTTTAAACTACAAGACCATTTCTGCCTTAGTTTTTCCAAATTCTCCACCACCCATCACATCCCTTTGGAATGATTTTGAGCGTAGCAAAGCCTTCACCAAGAAAATCATTGCCAAAATGGGGACCCCACAACCTCCAAAGCGTTCTGACCGTACGGTATTCCTCCTCAACACCCAAAACCGTGTTGATGGGTTCACCAAATGGGCCATAAACAATGTGTCCCTAACATTGCCATCAACCCCTTATTTGGGCTCCATCAAGTTCAAAATAAACAATTTTTTACAAAACACCCCCACCAGTTACCTTCCCACAAGATTATGACATCTTTAACCCTCCTGTGAACCCCAATGCAACAATTGGCAATGGGGTGTACATGTTCAACCTTAATGAAGTCGTTGATGTGATATTGCAAAATGCAAACCAATTAACTGGGAATGGTAGTGAGATTCACCCTTGGCACTTGCATGGGCATGACTTTTGGGTTTTGGGGTATGGAGAAGGGAAATTCAAACTAGGTGATGAGAAGAAATTCAATTTGACACATGCACCATTGAGGAACACCGCGGTGATATTTCCATATGGTTGGACTGCTTTGAGGTTTAAGGCTGATAACCCAGGAGTTTGGGCCTTCCATTGTCACATTGAGCCCCATTTGCACATGGGAATGGGTGTGATTTTTGCTGAGGGTGTTCACAAAGTTGGGAAAATCCCAAGAGAAGCACTAACTTGTGGGCTCACAGGAAAGAAGCTAATAGAAAACGGACACTACTGAAACTAGCTTGCTACACTATTGATGCTTAATAGGCCTTAATTTGCTAAGTGTATGTTTCCTTTGTCCTCATTCTTAATTCTCTCTGTGTGGGTTTTGTTATGTACTATTTTTCTTGTAGAGTTAGGCCTATTATCTTATTGGGTAGTCTTGTCTTCCTTCAAGCTAATTTATTTTTTTATTGCATTTTTGTGTAACTCATTAATTTATGAGAAAGATGTAGAGTGGAGGATTGAATGAATAATGAATATGATAAAATTCGTCTATAGAGTGGATTATGTGTTACAACTATTTACTTACAATTGCAATCTGATGAGAGAAATAAAATTGGGATAATGAACATCCAGCTTAATTGATATATGTAAAGTTTTTATGAGCTCGGTCCATTAAGATAAAGTTACCCCTTTATTTCTAGTTGGGCTTTTGATCAAATTAACTCAAGTCACATTAACTTATCCTTCTATGATTTGAGGATGATGTTGTTGCAAAGATTTAGGTCTGGATTGATAGCACTTGGAATCAAAGTTGAGAGGTAAAACCACGCTTTATTAGGTAATTTTTAGCAAGAGAAGTGGTCAATAGTATGATTTTTTTTCCTTTTCAACAGATAACGTACTTGATTCATAGCATTATCAAAGCTATCTGTGCCAATTTCCAAGAACTGCTTATCTAGTTCATCATATTTCAGGGAGAGTGCCCAAATGTTCTTAATTTAGTTGAAATTTTAATAAACTTTGATGAAAATTTTGATTCAATAGAGAGATTAGTTTATTGTCGATTTTGGATGATCAATGGTGGCGATGCAAATTGAGAATTTTACTGCCTATATTTTATTATTGTATGACAATAATAATCGAAGCTTTGTATACGTATTTTCATTTCCAAAACAATTATTTTCGTTTTCATGGTGGGCTTTATAAAATGATGGATATACTGCCACAATGTCGGGCCTTTGATAATGGACTCTAAAAGGGCTTAATGAATTAAACAATGGAAATAATTTTTTTATTGTTTTTATTTTTATTTTCTATCTTTGTCTTTTCTTGTATAAATTTCTTTTTTTATTTTTTGACCAATTATATAAATTTCAAAATGCAGAAAATAAAGTGAAAATAAAAAATATTTTCTCAAACCAAACTTTCATATTTTCATAAAGATAAGAAATTTTAGTCACACTTATTATAACATTCTTAAGATTCTTTTTAAATATATTAAACACATATATAATATTATTAGAAATTATAATTGTAAGGAAACATAATTCCTGAGAAAATCTTGGAAATAAAAAAGAATTTTACATGTCCACCAACCCTTAGAGTTAGAGATCACATTCACAGTGACATTTTAATTTGAAGAGTAACCAAGCCATAGCAATAAGTCATGTTCAATGGCGAGGAGCTTCACTAGCAGTGACTCGTGAATCATTTTTTTTTGGGGTCAAATGACCCGTCAATCATGTCACCAAGTATAGTGTTCATCACGTACGTATTAAGCCATGCCAAAAATCAACATGCAAAGATGACGATGGCCAACTCCCAACGAGTTTTTTCAATCTTTTCTGTTATTAAATTTGATTATTAGACAATTTTTTCAATGCTTAGGATATCCAAACAAAGAGTTAAATTAAGAGTATTTCCTTAAGACATGATATATATGAACAAATGTTTTTTCATATACATGGACCTAGAAATCTAACTTCTAACCACACTTTGAGGTTCCCTATGAAATGAGGCATGGTACAGAGCCACTGTGAAGAAGTTTTACAAGTTACGAAGAAAACTTCAAGCTCATATTGGTCATGGATTCATAACGGGAATTGAACTCTATGAGACCAAATTTCTCCTTCTTCCTCAGTAATTCAATGGTAGAGCGGCCACTATTAACTGACTAATCATAGGTTCGAATCCTACTTAAGGAGATCTTGATTGATTATGAAATCTGTAATTCAGAATGAATAAAAGGCTTCACTTTGACTGTTAAGAAGAGTAGATAATTAATTTGTTTCCTTTGCCTGTATTTCTATTGCATTCTATCTTATCGAATCCCATCATTCCGTTTTGCGATATTTAATAATCACCATCAATACATTAGTGTAGGTTTGGGATATATTTTGTTCCACAGTCCAGGGCTATTTAAATCAACTAATTAAGAATTCTAAGTATTAGCAATAGCAAGTGCATCTTTGATGTTTGGGACAAAGTTATCTATCAACTATGTTGTAACATCCCGTTATGCTAGACTCAACCCTTAACTATTATATTTAATTAATGGGTAAAATATGTTTTTGGTCCTTGTACTTTCAGAAAAAACTTGCTTTTAGTCCCTGTACTTTTGAATCAACCATTTTAGTCCTTAAACTTTGAAAAACAATTGCTTTTACTCCCTTTCCTCTAATGGTGTTAATATTGTTAACGGAAATACAGTTTCCGGCGGTTATAAACCGCCACAAAGTACACATTCCTCATGTATTTAAACTCAACATCATTGGCGGCTAAAAATCGCTACAGATTATTAAAAAAATAGACACATAATGTGTCATTGATAATGGAAGAGACGGGTTTCTCGTTGAGTTTGAGTCTATTTTTTTTAATAATTTGTGGTGATTTTTAGCCGCCAATGATGTTGAGTTTAAATACATGAGAAATGTGTATTTTGTGGCGGTTTATAGTTGTTGGAAACTGTATTTCCGTTAACAGTATTAACACCATTAAAGGGGAGGGACTAAAAGCAAGTGTTTTTCAAAGTTTGAGGATTAAAATGGTTGATTAGAAAGTATAGGGACTAAAACCAAGTTTTTCTGAAAGTACAAGGACTAAAAACATATTTTACCCTTAATTAATCATTATTACGAAATACGAGTAAATTTTTTGTTTTTTATCGAAAATGTTTAAAATATGAAATTTGGAAACGATAAAGGGAAATGAAAGTAGTTTTTCATAAAACATCGTCTTAAAGTGAAGTAAACATGTAAACATTTTATATGAAGAACATCGATCTAAATAAAATGTAGTAAATATACATATGCATCAAATTGGAAATACAAATAGAAACATCAGTACATCATAAGTACAACTATACCACCATTCATCGTCAAAATACATACATAAAGAAATAGATACAGAGGGGAAAAGCCAAAATACATCTAAAAGAGCTACCTACCTTCCCCAACCATATACAACAAAAAGTCTTATAGAGTGGTTGTGATCTAACCCTACCTTTTACAAAATAAAGACATCAACCCTTTACTCCGAGTCGTATATCATCTCCATTGGTGGTGACTCAACAATGCTAAATGGTGGTGAAGAAGGAGTAGAGTCAGAATGATGACCATTCTCCATGATATACTCAACAAGAGAATAATAATGTGGCTCAGGGGACTCCACTAGGACTACCTCCATAGGAGATTTGTGTTCCACTTTAGGCTGGTGTGTTGCTACAAGTGTTGGGTCTGCTAATGGCTGATCTGCAATAAGCTTCTATTACAAAGTTCTGAACTGGAGGGTGTACAATCTCAGGTGTAGGATGATCGAACAAGTACCTACTTCATAGGTTGAGGAGGAGCAAAAGCTACAAATGGTGTCATAAATGGCACAACGGGATCTGCTATTAGTGGTTGTGGAACAACCAAGTGTTTAGACAAAATCCCTCCAAAAGCTTAAGTTTTAATGATGACAAACCTTCAAGAAGCAAACCTTAAGATGTCTGAACTTAGCTACTAATGGTTGCTTTGAGTGTGCTTTAAAAGACAGGATTAAATTCAAAAGCATGGAGAAGGTATAAAGCATTAGCCTACAATAAGAGTTTTCCAAACATAGATTCTGCATATTTAGAAGCAAAACTTCCAGAAGGAGAATTGTTTAGAAGCTGGAAAGGTAGTCATGTTTTCTGAGTCAAAGTCTAGATATCAGAAGCTATATATGATCGGAAGTATGATGTTAGGGGTAGCTTTAGTCAATGGGTAGATACCAAAAGCTACACATGACTAAGAGATGATAAGAAGATGCACTGCAACAAGAATTAGTGAAGAGAGATATGTTTACACTAATTATAAGCTTACACCAGAGCTTACAAGTTAGAAGACATGCACTAGTTCTAAAGCACTGATTTTGAAGCTGAGAGTTCTCTAAAAGACTTGAAGAAATTCAAAAGAAGGGAACTCGAAGAAGACAACAAGTCCTGACCAACAATAAGCAACCAGAAGACTGGAGATTGAAGGAAGATGCACTATAGTAATCAAAACATCTCCAGAAGGCATGCTAGAGACTAATCTTCAGAAGACTTCCCATGACTCATCTCAAGAAGTCACGAGGATCCATTAAGACCTTAAGCACACAACAAATACATTTCAAATTTGAAATGTGTAAGCTGTCAACAACGGTGGAGAAAAGAGCATGAAGCAACTCAAGAAGAGTTCAAAGCTATAGAAGACTTGGAGGAGAAGAACAAATTTGACCTACTAGTTGTATGAACTTAGACAATTAATGCAACATTTGAATTTTCAAATTCTACCTCCAACTACCATATATGGCTAACTCCAAGCTCTATATAATAAGGATGCAAATTTAAAGGAGCAAATTGCAAGGAATGAGTGCCAAATTGAGAGGGTAAGGTAAAAAATGAGTCAATCCAAAACATCCCTACTAGAAGAATCCTCCTTAACCAAAATACTCTAGGTTAGAGCCAAATCCAAAAGAGTGTTTGCAAGCACCTCATACTAGGAGCCTCAGTTGAAGGTATCCCAAAAGGCATAGTGCCCACCTCCTTAGGATAGAGGAAAGAACTCAAAAGAGCAATCAGGGGATTATTGCTTCTGAAGTTGTGTGTAAACAACAGGTGTTGTGTGACTCCAATAACAGTTGTTGCTGAGGGTGTGAAGCCTAAAGAGGATTTTTGAAAGAATACTTGGGTAGAACCTGCAGAGGCTTAGAGAATACTAGAGGTTTTGCCTGCAAAGGCAAGAAAATATTGAGTGGAACTTGCAGAGGTTTAGAATACTAGTAGTGGTTTTTCCTGCAAAGGCAAGCAAAGAATATTGAGTGGAACATGTAGAGGTTTAGAATATTGGGTGTAGGAGCTTGTGGAGGCTTTAGAAGAAAGAATACCATAGTTGGGTGCTTGGTCTTAGTGGAGAAAGCCTACAAGTGTAGGTACTAGACATAGTTCAGATTGGGGCGAACTAGTATAATTCGATTGTGTGTTGTATCCTTCTTACTGTTTCTTATTGACTGTTAGCTGATGAATATTTGCCTTTAGTTTTGAAAAACCTTGTTTTTACAAAATAGTTTTAAAGTTCAGAAGCATCATCTACCTTGGATCAAAAATGAGAAAACCAGAATTTATTGAGTGCTAGAACCAAAGACATTGGATGATGTCTAACCCCTCAAAATCTCTATGGTTTTGACGATAACACATGTAATAAATTTGATGAGCTACTAAATTTCATTAAGTATTACATGATTACTTTCGTCCAAGACAATTTTGGTATTGAAATCCTTAACCTATATTGCTCTGATCATAGCGTCCAATATAGTATTTACACTATGGTACTTGTTTTATTAAAAGCATAACTAGCGTCCAACGCATTATAACTGAACAACGTCCAAGTGTTTTGTGAAAACTAGCATCCAATGTGCTAAGTTTGTTTTGAACGTCCATATTGGGGATAAGAAACTTACACAATGATTTATATCTAAGTTTTTACCGTCCAAAAGTACATACAACACACATGTGCACTTCACGAGGATGATTTGTGCTAAAAAAGCTTTGTACCTTTATTCCCTCGTCTTTTTGAAATGACTAATCATTTGAATTTCAAAGTGTGCACTGAGACAGGAGACAAAAGAAGCATATTCCTGCAAAAACCGTTCTCGTACAAATAGTGGAGGCGCGCTCAGAAAAGAACAGTACTCTTGTCCCCTTTTTCTTTCCACCCCAAACTGCCACATTGCAATGATCGTGTGTTGTTAGGAAACAAATATTTCCTGAAGGCTCTAATCCCCACAACGGATAGTTTTCTGAAGCCTATAAATAAAGAAGTTTGCACACAAAGAAGATTAACGAAGCTATCAAGAAAGAACGAAGTGCTGCAAAAATCTGCTATGATATTCATACTCTATTGGACGATCATACACTAAGTGCTTAAGAGTGCTATCCTTTGCTTAGCAAAGTTTTTTTTGTAATATGTTCTTACTGAGTATCCTCTCTTTGAGAGTTTTTCCTTTTGATTACTTGTAATTATTCAAACAGATTGTTTGGAAAGCCAGGAGTGGCATAGTGATTAAAGAATACTTGAGAGTTTATCAATCTCAAGGGGAGATTGAGGGTGTGTTAGAGGTGGCCTAGAGAATATTTGTGTAAGCCAGAAGTGGCAGGATAGAATACTTGCTTTGTAATCTTGTTTTGATTAGTGGAATCCTTCAAGGATTTGATGGAGAACTGGACGCAACTCAAGAGTTTGAGTGAACCTGTATAAAACAAGTGTTTATACTCTATCCTTTGCGTTTTATCTTGTTTTCTCTTACGTTTCTTAGCACACACCTTTGGATGCACAAGTTCTTTAAAACTTGTTTTTGAGAAAACTGGTTTTACACTTGTTGGACTATTTCTGTTATATCTATTCTTGTGAAAATTGTTTTGAGTGTTGGACGATCTTTTACAAGGTTGTTTGTTCAAGTAGTAGATATATTTGCTTTCGAAAAAGGTTTCCATCTTTGAGAAAAAGTTTTCAATTTACACTAACACATTATTCAACCCCCTTATAGTGTGTTCCATTTATTTCATTGAGGAACAGAATCTGTGATTTTAAAGGTAGCTTCTGAAGCAGTATCCTAAAGGTTTAACTTGGAATTTCTATATTAGATCATTTGTTTATCCAAGTACCTAAGAAGGAATATCCTTGCTCCTAATAGAACTTCTGATTTCCAAGCAAAAAGCTTGAGAAAGAAAAATCAAAAGCAAGATTTTTGTGTAGGAAAAGGCCTAGTCAGTTCATGTGTCACTATTCAACCCATCTTCTAGTGACAAATTGATCCACTTCAACAAGAACAAAGGCAATGAAAAAAAATCTATGGAAATAGGAAAACTAATTAAGCTCTATTAGTGGCATAAAGATCCTGGAATTGGGGAAGTGAGAGTCGCAGTGGTGACACCCTGGTGCATTGCCATACTAGTAACATCATACATGGTCCACACCCCTGAACCCATCCAATCAACTGTTAGACTGAAATAACTAGGAAGTCCGCCATCTTCGAGAATCATCTGCAAGCAAGCATGCATCAAAACAAACATAAGGAGTGAGGAATACTGATTTCAAACTTATCTACACATTGATGGTAGGACATCCTACCATCAAATATACAATTGAGAAGACTTTAAGGGGAAACCTAGGTTTTATCTAGTTGTATTATCCTACCTTTTAACTTTGTATGGATTCATACTTCCCACTTGGAAGTGATTAAGGGTACATACATGTCTACAACTTGGTACAATTCCTCATCAACATAGATGAACTCAAGGTTTCACAACTTAGGACATCCATAGTCCTTCTCAGAGGTGTACTCTCAAATCAATCTTGGAATGTTGTGTAGTCATCGGGGTTGTCAAGCTTGGTCAGGTGAATTTCCCGGCACAAGAGCGCTACCTTGACCTTTGGGATAAGTATATACTTTCCTATACAAAATGAGAATATCAAAGTCCTAGAAAAATGAGTTTGATGGATAAAAAAGAATAATTTTATTTTATGACAAGGCAATTAGCAGTGAAAGAGTTAATGTATAAAAATATTATTAATTAATGCTTAAAATTAACCAAAAGTATTGATGTTATCAAAAGTAAATATTTAAAATGTAATATTACTATTAAGTTGTCTATAAAAATAATAAAAATGATTAAAGATTACTTTCAATTAAAGTGTTACTCTATACTTATTTAATGACTTAAAATTATTAATAATTAAAAAATAAACCACTTTAAAGAATAATTTAAATTATGAAAAACTTATTAAAATCCAATATATATATATAGACACACACACGCACACACATATACATATACATACATACATGTATGTATATATATTATATAAAAAATTTGGGGGCGATACCCCTATTTTTTTGGTTCTGAGTCAGAGATCACGGGTGTCCCTCAACCCACTGGGTCAAAGACTAATCTCGCTCGCGGTGCGTGGTTGCCGCTTGCCTAAGGAAATTTTGCATACAGAGGGAATAGAACACGAATTCTCCCGCTAAATAGATCATCTCCGCACATATGAACGTAGCGGGATCTTACACCACTACGCCAACACTATGGATTCGGGGGCAATGCCCCTATAGCCCAGAAGTTAAACCCAAATTGTTTTATCTAAATAAATATATCTCCAAAATGGTTGGTTGTAATAAACACAAGCGAACTTTATATTTAAATACTTGTTATTTAATTTTAAGAAGATTTCTCACAATTAACATATATTAAGTTATTAATCTCATAATAATTATAGTATATTGGCAAAAATATTTTAGATGTATCAGCTTTTGTGTCATGCCAAAGAATCAATAATTGTAAATTAAATTCAATGTCAAAGCACATATATACTTGCCAACATTATACCATTTGTCGATGCACGTAAAGAATCAAGAGTGAGAGACACAAAGATTTGCAGCATACACGTAAAGAATCAAGAGTGAGACGCAACAATTTGTTCACCAGTGGTTAATTTCTTCCGCTACTTAAGACTTTGCTCCTAAGTTTCTCTCTGAGCAAAGTAACAATGGGTTTGAAAGCTTTTTTTGTTTGGTGCATAATATGGTTGGGGTTGGTACAGTTGTCACTTGGAGGAAGAGTGAGGCACTACAAATTTGATGTGGAGTACACGATCAGAAAACCAGATTGCTTGGAAAACTTTGTGATGGGAATCAATGGCCAGTTTCCAGGACCAACTATTAGGGCTGAAGTTGGTGACACACTTGACATTGCTCTCACCAACAAGCTTTTCACTGAGGGAACTGTTATCCACTGGCATGGAATCAGACAGGTTCTTTTCTTTACTCTCTTTTTATGACTTTGTATAATTATAAAATTTCAATATTATTATATAGATGTTGGTTGAGATCATGGATAGTTTATGGTCTAATAATATCTCTTTGCACACACTCATTATGTCTTTGTATAGTTAAATGTAGAAATACTAGTATATCTACCTGGTGATGTTTGGGACTTTTTATTGTCTTTGTTTTAAAATATAAAAAAATAACAAAATTTAAAATAAAAGTTTATTTCTATTTTATTATAATTAATTAATTATGTTGTTGTTTATGTCTTTCAACTTTTATCATTTTACTATAACATTATTATTGTATACTTAATATATATCTATCAAAAAGTTTTTAAAATACAAGCTGCAAACATATGACATTGTTCAGTTATAACACTTTTCTGTTTGGCTGTAGTCAAATATCATATCAGATCATTTCAATTAAAAGCACTAAAATATAGATGACTGCTATAATCATTTTAGTTTTACCCGACTTCAATTTATAAATGTGACATATAAGCTTACAACCACGGTAAATGGGTTATTTTTGTCTTTATTTTTAAAATATAAAAAAATAATGTTATAAAATAAAATAAAACTTTAAAGTAAAATATTTTAAATCACATTAAAATTACATATTTTAACAATGTATCAAAAAAATTACATATTTTAACAAAAATGATGATACTCTATAAGATTATCTCAATTTCAATTTCACGGCAGTATTAATATTTTAGATTTAAATAAATAATTTTTATTAAGTAAATTCTCTTTTTAAGATTTTAAATTTTTTTCTAAATTAATTAAAAATATTTAAAATTATATCTTTAAATTAAAAAAATTATAAAAATATTAACAATATATTAAAAAATTAAAAATCAACCAAAAATTAAATAAATAAAGTAAAAAAAATAACAATTGATACGTAGAATATGAGATAATTTTGTAATCTTAATCTTCATTGAGTAATAGTTTTTTTTTTTGGATTATTCAATAATAGCGTTGCTTTGCATAAATACAATGATAAAATGCAAGCCAAATACATATGATATTGTTGAGTTACAACTCTTTTTTCTATTTGCATAAATGCAGTGAAAAAAAAAACTTCAAAGTTTAAACATTTTATCTCTAAATCTTAATATCTTTTTTTTTTATCTTTGTGTAAGAAATATTTACTTCTTCTAGTTTTTATATTGAGAATTTGTATATAATTTCTACATGAGATATAAATATTTTCTATTGGTTGAAATTTATGCCATAAATTAGAAATGTCAAATTCTTGTAAGAAATAAGAAATACAATTACAATTAAAATATAACTTATATAAAAATCACATTAAGTAATTTATATTACACTAAATATTAATAATAACATATTTATAATATAACTAACAAAAGAACAAAAAAAATTAAAAATTTAAATAGACCAAAGAAATTACATTCACTAACATAAAAAAATATAAGAAAAAGATTAAAAATTGAATTTTGTATGCTAAATTTAGTATATTCTATTATCTACTCTACAACATTAGAACTTTGAAGGCTTTATTGTAACCACGCAAATCAAAAAAGCTAATTTAAATAATCAATTAAAAAATAACATTGAACATTTGAGAATGATAAAAATTATATCTCTTCTTTTGATTTCACTGACAAAAAAATTGTTTCATAAAATATAATGTATAAATATTTTTTAAAAAGTGATATTTTAAAAAAATGTCGTATAAATAAAAGATTAATTATTTTAAGATATTATCGTACAAATATTCCACCGGTTATAAAGCAATGGGTTGGGCCTTTTACAAAAAAAAAAAAAAAAAGCACATAGGAGTACAAATATTCCACCGGTTATAAAGCAATGGGTTGGGCCTTTTACGAAAAAAAAAAAGCACATAGGAGAGCAAGAAAACCCAAAATAGAATAAATGACATTTTTGGTATTACACTATTAGTTATTATCCTTGCTATTGGAATAAAATAATAATAAAACCAAGACTATTCTTGGTTGTATAAGTTATAGATGCCATTTTGGTATAATAAATTGTCCTATAATAAATTTCGAGAAACAACTGCTATTTAGAAAAACATTAGGAAGAAAAATAAAATAATATATAAACCAACAATATTGAAATTGATTGATAGAAAATTTTATTTTTAGTATATCTTAAATATCTAAAGAAAATGAATTGATATTATTTTAACTACATTATAATGATTTATTTTAAATCCAACTAAATGTTTAAATAATAGTACTTTTAAATATATTTTTCATAAAATATAATTTAAAATGAAAAAATTACAAAGTAGTATATATATATATATATTCATATCCTAAATATTTATTTTAATTATTATTGTCCAAAAAAATATATTTTAAAGTAAATACATTAAAATTCACATTTATATCATTTTTAAATTATTTAAAATTTTGTTATATGTTACCAACTAATATAATTTAATCATCTTCTTCAAAATATTCTTTTATGGATAATACTTTATATTTTATAAAATTTAATCTCTATTCATTTTAATGCTAATTGATTTTTATTTGAGTTCAAAGCAAATATAAAATAATTTTTCTTGACTTTTTAAATAAGTAATAAAAAATTTAAAATAATACACAATAATCTCAATATATTTATAAAAATAAATCAGCTATTTGATTATTTTTAGTAACATATAATGAACACATAAATACAATATTTGCATGATATTGTATAATTATGAAAAAAATGGATGCATAGAGATAAAAAAAAAAAAAATTCTGTGTGCAATGTAAGTCAAATGCCGTTGTGGTATAATATATTGTCCTATAATAAATCTCGAGTAGCAGCTGCTATTTAGAAAAATATTGAGAAGAAAAATAAAATAATATATAAACCTATAATATTGAAATTGATTAATAGAAAATTATATTTTTAGTATATCTTAAATATATAAAGAAATTGAAATGATATTATTTTAAATACATTATAATGATTTATTTTAAATCCAACTACATGTTTAAATAATAGTACTTTTAAATATATTTTTCATAAAATATATTTTTAAATAACCAAAATTAAAAAACTAATATATATATATATATATATATATATATATATATATTCATATCTTAAATATTTATTTTAATTATAATTGTCTAAAAAATATATTTTAAAGTAAATAAATTAAAATACGCATTAATATAAATAAAAGAATGAATAGAATAATATTATTTCAATGAATAGTAAAAGGGACTCATTGACTTTTGCTTGCTTTCCCATCCAGTGCACTACGTACCTGTTCTTTAGAATGAACAATAAACAAATTGAACATTAAAAAGAAGGAATAGAATAATATTATTTCAATGAATAGTAAAGAGGTCTCATTTACTTTTGCTTGTTTTTCCATCCAGTACACTACATACATGTTCTTTAGAATGAAAAAAAAAAAAAAAAAGGTCCTATTGACTATTGACTTTTGCTTGCTTGTAGAATTTATAGATGAGTGTTTCTATGGTTTTACTATGCAGTAGTATGCACAATGCTAACCTAAAATACCTTATTATCAATTTTTGTTTGTTTGTTTTGTTTCATGTATGCAGCTTGGGACTCCTTGGGCAGATGGATCTGCTTCCATCTCACAGTGTGCTATAAACCCAGGAGAAACTTATCATTACAGGTTTACAGTTGATAGGGTAATTACATTTCTCTCATAACTTCTTTTGTGTTTTTAATCCTTGTTAAGAAGACACATTAAATTTGAGTCATTTATATAATTATGTATGTCATTTCTATTTTCCATTTATATAGAAATCTATATTGATGCAAGGATGTCCCAAGTCCTATCCTTTGAATTTTGAGTCCAAAGTTCTGTTTGGTTTAGCAAAATTAATGAAAGTAAGAGAAAATTGAAAGAAAAAAAAAATTGTTTTTTAAAAATTAACTTTTTATTTTTTAATTAAATAAAAGAAAATACATCTTCGTTCGTGTTATTTTTTTTTCTTTCCTCAAGTCTAATTCTTTTGGTGGTTTCCGTGTGTGTATTATGTGTTTGTTGTTTAATTAGAGAATAGGTCTATCACAGTGTTTTAAAAACCGGACCGGATCGGCCGGTCCGACCGGAATCCGATGGTATAATCGGTTCGGTTCGATGATAGGATCAGATATGTATCTGACCCGGTACGACTCGGGTTGAATCGGCCGGTTTTTGCAAAAAACCGGTGACTCGGGTTGAACCGGGTTGTGATATGATTTTTTTTTTTTGAAAAAAAAGTGCTAAAATGATGTGTCTTAATTTATTTATTATTTTTTTTGTGTATGAAACTTATTTATGGACTTGTATTGTCATGATTATTGGTTGTTATTTCTTATTTGGAATATTAGGTACTTTATAATGACAATAATTTAAAATTTGAAGTGTTAAATGATTAAATTATGTTAGCTATATTATATTTTTTTAATTTTTTAATATATATCGAGTCAAACCGGTCCAACCAGTGACCCACCGGTTCGACCAATGACCCATTAACCCAGTACCTCGACCGGTTTGATGACCGGTCCGGTTCTTAAAACATTGGTCTATCATGTAATAATGTATTCATGGGTGTTTATATGGTGCAGCCTGGTACATATTTCTATCATGGACACTTAGGTATGCAGAGATCAGCTGGGTTGTATGGTTCATTGATAGTAGATTTGCCAAAGGGTCAAAACGAACCGTTTCATTATGATGGTGAATTCAACCTCCTTCTTAGTGATTTGTGGCACACCAGCTCACATGAACAAGAAGTTGGCCTCTCTTCCAAACCATTCAAATGGATCGGTGAACCTCAGGTACTCGATTAAATTAACAGAAATGTCATTTTTCTTTTTTCTTTTTTTTTTTCAAATATGATATGTAGTAATCAATGAGGAGAAAATAAAAATAACCTTCACTAGTACAAGTATTATTTTCCTTTGTTCTAATAGGCATTTGATCTAAAGGTTACATAACCTGCAATGAACCAATTGATATAACTCATGTTAGATTTACCTCCCACATATATGCCTAAAAGGAAAAAAAAAAAAAAAAAGTGATGCACTGACAATGTAAAAAAATTTTACACTGTCATCAAATCATAACTCACCATTTATAGTAAGTTTGTTAACTTTTACAATAATTATCTTGAAAGTCATCAACGATGATTTGTAATTAGTTGACAGTATAAAATAGTTTTACAATGTCAGTGCATCACCATTTAAATAAAAAAATAGTAATTTTGATTTAAAGGCACATATTCCAGACCAAAATCATATCAAATTCCGTAAAGTACTACCATCAGGAAGCAGAGATGGTTTAGTACAAAAAAAAAAAGGAAGTGGAGATGGATTTTTATAATAGGGCACCTATGAATTCTCCACAGCCCTACCATCTTTTCTTTTTCTTTTTCCCTTTCTCAAAAATATATTTCAAGACAATCGAGTTTAACATCAGTTTAAAATTATATAATTAATTAATTTAGACAGCTCTACATACGAAATGTGCAATTTATTGACTGAAAAGGGAGAAAGAAATTAAGAAAAGAAACATACAAAGGAAAAGAAGCATGCATATTGCATACACATTTAACTATTTTTTCTTAATTGTCGGGGGTATAGAATCTATCTCTCTTTCTTTCTCACCCTTTAATTACCCATTCTTTACTTTTTTAGACTCTGCTCATCAATGGAAGAGGACAATTCAATTGTTCTCTTGCAGCTAAATTCATCAACACCACCCTACCCCAGTGCCATTTTAAAGGTAGTGAAGAATGTGCCCCTCAGATTCTTCATGTGGAGCCAAACAAGACCTACAGGATTAGGATTGCCAGCACCACTTCCTTAGCTACACTCAACTTGGCCATTTCGGTAAGTTCTATATGACATGTTGCATTTCATTGATTATTATTTCTCTTTTTCCCCCCCTCTATTTTTTACTTTTTAATTATCATTTTGTTGGGTTGCAAATCTTGTGGTTAAATAATTGAATGGATCATGATCTATCGATCATTTTCCATTATGTTTCATTTCAATTTTTACAAACTAAATAATGGAACAACTTTTCCTCCTATTCCATCCCTTTTCATTCCCTCATTTACCACCAATCTAAACATATCCTTAAAACTTGTTAAATTGAGCATTGATATTCATATCTCTCAATTCATGGGCATATAGGTGGAAAAGAAAAAGGGAAACAAAAATAGAGAAAAAGTAACAGATACTTTGAGTGATAAAAATAATTAAACTTTCACTCCATTTTTTAAATTTATTAGGGGAAGAGAGAGGTAGGAAGAAGAAAGGGTAAAAAAAAAGAAAGTGATAGATGCATTTGATAAGTAATGTACTAGGAAAGAAAGAGAGACAAAAATAAAATAAGACGGAAAAGAAAGTGAGCGTGCGTTTATGATAACCCTAAATGATGTAATGGAAAAATAAAAGAAGATTTAGGAAGAAAATAGAGTGAAAAAAGAGATAAAAGAGAAAGTGAATGTATATTTATATTTATTGATTAAATTTAATAATAAAAAAAAAGAGATATAGTTCCCCACGATAAATTTGCAGATGAATGCACTTGAATTTTATCCACTATATAACACGAGGTTAGTGAAGTTCCTTCATCTACTTTTAATTTAAAAGATTGCTAATATACTCTTACTTTTTTCAAGGACAATTAATAATTTTAAATTTATTTATTAAAATATATTTCAAAGGCGTAACTAATAAAAATCCATCCTTCGAAAGGACGTATCTTAACATATATGATTGTTAAGATATACTGCATTTTAAGAAAAAATATGTTAGTATTATAGTTATTTTAATTTTCTTTGAATACATTTAAATGTAACTTGTTAAGCATAAAAAAAAAATGTATAACTTGTTAAATATTTCTTTTAAAAATTAAGTGAGTGTATATGAGTAAACTCCTTTAGTTTATTGCATATTTAATATAACTTGTTTTATAAGAACAACTATTTATTTTTGCATGTTCTTTTAACTTTTTAAAAGTAAACAATTATTTCTTAATAAACAATCTGAATCAAAAACGTGCTTAGAAAAAACACACTCTAACTTCAATCCTATTTTTTTCCTTTTACAGCTGACAATTGAAAAATCATGGTGAGAAATTGAATAAGTTGAAATAATTATTAGCTTTCAACGTGAAATTGGAATTGATTCCAGAGAAATTGAATCTAATTCAAACACAATATATATTTGACATTTGATACATTCTAACATAATATTGTTACTTTGAGATTACAAATTTGCTTAAAGAATAAACTAAAAAACTCAAACATCTACTTAATCTATTTTTGAATGGAATGAAAGAAGATAGAAAAAAAACACGGATAATAATATTTTTTTTTTATCTTATTATAGAGAAAATCAAAAGAAAAAAAAGAGAGAAAAGTTAACTTTTAATATAAAAAGTTGTTTTTTTTTCCTTAAACTTTCTCTTTTATTCAAATTTTAAACTTTTTTTTTATCTTCACTTTTTTTTAAGTTTCACTGTTTACTTTCTTAATACTCTTAGCAAATAGGGGAATAAGTTTTTGTGAAACATTTCACTTGATTATACAATTAGTGTCATCACAAATGACACCTTTGATTCATTTTTATGCATCAATTAATATGACCTAATTTCTTTGTGTATTGTAGAATCACAAACTTGTAGTGGTGGAAGCTGATGGAAACTACGTTACACCATTTGCGATTGATGACATGGATATCTACTCTGGTGAGAGCTACTCAGTGCTCCTCCGCACAGACCAAAACCCAAACAAAAACTATTGGCTTTCAATTGGGGTTAGAGGAAGAAAGCCCAACACCACACAAGGCCTAACCATTCTAAACTACAAGCCCATTTCTGCCTCGATTTTCCCAACTTCTCCACCACCCATCACACCCCTTTGGAATGATTTTAAGCGTAGCAAAGCATTCACTAAGAAAATCATTGCCAAAATAGGGACACCACAGCCACCAAAACACTCTGATCACACAATTTTCCTCCTCAACACACAAAACCGTGTTGATGGGTTCATCAAATGGGCCATTAACAATGTGTCCCTAACATTGCCACCAACCCCTTACTTGGGCTCCATCAAGTTCAAAATAAACAATGCCTTTGACCAAATGCCCCCACCTGTGACCTTCCCAGTGAATTATGACATTTTTAGCCCTCCTATGAACCCCAATGCAAGTATTGGCAATGGGGTGTACATGTTCAACCTTAATGAGGTCGTTGATGTGATATTGCAAAATGCAAACCTACTAAGTGGGAATGATAGTGAGATTCATCCTTGGCACTTGCATGGGCATGACTTTTGGGTTTTGGGGTATGGAGAAGGGAAATTCAAATCGGGTGATGAGAAGAAATTCAATTTGACACATGCACCATTGAGGAACACTGCGGTGATATTCCCATATGGTTGGACTGCTTTGAGGTTTAGGGCTGATAACCCAGGAGTTTGGGCTTTCCATTGTCACATTGAGCCTCATTTGCACATGGGAATGGGTGTGATTTTTGCTGAAGGTGCTCACAAAGTTGGGAAAATCCCAAGAGAAGCACTAACTTGTGGGCTTACAGGGAAGAAGCTTGTAGAAAATGGACACTACTGAAACTAGCCATATTGCCAATGCTTAAAAGGCCTTAATTTGCTAAGTGTATGCTTCCTTTGTCCTCTTTCTCAATTCTCACTTTGTGGGTTTTTTGCAATTTTGTGTAATTCATTAATTTATGAGAAAGATGTAGAGTGGAGGATTGAACGAATAATGAATATAATAAAATTCGCTTGGAATGGATTATGTGTTACAGGTATTTTACTTACAATTGCAATCCAATAAGAGAAATAAAATTGAGATAAGGAACATGCAACTTAATTGATATATGTGAAGTTTTTATTAGCTCGGTCCATTAAGATAAAGCTACCCGTTTATTTCTAGCTGGTCTTTTGATAAAACTAACCCAAGTCACGTAAACTTCTCAATCCTTCTAAGATTTGAGGATCATGCTGTTGTAAAAGATTTAGGCCTGGCTAGTTAGCACTTGGAATGCAAGTTGAGAGGTAAAACCACACTTTACCAGGTGAATTTTAGCAAGAGAGAAGTGGTAAATAGTATGATTTTTTTACGCAAATTGTATTAATAATTATGTGTTTTTGTTTTAAACAAAAAACAAATGTTTTTTTTTTTATAAAGAAGAAACAACAAATGTTATAATTGTGTTTGACAAAAATCAGACATAAATAAATATTCAAAGAAAACTAATTATAATTATTCTTGTTTCTACGTATCTTTAGTTTTCATAATACTGAACATTTTCCTTTTTAGCAAAGTGAAAATTTCATGCAGTGGCTAAAACAGGTTTCAAGTGAATGCAAGTGGAGTCTTCAAAATTGTTTTCAAGTAACTACGAGTGATTTTTTTTTCTTCAATTTTTTTAATTTTAGAAAACTAAAAACTCTTTTTTAATGAGTAATCTAACGTGCCCTAATTTGTTACTCTAAAGATGCTTCCTCCAAGGCTCCAACATTGTATTTGTGCATGTATCATAATTAAGTATTGAACTCAAGGTGTATTTTTTTTTAACAGAACAGTGGCACTAGGGTTTGGCCATCTCCACAATTGTATTCAACTTAAAGGATATTTACCCACGGTTAGGCAATCTTCATGATAAGGAATGTACTCCTCCAACTGCTGAGACGTTGTTGGGTTCTTCACAGGCTCCACAAAGGTGTCACTCACAAGGGAGCTTCTATTCATTCTCACATCCATGTTTGCTATTCCCACCCCCACATTTTTTTGTATCTTTGTTATTTGTAGAAACAAGGAAACAAAAGAAGGGGGGTTGAATTGTGTTTCCAAAAAATATTTCGTAAACCTTAGATAAACCTTCTTATTGTCTTATGAAAAACACATTTAGAAAACAACAGATGTATATGTATCAGACGATAGGATCATAAACTTTTGTTTTATCAAACCATTTTTCGAAAAACAACATAAGAGAGAAATACAATTCAAGGTTAGATAAAACATTAAAGGCAAGATAAGAGACATAAATTTTTATACTGGTTCGTCTCCACCACTGAGACTACATCCAGTTCTTAGCTAACCCACCAAGTTTCACTAACATATCAACGTTACAACTATTCTTTCCTAAGACACTTTTGGCTCAACCCCAAGTAGTTTTACAATTGTCTCTTCAAGCAAAATATCCAAGTTCTTTGAATCAAAGCATCTTCAGGATTCAACAAATCACACAGATTTGCTTAAGGTTTAGAGTACAAAGACTTTAATGTCTGATACAGTGAGACAATGATTTAGCTCAAGTCTAATACTCTCAAAATATACAAATGGTTTTGAGAGCTAAGGTTCTAATTTAGAATGAATTACAGAAAGATTGGAAAGCTTAGAATGTTCGTTCGCGCATATGATTCTCTATGTAGAGAACTTCAAATCTTCAGCTATTTATAGGCTTCTTCAAAAGATAATCGTTGTGACTGTAACGACCTTCGTCTTTGTCTGTTGGTGAGAAGTGTCCATTGAAGCACTTAATGCATGTCACCAACTTGTCAAACTGATATGATAAAGTAGCTTGCTTATCTTGCTATTTTTGCACTCCATATCTTGCGTTGGTAGTCATATCTACTTTTGTGCACTCAAGTACACTACAACTGGCTTTGGCACGCCTCTTTATGTAGTAGGTAGCTTTTTGGTTGACATCTTTCTCTTTCATCCTTTTCAACATATCCTATGAAGAATAAAACATATATTCCCTGCACAAAGGATAAAACTTATCAGAGCATTAAGTGTTCATAAATGTTCAAACTCAGCAACCATGAGCAAACATTAGTTATGATAGACACAAACATCACGAGGCTTTCATCTGATAATCATTCATATGCAGATTTCATAACTTATCATTTGTTTGCATAAATAAAAACATTTGAGGGTCTTGATTCGTCTTATGACTCAACATTACTCCAAATATACCATCCTGACGAAAACACGATTCCATTGTATATTCATAACAACGGAATCATATTTTTGTTACAATGGTGGAGTGCATTATAAATATGTAACGGAAATGTGATTCCATTGTGTATTCTGAACAACATAATCCCATTTGTGTTGCATATATCTTTTAACCCTATAAGGCAACAGAAATGTGATTCCATTGTTAAGAATATGCAATGGAATCGCGTTTCTGTTGCATGTTTTTGAAAATTATATAACGAAATCATGTTTTCATTTCGTATTTCTAAAAAAAAAACACTACGGAACATGATTTTGTTGTGTGTTATGATATTTTTTTACCCTTTTGATAAATATCTTTAATAAATATGAATAATGTGAAGTGGATCAGTTGGTTACTAGAAGAGGGGTTGAATAGTGACACACAACTAATCTAGCCTTTTCTACACATACAAAATTTGCTTCTAATTTGTTCTTCTCAAGCTTCTTGCTTGGAAATCAAAAGTTTTGTTAGGATCTATACTTTCCTTTTAATGTACTTGGATAAGAATGATAATCTAATATACAATCTCCAAGTTAAAACATGAAATACTACTATTACTATTTTTAACAAATTCAGGTTTTTTGCCTATCTGATACAAAGTAGATGTTGCTTCTGATCTTTAAAACCATTTTGTAAAAATCTCTAAATGAAATATTAGAGTTATACTTTTGCAAAATGAGTTTTTCCAAAACTTAAAATATGTATGCAGCAAATGTATGCAAATGAGAAGCAGTAAAGAAGGATACAACATACACAAATATTATACTGGTTCACCCTAATCTGGGCTACATCCAATACCTACACTTGTACGCTTTCTCCACTAAGACCAAGGCACCCAAACACGTGGTATTCTTCTTTCTTTTGAAGCCTCCATAAGCTCTTGCACCCCAATATTTTAAACCTCTGCAGGTTCCACTCAATATTCTTTGCTAGCCTCTGCAGGCTATACCACAACCCAGTATTCTAAACCTTTGCAAGTTCCACTCAGTATTTTCTAAGCCTCTATAGGCTCTTCACCCAGTATTCTCTAAGCCTCTGCAGGCTCTACCCAAGTATTCTTTTATAAAGTCTCTCCAAGTTTCAACCCAAAGTAGCAACTGCTACTTGACTCACACAACACCTGTTGTGTTCACACAAACTTCAGAAGTAGCAATCTCCTTATTGCTCTTCTGAGTTCTTCTCTCTATCTTAAGGGGTTAGCTAGACTACACCTTTTGGGATGCCCTCTTACACTATGGCTCCACTAATAAAGGTGTTTACAAACACTCTTTTGAATTGAAAGGTTTGGCCATAAACTTGGAGTGTTTTGGCTAAGGAGGATTTCTGATATAGGGTATTTTCTTGAGCAACTCGTCTCTTTTGCACCTTACCATCTCTTTGTGGCACTCCTTTCTTTTGATAAGCTCCTTTAAATCAATCTTCTTAAATAGGCATTGGAGCTAGCCGTTGGAGGCAAAATTCGAACATTCAAAAACTGTGTGAGTTGTCCAACCACACAACTAGAATGTTTGCTTTTTCTACTCTTTCAAGTCTTCTCTAGCATCTCTTCAGGCTTTTCTGCTCTTCTCCACTATTGACAGCTTGGTTAATTCAAATTTGAATTGTAAACATTGGTGCTTTACTAACTAGTCTTAGTGGAATCCTTATGACTTCTTCTTCTTGAGCTTGTCATGGGATGTCTTCTGAAGATTGTTCTGCAAGGTGTCTTCTTGTGCTGATTCTAGTGATTGCAATGCTTAAGCTTCAATCTTCATTCTTCTGGTTGCTTTGCTTTGGTCAGGACTTGTTGATTTTCGCAAGTTATGTGCTTCTAAATTTCTTCATGTCTTCTGGAGAACTTGTTGCTTCAGAACACTGATGCATGACTTATATCTTTGTTGTTTCTGGTGTGCGATTTTGAACAGTGTAAACTCTTATGCCTTCATTCTTCTGTTCTACAATGGATCTTCTGGTGATCTTATAATCATGTGTAGCTTCTAGTATCTACCTATTGACTAAAGTTACCCCTAGTATCATGCTTCTGATTATACACAACTTCTGATATTTGCACTTTGATCAAGAAAACATGATTGCCCTTCATACTTCTGGTCAACTCTTCTTCTAGTAGTCCTGCTTATGATTCTGTAGAATCTACATATGGAAAACTCCATTTTTTAGGCTAATGCTTCACACCTTTCTTCATGTTTCTAAATCAAGTCATGTATTTTAAGGCACATCTCAAAGCAACTATTAGTAGCTAAGTTCAAATAACTTATGATTTGCCTTTTGGAAGTTTGTTGTCATTCAAACTTAAGCTTCTGGAGGGATGTTGTTTCAACATAATGAATGTTTAATATTTTAATAATTTACTGAAACGTGAACAATTAATGCGTATGACTGATGTGATCTGGATCGTTGATTTTTCAATGCAAATCTTGATCGTTTCTTTTTTTGGCACACATGACAACTATTTTAATTATGATCTGATGTGGACAGTTCCCTAGTTAGAATTGATGCAATCTATACTGTATATTTGATCGATGTAATCTTGATCGTTTCTTTTGCTGGAGCACAAGACAACGCTATGAATAATTAACTGACACTAATTAACTGACACTTGAACAGTTGATGCACTGATATAAAATAACAATAGTGGTTTGAAGCGGCTCATTATCTTCATATTCACTATTTTCCCAACAATATGGAGGGATTCCTTGCTGTTGTGTATTACGATGGTGATATGATACAAACTTATAAAGGGATTCTATTTCAATGTCCTTATGGTCCAAAATTCATTAGAATAAGTGAGGAAATGATGATTGTTGCTTTAAGGAAAAGAGTTCTAGATGCGATTGGAGGTAGTAGAATGTTACTTGACATTCATTACCATCAACCTATATCTTTAAGGGATGGTTGTGTTGAATACAATTGTATGAAGCTTAAACACGACAATGATGTTGGAAAGATGTTTTCCATCTTTTCAGAATTTCGTAGCATTTTGCCAATTGAGTTATATGATACATTAGGAAGATCTCTCGAAGAGATCCTTGCTCTTATGCATAAACCAAGATCCATCGAAGATATCGTAACTATTATGCGTGAAACAATGGCGACAACTAGCTCCAATGATGAGAAGAATGTTAGTTAGAGTCAACTATGGTGAACCACTTTGTTTGTTGATGTTTATTTTATGAAATCTATGTAGAAGTGTTTTTATTTAATCCAATAATATTAGGTGTGTTGTGTTTGTTTGTTTTTATTTATTGTTCCAATTGTTTTTCTTAGTACCACTTGATCCTACTTAATAGATGAATTGCCAACAAATTTCTTTTCAATTGAGTCATTCCAAAATCTAGAGTTCCAATTACTTTTCTAACCCCAACCATTAACTTCATTATTAGGTTTGTTATTCCAATTGCTATTACGATTATCATCACCCACACTTTCAGTTTCGAATCCAAATAATACAAATTTCTTTTCAATTGAGTCATTCCTAGATCTAGAGTCCAATTGTTTTTCTGACCCCAACCATTACCTTCATTGTTAGGTTTGTTATTCCAATTGCTATTATGTTTGTTATCACCCACACTTGTTACAAAATTCTTTACAATTGTTAAGTTTGTTTACATGTTAGTTGTTTAGTTAGTAGTCTAATCGTACATACACGCGTGTTTTTTATGTAGTCCATATAGAGAACAAAAGTCAAACCTCCTCAACATAAAGTACAAAATACGTCTATACATACATACAACATAAGATACTACATACATAAAAGTAGGAATAAAATGTGCACAAAAGTCAACTTCCTCTACAGCCAATTGTCCTCCTCCTTTGTCTCCGCCCTTGAGAGGTGCACCAAACTATTGCACCTTCTTATGCTACCGTCAATTCAGCTGCAAGATATCATGACCATTTATGCCCTCGGGTACCACCCTCAAGTGCAAGACCCTCTCTAAGTTTACAGTAACAATCTACCACCGGGCCTACAAAATAGGGAAAAAATAATTACTTAAATTTTATTGCAAGAATTAAGCAAATAAAATGACAAAAAGAGGGATTATTACCTTAGATGAATAATCTCCACTAGCTACATAATCCTCCTGTTAGGGCTGGTGCTATCATCGAGGTTGGGGGATATGTATAGGATTAAGTGGTGCCTATCCCTGCGTGTAGGTCTAAATAATACCATAGCAGATACTCTTGTGTGTAGGTCCATGGAGCCTCATCTGGCACAAGCAAGTCTAAGTCCACCAAGTAGTCATCCCAGTTGTCCTACACCGCATTACACTCAGCAAAGGTCAGATAACCAACGGATGGTTGCTAAGGAATCCCTTGCTCATAGTAGAATTGCTTCAAAACCCTTTTAGGAAGATAGGCGTGCATGTTGGCCCCGCATTTGAAGCCAGAATAGTATGTAATGTGTTGCAATGGTCTGACATGTTTTGTGTATCATACGGGGACCAGATGACGTCATCCATCTACAAGTTGTCAATCCACTGCCTAGTCCCTAATGCAAGGCCTACTCCTCTCGTATGCTTCCATTTCCAAGCACGCGGTTGCTCCTCATCATAACGGAGACGTGATTTTGTAGGGGCAACGGTCGGCAAATGTTTGTATATTTATGCATGTAAAATGATATATTAATTAACTCACAAAAATAAAAGAAAATTAAGAAACAATTATGTAGACAAAATGTAAATATCTTACCATAAGTAGTGTCATATAATCTTTACACTGCGCAGTGGATTAGAGGCTTGCATAACAGAGCTAATCATACACGTAAGCCAAGGTAGCGACTCCCCATGCATACTGCTCGCAGTTGGATAGATCATTGAAGTACTACTACAAGTAGGAGACTTGTACCTACGTCGAGCTCTTGTCGACAAATATCGTACAACCCACCAAGTGTACTAAATATGCTCTGGCAGCTATACGTACGCCTTATATGCGATGCGTCTCTGATATAACTCAACCAGCCACCTCAGCTTTACCCGAGCTCCACCTTTGGTCACCTGGTGTGCCTTATTGGAACTAACGCCCAACTCAGTTCCCAACAACAGTTTTGTGTCGTCGCGACTTCTAGTTTTGTGGTCAAATGGTTTCCCTATGATAAGCAAATGTAAGAGATAAGACACATCATCTAAGGTGATGGTCATCTCTCCAGCTGGGGGGTGGAAGGAGCACGTATCCTTATGCCACCTCTCAAAAAAGGCATTCAATATGTCTTTGTTCGCGAAAGTATTCTGCGTATGAAAAAGAAAGGCAAGCACTGACCCCTCCATATACCTCTTTACCTGCGACTGGGTAGGGAAATCCAGCACCTTCTCACCATGGCTGACCAACTTTAGCTCCATCTGGGGATCATGATTCCAAATATGCTTTACGATGTGGTCCTTATAGGACCTAAGCAGAGACAAGTTTATAGGACCTCCATCAAATGGCAGTCCAATGATCTAGTTAGCTAAAGAAACCTTAGGTACCTCCTTCTTTGCCTTAGGTACCTCTTCCTCTGCATTAGGTACCTCAACCTCATCTTGTACATCCTCATCATGTGTGTCGGGCTGCTCATGCAGTTCTACTAATTGAGCAACATCTCTCTCTCGACTTGCTAATGCAGTCAGGCGTTGACCCTTGGATGGTTTAGGAACATCATCCTCAAAAGGGGGTCTCGTCCTATAACATAGGATGTATACTTTGTGCAAGCCATGATAAATCAACATAAAAAACATTAATAATAAAACATAAATTAAAAACATTAATAATGAAATATTAATAAAATTTTATTTCAAATGCAATTTACATACATGTATTTATTATTAAATATTCAAAACATTATAAAATATAATACTAACACAATTAATTAAACAATAGTAAACATTAAAATTATCACAATTAAATTTAAGTAACCATAAAACTTAATTTAAAAATAATACTACTAAAAATCAATATTAATAAATTAACAAAAAAAGGATATATAACATAAAAATTCAGTTTAAACACTAGTTTTCAAAAGGTTTGATAAAACAAAGCTTTTTAAAAACTATCGTATGTTATTTTTATCCGCTGCTAGCGTAAACATGTTTTTATAAAATGATATTGTGTGTTGTGAAAAGGTTTGCGAAAAGAAGTTTCAAGAAACACAATTCAATCCTCCTTCCTATGTTTCCTTATTTCTACAATTGTGCTTGCTGCTGAATTGAGATTAATTTTGTATACCATTAACTAGTACAAATTGCTAGTATGTTTGTGTGACTGCCTCCTTTGGACAAGGTTGTGTTCTAAGGTTGAGAAGAACCTGGAGAGGTTGATAATACTACATCTTCTGTAAAAGTCTGATTTGATTCTTAGTGAAACTCCCACTGTTGTGAGTGAAGAATAGATGTAGTTCTGGTATTAGGGTGAATCGGTATAATACTGATTGTGTGATTTTTTTATCTTTAACTTATCATCACAAAGGAATTTTCTTTAAACAATCAACTCAAATCAAAGAAAATTTATAAGGCATTTCTAAATAGAATCAATTTTGATAAAAACTACTTTTATTAACAAAAAGAAGTTTGTTTTGTCATAACAACTTTCTGAGTTATTTCATCACACAAACAACTTTTTGAATTTATATCATAAGATATCTTTCAAGACTGTGTCTATGGTGGACTACTAATATAAGTGGTCTACCAAGGACCACTTTTTATAACCTTTAGATTCATATCAGACTCACAATAATACCATGTATCTTACAGACCAAATTCCTTCCCCAATTCCCTCTACAGGCACTTCCTTGGTGCACTGCCGTGGGCCGCTGCCAGAGACAATTTCCTGTGGCGGCGCCACTTTATTATTATTTTTTTCTTTTGCTTCTTCTCTCTCTCTCTCCCGTCCTCTCCTATGTGGCACCATCGACGTCAACCTTGGCTCGCTATCTACAAGTGGTGCTTTTCTGGTGGGTCGGGAAGTGAATCTCTTCGGTGACCGAAACCAGTAGAAAAACTCTCATCAATCGACGTCATGAGCTCTTCAAGGCGTTCAATCTTGCAAAATCTCCGAAGCCAAACTTGCTGGGGTCCTTGAGATTGGGGAAATTCAAACACACATACTCTCCACAGAGCTTATACGCGGCACAATTGCAGGGCATAGACAGCAACATTATTTGTGAAAAATGGATAATAAAGATTCTAAAATGCCTTGATGAAACGAGTCCTTGATGAAATTCCTAATAAAGATTCATCAT
Organism: Pueraria montana var. lobata; assembly: GCA_026413185.1. Classification (NCBI taxonomy): domain Eukaryota; kingdom Viridiplantae; phylum Streptophyta; class Magnoliopsida; order Fabales; family Fabaceae; genus Pueraria; species Pueraria montana. Next base: position 11,920,109 of record CM048655.1, read on the forward strand.
TTCAGAAAATTGGTTTGTCCCCTTAAAGTTTGAGGTAATCAATATCGTTATCTAATTGAGAAAAATATTTTCTAAAGTATTTGATGAAATGCCTAATAAAGATTTGAATTCTTAATAAGGCTTTTTGGTTTCAGGTTTTGAAATTACAAAGGTTGCAATTGTTCATATTATTATTTGTGGTTTCCATAAACGTGCCAATATGTTGGAATCAAATGTGAACAAACTCACATTTATTATTATTGTTGTTCTTTCTCGAAAAACTTAAATGTTGGTAGACACAACACGATGCAATGGGAAGCTCCAAAGTTCAAAGACTTTTTGGCCTATACAAAAGTTTTTTGTGTGCAACACGTTCAAATTGGACGAACAACGATGCAAGATAGTTAATGGTATCAAAAGAGTAGGATAAGGAGGGAGAAGGGAAAAAAAAGTGACACCGCCGCCGGAAATCGTCTTTGACGGTGTTGCACGACGAAGTGTCGATGGAGAGTGACTGTAGTTCTGTAGAAGGAATTGGGAAAGGAATCCAGTGAGGAGGATACATGGTATTATTGTAAGCTTAAGATGAATCTAAAGGTTATTAAAAGTGGTCCATGGTAGACCATTCGTAAAAATGGTCCATCGTAGACGCAATCATCTTTCAAATCATTCAGAAAGCCCTTCGAAACTAAAGTTCATATTCAAACATCTAGAAAGGTCTAAACAATATTAAAAGGAGAATTTTCTAAGTATTAGATGGTACTCGGAAAGGTGTAACACAAATATTCTTCAAAATCACAATTTGATCCCCTTGTGATATTTTTATTCAGTTCAATATTTTGTACGTTTTGAGCTACATATATTTACAATGGTATAAGACTATTGCAACTTTTACAAACTTATATGCATAAACCATTAAATATAGAACTAATCTTACTGTAACTTTTATATAATTGCTAATGAAATTACCTTAGACTGTACACGTGTTTTTCGTATTAAAAACAATTATAGTGATTCTCATGATATCACATTTCAATCTTTTTCTAAATATAATAATATAATAAAAGAATCATCTATATTTGCTTTAGCACTAAAATAGATACGTCAATAAAAAAGTTGTCATAATATATTACAATTTTGAATTTTGAAGAAAAGTAAAAAAATCAACTAAAAAATGAAAAATAAAATAAAAAATAGCAGGCTAGTCTGAAAAGTCCGCAACCGGCATAAAGGCAAGCTTGGGCATCAAATTAAGAGATCAAATAAAATCCAAGCCTTTTTTGGCTCAACCAATATAGCCCGTGACCTACATTGGACGCCGGTTTGTAATGCGCCAAGTAGTCTGTTTTGCCACCTCGAAAGATCTGACAAGTTGTCTGGCCTATTTTCATTTATAATTCTTAGTTGAATAGATTCAATTGGTTGGTTCACTTTATTTTTCATTTATACTCTGTCATATCCATGTAAATGATATAGGAGAAACATATCTAAAAGTTAAAATGCCATATATTTAAAATTTAATGCATATTTGGAAATACATCTAAACTGTATAAACACATGTCAATTGCATTTTTTGGTATAAAGTTACAATGGAATAATGGATGCGGTTCCAAACTGGCTATTAATGTATTTGCCACTTCTTATATTAGTAAGTAAAATTTTTTAAATTATGCTTACTCATAAATGATATAAGAAAAATAGGTTATGTAAAAACTAGAAAGGAATAAACTTAAAATAATATGGATTCGCATCTTCTTATATTAGTAAATAATATAATTATATTATGTTATAAATGAAATTACACTGTCATCCAATAACAAATTACCGTTAATATAATTTTTAAGATAATTTTGTAAAAGTCAACAAACTTATCATACATGGTGGGTTGTGATTGGATGACAATATAAAACTATTTTATACTGTCAGTATATAATCCTTTTTCTTTTAAACTATTTAATCAACTAGTTCTTATTTCGATCAATTGGATTGGTTGGTTAACTTTAAGTTTTTCATCTATGCTTTCTCATATCCACATAAATGATATAGGAAAAACATATTTAAAAGTTAAAAAGTGATAGATTTGAAATTTAATGTGTTTTTAGAAACACGTCTAAATGATATAGATGCACCTCAACTATAACCTTAAATGTAGTGGTTACAAATTACAATGGTTAGTGTTATTGAGAAAGCTCATTCATGGAATAATGGATGTGACTCCACATAGACTTTTTTTTTTTTTTTTGTCTAGACCACATATATCCTTTATGGGTCAGATATGATCATAAATATGTTCAAGTTGTATAGGATCATTATGAGCGATAAAATTCTTTCTTCGTTTTCCTCCAAATATTTAACACATATCGGGACTCGAACTCGAGACCACTCATTAAGTTAAAATAATCATACACTACTTGATCCACACGCTTGGTGATAGATATTCATGAATTTGTATCTTCTTATAATTAATGTGATAGCTTTAAGGTTAGCTTACTTTATAAGAAAAATAGTTTATTTAAAAACTAGAAAGGAATAAACTTAAAAAAGTTGTATGTTATAAATGAATAAAATTAATAATTTCTATTGTAATTAATTTTATTTTTGTAATTATTTAATATTTTCATTTTGTTTAATTACATTAACTATTGTAATTAATTTTATTTTTGTAAATATTTAATATTGTTCATATTTTTTAATTACATTTAGAATATATAAATTCAGAAATAAATAACTCACCTATATTATAAATAGGGTAAAATATATTTTTGATCCCTCATTTTATCTTGATTTCTGTTTTTAGTCCCTCATAAATTTTTTTATTGTTTTTAGTCCCTCATAAATTGTTTTGTTCTGTTTTTAGTTCCTGACGTTAATTTCAACTGTTAAGTGATGACATGACAGACATAAACTGTGTGTGTGAAAATTTCCTAATTAAGTTTCTAGTGACTTTTAACCGCTACAAATTTTTTGGCAGTCAGAAATGTTTACTTTTGTAACATTTCTTGTAATTTCAGAAAATCTGGTATTCGATATTTTGATTTTTTTTTTTTAACATTTCTGACAGTTGTAGTTTGTTAGAAAATTTACAGTAGTTAAAAACCGCTATAAACTTAAACAGAAATTTTTCAAGCACAAATTATGCTCGTCACAACATCACTTAACAGTTAAAATTAATGTCAGGGACTAAAAACAAAAGAAAATAATTTTTGAGAGACTAAAAACATAAATTTTTTTTATGAAGAACTAAAAATAAAAATTTAGATAAAATGAAGGACCAAAAATATATTTTACCCTTATAAATAGGCTTAATTGCAAATTTTACCACCCAATTTTCATAATTTTACAAATTTTACCACCCAAGTTTTAATTTTGCAAATTTTACCACCCAAGTTTTCAATTTTTGCACATTTTACCACTATGATATTTTACCAAAAAAAAGTTAAAAAATTCAAAAAAAAAAAATTTTTGTGAAACATCAAGGTGGTAAAATGTGCAAAAATTAAAAACTTATGTGGTAAAATGTGCAAAAATTGAAAATTTGGGTGGTAAAATTTGCAAAATTAAAACTTGGGTGGTAAAATTCGCAAAATTATGAAAGTTGAGTGGTAAAATTTACAAAATTAAAACTTGGGTGATAAAATTCGTAAAATTATGAAAGTTGGATGGTAAAATCTGTAATTAAGCCTTATAAATATTCATCCTAAATATGGGGTTTAATCCACCAATAACCCACCATCTTCACATTCACCTAGGACTGCCCCCACTTTCTGATGGCAATAAAATCAAGATAATGTTCAACTCTCTGTCCCTTTGCCCTTTCTCTCTCCTCTCTTTTTCTTCCCACCTTCTCTGATGAAAGTCTCAACACAAAGCACCTTCTTCTTCTCTTATTGACTTGTGGCCACCACAGAAACTCATTTCTGGTTCTTCTGGTAATGTTCCGTGCACTTCTTTTTTAGCTTAACCTTTTTCACTGTTCAGTTCCTTGCTATCTGCTTGGTTAATCAGATTCATGTGTTTGTGTTGTTTTGGTCTGTACTGATTTCACTACCCTTTTGATCTATGATGGAGAAGTTTCTGGTTTTTTTTTTTTTTTTTACTTACATGTTGGTGGTTTTCTCTTTTGTTGGCTTGCTGATGTTGTGGGGGGTTATTAGCTTGATAATTTTCCTCATCAATTTAGCTATTTTTTCTGTTTTATCTGAAAGCTTCAACTTTTTTATGATGGCTTGATGAGAGAATCTTTTGAAATCATCATTTATAGTCTTTGTTTTTATAGGCATCATCGTTTATTATCTGTGCTTATGTTGCTTTTGTTTTAATGTTTGTTTCGTTGGTGAATTGGATCTGTGGAATCAGGATAGCCTGATCTATCAGTTTTCATCAAGGTTTTAAATTTCAGTCGCAGTTTTGTCGCGATTTTTGATGTTGTGGGAAATTGCAGCTGGTGCAGCTGGAATTGCGGTCTCATTGTAGTCCTAGAGACTTCAAAAACCTCGACGTTGCGGCCAAAATCGCAGTCATGGACTGTTTTTTAAATCCTTGTTTTTCATATATAAGCTGGAATTTTTATCCTTGTAATTGAAAATTTTCCAAATTATTTTTATGGTGATGAGCCGTTTGAGATTTTTTTTTAATTCATGTTTTTAGCCTATGTTCATGTTCTTTTTGTTTTTTTTTTTAATTGATGTTTTTATTCTTTTGAAACTTTGTGTTTGGTAGATAAATCTTGGCAATATATGTGCATATTTTATGATGTAGAGATTCTCGTCATCTGGAAATAATTTGGTTTTTGTACCATGTTAATTGTTCTTTGTTTTGTTGCTGTTGGCAGGTGTAAAGGCCTTTAAAAGTTAAGTATTTGTTTACTTGAATTGGTGTATAGTGCTAGAGGGTAAAGTTTGAAACCCATCTTGTTACTTTCATCATCAGAAGCTTATTGGTTGGATCCATATTTTTTCCTTGGAAAATGATGATGGTGTTCGATGAGATGGGGCTTTGTAATGATTTGGATGCGATATCTGCTCCCCTTGGAGAGGAGGATATTACTGCCCGGCAAACTGATCCAGAAGCAATAGTTGAGGATGATTCTAGCGATGAAGAAATTGGGGTAGATGAACTTGAACAGAGGATGTGGAAGGACAAAATGCGTCTCAAGCGATTGAAGGAGCAAAGTAAATCTAAGGAAGGAATTGATGCAATGAAGCTGAGGCAGTCCCAAGAACAGGCAAGGAGGAAAAAGATGTCTAGGGCTCAAGATGGAATCTTGAAGTACATGCTGAAGATGATGGAGGTTTGTAAGGCCCAGGGATTTGTCTATGGGATTATTCCCGAGAAGGGAAAACCGGTGACTGGGGCATCTGATAATCTTCGTGAATGGTGGAAGGATAAAGTCCGGTTTGATCGAAATGGTCCTGCTGCCATAGCCAAGTATCAAGCTGATAATGCTATCCCTGGGAGGAATGATGGATGCAATTCCATTGGTCCAACTCCACACACCTTGCAAGAGCTGCAGGACACAACCTTGGGTTCTCTCTTGTCAGCGCTCATGCAGCACTGTGATCCCCCTCAGAGGCGGTTTCCATTGGAGAAGGGTGTTCCTCCACCATGGTGGCCCACAGGAAATGAAGAGTGGTGGCCCCAAATTGGTTTACCTAATGATCAAAGTCTTCCTCCTTACAAGAAGCCGCATGACCTGAAGAAGGCGTGGAAAGTTGGAGTTCTGACTGCAGTTATCAAGCACATGTCTCCTGATATTTCCAAAATTCGCAAGCTTGTGAGGCAGTCCAAATGCCTTCAAGATAAGATGACAGCCAAGGAAAGTGCAACCTGGCTTGCAATCGTCAATCAAGAGGAGGCCTTGGCAAGAGAGCTTTACCCTGATTATTGTCCCCCATTAGCCTCAGCTGGAGGTAGTGGATCTTTGGTGATCAATGATAGCAATGAGTATGATGTTGAAGGGGGTGAGGATGAGCCTAACTTTGACATGGAAGACAGGAAACATGATAATCTTCACACATCCAATCTCGGGATGGAGAGAATGAGGGGAACTCTGCCAGTTCAGCAGCCCTCTTTTTCAATGAAGGGAGAGGCTGTAACGAATTTGGATTTCATTCGGAAGAGGAAGGTCTCTAATGACTTTAACATGATGGATCTGAAAATTTACACATGTGAACACCCTCAGTGCCCTTACAGTCAAGTCCGCCTTGGTTTCCCTGACAGAATTTCTAGGGACAACCATCAATTGATTTGTGCTTATAGTAGTACTTCTTCAGATTTTGGGGGTCCAAATTTTCATGTTAACGAGGTAAAGCCGGTCATATACCCCCAGTCCTTTTTTCAACCCAAATCTACTGCTCAGCCTGCTAGTATGGTTCCACCTGTTATTGATCTGACTGGACTTGAAGTTTCAGATGATGGCCAGAAAATGATTAGTGACCTTATGACTAACTATGACACAAATGTTCAAGGCAACAAGAACACAAGTTCCTGTAATCGCGTAGCTGCAGAAAATTCCAACCTTCCTCAGCATGGCATGCAGCAGCAGCAACAGGACAACTTCATTCGCAGCAGTCAAGGAATCACAATGGAAGGCAGCATCTTTGATGAAGCTAACCTGTCCAATAATCATCACATGTTTGCAAGAGAAGAAAGTCAATTTGACCGCTTCAAAGCTTTGAATGCTCCCTTTGAGACCAATCACAGCAACAATAACTTCCATTCAATGTTTGGGTCCCTTTGTGATTTGGCATCATTTGATTTCAAGGAGGATATGCAAGGAGTAGGGATGGATGCTCTTCAGAAACAGCCAGATATCTCAATATGGTACCAGTGAAAGTGACTAGTTGAATGAATCTGGAAGCTCATTATCCACATCATGATCTCTTTTATCTTCATGTGAAGTTCCTTCAGCCAGAAGTCTTACTGCAATTTTCTTCACTTGTAATTTCTGTAGGCCTAACTAGATATATTTTATGTTTATCCTTTACAGGTCTAGTATTTTGTTACAATAAAAAAAAAAACTTATATGTTCCCATTAAGTAGCCCTTTTGTATGTTTTTGTTTTTTTTATCAGTCTAGCCTTATTACCTAAGATTATCATTCCATGTAAGACTGTGATATAAATAAGACTTGAAGTTTCTTCCAAATTGTAGTTTTACCATAGAATAGAATCAAGAATCTAAAATGTGTGGTGGTCCAGTTGGGGGGGTAAAATTGTGGATAGATGAAAGGGTTTGTCCTTTATTGTGGCTTTTTCTTGTGCTTATCTTTTCCCATGTGAAAATGGTCCCCCCCCAGAAACAGTTGTTTTGGCTGATGCTAAGTTGAATTCGATTTGGATTGCGTGTTCAGCCTCTGTGGTGGGGGCAGGCACATTATTCACATCTTTTGTCATTGGTCAAACAATCAAGCAAGTTCAACACCATTGAAAGTGCCATGTTCATGGGACAGTGAAAGGGCAATCTCATTAACTGGCCAAGGCGGCTGAACATACATACATGGTGTTTTTCTCTCAATGTGCCTACTTTACCGTTTACATTGTTAAAATAATTTCATGCCACGTACTCGTTTTTTGTAGCACACTTTTCTTTGCTATTGGAGGCAAGGCACGAGTGTCATAAAATTTAGGGAGGGAATATACTTTATTCTTTGAAAATGTGCTTTGGATAATAATAGCACGTGTTGAAAAAAAAACTGCAAAGGGGGAAGAGACCCTTTGTTGACTCAAACAGTGTGTTTGGTTTGAGAAAAAGAAAATAAAAGAAGAAAGCGATTTCTTTTTCTTTTCTTTTCTTTTTTTTTTTCTTTTTTTGCTTGATTATTAATTTGGTCCCTAAATTATTTAAAATAACTCAATTTGGTCCATAAATTTTCAAACACTCTAATCAAGTCTTCTAATTTTTAAAGATGCTTCAATCATATCTTTTTTTGTCACTATTCATAAGTGAAAACTACCGAAATTTAACGAAAACGATTTGATTGAAGCATTTTAAAAAATTAGAGGACATGATTGGAGAGTTTGGAAATTTAGGGACCAAATTAAGTCATTTAAAATAATTTAGAGACCAAATTAGTATTTAAACCTTTTTTTTTTTTTTGAACTGAGCGTAAAAGTATGTCACCTCATTAATATACAGTGATAAACATTAATATTAAAACTTTAAAATTTATTTGAACCAAGCGTAAAAATATAGGATAAAGATATTTTTAAAATATAAAAACATAAAATTGTATTAATAAAAATGTAAAGATTTAACTATGTTTTTACTCTTTGTAAATAAGATGAATTTTTGTTTTAATCCTTTAAATTTTTCTTAATTTTGATACTCATAAATTTGATTTTTTAAAATGTTTTTATCATTTTTGAATAATAACGTGACATGTATTTAGATATGTCACTTTAATGACAATTTTGTGATTGAGTCTTAAAACAATTTTTGTTTCATGAATACAGTTTTTTTATTATTGTTTTATGATTACTATTTTCACTTTTTCAGTATTTTGTCGTTGGCTTATAAGAATTATAAAAATTAAGAAACATTGAAGCGATACTGATTTTGAAGTATATATATATATATATATATATATATATATATATATATATATATATATTTTGTTGAAAGAGTTAAACGTACAATAATATTTTCTTTTAATTACTCAACCCAATGACCTAACCGAATTAAGGTCGGGTTGGGTTGCTAAAAAAAAGGTAAATTTTATCCAACCCAATCCAATTATGTTTAATTGAGGTGGGTTGAAAATTAGACTAAATTTAACTCTGGATCATTACACCCTAAAAAAAAAAAAATTATATATGAATGAGTTCTTATATATATTTTAAAGTGTAAAGTTCTTATATATAGAAATATTTTAAGGTGGATCATTACACCCTAAAAAAATATTATATATGAATGAGTTCTTATATATATTTTAAAGTGTAAAGTTCTTATATATAGAAATATTTTAAGGTATAAAGTTAGGGAACGATCGCTATACAAATATTTATATGAGTTTAATGGTGATACACTAATGGTGTAAAATTATTTTACATAGTCATGCAATCATAAATCACCATTGATATTATTTTTAAGGTAATTTTATAAAAGTCAACAAACTTATCATACATGATGGGTTGTGATTGGATAATTGTGTAAAACTTTTTTATACTTTAAGTGGATAGCCCTTTTTCTCTATTTATATTTAACAATAAAGTATTTCTGGGCTAACGATTAGTCTAGGTATTTGATCAACCGACATCATGATTTAGTAGTAAAGGTTAAAATCAAAAAAGGTTTTGCCTAAATTTCTGTAACAGTTGACAAGTTTGTACAATAAATTCAGAATATCTAACTCCAGATAGAGAAATTTCAGTTATCAAATATATAACCGCAAGAAAGATATTCCGGTTATAATACACCATGTAACGTTAAAACTTAAAAGAGTCCATTATATTATTATAGTACTAAAAATTAGAAAAAGAATATTCATATATTGTTCGTAATTTAATTTGTATTGTTTGTTCATTGTTAAAATTATTGACTTTTTTATTTATTTTAAAAAGATAACTTAGGTGATGCAAATTCCACTGAGAATAGCATCTTGCAGATTGACACTTCAGATACATTAGTGACCAGATGATTTGTTTCATAGCACTTTATAAAAAAGGTTGCAGTTATGCTGTTTGTTCATCGTGGGTGGTTGGATGGTTGGCATTGTGTGTATTTTTGTATGCTCTGTCGTTAGTGAACTGAATAATACTCTCTCAAGTTAGTGTAAGTAAAATGGAGTGATTCAAAATGAATATGCACCTTTTAGTGGTGTAATTATCCCTTTATATATGTGTCTTGGTGCCATAAGGTCCAAGGATTAAGTGCATGTTTGTTTCTCATTTCAAATTATTTTTGCACAAATTTTGAGACAAATCCAACGAACTAACACAAAAAGAATGCAAAAGGAAGAGTCTTGATCCATTGACAAACTTACATTCAGTCTCACTAACACTAACCCAAACATAGCCTAAGTTGTTACATGGTATCTTTTGCAATTATCTAGAGTAGTTAATTCGTTATAACCTTATTTGATTAAGGTTATGTTTGGATAATTTTTTTTTATAAATATTTATAAAAAAAATAAGAAAAAAATAACTTTTAACAAACTTAGACTAACTGTTGATCTAATGAACCAGACTAAATCTGAGTCATTATTGGACTTCAATTGGGCCAAATTTCGGTTCAGAACAAAAATAGACTATGCCTAGATAGACTTTAATAGCAATGCCAGAAGTACTGAAGTCCTAAAGTTGCCAATTTAGAGAAAAAATTACTGGACATCTATCCTTGATTCAAGTATTACTGTCACAACTATCTATATAAACATATGGTCAACAAAGACCAAAAACATTTTATAAATGTGTGCATCAAGGACATGTTCTTGTTCTCAACCCTAAAATAAAGGGTATTATTTAGGACCACTCGTTTGGTCTTCCAGTTATTGTAAAAGGACAAACTCTTTTTTTGGACATGAGTCCTACACCTATGTATGCTTCAAAAGCAGTTCTGACAAAAGAACATGCAGGGTTCTTGGTAATCCATTTCTAAGCATCTGTAGGTGCAAGCACTTGGACACTCTGCAACATATTGTTTTTTCTTTTTCCAATTCCACAAGAAACAAACACCATCTGTTTGTCCACAAATATGTATGAAGATATATTAAACAAATTGAAAGTACTTATGAATAAAACTATAGTTTAAATAATAAATGAATAAATAATCAAGTGCAGAGTGACATTTTTCCGTTGCTTCTTGGAGGGATTGCTCATTAATTAACTCCAAATAGCTAGAAGATAAAAAACAAGAAAACAAAAAAAAGAAAAAGAGAAGTGGCAATCATTCACTCAAGACTTATTAACTCAATAATTTAGAGAAGTGGTTGACTTTTTGGTACATATCTTCGTATTAGTTAGTAGTAATCACTAAGCAGATCTAACTCAGTTTATTAAACAGAGTACGTGAGTTGTTGTAAACTACTGGTACCTGTCTTTGATTTATGAAAAAAAAACTTAGTTAGTAGTGAAACTGAAATGGCCTCATTGATTACACATAAATTCAACAGTTGCTGGTGTTTTAAGGATTTGATGTAGCACACCAAGGAAGGAAACTGAATTGGGATCCTCAGTAGTGTTTGCTTTTGTCTTTAAATATAAAGGAAGACAGCAACATATAGTTGCCCATATGACTTTCTTTTTGTGTTCCTGAAAGTGAAATAGCCCACAAAACCAGAAATATAAATTAAGGTTAGATATGTATCTTATCTTTTGGAAGAAAGTGGATAGCGCCTCAGGTTTTTCCCATGAAGTTGACTTCACTATCTAATTGCGTATAATAAAGATGTTGAAGTATAACCTTTATTAAATTAGAAAAAACACAGAATTTGGAATTAAAAAGCAAACTTTCAGTATAATATATATATACCTTTATCATCACAATTGTCTTAGTTAAAGAGCAAGCCTTAATTGAAAGGTAAGACCAGGTAGATCTACCTTCTCAAACCCTACTAGATAGAGCCTCTTATACCAGCTGATTGCCTTTGTTTATTTTATTTATTTCAGTCACATACCAAAATTGTACATGTGACTCCATCTAAATTTATTATGTTAAACATATAATTTAGTCTCGATACGAATCACAAATTTTTATTTTTAATTTGATTTCTATACGTAAAAATTTATTAAATTAGTTTTTGTGTGCAAACATTACCGATTTAGTTTCTGTCATCTTGACACCATCTATAATTCTACATTGATTGTAAATTTAGTCCTTATATATGTAGCATATTTTTAATTTGGTCTCTATACATGTAGTACATACTTAATTTGATTTCTATATGTATAACACATTCTTAATTTTAACTCTATATTGTAGTGTCTGTCTGAAATGGCGTCCCATCACCACATTTAACACAATATTCATGTCAAAACCAATAAAACGACGTGGAAGCTAAAGCAAAACGCATTGAAATGACACAGATCGGGGATACGTGACACCAAAATAAACACACTGGTAGGAATCAAATTAAGAATATCCGACACAGTAAATTATTATGTGTTTAACCAATTTACACAGAATTTTGAATTAAAAAGCAAACTTTCAGTAATATATACTTTATTTATTTGTAGTTCTGCAAAATTGTGAGCAACTTTCTCTCTCAGCATTCAAAATCATAATTTCATTTTAATTTCGAGTTTTACAGTGGTTATAACTATTTCTTTTCCCCTTTCGCCTAAATTATCTCTTTCTTAAAAAAATAAAATTGAGGTTTTAATTAAAAGATGAAATAGTGATTCCAAAAGAAGTGACTACTTTGTTGATGGTGATTGCTTCTAAGATTAGCCAGAACATGGCTTGAAACGATGTAACCCAACAACCCTCTCCGCCAACACGAAAAGGTGGATTGTTTTTTTGGTGTAAATTAAAAAGGTGGTTTAATTTTGCCACATTTTTATTGCAACCGAAAGGAATCTAGGAAAGTGGTAAAGAAATTGAAAGAAAGAGAAAATAAAAAAGTAAGATGTGATATATGAAAATAAATGTCATTGAAATTTTAATTATAATTTATAAGAAAGAAAATAGGCTAAAATTGCACTTTTGAATTCCTTATAATTCCCGATCTGAAATTTTAGTTTCCCAATTTTTAATTTCATAATTTTTAGTCTTCTCATCTTATAAAATCTACAATTTTGATCCAACAGTTAAATGTCTATTTATGGACTATTACATTTGTAACGTTGATTATGATGTGACAATTAATTTTTGGCCTAATTACATTTTTGGTCCTCATATATTATCCGATCTATGATTTTGGTGAAAGAGATTAAGGAAAAATTTGAACGGGTGACCTTCTTCTTTTCTTTCGCCATTTAAACCACTAAGCCACTTAATTTATTTGAATCATAATATAAGCACAATATTTTATATATAACCGGTTCAAATTCTCCCATAATCTCTTTTACTAAAATTGCAGATTGAATATTACATGATCAAAAGCATAATTTAGTCTAAATATTAATTACTACAATTTTATACCGTCATATGGAAAACGGAAAACCAGAATGCTAATTTATGCTTATGCTTGCGATGATGCAATATTAAATCACGCTGCCAGCGAAGAGGGTCTGATAAAAATGTATTCGGCGGTATATTATTTGTTCAAACAAACACGTGGCATTTTACTTAATATTTTTATATTAATTATTGCATTATAATACATTTGGTGATTGAAGACTATTACTATACTATCCTTTTATAATTAGCTGATATTTTATTATTTTATACAAATTGTACCAATTGTGTTGATGAATCTCTTTATATATAACTAAAATTATTATAGAATACATTCAATTAATATTATTCTTAATTTATGAGATGGAGTTTTCTTTTTTGATCAACCATCCAATGGTTAATCAACAGGGCTTGTCACTATGGGAGTGGGTATTAGTTTAGAGAGTGTCAGAATCAAGATGCTCTAATTCTTTAATTTTATTGAAAACAAATGATCAATAATTAGATGAATTGAAAGAAAAATTGATAATATTTATCGAGTATGCAGGAATATTAAATGAGTAAACATTTTATAAGAAATCATTTCAGTATCACGGGTTAGCAATCATCTTAATGATAGTTTGATGGTCAAATTGTTTGGATATTTGAAAAATTGTTTGAAGATTGTCAAGAAATAAAGTTTCTAAATATGTTTCTAGCTATCTACTTATGGCTCAAGTCAAGACTGATTCTAGTGTGCATAAGTAACATGGATCTTGTACCGTACATAAATAATATAGGCTGTCCGATGCTAGCTACCAGATCTGGGTGACCGATATGATGTAAGGCTGATATATATATATATATATATATATATATATATATATATATATATATATATTAGGGATGACAAAATGGATGGATCAGATAAATTTTAATTCGGATCAAAATGGATCAGATCAAAACAATCCACTTGGATCCATTAAAAATTTATTTAAAAAAACCGATCCAATTCGTTCCATTTGATAAAAATTCATCCAATCCATCCATTAACAAAAATTTCTTGGATGGATATCCAATCCATCCATAAAAATAATATGTTTTTTTTTAAATAATTATGTTTAATTTAGAAATAATATATTTTTAAAAATTAAGAACATATTTTAAAATAATCATAGCCTCGGCCGAGGTCGGTCGAAAATAGCTATGGCTGATGATGGCTGAAAGCTTCTCCGATCGATGTCGGCTAAAAAACAAACCTAGTTGATGGCGGCCGAAAAACAAACATAGCTTATGGCAACCGAAAACAGTCCTGACCGATGTCAGTCGAATTCATTGCTGACCAACGTCAACCGAAAAATAGTCTAGCCGATGTTGGTTGAAAATAGCCCTGATCAACATCGGCCAAAAATAGCCCTGACCGATGACAACTGAAAACTTCCCCCGCTGAAAACACAAACCTAGCAGAGGTCAGTCGAAAATTGCCCTGGTCGACGTCGGCCGAAAAAATCCTAGTCGAGGTCGGCTGAAAAATAGCCTCAGCCGATGTCAGCCGAAAAAATCATGGTCGAGGTCGGCCGAATAAAAACCCTGGCTGATGTCAGCTGAAAACTACCCTAGTCGACGTCGGCCGAAAAAACCCTAGTCGAGGTTGGCCAAAAACTGCCCTAGCCAACATCGGCTAAAAAATTTCGACCAACATCGACCAACGTCAATAAAAAAAGAACCCTAGCCGAGGCCGGTTGAAAACTGCCCTGATTGACGTCCGTCGAAAAAAAAACCTGGTTGAGGTCGGCCAAAAAAAATCTTGGCCGATGTCAGTTGAAAAAAAAAGCCTAGCTGAGGTCGGCGGAAAAATATCTTGGTCGAGGACGGCCGAAAACTGCCCTGGCCAACATCGGCCGAAAAAAACTTGGTTGAGGTCTGCCAAAACACAATATCGGCTGATGTCGGTCGAAAAAATGCTGGTCAAAGTAGGCCAAAAATTGCCCTGGCCGACGTCAGCTAAAAAAAAATCCTGGCCGACAGCGACTGAAACCAAAAGTCTAGCTGAGGTCGGCTGAAAAAAATCATGGCCGAGGTCGGCCGAAAACTGCCCTGGACGACGTCGGCCAAAAAAAACTTGGTTGAGATCGGCCAAAAAACAGTCTCGGTTGATGTCGGCCGAAAAAACATTGGTCAAGGTCGGCCAAAAATTACCTTGGCCGATATCGGCCGAAAAAATTTGGCTAAAAAAAACCCTAGCCGACATTGGTCGATAAGTTTCCCGGTCGACGTCAGCCAAAAAAATGATGGTGGAGGTCGGCCAAATAAAAACCTGGCCGATGTTGGATGAAAACTACCCTGGTCGACGTCAACCGAAAAAAACGTAGCTATGGTCCGTCGAAAAACAACCCCGATTGACATTGGTCGAAAAAAAACCCTAGCCGACATTGGTCGATAAGTTTCCAGGTCGACGTCAGCCGAAAAATATATTTTAAAATAATATTTAAATATATTTTATAAACAAATTTTAAAATATAAACTTAAAAAAGATTTAAATATGAAAATATTTGTTGGATTAATTTTGATCCATTAGGTATTGATTAGAGGATCCGTTAGATTTTGAAAAATATTGGATGAACCATTAACCATCCATGAAATTAAATGGATTGATTGAATCCAATCTGTTTAGTTTTTATTTTTGTAATTGATGGATTGAATGGATTTACTAATGGATGGATTGGATGGATGACGGATAAACGGATTGATTTGCCATCCCTAATTTTAATATAGCTTTGTTTGGAAAGTGGTGGTGGAGAATTAAGAATGAAGGAAATACTTTGTGGTATAAAGTGTTAAAACACAAATATGGGGAAGAAGGGGTGAAGAGGGTTGAGAGTGGGAGGAAAAATTTGGATTGGTGGAAAAATATATCTTTATTAAATGCTAATAATGAGGGAAGGGTACATAATTGGATTTATGATAATATGCATAAAAATATTGGTAATGGTAGGAGTACATTATTTTGGCAAGAACCTTGGCTGGGAGGCGAAATTATATGTTTAAAGTATCCACACTTGATTTTGTTAGCAATGGTGAAGGAGATTCCAGTTGGTGATTTAAGGAAGTGTGGAGTTGGAGGGATTACATAGGAATAGGAATGGTGTAGAAATTTATTTGAATGGGATAAGCTGTTGTTACAAGAGCTAGAGTCTCATTTGGAGTCGGTTTGTTTAGTGATAAAGGGGTGGATAAATGGATATGGATGGGGGGAGGCTTTGGGAGTATATATTGTGAAATCAGCATATAAACTTATGGTATCACAAGAAGAAGAGGTAGATGAGTTTCAAAATTTAGGGAAGCAGGGGGTCTGGCAAAAATTAGTGCCACTAAAAATACAAGGATTTGTTTGCAAGTTACTGCAAAACCGCATTCTAACACTGCAGAATTAGGTCAGAAGACAAGTAATAGAGGCTCATCAAGTTAAGTGCCCAACATGTAATAAATAGGAAGAGACAACAAAGCACCTTTTTTTGGAGTGTGAAGCATATGAGGCTATATGGAAATCAGTTTTAAATTGGTGGGGGTATTGAAGCACCTTTGCAGGGAGATCTGGTTTCAAATTTTTCACAATTCAGAGGTCTCAGGTTCTGGAAAAAACACAAATACATGGCGGGTTATATGGTTTGTTGTGGTCTGGGTCATGAGTAGGAATTCATATGTTTTCTCAAC
Source organism: Pueraria montana var. lobata (assembly GCA_026413185.1). Taxonomy (NCBI): domain Eukaryota; kingdom Viridiplantae; phylum Streptophyta; class Magnoliopsida; order Fabales; family Fabaceae; genus Pueraria; species Pueraria montana. Next base: position 11,936,836 of record CM048655.1, read on the forward strand.
GCAACCAAAAAACACTAGTTGATACGTTGGAGTTAATTAAAATAGGCTTAATTGCAATTTTTACCCCACAACTTTTTTCATTTTTGGCGAATTTTACTCCTAACAAATTAATTTGGCGTATTTTATCCACAACTTTTTTAAAAAGTTATAAATTTTACCTTCCACCGTTTTGCTGACGTGGTATGCCAAAATAATTGTACTTTTTATCCTCAACATTTTACTTTTTAACAAATTTTACCCCTAACTTTTTCACTTTTTAACTAATTTTACCCCTAACTTTTTATTTTTTAGTGAATTTTACTCTCACTTTTTACGCTTATGACAGCATGCCATGTCAGCAAAATAGTGAAAGGTAAAATATGCAACTTTTGAAAAAGGTTGGGGGTAAAATACGTCAAATGAATTTGTTGGGATAAAATTCACCAAAAAATAAAAAGTTGGGGGTAAAAATTACCATTAAGTCATTAAAATATTGTCCTGGTAGTGGCTATTAGTTAAAGGGGCGCTGAATTATTCATTATTTTGTTGGTTCAATGAACCATAATCGTGTCTACTTTTAGCTTAATGTCACGGTGCATACATGTTTTTATCAGGGACTTCACCATTTTATCTTGAAGGTGAAAAGCATGGAGTGTGTTTATTAATTTGGAGGGGTTCGTCTTGTTTTTTTTTTTTTTTTGGTCAGCAAAATAATAATATATATAGCTAAAGTGGTACCAGAGGTACCAAAGTACAAAATACAGTCAACCTTTGGACAAAATAGCCTCTGAAGTCCCCCATCCAAAAAAAAAAAAGATGCATTGGTTAATAAATATTTATATGCCTGCATGTCATATAAATACATGTTAACCAAAACAAAAACATATCCAAACATTATGCCTGTTATCATGATGATAGGCTCATTATGAAACAGATTGGTGGGTGACATTATTTTGTGTAGTTGTGAGGACTTAACAGATTATTTTATGTCTCCTTTTTGATTCGTGACTTTTTGGATATGTTGGAATTGATGCGCGAGGTTTGGATATGTTTAGCTAGGCAAAGGATATGTTTTTATTTGGCCTTTTTAAGGCAATATTTGTAATGGTGTTATTTTGGAAATCAGATGGTGGTGGTGTCATTAGTTAACAGTATCATGTTATGTTTTCTGGGCTCTAGATTGGTCACTTCTTGTGGTCATACCATTGCTTTTGATTAATAATAGAGAAAAAAGACTATGTACTGATAGTGTAAAAAGTTTTACACTGTCATCTAATCACAACTTATCATGTATGGTAAGTCTGTTGATTTTTAAAAAATTATCTTAAAAGTCATACCAGCGGTGATTTGTGATTAGATGACTGTGTAAAATAGTTTTACACTAACAGTACATCATTATCAAACTCTTAATAGTATGTTTTGCCTTTTCAAAAAAAAAAAAAAAAATCTCTTAGATGTAGTCTTCAAGTAAACCATCATTTTAATGCCTTGAATGCCTCTTGACGAATCTATCTTTCATTTCTCGAAAACCTCCGTAATTCAATCACTTAGAAAATTTCTCAGTGACACCAACACTATTAACATTTTGATAAAATACTAGTGTAATTAATATTTTGAAGCATATAAATATTTCATAAGAAATTTGATATGTATATCAACTTTAACTTTTATATTTGCCTCCATCTCCCAACATCAATGTTTGACTTTGTCCCTATCCACCAAATACCAAATGTAATTCATAGATAGTGGGATTCACATAAATTTCATCTAATCAAAAAAGTATATTGAAAATTAAATATTAGAAATTATATTAATATATCATTTTTCTTTAAAATATTTTAAAGTACATGCGTTACCCATTCATTCCGATCCCTAAGATGAGTGCAAAAATTGTATGCCACTGCATTATTTAAATGGACGTTTGAAGCAGTTAAACATGGTAGCTAGGGCAATACAATATTGAGAAGAAGGGAAAAGCGTAAGTGGAAAAATTGTATACAACAGCATTATTTAATTGGACATTTGAAGCAGTAAAACATGGTAGGGCAATATAATATTGAGAAAGAGGAAATTATAGAAAGAGAACTTAAAAGTGAGAGGGAATTAATAGAAAGAGAACTTAAAACTGAAGAAAGCAAAGGGAAACGTGACTGAAATGAAAGTCAAACCGCTTGATTGCGGTGCATGTCTTTTGACTATTTTTTTAAAAAAAATAATTGTTAATTAATTATTAGGGTAAAGCTATTCCAATTGAACGTCTCAATTGTTAGGTTCACTTCAAATCAAAGTGTGAAAAAATGAAGCCTAAAATCCGTTAGGAAATAGGAATAAATTTTAAAGAATGGAAGATATAAGGGAATGCTTGTTTTCAATCTCTTCTATTTAATTATTTTTATTTTGTCTTTTCTAAAATATCTTTAATTAAAATAAAGTAGTATATATTACTATAACTGCTTATTAAAACTTTCATTTTTTTTTCTTTTAAAATTTAATATATTTTTAACATGCAAGATAGTGACAAAAGTAAATTTATCTGAAAATTATATATATATATATATATATATATATATATATATATATTTATATTTACACTTACTTTAATTTAAAATGTATTATAATGTTAATTAATATATTAAAATGTAGGAACAAATGTATCCTAACCGTTTGAAGTTAGAAAAAAAAAATATTTTAACCTTTCGTATAAATTGGTTTTATTGAAACATGCATCTCTTCGTTGTTAAAATGATATTAAACAGGAGAGGATATCCAAATCCATTACTTTATTGTTAAAGGGAAAACAAGGAAAATATTTTGTGAATATCAATACGGGAAATAAAATATTATTCATTTTATAGTGTATGTTTAGGGTTAAATATATTTTTAATACATGTAAGTATAGAAATGTTTATTTTTGTTAGTTCTAGCTCTAAAAAATCATTTGTTTTTACTTTTAGTTTATGGAAAAAATGTCAAGTTTGGTCTTGTCCTTTACAAAAAATTGTCACTTTTTAACCTCTCATTTATAAGAATAAGGATGACACATGATACATTTTCATAAACAAGAGATTAAAAAAAAGAGAGAGAGAATTTTTTAAAGACTAATTAAAAACAAATATTACCTTATTTTTAGATATAAAACTACATTTACTGCTTAAAATATACATGTATATAAAAATGGTAAAAAAGAAGTGAGAAAAAAAATTATTCATGTATAATTTTACATGTAATGTCGATTATTTTTTTTTTAATAGAGAAAAATGGCTATATACTTACAGTATAAAATAGTTTTATTGAGTCATTCAATCATAGACCATTATACATATGGTAAGGTTTAAACTTTTAGTTAGGCTCATTTAAATAACTGAGCTAAACTTGAACAACTATATTTTTTTTGTCAAACCAAACTTAAACTGTAAGTGTCCAACTCAACTTGACTCATTTATACCCCTGCTCCTTACAATTGGTTCCTCTGTTCTATTGTAGATTTCAATTTTTCAACCTAACTCTACATAAGTGTTGGCTTATATTACATTCTTGGTCGAGGTGGTCTCAACTAATTGAATTGGGCCTATTTTACCCAATCAAGAACACAAAGTCCTTAAATTAAGTTAATATAATATTGTTTACATATTCTTTTTAACAATGTCAAATATCTCATTAGCAAATGAATATTGTTTACATATGAAGTTAATGTGTAATCAAGGCTCGACAGAAAACTAGCAGTTTGTACAGCTAAATGTGGACAACTAACATGCACTTGTTTTCTTTTACCAAACATGCACTTGTTCTTTTGTTCAATTTGGTTGAGGTTCTATTCCTAGAATTCCCATACAGACTCCAACAAAATACCGACAATTTAGACAAAATTACTTTTAATCCCTGAATTTTGTTTTTTTGAGTTGTCATTATTCATTTAAGGAAATAGAAAATGAAACAGAAAAATAAAATAAAATAAAACTAAACACATGATACAAGTGATCATGTGTTGGTGCAATTAATTAGAATTCAAATAAAAAACAATCATGGACCATCCTCTTCTTTACGGAAACTGATCATAAATGTTACTTGTCACCTCCAAACTCGAATTTGAATTTCATATACAACCATTTGTCATATAGGTGGGAATAGATCTATAAGAGGTTAACAAACTGAAAAGCCAGCCACCTAATATATATTCATCTACACAAAATCAGTATATGTCATGTCTTCCTAGAACCATGTACGACTTGTGATAGTCACCAAAAGTTAAAGTCTATGGATACAAAGCTTTCCATGGTATGAGAAGCCTCCTCCATACGACATGAAATTTTAGAAAAAGAGTTACAATTCTTTGGATGCTTTTAATGCTATTCTTTCATAAAAAAAATGGATTCTTACTTCAAAATTTAACTCTGACTTTCAAATGTCAACTTTTATAATGTGAATTATTATGATAAAGTTATAATTTTAAGTGGAGAATATTATAAAAAAAAAATACTTAAAAAGTGTCTCTAAATATTGTCTTGAATTTTAATAACACGAGTTCACTTATAGATCGGAATGTAGAAATTTTAGCAACAAATACAAAAGATATTCTCCAACCCTTCAGTGCTTGTTTAGTTTCGCGCACGTTAGATAATTGATTCTAAATTTAAAATTGATTTTAGATAAATTTTTACATGTATGGTTTCACGTTAAAGAAGAGTCTAGAATTGATCTTGTCCAAAATTGATTTTGAGTTGAAACAACTTTGGGTAATTTTTGTAATGAATAAAAAAATTTATATGAAGTTTTATTTCTAACTTGCTTTTATAATAAAAACATCCAAACATAAATCACGTCACTTTGAAATTAATTTTGAAAATTCAATTCTATTCAAAATCAATTTCATTAACGTTTATCCAAACACACACTTAATATCCTTCATTTTCTCCCTTTATTCATGGTTCTTCTTCCTCCTGTCTCGCATGAGTGATTGACTCTAGTGCAAGTGGGAGATTGTTGGGGATAAGCGTGTATGCCCAAGACTTAATCCATCATGTAACCAATTCCAGTTCTAATAATGAAGTATTATTAGAGATAAAATAGTTTATTTGATAAGGTCCTTGATTAAAATTATGGACTTGTTATCATAATAGAGATTATGATAATGAGAAACAAGTCCTTTATAATTTTAATCTAAATTGTTCTTGATCGTAGGATTATTGTAAATAGGATATCAATAATCCGGATAAATCAATATATATGTAATGGTCTTTATTGGACAAAGATTAATAGATCTCATTTATTAAATTACATATATAGATGATGCACATGTGGATGTCATCATTGAACTGACTCAATTGAGATTTCCTAATGGTTAACATTACCTCAAGCTGTCAATAGGAAATTCTCAAGAAGAAATATAATAGTTTCCTTTGACCTGAGATTATCATAGTAATTAACAAGTTATTTATTATACTTTAATACCGGACACCTAATGTCTTAGGGCACTAGTTGAATGGACATCGGGTATGATTAAATACTTGTAGAATCAATGATTAATCAAGAAGGAATCCATCAACTCTTGGTAATGAGTTTGAGCTCTACGATATAATTATAATTAAGACCTTGGCCAGGGTAATTGAATGAAAGAAGAAATGAGTTTCTTAAGTCATTCACTAAATAAATATAATGCTTTAACTTATTAGAGTTTGACAGTAATACCATACTCTAGAATTAACATGGAGCTGTAAATGATGGAAGGAAATATTACATTATTCTTCTAGTGGTTCTTGAATGTAAATGATGTTACTTCATGCTATCCGGATGTTAAGGAGTGTTGCTAGACGCCTACCTTGATTAGTAAATTAATTATGATTAATTTACTACCGGTTTAGTATTGAACCTACGGGTGATATACAAGTGATCATGTGTTGGTGCAATTAATTAGAACTCAAATAAAAAACTATCATAGACCATCCTCTTCTTTACGGAAACTGATCATAAATGTTACTTGTCACCTCCAAACTCCAATTAATTTGAATTTCATATTCCACCATTTGTCATATAGGTAATAGGTGGGCAATAGATCTATAAGAGGTTAACAAACTGAAAAGCCAGCCACCTAATATATATTCATCTACACAAAATCAGTATATGTCATGTCTTCTTAGAACCATGTATGACTTGTGATAGTCACCAAAAGTTAATAAAGTCTATGGATACAAAGCTTTCCATATGGTATGAGCAGCCTCCATACGACATGAAATTTTGGAAAAAGAATTAGTTACAATTCTTTAGATGCTTGTAATGCTATTCTTTCATAAAAAAAATGGAGTCTTACTTCAAAATTTAACTCTGACTTTCAAATGTCAACTTTTATAATGTGAATTATTATGATAAAGTTATACTTTTAAGTGGAGAATATTATAAAAAAAAATACTTAAAAAGTGTCTCTAAATATTGTCCAGAAATTTAATAACAAGTTTTTTTTTTTAAAAGCATTTAATAACACAAGTTCACTTCTAGATCGGAATGTAGAAATTTTAGCAACAAATACAAAAGATATTCTCCCGCCCTTATGTGCATGTTTGGTTTCACGTAAGTTAAAGAATTGATTCTAAATTTAACATTGATTTTAGATAAATTTTTACATGTATGGTTTCACGTTAGAGAAAAATTTAGAATTGATTGTGTCCATAATTAATTTTGAGTTGAAACAACTTTGGATAGCTTTTGCAATGAATAAAAAAATTTATATGAAATTTTATTTCTAACTTGCTTTTATAATAAAAACATCCAAACATAAATCACGTCACTTTGAAATTAATTTTGAAAATTCAATTCTATTCAAAGTCAATTTCATTAACGTTTATCCAAACACACACTTAATATCCTTCATTTTCTCCCCTCATTCATGGTTCTTCTTCCTCCTGTCTCGCATGTATATTTTAAAAATATGACATTTCCCCAGCCTAATTTGGTCATCACCTAAGCATTCAATGTACACACCATTCATTTTACTCATGTATGGATCTTCAAAATCTAAAATTAATGTGAGTTATGTTGGAGATTCTACATTAATTAGTGGGATTGAGTTAGGTCTAAACCTAAATTCTAAAATGTTTAAAACACCTAATTAAATTCTAATTGTTATGAAAAATAAACTTAAAATTAAAAGAATTTAGAAGTAGAGAAGATAAAGAATAGAGAACAATAGAATAAGGAGAAAGATGAGTTTCATGTGTCACATTTCCATAATACATAGACTTACCCTATTTATAGGTACAAATGGTAACAATAAGGATTACACAGATAATTTAATAGAATTAAGGAGAAATATAACTACACAAAATTCATGTAAATCACATATTATGCCACCACTTTACAATTCCAATCTGTTGAATAGTACCAGGTAGCCTCCTCGAAACCAGCAACTTTGACACTACATGAATATGGTTCCCTCGATTCACATAGTACATTTTAGGTTTAATAATTAATTTAGTTCTTAAATTATTTAAAATAATTTAATTTGATTTCTAAATTTCTAAAAACTCCAATAAGATCCTTTAATTTTTAAAAATGCTTCAATCAAGTATTTTCTATTAAATTTTGACGGTTTTTACTTAAGAATAATGACAATTTTCATTAATGGTATCAGTCTCAATTTGATAAAAAAAACGTGATTGAAACATTTTTAAAAATTAGATAATCTGATTGAAGTGTTTAAAAGTTTATAAATCAAATTGAACCCTTCTAAATAATTTAGAGACTAAATCAGTATCTTCATACAATTTCCTTGTAAATGACACCTATATATTATTCATTTCCATGTGACACACCATTCTTACCTTCTGCAGCGATAAATACCCTCTGTCACTAGTTTCATATCATGACACGTGCAAGCCAATCCTTCACGACACACCCTTCAACCTTCCATAATGAACTGTGTCTCACTCTCAAGGGTGAAATCCCAAAAATATATAATAATGGTTGATTAAATATTAAATTGTTCAATATAAAAAGTCATTGCCATGAATAATAAATTTAAACAATTCATTTAATACACGGGAACTTACTTTTAGTTGATTGGCAATCCAACCATATATTATTACCCATAGGTATCCATCGTCATAGATTTAATATATCGTATTCGGATTAAATTGGATTGTATGACGTTTGATAGATCATGATTTAAAAGTATACCTAGGATATCAAACCTTTTACAATATTTAGTTGAAATTTTATTTGTAGTTTTGTTAGTTCCAATATCATAAAACTGAGTTTTACGACCGATACATTCCAAGAATGCAAAAATATATAGTATAGTAATGAAAAAAATAATGAAAAAAAAAATTATAAAAAAAAAAGTAAAGAAAAAATAAAGAAATCTTTTACTTCTTCCTATATTTCCCATCAAGCTGGTTTAAATACACATTTTATCACCTAACTATCATTATTTTACGAATTTTATCATTCAATATTTTTTCGTGTATTTTACCATCATGTTTTTAATTTCACGTATTTTATCAATCCGTTAAATGTGTAACGTGCTAATATATCCCTTAAAAACAACGTTGTTTTGTCATCAATTTTTACAAAACAACATGATTTTGTTATCAATATGATGATAAAATGTGTGCAAAAAATAAGTGGTAAAATGCGTAAAAAAAATTTGAATGATAAAATTGTTGAAAATTAAAAATATGATGGTAAAATGCGAGCAAAAAATTGGATAATAAAATTTACGAAATGATAATAATTGAGTGATAAAATGTGGAATTAAACCTAAAATAATAAAAAAAAGATTGTCTTTTCACTAATAATATATGTAAATATAATCACAGAAACATATAACTAGCATATAGCGATAAAACTTTGTTATGCACAAATTAGGTATAATCTTAAAATAAGTATCTACTTAAAAATTGCAATTTGTGGTGTACAATTTTGCCAATGACATGTTATTGAATGAAACTGATTTTCATAGCTGATTAGGAAAGATATATAATTATTATTCAAAAGATAACCAAGACCTTCATTTGTTGGAAAAAAAAAGAGTAAATTACACGGATCCTTCCTGAATTTTACATATATTACATCGACACCCCTGCCTTTTTAAACCATACAAAAAATCCCATATTTGTTGGTTCTAAATTACACGGACCCCCCTCTGAGTTTTATTTATATTACATGGACCCCCTCTGAGTTTTACTTATATTACACCGACACTCCTGTTTTTTGAATTACAGGGGATCAAAATTAATGTTTAAAAAGGTAGGAGGTGTCGGTGTAATATATGTAAAACTCAGGGAGTCCGTATAATTTACTAAAAAAAAATAGTAATTGAAATTTCATCTTGTCATTTCAGTGTTTGTTTGTTCTACTTCTACTAAGCCAACCTTTGTGTACAATGCGTATGCGTTTGAATTTCATAAATGGTCAGGTGGCCCTATCAATTATCAACAATTGAATAGACATATTCCCAAACCTGGGTTTCTTGCTGTATCACATTCACACCCCTAAAGGTATTGGGTCTATTTATTTATTTTTAACGTTGGAATATGATAAATTTACATCTTTCTTATATTAGTGAGTAATATAATAATATTATTATAAGTTGGTGATGCAGTGAAGTCTGATAATGTAAAACTATTTTATACTATTAATCAATTACAAATTACTGTTAGTATAATTTTTAAGATAATTATAATAAAAGTCAACAAACTTACCATACATTGTAAGTTTTGATTACAGATGATAATATAAATTTTTTTTATACTGTCAGTACATCACCTATTTTGTAAAAGCATGTATTCAATCATTTAGATTTAGATATATCTTAACTTCAATTTCAAAATCTATTTACATAAAAAAAATATTGTTAAGAGCAACCTTTACTGTATCATTTGATCGCATTTATATAAATTTTACAAAATTACTTTTATGCTCTCTATTATAACAAAATCATTTTATGTGGATTCATTTCTGAAACTCATGTACATAAAAAAATTATTATAAAATTAATCTCCATAATATCATTTGATCATATTTTTGAGATAATAGTCTTTTATTTATTAAGCGAAAAGAACATTTCAATCCGAAAAGATACGACTTTACCCGTATGGCCATATTATAAATGTTCCCCCATTCTTCAATTAATAATGAGTTGCTTTCGTTTACCGAGTTATTTTGGATTGAATTTAAGTCTAAAAATTATAATCGTACTAAATTTAATAAAAAATAGGTAAAATATATTTTAGTTCCATCAATTTTTAATCAAAATTAATTTTAATTCTTATATTTTTAAAAAATATCTTTTTTATCCTTATATTTTTCTTTTATTATTCTTTATAAAATTTAAGAGACTAAACTAAAAATTTCAAAATTCTCTAATTACAAAAATCAAAATAAACATTTTTAAAATACAGATATTAAGACCAATCTTAATAAAAAATTAACTTAAAACCCAATTTTTTTTAGGCTTAAGCTGTTCATTTATGACTTTAATCTGAACAAGGTCAATGAAACTCCTCACAGTAATAGTATCCCTTCATTTTTATTTATTTATTTTCCTGAAACTGGGGTTTAAGTTTAACCCTCCAATAACTCACCACCTTCTTCTTCACATTCACCTAGGACCGTCCCCACTTTCTGAAAGTAATAAAATCAGGATAATCTTCAACTCTCTGTCCCTTTTCCCCCCCTCTCTCTCCTCTCTCTCTCTCTCTCTCTCTTCCCACCTTTTCTGTGTTTCTCCTTCTTCCATTAGTTTCTGGTAAGGTTCTATCAATTTATTTTTTTGGTTACCCTTTTCACTGTTCTGCACCTTCTTGCTATATGCGTGGTCAATCTGATTCATGGGTCTGTGTTGTATTTTGGTTTGGGTTGGTTCTTTTTTCCATTACCCTTTTGATTTGTGGTTGTAAAGTTTCTTTCTTTTTTTTTGGTTCATGTTTAAAATTTTCTGTTTTCGTTGCTTGCTGATGTTGCGTGTGTGCGTGTGTGGTGGTTGTGGTGTGTTTGTAATTAGCTTGGTAATTTCTTGTTATCAATTTATCCAATGTTTCTGTGTTTTTTCTTTCATTTTTGTCTATCTGAAAGCTGCAACCTTTTCATGAAGGGTTGATGAAACAAGTTTTTTGAATCATCATTGAGGCAGGGTTTGTGCTTATGTCGCTTGTGCTTTCATGTTTGATTCGTGGGTGGGTTTGATCTGTATATCTCTGATCTAGTTGTTTGTGGATATAAGTGGGAAGTTTTATCATTGTAATTGAAAATTGTAAGATTATTCTTGCGGTGATTTACCAGTTTGAGATTCTTTTTGTTGAATTTTTAAAAGCCTGTATTGATGTTGCTGGATGTGAATGGTAGTAGAAGTTTCTACTTTTGAAACTTTCTGATCTAAAGATAATTGTTATATGAAAAAATTATTTGATTTTTGTACCATGTTAATTGTTCTTTGTTTTGTTGCTGTTGGCAGGTGAAAAGCTAATTTGTTCACTTGAATTGGTGTACAGTGTTAAAGGGTAAAGTTTGGACGTTTAGGCTATCTTTGGGGGTAATTTGCTGTGGGCAACGATGATGATGTTTGAAGATATGGGGTTTTGTGGGGATTTGGATATGTTTTCTGCTCCCTTTGTAGAAGGGGATATTACCGCCCGGCAAACTGAACCAGAGGCGATAGTTGAGGATGATTACAGTGATGAAGAAATTGATGTAGACGAGCTCGAGCGGAGGATGTGGAGGGACAAAATGCGTCTCAAGCGATTGAAGGAGCAAAGTAAACCTAAGGAAGGGATTGATGCGGTCAAGCAGAGGCAGTCCCAAGAACAGGCAAGGAGGAAAAAGATGTCGAGGGCTCAAGATGGGATCTTGAAGTACATGCTGAAGATGATGGAGGTTTGCAAGGCCCAAGGTTTTGTCTATGGGATAATTCCTGAGAAGGGAAAGCCGGTGACCGGGGCATCTGATAATCTTCGTGAATGGTGGAAGGATAAAGTCCGGTTTGATCGCAACGGTCCAGCTGCAATAGCCAAGTATCAAGCTGATAATGCAATTCCAGGGAAGAATGATGGATGCAATTCAATTGGCCCAACTCCACACACCTTGCAAGAGTTGCAGGACACAACCTTGGGTTCTCTTTTGTCAGCACTGATGCAGCACTGCGATCCACCTCAGAGGCGGTTTCCATTGGAGAAGGGTGTTCCTCCACCATGGTGGCCCACAGGGAATGAAGAGTGGTGGCCACAAATAGGTTTACCTAAAGAACAAGGTCCTCCTCCTTACAAGAAACCTCATGACCTGAAGAAGGCATGGAAAGTTGGTGTTCTGACTGCAGTTATCAAGCACATGTCTCCTGATATCGCCAAAATTCGCAAGCTTGTGAGGCAGTCCAAATGCCTTCAAGATAAGATGACAGCCAAGGAAAGTGCAACCTGGCTTGCAATCATCAATCAAGAGGAGGCCTTGGCACGCGAGCTTTACCCTGATTATTGCCCCCCATTAGCCTCTTCTGGAGGAAGTGGATCCATGGTCATCAATGATTGCAACGAGTACGATGTTGAAGGGGGTGACGATGAGCCGAACTTTGATGTCGAAGACCGGAAACCTGAGAATCTTCACTCATCCAATCTTGGGATGGAAAGAATGAGGGGTAGACTGCCAGTTCAGCAGCCTTCTTTCCCAATCAAGGGAGAGACTGTTACAAATTTGGATTTCATCCGGAAGAGGAAGATCTCTGGAGACTTTAACATGTTAATGGATCAGAAAATTTACACATGTGAACACCCTCAGTGCCCTTATAGTGAAATTCGCCATGGTTTCCCTGACAGAAATTCTAGGGACAATCATCAATTGAGTTGTCCTTATAGAGGCACTGCTTCAGATTTTGGGGGTTCAAATTTTCATGTTAATGAGGTAAAGCCAGTCATATTCCCCCAGTCCTTTGTCCAACCAAAACCTACTACTCAGTCTGTTAACCTGGTTCCACCTTCATTCGATCTAACCGGACTCGGCGTTCCGGAAGATGGCCAAAAAATGATCAGTGACCTTATGTCAATCTATGATACAAATGTTCAAAGCAACAAGAACCACTTAAGTTCCAGTAACCATGTAGCCGCAGAAAATCCAAGCCATCCTCAGCCAGGCATTCAGCAGCAACAGGACAACAGCTTCTTTCGCGGTCAAGGGATCACTATGGAAGGAAACTTCTTTGAAGAAGCCAACATGTCCAACAATCATCATCGCATGTTTGCAACAAGAGAGGAAGGTCAATTTGACCGGTTCAAAGCTTTGAATGCACCACCCTTTGAGACCAATCACAACAACAACAACAATAACAACAACTTCCATTTGATGTTTGGGTCCCCTTGTGATTTGGCATCCTTTGATTTCAAGGAGGACATGCAAGGAGTAGGGATGGATGCTCTTCAGAAACAGCCAGATATCTCTATTTGGTACCAGTGAAAATGACAGGTGCTGGTGGAAGCTGGCAAACTCATCATCATCATCATCTATCATGGACTCTTTTATTTTCCTTTAAAAAAAGGGTTGGCACCCCCTAATCATGTGAAGTTCCTTTGGCCAAAGGTTTCACTGCAATTTTCTTCACATGTGAATCCTGTAGCCCTATAACTAAATATTTTAAGCTTGTCAGGTCTAGTATGGGTTATAAATATATAATAAAAAAAAAAAACTTCAATGTTACCACTTACTATTATGTAGTTCTGTGATTGTGTGTTTTTATATCAGTGTAGCCTTCTTGTTACTTAATAGTATTATTACTCTCTATGTAAGACTGTGATATAAATAAGATTTGAAGTTCTCTTCTAAATTTTAATTAGTTAGGAGTAAAATTGTTCTCTTCTAAATTATATTATATCAATCAGTGTGTCTTTTATTGTGTCACTTTCTTATGCTTATCCTTGCCCATGTGAAATGGACCCCATAACAGTTGTTTGGTTTATGCCTAGTTTGAATAATTCCTTTTGGATTGCGTGTTGAGCTTGTGCGTGGTGGGGGCACATTGTTCACATCTTCTATTTGTGTAAATGCGTAATTGGGGTTCTAATTGTTCACCATTGAACGTGTCTTTTTCATTGCACAGTGAAAAGGCCATCTCAAAAGTCATAACTGGCCATGGCGGCTGAACACACGTACAGTGTTTTTTCTGGTATAAAATTATGAGTTCCTAAAATTATAGTTGTCGGTGATTTTAGTCCTTAATTTCACAAAATCCTTACTTTTGACTTCAAAGTACTATTAATTTAGTCTTTTTTTTATATAATAAAATTGAGTAAACAAGAAATAAAATAAAATGAATTAAGGGTGTGTTTGTCTTAATTTGTTTGTTAAAAGTTATTTTAGAATTAAATTTCAATATAAGAACTTTGAAAATAAGATAAGTTATTTAGTAATTTTTATTTATTTTTCACAGGGAAAGGAGAGAAAAATAGAGCACCGAAAAAAAGTGAGAAAGAAGAAAAGTGAGCTTTTTAACTCAGTTTTATTGCAATTTTTTTTTTATAAAAATTTAGCTATTTTATAAATTTTTTTAAAAATAACTCATTTTTTTAAAAATCCAAAAAAATGGAATAAACATTACATTAATTCACTGTTACTTACAGTGTTGACAATAAAGGGGTTTACTCGTTTTTCTGGGTTCCAGGTTTTACCCTTTCAAATGTTAAATTTCATGCTAGATGACCTACTTTTCCGTGTTATTGGAGGAGCTTGTCTAGCACCAGTGTCATAATATTCAGTGAATATAAGTTTTTGTTTGAAATTGTGTTGTATATAATAATAGCACGTGTTGAAAAAGAAATTACAAAGGGGTATGAGATCAGTGTTGACTAAACCCATTTGTTTGGTTTGAAAAAAAAAGGCAGATAAAGAGGATTAGCTTTTTGAGGTTTAATTTCTTATCTTATGCTCCCTTCCTCCGTTTCTAAATATAAGACTCTTTTATTTAATTTACATCATTTAAAAAAGTTGGTTAATTTAATTAATAATATTAAATTTATTAACAATTTATATTATTTTTTCAAAATTACACTTATAATTATTGGGAGTCATCACCTCTCTTTCTACTTAATTACTTTCTACCTAATTAATCATCCCAAATTGATTGTAGTTTTAGCCTTTAAAATTTGTTTCAAATTGACTGATGTTCTCACTTTTCAATATGATGTTCATACATCTATTCTAAATTTATCCACTGATAAATATTGTTGTCTTGAATGACTTTTTTCTTTTTGAAAGAATTGTCTTGAATGACTTAATAATACATTTATTGAAATCAACAAAGAGAATAAGGATATTTTAGTAAAATTGTTCCTTAATAAATACTATTTTCTTGGAATACTTGCTTTCTTAATATGTGTGAAAAAACTTTAAACACTAGCCATTGTGGGACGGAAGGAATAATTTATAACATTAATTGTAAAGTGATTAAGGGTATTTTGGTAAAAAAATAATTAATGCAAGAGACAACTTGAAAAGAGTCTTATAAAGATGGACAAATTTTTTTTAGAAAAAAATCTTATATTTAGAGACGAAGGTAGTATATAATTTGGACGAAGAAAAAAGTAAAAGAAGGACAAAGAAATTTCCAAGACATAAAATTGTAAAATGGTACCCAGAAAAATTATTCAATTTCAAAATTTAAAATCTTCTCAAAGGCTAATTAAATGCTTTTCTAGATCTTTTCCTCGTTGTCTATCACATTTTTCTTATAAAAATAATGACACCCTTAGTTCACTGTAAGATTCATAGGGAAAAAAAAAGTGAAATAGTTATAAATAGGTCATGACAAATGGCCCTAACACAACGCATGTATATTTGGATAAAAGTCAGAGTAAATTATTTTTTGCTTTCATATATTTTACCTTTATTATGCAGGGATAAAAAATTTAATTAGAATACATTGCATTGTTATAGAATTGAAAATATTTACATTCATAATAATAATAATTATTTTAAAATTATACTTAGGTGACTTGTAAGTGTGTGTTTGGTTTATAATTACAAAAACTTCAAATGGGATTTTGCATGTTCCTAGGCACCAAATACAGAAGCAACACACCTGTTACTTTTAGAAAATTGCTGGTTACATTTTTTTAAATGATAACCCAAACACACTATAATTAGTTAAAAGTATAAAATTCTTTACATCAACTGTGTATCAAAATTAAATTCTGATCTAAAACTGATCACTGCGACAAAATATATGATTCAATTAAATAGATAATTTTTTTTGTATAATATTATTAAAGGTGTAATTTTATACAATTTCTCACTTGGTATCAATCAATCATATTTATTTTTTATATCAAACTAAACTTAATACATAAATATTATAATAAAGTTCAAGTGAAAAGTATACTTGATCTCAGTAGTTAAAGCCCTTGCATTAGATTGTAAGTCCTTAGCTAACGATAGTCTATTACACCAAATAACATTTTCATAGAGCGTATCAATTAGTTTAATTTATTTTAAAGAAATGATTGCTTTTTTTTCGATTATATAAAAAAAATTACAAAATGGATATTTATTTCTCTAAAATTAAGCTAAACCAAACCTGATGATTGTGGTATGAAGTTTAAAATCAGAAAATTCCACTCAAACTTTTGTAATAGTTGATAAGTTTGCACAATAGGCCCAGAATATTTAATTCTAATTATAGAGCAAATTCTGTTAAAGTTATCAGTATCTTTTTTTTTTTTTTTCAGAAAGTTATCAGTATATATCAGCAAGAAAGATTCCTATAATAATACACCATGTAACAGTAAAAGAGCCAATCATAATATTGAAAATCAGAATAAATATTATTTTTTAGTAATATGAATTGTTTATCCATATTGTCGAGATTTTTGTATATATTTGTTTAATTTTAATTGAAAAGATAACTTAGGTGATGCAAAATTCCACCTATTTAACATCTAGCAGGCTGACACTTCCAATACATTATGGAACTTAGTGAGCAGATGGTTTGTTTCATAGCACTTTATATAAAAGGCTGTTGCAATTATGCTGTTTGTTATTTGTGGGCGGTTGGATAGTTGGCTTTGTGTGTATTTATTTGTGCTTTGTCGTTTGTGTACTGAGTAATAATATTTACACAAATAATAACAATTTTTTTTAAACTTTGAATTATTTAGTGTAAATAAACACTGATTAACCCATAGGGTTGGCGCAGCGGTGTAAGGTCTTGTTGCGTTCACATGTGGGTGAACGATTTATTTAGCGGGAGAACCTGCGTTCGATTCCCTCTGTGTGCAAAATTCTCTTGGATCAGCGGCAATCATATACTGCGAGCGAGATTAGTCTCTAATCTAGTGAGTTAGGAGATACCTTGATCTCTGACCCAGGACAAAAAAAAAGCACCAATTAATCCTAATGTGATTCCCCCCCCCCCCCCCCCCCCCCCCCCCCCCCTTTTGAATTATTTAGTGTAAATAAACACTGATTAACCCATAGGATTGGCGCAGCGGTATAAGGTCTTGTTGCGTTCACATGTGGGTGAACAATTTATTTAGCGGGAGAACCTGCGTTCGATTCCCTCTGTGTGCAAAATTCTCTTGGATCAGCGGCAATCATATACTGCGAGCGAGATTAGTCTCTAATCTAGTGGGTTAGGAGATACCTTGATCTCTGACCCAGGACAAAAAAAAGCACCAATTAATCCTAATGTGATTGCCCCCCCCCCCCCCCCCCTTTTGAATTCTTTAGTGTAAATAAACACTGATTAACTCATAGGATTGGCGCAGCGGTGTAAGGTCTTGTTGCGTTCACATGTGGGTGAACGATTTATTTAGCGGGAGAACCTGCATTCGATTTCCTCTGTGTGCAAAATTCTCTTGGATCAGCGACAATCATATACTGCGAGCGAGATTAGTCTCTAATCTAGTGGGTTAGGAGATACCTTGAACTCTGATCCAGGACAAAAAAAGCACCAATTAATCCTAATGTGATTCCCCCCCCCCCCCCCAAAAAAAACTACAAATATATTGTAAAGGAGGTGATGATCTTAGGATAGAATATAAATGACGAAATTCTTTTTCTAAATATATTTAAGATAATTATATATTCAAGACTTAATTTTAAAATTATTAATTAATTTTTTTTAATCGGTCAATGTTATTTGTTAGTTTATGTTAGAATGTTATACTCAATAGTTATTATTAACGTGATTTTTTAGCTCAAGAGCTTCTCTACCTCTTTCATTATAATTATGAACTTCACAACAAAGGATTAACTTCACACTAAGGATTATAATTATGAATGCATAACAAAAGGAAATCTCAATTTTGATAGAGCCAGTGGAAGTAGGCTATGGAACCCAAGTAATCTTTACCTACAGTATTAGGAATTCAAACCTAGCTAGAAGTTGTTACTTTGGAGAAGAATTTATCTAATCACCACTCCCTAGTCAAGTAATTTTCTGACAGCTATATACAATGTAAAAATCCAAAAATTTTGGTAGATAGGTGCACCAAGAACATGTTCTTGTTCTCAACCTTAAAGGGCATATTTATATAGGACCACCCCTTTGGTCTTCCAGTTATTGTAAAGGACAAACCTATTTATGGCCATTAGTCCTACACTTATCTGACAAAAGAACATGCATGGTTCTTGTAAGCATCTGTAAGTGCAAGCACCCTGGACACTTTGCAACACTTTTTTTTTTTTTTATCAATTCCACAAGAAACAAACACCAGTTAGTCCACAAAAACATGTATGGAGATATGATAATTAAACAAATTGAAAGTACCTGTAAAAAAATCAATAACCAACTAGGATTAAGTTTAGTAGAAGAAGTTAGTCTTTTACGATGTGGTGAGTCAAAAATTCGAATACTTATTAAAAGAGATATCCACAATTAATACTTGACTGTGTCTCAAACATGATTGCTTCTGAAAAAAGATACATGTGTAAAATTAAAAGATAAAAAATTATTTGCAGTGACATCTTTCCAATATTGCTTCTTGGAGGGATTGCTTATTAAATTCAAATAGCTAGAAGATAAAGGAAAAAAAACACAAAAAAAAAAAGCGGCAATCATACCGAAGACTTGTTAGCTTTAGAGAAGTGGTTGACTTTGTGGTACATGCATGTCTTCAAACTAGTTTGTAGTGAAACTGAAATGCCTTCATTGACTACACATAATAAATTAAAATTTAATAGGTACTTAAGGATCTGATGTAGCACATAAAGGAAGAAACTGAATTGGGATCCCCAGTCTGTGTTTTTGTCTTTGTTTTACTTAAATATAAAGGAAGACAACAACATAGCCATATGGGTTTCTTTAATTTGGTGTGCCCTGCAATAAAACAGAAATATAAATGAAGGTTATAAGATATCTTATCTTCATAAAATAAAGTAGAAAGCGCCAGTTTCTTCCCATTTAGTTGACAATCTGATTGTATATAATAAAGATCTTGATCAGTTTTTTTTATTTTTTATTCGTAAGAATAAAAGATAGGTATAGGAGGTATAACAACTCATACACTCTACTCAATCAACTGAATTATATTCCTTGATTAAAATCTATCAGTTTAATATTTCTTAAGAAAAAATAGAAATTAAAGAAAATGGTTTTACTAACCAGTGCCACACTAGTTATGGAATTCATTATAGAAGATTTTATTTATTTATTGAAATTCACAATAGAAGTGTATTGAAAATCACAACATATATGCATTAATGTCAATTTTTAATGAAAACTTTTCATTTTATATTTCTTAATAGTGTTATTAGAACATTGGTTAGCATTTATCTAAAGAAAAAGGAAAAATAATGACTTTTTTTCATCACAATTGTTTCAGCCACATAGCAAGATTGTACATATGATTCTATCCAAATTTAGTTTACCATAAATTGAAGTGGGGCCATCTATATCTGCTGTTCTTCATAATTGTGAGCAACTTTCACTATCAGCATTGCTGCTTAGTCTTCATGCAGCCCACCTTTCCCTATAACATCACAATTTTTTTTTTCTTCCAAAAACTAAGTTTTACTAAAACTATTTTTCCCTCTTTCGCCTAAACTATCTCCTTTTCAAAAAGAAATTAAAAAAATATTCAAATGTGTATCAAAAGATGAGATAGTTATTCCAAAAGCGTGAAATATGTCAAATTTCTGAAGTGACAACATTGTTGATAGTGACTGCTTCTGGTTTAATTACAAAGATTTTGGCAATTACCAAATGAAAAAGGTGATAAGTTTTTCATACGTTCCATTCGCTTTTAATGTTCTTTTTATCAGCTCCTGATTTATCCATCTGTTACATCGTTTAAGTTATACTCATATGTCAAAAAAAAAAAAAAAAAAACATTGTGCTCTCACTTAATGTGAAAGAACCTTATTATTCAGTGGGGCCAACGTACTAAACAATTTTTTCTTTGTTAGGTATGAAATCAAGTGCCAACTAATTAGTTTTAGGGTCATGTAATTTTAGAAGTGAGATGCTTACCTCCACAACCAAAATGACATATTAACCTATTAGAGATAAAACAATTACAAAAAAAAGAAAGATAAAACAAATGGAAAAACTAATTAAAAGTTACACTTCACAAAACCCTTTTGGAAAAGGAATTTGGAGGAGAAAGTAAAGCACGTGAGCTTTGTGTTTCGTGACTTCATAAAATATGTAACCCACCACCCCAATTTCCCCTAACATAAAAAGGTGGTTAAGTTTACAATATTTAATTGTAACCGAAAGGTATCTAGGAAAGTGGTAAAAAGAGCTCGAAAGAAAAAGAATAATAAAAAATTAATTAATATATTATAATTATAACGATAACAAAAATAATATAATTATAAGAAAGAAAATAAGAGGAAAAGAGAGAAGAATCATATATACCACAGCATCTAGAAAACCATAATGCTAGTTTATGCTCTATGCTTGTGATGATGCAATATTAAATCAATATGCCAGCTTAGAGGGTCTGGTACACATGTATTCTAATGTATATTATTATATGTACAAACATACGCGTGACATTTTATTCACTTAATACGTTTTTATTAATTATTGAAATATAATATTTTAGCTGAAAGCTACTACTATACTATTCTTTTATCAGTTGACAACTTGGCAATTTTATTATTTTATTCATTGTACGTTGATGAATCTAGTTGACAACTTGGCAATTTTATTTTATTTTCAAGTTAAGCTATGTCAAAGAATACATTCTATTAAACATTGTTCTTTCGATCGAGATAGAGTCTTCTTTTTCAATCAACCGTCCTAGCTAGTTCGTTCAATTGTGTCTCTTCTTAAAGAACTAGGGTAGGTATTTGTAACATTTGACATTCAAGTTAGGTAGGATTCTTAAGAGGTTGAGAATAAGATGGGAAACAACATATGTTGGTATGAAAATTGGTCCTCCTTTGTTTAGGTGTTTCTTCCTGTGCCTCACAAATTGGATCGATGGGAAAAATCCCTTTTGGTTTCATGATTGGAGCATTAATGTTATGCATGTAACGACTTGAGAATAATGGGATTTCTCTTAATGAAACTAAAGAAATATTTTAGAAGTTGGGTGTGGGCTTTGGTGTGTGTGGCTCATATATACACTCAGGGACGGAACCAGAAAATGTTTTTAGGGGGGGCAAAAAATATTGTAAGGGTCAAAAGTAAAAAGTAAACATTTGTGTGTTAAAAAAGTTAAAAAGAAATATAATAATTCATGGACCATCTTAATTCTCACGTGCTAGAGGCAAATATAAATCCTATTTTAGGGAGGGGGGGTGAATTATTTTTTTTCACAGTAAATATTAAGGGATGTAATTTTTTAGGGGGGGCAGCTGCCCCTGTAACCACATATGTGGTTCCGTCCCTGTATACATTACAAGAATTTTCGGTAGTAAATCAGATTTTCGACAGCCTTAATTGTAGATGAGATGTTAATTGGAATCCATGGCTTTATTAAAATGGTTAAGTGGTCCTTAACTTTAGTACCAATTCGTAGGAAATGAAGACGCTTATGTTACGAACAGTTAAATCTTGAACAAACATAATAATCATTTTGCGCCTTTTGTCATTTTCATTGTAACTTTACCAACAAGTTGTTAGTCTGAGTGATACTGAATTTAGTTCCATTAAGTAAGGTCTTAGATTCGAATCTTATGGATGAAAAACGTAGTTGGGAGGAGTGATTTCACTAAAGGTGGCCAGCCAAGTTCTCTGGCAGAGATTGGTGATATTCTACACCAATATCATGGAGACCCAAAAAAAAAATTTCATTGTAACTTTAAATTAAAGACTAAAATATACTTTTAGTCCTTTATATTTTTTATTATATTCAGGCTTGTTTAGTGGTAAGGGTATGATACACTACAAGAAAAACACATATTAGCGAGGAAAGTTTCTCTCGAGGGAATGGCGAGGACACATTCCTCGATAAATCCAGGTAGCTAATTAGTGAGAGAATGGTTCCCTTGCTAGTCCGTCGCAACTTTCGTAGCAAATCCCTCACTAGGGCCCTCGCTAATTGCATGGAGGAAACTAGACACCATCATTGCTAATTAGCAATAACACTTTCTAGCTATTTCCCTGCTAATCCCCAACTAAAATTCTCTTGTTATTCCCTTGCAAGTCCCTCGCAAATGTATCTCTCGTAAATCGTCTACTATACTCTCGATGTTGATCCCTAGCCATTCCGTAGCAATTTCTTCGCAATCAGTCCTTCACAATTTTCTTGCTACTCCCTCACTATTAATTGGACATATTCCCTCGCTATTCCTTCGCAATTCCTTCACTATTATTACTTAAAATTCTGCATCATTTCCTCACAAATCCCTATTAAATCGCTCGCAAATTATCCATAGCAAATCCACAACAAATCCTTCGCAAAATGCTGCTTGCTATTCCATAGCAAATCCCTCACATATTGTCCATAGCAAATCCTTCGCAAAGCGTCCCTCGCTATTTCCTAGCAAATCCTTCATTATGGTGCCTCGCTAATCCCTCACTATTTTGTCACAATTTTTTTTATGTCCATCTAGTTGTATATTAAAAATATTGCACCTATATTTTTGCATATAATATTTTGCATCATCAAAATATGTTGCATTAAATAAATATATGCTTAAATAAAAAAATATAGCACTTTTATTTTGCCTAATGCACATCATATGCATAATTTTTGCACCTATATTTTTGCATATAATATTTTGCACCATCAAAATATGTTGCATCAAATAAATATGTTTAAATAAAAAAATATAGCACTTTTATTTTGCATATCATATGCATAATATATTTTGCATCATCAAAATATGTTGCATCAAATAAATATAACTTTAAATAAAAAATATACGAATATAAATCTTACTAAACAATTAATTAAAACACTTAAACTTTCAACATAATAAAAATACTCAATGTCAACAACATAATGAAAATACTCTTCCAAGAGTTAAAAGTGTGAACATAAAGAGTTAGCACACAATTAAAATAAAAGCACTGTTTAATGAAACTAGAGTGTAGTAACATCATCTCATTCTTGATTCTTGCCAAGTTTTTTGACTGATGGTGGTGATGGTATCTTTAATGCAGACAATATCTCTATCCTCAAAAACTGCATTTGTGTCTGCATCTGTGCCTGCATTTGTTGTTGCAAAAGTGGCTGCATTTCTACTTGTGCCTTCATCTGTGCCTGCATTTCTGCTTGTATGTCTGCATGTGCCTTCAACTGTGCCTGCATCGCCTATGCCTCCATCTGTGCCTGCAGCTATGTTTGCAAATGCATTTGTGATTGTGCTTGTAAATGCATATGTGTTTGCATTTGCTCTTGCATTTGAGTCATTTGTGTAGCCATTGCAGTGATATCTTGTGTTGGAGGTGTAGTAGGATTTGGATTTGTGGAAGAGGGACCTAAAACCATAGAAGATGATCCATGTGCAGTAAGATCCAAGCTATGACCGATGTCGTGGATTCTACCTTTCTTATTTTCACCACTCATCTTTAACCAGACATCGGAGTCAACTATAGGATGCTTTGATATGTCTTCCCCATATTTTTCTGCCATAGCATTTTCATATGATTCCTACAATAAATCAATAATTTAGTAAGACAACAATAGGTTAACAAAGTTTAATCTTATATTTAAAAATATATATACTTACAATGAAATTTTTTGCTCTGTCAGAGACATATTGACCATCTTTTCTTTTATGAACTTTGTTGTACAATTCACCATAAGAAACAGTTGTGCTCTTGTGAAATAAAATGCAATTTTTTTTAAAAACCAAACCACATTCCGGTGAGCTCAAAACTTAACCTCATTACTATCTTACCAATGTCTCTTGTACTCTATGGGAAGTGAGAAAGAGAGAAAATGGGGATAATCTTGTAAGGTCTTCAGTATGCTTCAAAAATAAATCAAAGCTAACAAACCATATTTTCACTATGCTTTTAGTCTTTTTCCCTATCTTTTATCCTTTTTCTCCCTTCCCTGCTCCCCTAACAAATCAACTGCTCTCTCTACCTATAATATATTAAATATGTCCAGGTTTGGACACATGTCAACTACTTATTTTTTCCAGCCATTAATTGTTTAGTTTATATAAATAGGCGCATGAAGGTTTGTCTAGGTTTTGATGTTCTTCTCTATGCTCTGTCCTTTAGTTTATATAAATATGTATGTGAGTACAAAAGTATTTATAATTCTCTACAGAAATCAAATATGCACATGAAGGATTGTTATGGAAGGCTGTGGAGAAAAAATAAGATTGTATCATATGTATCCAAATTATAAAGGAGTGTGCAAGCTCATGGAGGTGTAACAGAAGATTTTCCAATAGGGATAGATTTGCTACTTGCACTAAGAGTTAACTTTGAGTCCATTCTATTTTAGATTAGCATAAGACGTGCTTATGGGGCATATCTAAGAGCTAATCCTTCAATGCACATTTTTGTCAATGATATAAGCCTAGTTAACAAACCAAAAGACAGAGTAAATTTAAACTAAAGGTGTAGAGAATCAAAAGTATTTATAAATAATACCTCACAAAGAATGACAACCAAGAGAAAGCAAGAAGGTAAAAAAAAAAGTCCCAGTGGCCAGTGATCACTATACCCATTAACTAACCTAACCCAATATTGCTCTATCTACCTATAATATAATAAATCTATCCAG
Organism: Pueraria montana var. lobata; assembly: GCA_026413185.1. Lineage (NCBI taxonomy): Eukaryota > Viridiplantae > Streptophyta > Magnoliopsida > Fabales > Fabaceae > Pueraria > Pueraria montana. The sequence continues at coordinate 11,961,921 of CM048655.1, forward strand.
GTTTGGACACATGTCAACTACTTATTTTTTCCAGCCATTAATTGTTTAGTTTATACAAATAGGCGCATAAAGGTTTTATAATTCTTTACAGAAATCAAATAGGCGCATGAAGGATTGTTATGGAAGGCTATGGAGAAAAAAAATAAGATTGTATCATATGTATCCAAATTATAAAGGAGTGTGCAAGCTCATGGAGGTGTAACAAAAGATTTTCCAACAGGGATAGGTTTGCTACTTGCACTAAGAGTTAACTTCGAGTCCTTTCTATTTTAGATTAGCATAAGTCGTGCTTATTGGGCACACCTAAGAGCTAATCCTTCAATGCACATTTTTGTCAATGATATAAGCTTAGTTAACAAACCAAAAGACAGATTAAATTTAAACTAAAGTTGCAGAGAATCAAAATAAATAATTAATTAATAGGCTAAAATATGTTTTTTGTCCCTATAAAATTGTAAATGTTCGATTTTCGTCCCTGCAAAATTTTTAGTATGTTTTTCATCCTCCTAAAATTAAAATATACTACTTTTTGGCTCAGAGCTAGCTCCATTAATAACTATTCCTACATGGTTCCTAAGTGGTGTGCAAATCCTTTTTGAGTGAACTTGTAAATGACACATGACACTAGAGTGAATCAAGGGCTGAAAATCAATTTGGTTTAATTCAATTAAAATCTAGTAGTTAAAAAGAAAAAGTAAAAATCGAGAACCCCACGATATGCTTTCCAGTCGATCAAGCAACGAATTACAGGGATAGAGTTGATAAAATCAAAAGTCAGTTTCTAGAGCTGGGGTTGAGAAGGAGAAGGAGGTATTTCGGTATAGGTATGCATTTTGGTAAATGCATCAGGTAACCATGGATAGTGAAAGGAAAGACATGCCAACAATGAGATTTGGAACCCAAATCCATTATCCAATTTAATGTAGATGCCATTCATCCTTGGATTTTCGAAACTAAGCCAATTCATGGAACAAACCACAAATACCAAAGTCGCATAACATGAGTGGAGGAAGAAATTAACAAAAGAAAAAAACTAAGCCAATTTGCAACCATCGTTAAAAACCAAAGGTAAAAAAATTGGTTACTTGTTGAAGCTTGGACTTCCGCAAAAGACCTATTGGGGAATTTATGATATCCGAGGACGGTGAAAGTGAAGGGGGGGAGTGATTATTATGTCGCATGGCCGAGTCACGACTCAGTGCCAAAAGGGGAAAGAAATGGCTGTAGAGGATGCTTTTTTGAGGGAATTTTTCTTTTCTCCATTGAATGATACGGTGGGGTTGAGGACCATGGGCTATGATGGTGCGCTTTAAGGTGGTTTGGTTGGTGGTTGCGGTTGCTAGTGGTTATTGGTGAGGGAGAGACATGGAAGAAGGGGAGTGAGGTTGTTGGTGGTCGTGATTGGGAGTGTGATTGGTGCGGTTTTAGAAAACCATTGACACGTGTTACCTGACCTACCACATAGGATCGGTTGTTAACGGAGCCTAACTCTAAGCCAAAAAGTAGTATATTTTAATTTTAAGAGGATGACAAACATACTAAAAATTTTATAGGGACAAAAAACATATTTTAGCCTAATTAAAACCACATAAAGAATGACAACCAAGAGAAAGCAAGAAGGTAAAAAAAAAAAAAAGTCCCAGTGGCCAGTGATCATTATACCCATTAACCAACCTAACCTAACCGCTTGATTACGGGAGAATGTAGTCAAAAGCAAGTTTTCTCTCTATTAAAAAACAATATTCTAGCATCTCAATTTGTGGTAGAGGTTTATGATAATAAGTATAAACAAACATGTGACCATCAATTGCTTTTGCTCACTGTTTGCATATCTAATTCCCACAATGCAAATGCACACATGTACACATGAAGGTTGCAAAACTTCACCAGTCGAGGCGTTTCTAGAAAGAAAAAAAACCATATTAAGTTTTTTTCCAGCCTAACAAATATTAATAGTCGCAAGGTTAGTTTATGAAAATTGTCAATTTATTACTACAACTAATTATCCTCTGTCAAAATTAGTTTCACTCAAAAACATTAAAATTCTAATGCAAGTTCTAATCATTTTAACAAAGTTATATTAGGAAATTTCAATAAAACTATTATAGGTATTCTACCTTGAAAATTTATGAAATCTCTTTCTATACCAATCACACTTTGCATAAATCAAGCTTAGAATTTAGAACATAATTTTCCCTTCATGGCCTGATCATTGTGGTGGCCTAATGTCCCACATTTTATTTGACCCAACACTAACAAAAGACACAAAGACATTAATTATTCATAATCAATCCATGTATAACAAAAACAAGAGCAGAATTTAAGATTTGACCATATAAAATAGTGAAAAACCAAGAACAAAATCAGAGAAAATATGAGAATGAGGAAACCACAATATTGCATGCAAATGTTTTCAAGTCATAAAATACTCAAAATATGTCTCCACACTATCAAAACTAAACAGCAAACTAGCAATACTATCAGAGTATTGCCCACAGGAATATCAAAGTATAACATAAAATGAATTGTTAGTGTCAATGGCAAAAGTATTAAGTCTGAATACCATTTTTTTCAAGTGTGCACCATAGCATCAGGCTTGGTAGCCCTATTGAGTGTACCTGCAATAGACTTCTTTTTCCACTATTGTGTCTTCCAAATGTCAACTAAGTCGTCCCACATCTCAGTCCTTATTCCTCTTGGCTCGTGACCCTTTAAGTCTTCAATATTATCTGAATTTGCCTTTTGTTTTGCCTTTTTCCTTACCTTTGATAGAGAGTCAGAATACCGATCCATGCAAGTGAGATTCCAAACCTTTCTTGCCATACTGCGATTATAATTTGATGCAAAATGGTACTTGTCCTACACTAATATAAATTAAGTTCATTGATATATATATATATATATATATATATATATATATATATATATATATATATATATATATATATATATAGGAAGGATCAAATTATACCGGTGTAACTTAAACAACTATTACACCATTCAATAACTTTCAATTGGATGATGTTTTCTTAAAACCCACCGTTTGATTGAAATTTCCTTTCACATAGATCATGTATACAAAATTTCAAATTAATCCAAAATTATTTGCTACCTCATTCATATAGATTAAAATCGACGTAATATAAACTTTTTAAAATATACTAAAATATGGATCATTTGATTACTTTCTTATTGTTGTTCAATTTTGACAAAATTTGACACGAACAATCTTGGTAATATATAGATATATTTCAACGGTTGGATCGACAAAAATTTCATTTTATATCAAGTTATTAAAATGGTGTAACTCTTTTAGAGTTACATTGGTGTAATTTGATCCCTCCTCATATATATATATATATATATATATATATATATATATATATATATATATATAGACACACACACACACAGACACACACGATAATTGCTTACCATAAAATCATTAAATAAAATTTCTTTCATATCAACAGAATAATTTTTCCAATTTTCAGCCGGATTAGGCATCCTCATAAGTAGCTCAGATATAATATCCCGAGTCACATAAGCTGGAACAAACCTCCTTCTGCAAGTTCAAATACTCATCTTACGAATCATGAATTAGCAACAATAATTTGAATCACTGATTGAGTTTCGTTTTACTTACGGGTTACTAAATTTTTCCACAGATATAACAAGTCTCCTATTAACTTCATTGTGGGAATCTACACTTGAAGGGTCCTCTGCAGGTTGTGGGTCATTAGGTGTTGGGCCAACATATGATTGGCCACCATCAATCACTGGGGTGAAGGCTGATGATTGACCATCACTAGCAGATTGACCACCATCAATCAATGGACCATTGGTGGAAGAAACACCTAAGGCAAGCACAATGAACAAAAAAATCAGCATACATTACATTAAAATAAATTTAGAGTTATTAATTAAAAGTCATTCAACAAGTATACTTGGTGAGTGTAAAAAAGGATTTAGTTGTGGAGGATCAATGGGGGAGATTGAGTAGGCTAATGTACACTAACGGTGTGTTTACCCTGACCTCGTCCTGTTCCTCGAGTAGTTATTTTAAGTTTCTGCTAAAAAAATACAATGAATTAAGAAACCATCTAGCTGAATAAGCACAATGAAAAAAAATGAAATATAAGAGAAATTTCAGCATAACATAAATACCATTAAAATAAAATTAAAATGATTCAATCATAACCACTCCTCGTCTGAATCATCTAACAGCTTGTTTAAATCATCTAACTCCTCGTTTTCATCCATGAACCCACCATCCTCATTATCTTCATCGTCCATTGGATGATGTATATCATCTATGTTTACTTCTTCCATTGGGGCATGTGCATCAAATAGTTGTATCACCTCATCATCAATAAGAATATTGTGCATTCGTGTGGATCCATCGTCTTGAAATAATCAATAGCAGTTTGCTCATTTGAGAAATATCTTCATTATTCAATGTTTCAACCATAAACAATTTAGCTCTAACCTTATAGGCTACCCACCAATCACCATTATTTCTAACCCTACTTTGTGGGTATCTTGTATAGTACACTTGTTGTGCCTGTTCAACTAATACAAATGGCTCATCTGACTGAAGCTTTGATTTATGCTTGATATCAACCAACCCATATTTGTCATCAACTTTAACACCATCAATAGGATCAAACCAATGACAACATATAATTATTACTTTGTTTTGATATCCAAGATAGGAAAATTCTAATATCTCCTCAACAATGCCATAATAGTCCAAATCATTGTCACCATAAATATTTCCCCGAACATATACCCCACTATTCCTAGTGAATTTATTATGTCTGTAGTCCTTTGTATGGAATCTATATCCATTAACTATTAAGCCATTGTAAGAAGTCACAACCTTCAATGGACCATAACTTATCTCTAGAATAATTTGATCCTCAACTCAACCTGTACTCACCTATAAGTGATTAAAAAGAGAAAAACACATAGTTATATCATTTACTATAATGAATATTAAACTATACATTATAGATTATCACAGTGGAGACGACTCACTTGATGTTTTAGCCACTTACTGAAATCTCTATCTTGAGCTACCAATATTTCATCCTCAGAGATATGGGGATTTGTTTCCCTTAGTAAATCCTGGAATCACCCGATAGATACAATAATTAATAATGTAACTAATATAATTGTGAATTGCACAAAGCTTGAAATTACAAAGCAAACTTACTGGAGATAAGGTTATACTTCTTTGTAATTTACAAATGTCTCAGCAATTTTAAGTTCTTCCTCTGTTAAGAATCTATTATGACCTCTTCCAATAGGACGACATGGGTGTTTAAAAATAGACAACTTCTCATCCATTGTATCTTCACCACCATCATCATTACGAGAAACTTGAGTGCGCTTTATCTGAATGCTTGGATCAAAATACTTAGAAGCAAAATTAGAAGTTTCTTCCAAAATATATGCTTCACAAATAGATCCTTCAGCCTTTGCCTTATTTTGAACATTCCTTTTCAAGTACAACATGCATATCTCAAATGGATACTTCCATTTGCACTACACAGGTCCTCTAAACCTTAACTTCATATGGGAGATGTACAACCAAATGTTTCATCGAATCAAAGAATGCCGATGGAAAAATCTTTTTAAGCTTGCAAATTGTTTAAATAATGGAAAGTCTAGCATTATCCATGATGGAAAAACATATCGCAGTTGCACAAATCTCTTCGAAGAACAAGCTGAGTTCGATTAAAACTCCCCATATAGGCTTTGGCAACATATCATGGAATGCCAAAGGAATTAGTCTTTGCATAAAAGCATGACAATCATGACTTTTCATTCCATATATTTTCCCTTCATCTAGATTAATGCAACGTGATATGTTAGATGCATACCCTTATGGAAACTTTAGTTGACTCTAACCTAGGACATTTATATATCAACTTCAAATCTTGTCTTACTTTTGCATTGTCTTTTGTCTTGTCCTTTATGTCCATGACGATATTGAAGATGTTGTCAAACACATTCTTTTCAGCATGCATAACATCCAAATTATGTTGGATTAGATTAGTGGACCAATAAGACAATTCCCAAAATATGCTTTTCTTTACCCAATTATGTGTTCTACCAAAGCCAGGTTGCTTTTGTTTGCCCGATTTCAAGCCAAAAGTAATTTATTGAAGTTGATTCACTTTATTTAAGACATCTGTTCCAATCAATTGTTGTGTAGGCAAAGAATTTGCCACTATTTACTTCTTAAAAGAGTATTGATCACGATGAAATAGATGGTTAATAGGCAAATATCGACGATGACAATCAAACCAACAAGGTTTCCTACCTTTCTTCAATCCAAATGATTTAGTATTTTCCATACAATATGGACAAACACGTATCCCGTGAATGCTCTAGCCAGACAACGTTCCATAAGCTGAAAAATCACTTATTATCCACAACAATGCTACTTTCCTAATGAAATTTTACTTCTTCCATGCATTAAAAGTGTTAACCCCACTGTCCTATAAGTTCTTTAACTCATCAATTAGAGGTCGAAGATACACATCTAAACTTTTACCAGGTGACTTTGGTCAAGGAATCACTAGAGTAAGAAATATGTATTCCCTTTTCATACACATACTTGGGGGAAGATTGTATGGTGTGACAAAAATAGGCCAACAGGAGTATAGGGTACCTAAATTACTAGATGGATTAAAACCATCTATGTAAAACCATTTATGCAAAGTCCAAGTCTAACATTTTGCAAATCTTATGCAAATGTAGCATGTGTATGGTTAAATTGCTTCCAAGCCTTAGTATAAGCTGGATGCGTCATCACTGATTCATCTTGACGCACTCCATATGCATGCCAACACATATATTTTGAAGTATTTTTAGACATAAAGAGGCATTGGAGTCTTGGAATGATGGGGAAATATCTCAACATTGAGCAAAGCCCATCCTTCTATTTGTATATGCCTTGGGTTTAAATCGCTGTTCTTCACACACCAAGCAAACATTCTTGTCACTATTTTCTTTGTAATACAACATGCAATGATTAGGTCATGCATCTATCTTCTCATATCCTAATCCCAGCTCATTAACCATTCTCTTCAATTTGTACAAATTTTCAGGCAACCTTTCTGACTCTGAAAGCATGCTTTTGATAATGAAAATCATTTGATCATAACAACTGACACGTATGTTAAACTCTGACTTCAAGTTTAGGAGTTGGATTACAGTTGACAATTTTGTATGCTTCTTCCAACCATCCCATAAAGGTTCATCAGCATCCCTTAATAAGTTATAAAGTTTCGAAGCTAATGGATTTGGATCCTCTTCTACTTCTGGATTTAATATACCACAAGCAACATCAATAATCATATCCACATATGGATACTTTTGTTCTCCTTAACACAGTCTTGAATAACAAATGTTGATGCACCATCCCTCTATCTTTCCTCACCATGAAAGGTCGAATTTATGTAACCATCCATAAATTCGCGGTGATACAAATGTTTTTCCACATCAAATGTTGTCTCTCGATAACGATTCCTACAATTTGCACATGGACAAGGAATGGGCCCTGATACATCATCAATTGTCAGGTCTCTTGTAGCAACGTGAATGAAACAATCAACTCCATTTCAGAATTCTTCACTTACAACGCCAAAGCAATCCTTTCTTCATAACAACCAACTCCAATTAGGTCTCATGGCCACTGTAGTTGATTTAACACATTAAAACAATCATGCTTTCAGTAAAAAAAAAGAGTATAAATAGAAGCTAGATTAGCCTCTCTATAGCCAGGGAGATAGAGAATGGACTTTTGTTCTTCACTCTACCTCTAATTCACTACCACATTGGTAGTGAGTTGGTGTTCTTGAGTAATAATGCTTTGTTTTGTTTATCATGAATTTTGGTACTAGTTCTAATACTAGTATTTGAGCAATATGACTACAAAACTGAGAACATCCTATTCAGTGAAAAAAATCAGCATTCTAAAAATGTTAAATGTCAAATGAAAACACATGACTTTCACTCAACATTCAACAAAACTTGCTTTTGCTAAATTATATGTCATATAACTGCTAAATTTTCATGTTTGATTTATCACATAGAACTACTTAATTGTTACAAAGAGAAAAATATATTTTCATATGTTGTGTACTATAAAAGCTCAGAAGCTAGCAAACTTTTTGACCTTGACTTGTATGATCACTGATCCTTTCATTTTTGCTACTAGAATTACAAATTGAGCAAGAATCTACATAGACAAAAGTAACAATGTGACACATATAATGTGTAATAATACAATATCGCAAAGCTTCTGCCATGAAGCTTAATACTTGAAGAGTTGGAAAGCATAAAACTTTAGCAATATTGGAATGAACTTGGATTGTACTAATTTAGAATTTCTTAAGATTTAGTTTAGTATGTTGGAGTAGTATATGGAGTAGTATGATGACTTGGGGGACCCGATGGAACATTTAGATGTCTTCGAATATATGCTACTATATAGAAGAGCTAAAGGCCTTACAATGTGCATAAACTTTCCTTGAATCCACAAGAAGACAACCCTAAGTGGTATCAAGCCTTCCCACTAGGGTCGACAAACACATAGGGTGAGTTGAAGTAGAAGTTCTGAACCATTTTTCAATGGGAACAACACAACTGATGTTGTAGGCTACTTTGATGGCCATCCGACAAAAGCCTAGTCAACCACTTAGAGAATACATCAACAAATTAAGAAGCCCTACAAGTGCAAAGCCCAATGTTATTGGTAGAACTACACCTCATCAAAGATGGGTTACTTCGTGAAACCCTGTTTCTTACATCACTCGCTAAGAGGAGAGTTACAACCATGGAAGATCTCCTCATAAGATCCTCCATGTAAATCAACTTAGAGAATAAAACTAGATATACATAAATGAAAAATTCCCTAACTAAGCATAGAAAAGAAAGAGCAACTAAAGGTGAGAGAAATCACACCCTTAAGGTGAGCCACGCCTATCGACTACAATCGCTGGGTAGATTTGAAAGCTACACCTCATGAACCAACATTTCAAACTATCCACATTTTTGGATAATTTAAAAACTCCTTGTATACTATGCAAATTAACATAATATTCAAGGTTTTTTTTAACAAAAAATTAAGGTAAATGCATTAGTCTAACTTAACCAAAAACAATATTAGTAATTAAAGAGAACAATTAATAATTTACATAATACTTATAAGTAGAACACAATATTAAAAAAAATACAAAAATAATTCAACCAATATTAATTTCAATAGAACATAATTCAAATAATATTAAAAAAAATTCTAAGCTTAGATACTTCTAACACATTGGATTTGGGTAGTGTACATGTATAATCTAAAGTTTTGAATAAAAACATATCTTTGTTAAAACACAAGAAAGAAAAAAGCACAATTGTAATGGAGAAGGGGGAGGCATAGGTTGCAAAGCAACAAATACAATGACAACAAATGAGAGTAAAAATGTTAAGAAGACAAAGAGAAAGTTTGTTAAAGACAAAGAAAAGGAGAGATGGAGATGAAGATGAAAAAAATGGCATTCGTAAAGGTTTATGACTAAGAGTTTCAATGTCAACAAAACCTTCAAAATGAGCAAAAATGGTGTTGACATAGGGAACAATGAAGGTTTTGACATTATTAGGGCACAAAAAAGAGTTTCAAAATTGGAACAAGAACAAAAATTGCAGTGCAAATTTGAATTAGGAAAATATATACTAGACTTTCTAGATTGATTGTATAAAGAACCAATGTAAAAAATATTTTCTAGATCAGTTCTTAGAAAAATCGATCTAAAAGGTATGATTGTTGTTTAAATAACCAATTTAGAATGTTTTGTCAGGAATCCCAAAAGTTACAAATAAGCATTAAGATTTACATCAATTATTAAATAACCATCATAAAAAAACTTTCTACATCAGTTGCTCTTGGAACCGATTTAGAAACTCTTTTTTTATTAATTTTTTAATAATCGATGTAAAATGTTTGTACCAATATTACAAAATTTCCATTATGTAATCAATTATTAAAACAAATGTAAATTGATGATGTTAAAAGTTTTTTTTAATAGAGTTTAATAAACTTGCTTGTAGTGCATAATTAATAACTCCCATAGAGATATAAGCAACATACTTAACATATTTTTTAAAAAACCTTTTTATTATTAATTAAAATTTATTAAAATTATGAGTCTCATTTCTTATATATAATGAGTCTTAATTATAACTTTATAATTTTTAATGAACTAAAATAATGATTTTAATTTTCATGCATTGTCAATATAAAGATTTTTACACATCAATCAATTGCAAATTATCTTAGATATAACTTTTAAAATAGTTATTGCAAAAAAATAATCATTCATGTCAATTTATAATTGGATGCTAGATTTTTTTTATTTTTATAATACAAGCATATTTAAATAAAGTTTTATAATTAATAGTAAATAGTGTATTAAAACTTGATATACTAATATGAGATTGTTTTAACTTAATCATTGGTCTCGAATTCGAGCTTTAGATATACAACTACATTAAATATTAAAAAAATACTTTACCACATATAATAATCTTACTCAATTCAAACATAATTATATACAGAGGCGGACGTACGTTGGCAATTGGGGGTGGGGGGGAGCCTGGCCCACCTGACTTTTTTTTCTAATTTGAATTTTTTATATAAAATATATTTTAATACTTTAGTAATTATTATTTTTTTAATTTGGGGTTAGATATGCTATTAAAATGTCATTTCTTTCTCTTATTTTTTTATTATCAAATATATAATTCTCCTTTTATACTTTGTATTGTGAAGATAATAACATTTTATTTATTTTTTTATAGTATTTATTGTGAAGATAAAATGTTTTATCTTTTTAGATAAAAATAGAGTTACATTATTGAATAAATCTTGGAAAACAAACCAAATATCGAGTTATAATAAAGATATGCCAAAATTCTAGGACATTAACTATTGTCATGACATAACATTATTATTCTTCTAATTTTCTTAAAAATGTGATTAATGTAAACACTAATTTTTATTATAAATTTATGAAATTTCATTGTGACATGCTAATGATTGAATTTTGTAATCTTGAGTCTTTAAAAAATGTTTAGTTTGTTTTTTGTTTAAATATATTTTCTCTTAATATTATAATAAGTTATTGATGTAATTACTCCATATGTTCCTAAACTCTTGATGTTTTAGCTTCTTGTTTTTGTTCCCAAACTTTTGATATTTTACACATTCCAAGGCTCATTAATTATTTTCTTCCACACATGCCCATATTTAACATTACTTGGATTTTCACAACTTCTTTCATCATAAATATTAAATGAGGATATTTTAGACTAAATTTATTGTTTGTGAGTTGTATTAAATGTTTCTTAGTGCATTAATCTTAAACATCAAGAGTTTATGAACGGAGGGAGTAGTATTTTAGAACATATGAATATTTCATATGAAATTTGATATGCAAATATGAATCTTAGTTTTTATAGTTGGCCCCCTCTAACATTGAAGTTTGGGTCCACCCCTATATATATATATATATATATATATATATATATATATATATATATATATATGTTTTACGGTTTAAAAGTTTATTCTTGGGAATGTAACATGGGAATATTACATACCCATGTTTATTACAAGTTTTGAAAAATTATTTTTGGGTATTATTGATTCCCAAGAATGTTATTACTTCTATTTCTATCATATTTTCCCACATTTCTATTCCTATAAGGAGGGATGGGTAAGTGATATTCCCATAAGAATAAGGAAAGTTATTTTCTAAAATACCAGTAACTTCCTTTTTATTTAAATTATTTTGAACTTTAAAAAATATTTTCAAGAATATTAAAATGTAACTAAACACATTTTTAAATATACTTAGAAATAATATTCATAATCATAATATTCCTGATAATATAATTCATAAAAATATAACATGATACATTGAAACAAACGCTCCCTATGATGTCTATTAAAAATTTCAGTGTATAGTACGTTATTTAAGCTGCTCTTAAATGTATTGGTTGTCATGAAGTATTAATTAAGAAGCCAACATATGAAGCAAGGGAAAGATTACGATCTTGAAGTTCATTGTATTGGACTAGGTTTGGGTGTTGGGGGTTAGTTTGACAGTTTAACTGTTTGTAGTAGCAAAGTGTAGTATATTAATTGAATGGAATCGAAAAAATGAGCATTACTATTGGCATTGACTGAGGAATAATTGAAGTGGCAAGAAAGGGTACCAACCGACACACTTAATGGCAGAGAGCCCCCTCTTGTTAAGGTTCCTCAATCCCAACACTCAACCTGCCGTGTAAGAATACTGTTGTACAATTTTCAAAAAAAAAAAAAAAACTCTTGTACATACATTTAATTTTTTTTTTAATTTTTAACATATGTTTAATTATTTACTAATATAATATTCTTCCCATAATGATTCCATTTATTATTTAAAATTAATAAATAATCTCACTTTTCCTTCCATTAAAAAGATAATTATTATTTTTTGTTTTATTAAACATTTAAATTAATAAATAAACAGAAATATTTTTTTCTTCAAAAGTGACTGTTAAAGGAAAATGAAGATAATGGTTTTTTATTATATAAAGTTAGTTTAAAAAACATAAAGTATATTTTATTAAAGATTTCAATTACTTAAAAAATTAAATATTGAACTATTTTTATTAAATATTTCTTATTACTTATAAATGAAGAGAAATAAATAATTGTTTACTTTCTTATATATTAAATGTTTCACTTTTCATTTAATATTTTTTATTGTGCATTTTCTGTATTTGTTTGAATCAAGAACATATATGGTATGATAGAACTACTTCTTCTAATGAAAGTTTTTTCTTACATAAATTTCATATTTGATCTTTTTTAAGGGAAATCAAATATGTACAACTTGTAATAGTTATATAAATTTTTAACGTTGAATTGATAAATGTTTGTGAATTTTATACTTTTATTGAAAAAACAGCTACAGATCAAATATCTTTAAAGTATTTGTTATTTATATTTATATTTTATCTAAATTAAAAATATATTAATTAATTTTTATAATATATTTTTTGTGAATATTTTTATAATATTTAAAGCATCTGAAAGTTGGCTTAACTAGTTTAAGCGGTAGAAAAACACTCATGACGGAACATGATGGAATCTTGAACGATTTGTTAATAGTTCGAATAAAGAAAAAGAAAATTGATGTCAAAGCAACCCTTGTATTATTATAGTTTTGTACTTTTTTCATTTCTTATGCATTCCTAATCTTAATAGCTTTTAAAATATTTATTGGGTTGTTCAATTTTCTTTTTTGAAAAAAGGCTTAAGTTTAATATATTATCAATTAATTAAAAATTACTTTAAATATAATTTTTAAACTAATTATTATAAAAGTAAATACTTTTTAATTATAATATAATTCGTAATTGAATATCAATTGATAAACATTTTTATCGGCAAGTAAATAGATTAACTGATGTGAGATTGTTCTAACTTAACAAATACTCTTCAATCGAAGTTTTGAATACTTAGATACGTGAAATACTCAAATGAAATTTTTTATCATCTATTCAGAAGAAGAATTTTGTCATCTATAATAATCTTGTCCAATTCGAATAAGATTGTCCATAGAAAGAACACTTATTTAAAATGAAAAATATTTTAAGAAATGAATAAGTTCCCGACAAAAAGGAGATCGATATCTATCGTATATAGTAATTGATCCTTAATTTGCATCCAAATGCAATGCAAGTCCGTGATATTTGGCCCTACATTTTTGCTGAATTCTAATCTCGAGTCCCAACTACCAACCACAACATCAGCAACACTTTTTTAACATTATCGGTTGTACCTCTTTGTCTTTCCATTATCGGTTGGCACAACAGGTTCTTTAATTGCTTCCATTAATATATTTGATTCCATGGGGCACAATTATGTTTATATTTTTTTGGTAAAATATGTTTTTTTTAACACTTTTTAATATATTTTTATTTATTAAAATTTATGAGTTATATTAATTAGAAATATAACTCATTAAATAGAAAATAATATCAAATATTTAATAAAATTCACATATAATTTTACCAGCTGATAAATAATGTATTAAAAAAATAATATTAAAAAAATATAATGATACGAGTAAGGTTAATAACATATTTTTTAATATATTTTTTACTAGGTAAAATTATGTGAATTTTATTAAATATTTAGATATTATTTTCTATTTAATGAGTTATATATATATATATATATATATATATATATATATATATATATATATATTTGGTGTATTAATGAGGTATATTTCTAAATTAATAGAATTCATATAAATTTTAATTAATAAAAATATATTAAAAAGTGTTAAATTTGTGTTATTAATACTCTTATAATATAACAATTTTAAATTCATTTTATTGAAGAGTTTAATGATTGTGCAATGTCAGAATAAAAAGTTTTATACTATCAATCAATTAGCTAAAATCACTGTTGATGTGATTTGTAAGGTATTTATTATAAGAGTTAACAAACTTACCATATATAAAAGTTTGTGATTGAATAATGATATAAATTTATTTTACATTGTCAGTACATAACTTATTTTCTCTTCATTGAATCAGGTATTAGTATATTACTTTCTTTAGAAGATAAAGAAGTAAATGATATTAGAGACCAGTTTTCTTTTCTGTTTCAATTTTTGTAATTAATTCATTTTTTCTAGTGCTCAAACTCTATTTTTTTTTTTATATTTTTTTATAGAATAATGAATTATTTATAAGTGACTTTTTACTTTAAGGAAATTAATTTTTTTTTCGAGTGATATTAAAGATACATCCTTATTCCATCATGACTTGGTAAACTTAAGAGATTAATAGATGCGTGTAATTGTTTCAACTTAATAAATAATTTTAAGTATGAATTTTGAATATATAATTATATTAAATACCAAAAAAAAATATTGTTCATAATAATTTTACTCAACTCAAATAAATTTGTCTCATGTAAAAAATGGATGTGGCCTTTAAAAAAAAAAAAAAAACCTCCAAATGTAACATGAAATTTGAACCTAATTATTTATGGCACCTTTTAGTTTAGGAGTCAAATTATTGTACGAGAGATACATTTTTCAAATCACTCAAATATGGAAACCATATCGTGAATTTGTAATATTATAGTGAGTGGCCCTAGCTAGCCACAATAAAAGATCATGTACTAAAGATGATAGATTTGATTATTGAATCACTCAAACTTGTCTGCCCTAGTACTATACTAAAAGAAACTGTGGAAATGTTACTTGTGCAGGGGAACAATCACACAGACCCCTCATAATGCACACGTGCCAGGAATAATAAAAGAGAGATGAACAAAGAGAGGAAAAGGGAAATGAAAAAAATTATTGATTAACTTGAAATGATTATGAGATATGGGGATGAAAAAGTTCTCTCATATTAACATTTCTCCTTAAACAAATTCAATGGTTAACTTTATCAAAATCTCCCAAGAAAAATAGTAACAACGATATGGAAGGTTAGCAAAAGGATTGGCCCTGTTTAATGTACTCAAAAGGTTGGTATGTGCACTTGTCTATTATTTACTATAAATTCTTGTAATAGTCTTTTATTATTTTTATTTCTTTTATGTTTTCATTTTAGTAAAATTATGAGTGTTGGAATGATCTTCTTTACTTGCAATGGCTTAGTTTGATTATACTATACTTTTAAATTTTATAATATGGATGACCCATTACCTATATTGGGAACCCAGTTAATATTTACAAAAATTATTCATAATAAATAGAATTTTACTCATCAAAAGAGTTTCAATTAAATTTTAAAAAAAATATATGCGTAAATAGTATGGGTATGAGTATGGGTTTTATAGTAAGCACCTAATTCTATATTCATACCTAAATATATAATAATATAATAATATATTCTTTTTATGCCTATAATTTAATTTTTATTTTATTTTTAATTATGTTATATGTTGTATTTTTAGTTAATGCTTTTCATAGTTAATTTTAATATTAAGTACATGATTAGTTTTGTTTATTTTGGAGAAATAATAATTTATTTTTGCTAGCTTTTGAGAGATATTTTAAAAAATAAGTAACTATTTTATAAAAATCATTATCAAATTTGCACTAAAATTAATAACGTGTTAGAAAACATGGTTGAGGCTCACAGGAAAAGAAAGAATTGGGAAAAAAGTGTGATAAACTAAAAATGGATTATATTGATAATAAGAATGGTAAGTACATCTGTCAAAAAAAAGAAAAGAATAGTAAGTACAAAGTGGCTCCAACTAACTACATATAACATATCTAATATAACGTTCTTGTTTAATTAGTTTAGCGATAAAAGACGTTTAAAGGAAAGTAGATTCCATTTAAATAAAATTTGACGTTGGGATATGGGTATATACATAAGTTTTCATTAGTGTGAATATTTTTGTTGAAGTGCTAAGTGGATGTTGGTAAAAAGTGCCAAATCATGCACGTCAATTTTATGTCCTTCAGTTATTTTATTTGTGGGCCATTTTTGTGTACTTCTATTTTCAATTCTTGGTATGTGAGATTTTACCCAACAAAATAAACTGTCTTGGTGAACATTTTTGTCCTAAACGTTCACTGCATGGAAGTCAAATTAAATCCTGACGGATTCTACCCATCTTTATAGGTGAATTATGGTACATCACATTTTTTTTTTGTTAGATTAATCTCATCCCTATATTATTAACGGGTACTCTCAACATCATATTAAATGTGGTGCATAATGAACCACCTATAAAAGTGATCTAAGATAAAATCTGTCTAAATTCCGATTATTGGATCTACTTAAGGAGTCAAAATAAAGTTCTTCTAACATCTATTTTTTTATGAGCAATGTTATTTTGTGCGAACACTAGATCACACAAGATGCACGAATTGGATATGGGGGATGAATACAATTTTTTTAAAAATAAATATTAATTAAAAATGAAAATTTTGACAAAAAAACCTCACCATGCAAATTTGACATAATCATTTTCATATTAATCAGCATTTTTTTTTCCATTCATAAGACATAAATACGAAACTTTACGTAAGAGAAATTAAATTTATTACCACTTATACTCTTACTTTAACTCAAGGCTTCATTAAAAAATAAATTATTTGTCACTTAAAAACAAGAGCAACTCTTAATAAAAACAATTAATGAGAAAAATAATTTTAAACTAATCAAAATTGAATTAATTATTTTTATGATGCTATAGGTACAAAATATCTACTGACTTTATCGATAACTAATTTTTGTTGAAAATTAATCATATTTAGTGGGATCTTTTTTTTCTAGCCATATTTTGTTTCCATCCATAAGTCTTGAATATAAAATATTGTATAAGGGATCCGAACACAATATTGCTTAGACTAACGTAATGTTGGTAAAATTGCATTAATTTGATTTAAGTCTAGAATATAATATCCTTTAAAATGATTTATTTACTATTTAATTTATATTGAGTAAATTAAGTTAAAACTCTTGTTGGTAATAAAAGAAAAACTAATGTGAGTAAATATTTTATACTAACAAATTGAATTAGTAAGATTCAAATTTAGAATTAACATACCATTTAACTTAGTGTGTGTTTGGATGAGTGTTGGCAAAATTGATTTTGAAGTGATGTGATTTATGTTTGGACGTTTTTATTATAAAAGCAAGTTAGGAGTAAAACTCAGTACAAAATTTTGGATTCAACGCAAAAATTACTTAAAGTTGCTTCAACTCATAATCAATTATAAACTTATAATTAATTCTGAACTCTTATTCGACATAAAACCAAACATATCAAAATTTAGTAAAATTCAATTATGGACTCAGAATCAATTTTGTAACGTAAAACCAAACACACACTTAATTTATTTTCTTTTTAGTTTATATTATTAATTTGAGTAAAAATTTGAGTTGCGTCGGTCCATACTCAATTAAGCACCCCGTAGACCTCTCACACTCAAGGTGGCACCAATTATGAGTGACTCCATAATAAAGAGTGATGGTGACCGATGGAACCTTTTTTGCACTATTTTGCTTTCTTAAAGCGTGATTCATATTTTTGGCTTGCATTTTTTTTTTCTTGAAAAGATTATATAGTTAATGTCCATTGTCGCACATATACGACCGTTAATGTCCATTGTCGCACATATACGACCCATACTCAAGGTGCACCAATGAGAGTTTATTCCATCACGGGTGATGGAACCTTTCTTGTCGTGCTTTTGCTTGCATCAAGCGTGATTCATATTTTGGCTTGGACTTTTCTTTCCTTGAATTTCTAATGTGTTTTGAACTTTGAAACTTATAACCAACCAATTAGGTATAATTCCTTTTTTTTAATAGAATATCTTCTTATTTAAATGGGAGAAACTAATTTTTTAGATTATCTTCTTAACCGACCAAACGAATAGTTTTTTTTAATGGAAATAAACCTGGGAATCCAACGCGAGACTCTATTGTTTATGGACAAGGGATACGAGCTTCTACTTTGACTTGCACGTTTTGGTAAACCAAATTATATAGTATGAGTACTAAAATTAATTTATGTTGATAGAAGAATGATATAGTATTTAACAATAATCAATGAGAATTTTTTTTAAATACTAATTATTAGAAAAAATAATAGTTTAAAATTACATGATTATGATTAAACGGCTGTGTCAAAAGCTGTTAATGTATTTCAATTAAATTCTTTTACAATTGTTTAAATAATTAGTAAAAAATGTTTTTATTTTATTTTTAATTTGAGCTTTTCCAAACACCCGTTTCATGACATGAGAGGGAGCATAAGACGCAATGTATGATGTATCAAATCATGTCAAAGCAATGGACCCTTCTCATTGGCAAGGCCTGTATTAGCATAAAGCAGGCAAGCCCAATTCTCACTAGATCATTCCAATTCGTAATGAAAATGAGGTCTAGTATTAATTTTTAGAGTAAAATGTAAAATATGCAAAATATTAATTTTGTTCCTAAAAAATTTTTCGTATTAATTTGGTCCCTCTAAAATTGAAACATATTTTTGTAGGTCCCCGTGAATACCAATAGCTTAATTTTTCTTTTTTAATTCTCTAAATTTACAATAACAAAATATGAAAATTTGATAAATATAAAATTTATAATTCATTTTCACGTATAAATCGATAGTCACGTCAGATTACCATTTGCAAAAATAGGTTTCAATTTTAGAGGACCAAATTAATAAGAAATTTTTTTGGATTAGGAAAGAAAAATTGGTCTGGTGGAAGAGGCAGTTGGTTTCTGCACCCCATATTACTACTTGCACCTAATCTAGAATGTAAAATTGCATTTTGATTAGCTTTTCTCGAATGTAATTTTACATTTCGAATTAGCCTTTCTAGAAGATTAAAAAGGCGTAGGAAGCAATTATAAGGGTGCAGGAAGCAAGTGGAAGAATATTGAGTGACTATTAGAATAAAGGTAATTGCTTTATACACCACATTTTTTGCTTGGTGCACCCCTAAAATTGCAAATATACCCATATACTCTACCTCTCCCAAGCAAAAACCTTAGCCGTCTCCCCCCTAACCTCCATAACCACCGCGCACCCAAACACCACCATTGTAACCACCCAACGCCACCTCCACACTGCACCAAACTCACCACTGCGCCGCCACCCAACCACCCACCACCACCATGTTCGAACGACCCAACTACCCACCATTATAAATGTATTACAAAACACTTAATCTGTAATACATAGGTATTCTGGAAATGTATTCCAGAATACATGTTCCGTAATATATCAACATATATTACAGAACATGTATTCTGGAATACATTTCCAGAATACCTATGTATTACGAAACACTTAATCCGTAATACACAGGTATTCCAGAATACCTGTTCCGTAATATATCAACATATATTACGGAACAGGTATTCTGGAATACATTTCTGGAATACCTTTGTATTACGGAATGGCGAGTCCATGCAACAAAAATCAACAATCGAATTCGGAATAAGAAAAAAGCACAAAGCCTTGGATGCTTACCAGAGCTTGTTGTGCCTTCACTGGCGGTGCTTAGGTGGCTAGTGAACGGCGGTGGATGGCGGAATGGTGACAAACCACGAGCTTGGACGACGCAAGGAAAACCACACAATGGGGTATGATAGGGTGCGACAATTGGCTAGGAAAGGGAGGGGCATGACAACACAACACAAAACGAACACAAAGAAGGGATTGAGGTGCTAGGGTTGGCTGAGAGAGAGGAAGGGTGCAGTATAGGGAATGAAGAGCATATACGTCCATTTGGGGTCTCAATTGTTTCTTATGGGATGAATCAAGCAAAAAATAATGGTGCATAAAGCAATTGCCAAGAATAAATACAGATGAGCCCAATTTTCCTGTCCAACTCGTAATGAAATTGAGACAACATTGTTTTTTCATTGAATTTGGCTAGAACATTGGTATATATGATCGAAGAACATTGAGTGCTTGTTTGGCTCAACTAATTTTAAAAGAAATACTTATTTATTTTTTTAAAAATAAGCAATTATTTTTTTTCAAATTTAAGCTAAATCAACATGTTATGAACCTTCATTAGTTTGATATTCTTCCACCAAATTGATTGTTATTTCCAAATCTAATGAAGAAAAAAAAAATCTAATGATGAGGTCGCCATGGTCATGGACCAATCATAGAGAAAGAATGTTTTGTAAGATAATCCCTTTAATAAGAGACTTTTGCTATTTGCACTTCCTCATTTGCTGAATACACTCCCAATTTTTTTTTTATGTAAAATTACTTAATTAACATTATTTTTCTCCTCCTTTTCAAATCACTCGTCCCTTTCACACACTCCCCCTCCTCTCGTTTTTCTTGTGTTTTTCAGCAATTTTACTTCTCAAGCTTTTCTCTTGCGAGGTATGCCTTCTTCTAATACTCCATTTGTGCTTCCCATTCTAGTTATCCATAATTTTATATGACCGTTTTTGTACATGATACATTGACACTTTGTTGTATGCCTTCTTCTAATACTCCATTTGTGCTTCCCATTCTAGTTATCCATAATTTTATATGACCTTTTTTGTACATGATACATTGATACTTTGTTGTTTGCACATTCCATAATTTTATTTGTTTGTTATAAATTGTTGTTAGTGGAATTGTTGATACGTGGTTTGATATATGTCATCACAATATGTTTATTTGTGCATTTTGTAAGAAAATTCATTCTAAGAATGACAATTTATATGAATTTAGAACACCGATAGAATTGATAACATTTACTTACTTGTTGAAGACATGATCAAGGTGATGAGAATTGTCTGTGAGTTGGACGTCCTCCAGAAAACCCAAAAGCCAAGTCTTCCTTCGCCTGATCACACGTTCCAAATTCTAGAGTTCTCAATGGGGCAAACCCTAGCAAGCAATTGATTGTCGTGACGGCAAAGGGGACCTAGACTCGCTATTTATAAACCCTAGGCACCTCCCATTATGGGACCAGTGGTTTGGCCCATATTGTTTCCCACACTGATAAGAATTAGGTGTCCAAAGCCCATAAAGATTAATCACATTATTAATGGGCTTAAGTATCATCAAATGGATCATAATATTAGCTCGTTTTGGCAAAACAAAATATTACAATTAATTGTAGCCCACATAAATTCATAGGAAAATTCTAACATTCTCCCACTGTCAAAATTAATTGTGTATCTTTAATTTTAAAAACATTTTCGAAAATGACTCTCAGGCTAATAACATATTGTGGCCACAAAACATATGATCCCAAGATACAACACCTAATTAAGACTTCATCCAACAAAAGCCATGTAACACCAAATCATGGCGACAATTACATCACTTATTGATGCAACACCTTCCATGGTTACAAATATTACCGACTCTGTCAACTAGTCATCAATGTGGAGTGTAGTAAGAAAATGATGTGCCAATGTGATTAAAAAGCCATACCGTCATTTTCTTCGTTGGTCCTTAATTTCTCTCAAATGCTTGAAAGCAAGAGAAATTACATGGTTCATCTGGAAACCAGCATGCCTCAGCTCCAATCTTGGAGTCGATCACCGGCACAGTGATCATAACGACACCAAGCTTTAATATTATTATGCCTCAACTCCAATCCTGGTGTCAATCACCGGCACAGTGATCCTAGCAACATCAAGCTTTAATATTATTATGCCTCAGCTCCAGTCCTGGTGTCGATCACCGGTATAGTGATCCTAGTGACACCGAGCTTTAATATTATTATGGCTCAGCTCCAATCTTGGTATCCACCACCGGCACAGTGGTCCCATTGACACCGAGCTTCAATATTATTATTATTATCCAATCTTAGTGTCGACCACTGGCACAGTGGTCCCATTGACACCGAGCTTCAATATTATTATGCCTCAACTCCAATCCTGGTGTCGACCAACGGCATAGTAGTCCTAATGACATCGAGCTTCAATATTATTATGTCTCAGCTCCAATCCTAGTGTCGACCACTGACATGGTGGTCCCAACGACACTGAGCTTTAATATTCTTATATTTGATGTACATATATATATACCAAGTATATAATAATCAAATGAAAATATCACCAAAAGGGCCCAAAATCTAAAGATTAGTCAATATAGGGGAAGACAACACATAACTCATACTCCCACTAACCAAGCATATTTAAAATATTAAAAGAAATTACAAATGCCCATATTATCTGTGTGTCTTAAAAACACAAGCTTGAGTCCTTTGGTTAAACGATAATAATAGCATGGAATTTGTGTCTATATGCTAAACAACTATGACATAGTCTTTCACAAGATCTCTCACAATCAAGAAGTTCAGTTTCTTGTGTTTAGAACCATTAAAAGTCTTCTTGTTCTTTGTATAGAACACTATTATCATAGAAAATCCTCAGTGGCCTTATAATAGAGTACACGATATGAGGTCTCCTCACAAGACTCCTCAACCAAACATCGTGAGTAGCAGCAACAAAGCAAGCAATGAACTCTGCTTGCATAGGAGAAGAGACAACATGAGTTTATTTCTTACTCTTACAGGATATTGCTCTCCCAACCATCATAAAGATATATCCAGAAGTCAATTTCCTCTCATCGGGGCACCTGCCAAGATTTGAACCTGTGTACCCTTACGATTTCCAAGTTGACGACTCTCTTATATACAAGCATATACTCTTTGGTCCTCTACAAGTACCTCATCACCTTCTTAGCAGTTATCTAGCGATCATTTCCCAGCATTTGATTGGTATCTACCAAGAATGTCAACTATGAAATCGATATCAAGCCTAGTGCATACCTGAGCATACATAAGGATGCCCCCAAGCACTCCCAAAAGATCTTTTGTTCATCTCTACTCGCTCAATCTCGTTCTTAGAACATTGATCCTTGTTAAATCCTGATTCTTAAGACCAAAATAGCAAAAGCCTAATAAAATTTGTAATTCACACCTTATTTTTTAACTAAGCCTTTTTATTATAAATTAAAAATTTATCCAAATGTAGCCATCAATGTTTTCAAATAAAAAAAGTCTGAACCTAGCATCCCCAAAATTAGACTAATAATGACTAATAAGATAAAATAAATAAAAGAAATTTTATACCTATTTAACTAGACTCTCTATGATGTAGACATAGTGGGCCATATTTATATATGGTTTTGAGTGAAAGGTCGCTTAAGGCCCAATAAGGGTGTATACCCTTCTAGCCCACACTCAACCAGGGGTGGAAATGGACCAGGTCAAGTCAGACTTTGACAAGCCTGAGCTTGGTCTGATTCATAATTATTAAGCCTAAGCCTGGCCTATGACCTGTTATAGACCATTTTTTAAGGCTTGGTCTAACCTGTTTAAAAGCCTGATCTGACCTAAAATCATATTTAGATGACTTGTTTTTTATAGTTAAGATTTTTCCTAAAAAAAAAAGTAATATCCATATACACAGATATTGCAAAAATTCGAGTTTGTTCATCAGGAGATTCTCCCTAGAAATCAACGTGTTCATTTTCTTAATTTTATTCGGTAGTTCCACAACAGGAAAGTCTACCATCATCAAGTATAGGAATTATAATGTTATAGGCAGCCAATGCAAGAAAAAACGCATAACCATATTCTTGCATGATTTGTTTGTTTGAGGGGTTTATTTATGGGGTTTCGATGTTTGGAACTTATGGGAGTAATAGTGAGACATTTTTTTTTAGCATTTTGGGTGGTTGGGGCCATTAATGGCTCTAGAGATCTCAAATTTGTGATTTTCACGATCTGTAGAATGTCACCCTATAACACCGATAATTTTCCTAATTTGTGTTTTAAGTGTTTTAAAATAATTACAAGAGGCATTTAAATTTAGTTTCATGGAAAATGTAATAAATGAACAATTGGTGATTTTTTGAGAGGCATTTAAAAACTTCAAAAATAAAATAAAAGTTGTTTGAAATGTTTACTTAAATTTTTTTAAGTAAAAATTAAGTAAAATAGAATTGTTTGAAACTTTAAAAATTGTTCCATTGCCAGAATTCAATATAAGATATTTTTAGCAAAGAAGAAGAAGAAATAAAAAAAAAGAGATTGCACATACTTGAATTTTGAAAGCGTAAGTGAAATTGTGAAAGATAACAAATTATTTGAAACAGAATTTTGAAAGATATAACAAATTATTTGAAATTTGAATTTAATTAAATTTAATTATGCTTGTAAGAGAGAAAATGGGAGATGAAAAGAAATCAACTAAATTGTGTAACAGATCTTTTTATTATTTTATTTATGAAAATTTTTAATTTTATAGATTTGTTCCAATTTGAATTAAAAAACAATTTGATTCACTAAAAATACAGCGTAGTTGTATTCACTATCGCTAAATTCTCTAGTTTTAATATATCTAATTAATTAAAAAAGAATTTTATTTACTAAGAATATTAAAGTTTTATAATTACAGCTAATATTTCAAGAAAACACTAACAACAATTATTAGTTTTGAAATATAAGGAAGGATATATATTTAATTATTTTATATTATTAGTTAGGTGATTAGTTAGGAGATCTCCTTATATATATAACTAGTATAATAACTCGTGCAATACAAGGGAGTATATTAAGATTTTTAATATCAATATATAATAAATTTAAGTTAAATTTATTATATAAAAATATTAATATTATATTCATATTTTGTTAAATCATATTATAAATTTATAAATTAATTAAATATATGCATAAATGAATTAGTTCTAATCTAACGTCCAATTTTGATATTTTGTATTACTTAATTAATTACTTAATTAATTTAAATTTAATTTTTATTATAACTATAAACAATAAATACTGAAAAATGTTAGCCATTTTTAAAAAAATTATGTTATTTTTAATTTATGAATTGATATTTTTAATTTATTTATATGAGATTTAATTAACACTTTTACTTTATTTATTTAAGTATAATATTTTTAGCATAAATTAATATGATTAGAATTTAAAATAAAATAAATTAAAATATTATTTATTATTATTAATTTTTTGTCATGTTATTATTATTAATTTTTTGTGATGAATTAATTATGCTAATAAAACATTGGTTATGGATTATATGACAAATAATAGTACCAATAACAATATAATTTATTAATGGTAAAAAATTAAGGTGATGATTACATAATGTTTAAATTTAAATTAATGAGAAAAATAATAAAAAAATAAAACTATTCTAGATGAAAATGTTATTAATATTATTTACCTCAATTTAAAATAATTCTATTACTCTATACTCTATTTAAATGTGGATATATATATTAATTAATTTGAATCAAAATAATATATATTGATTATAACTTATAATTACCTTAATTAATTTAAGGTTTAAATATCTTTTTAGTTTGTCAAATTTAGTCCCGTAATTTAAAAATACTCTACTTTTGATCCCCTAATATATGATAATTTTAGTCCCTGATATAAGTACCAAAATTGGATTATTTTTAAATTATGGAGACAAAAAATTATTTTTAATTTGAGGGATATAAGTAAATTTAATGCAAATTTAAGGGACCAAAAAGATATTTAAGCTTTAGTTTAAATTAAAATATATATAGATCATAATGACCTAATAATTACCTATTTTTATGAATTAAAAAATAAAAAATAAAACTTAGTTGAATTGCGCCAACAAAAATTAGAATATATACTAAGGGGGCTGTATTCAATTAGGATTTTAACAGACTTTTTTTGCATAAAAAAATCATGTGAATTTTAAAAGATTTTGTAGGAATGTAATGACTTTTAAGATTTTTTTAAAAGACTTTTATGATTAGGATTTTGTAGTTTGGATTTTAATTGAATATGAATTCATAAGATTTGAAAGAACTTTATGGATTTACAAAAGATTGTAAAGGATTCCATGAATTTTTAGAAAACATTCAAAATTACCAGAATCGATGAAAAAGATAACAAATAAATGATAAGATTTGGATAAAAAAATAAAATCAATACAATTTTTTTTCAATCTTTCTCTATCTCTTTCTCTCTCTCTTTTTTTTTTTTTTAAATTGAAAGTAATAGTCTCAATGCCAGTAGAAAGATCTTCTAATACTTTGACTTGATTGTTGGTCATGATGAGCTAGAACTCCCTCCATGCTCATATCTACTCCTCTTATGACAGCTTAATTTTTTAGCGGAAACATCGAAACCTAAGGGAATGGGATGGTTGATAATTGCCTTATATTCCTACTTTTCGTAGTAGTTTAGGGGCAATTATTCGACATCTTTCATGCTTTTGAGCTTTGTTTATCCTTAATTTAGTTGAGTTTTGAATAAAAGTTTAGTTTAGTTAGAAATTTTAATTTTTACCCTTTTACACTTGATCTTTGGTTGTTTAGTGTGTTTTTAGGAACTTTGTTGAAGCTTGGAGAAAGCTTTGGAGATGTCCCGAGAGGAATGATGCGTCAAAGATCAATTGGGTTGAAGTTGAGAGCCTTGAAGGTCTTGCAGGAGCAAAAGAAGCTTGTTGGAAGCCTTGGAACATGCTTGTGCAACCAAACTATGCACCTATGCAAAGTCTGAAATTATGAAGTTAGAGCTATGCACAACGGTGCAAATCTGTGTGTAAAATTTGCACAGCCTGTGCACGAGCAGCTGCGAGAAAAACCTCTATTTTTCTGTTTTGTTTTCTTTTGGGCTTCAACTCTTTTTGGCCCATAGTATTAAATAGGGATTTTTTGTCGTAATCCGGAGTTTCGAATGTTGTGCAACGAAAGAAAGAGAATCCCGAGACGTGCGTGACGGCTTAGAACGCGTTTTGGCTCAGTTCTCCACGCTTTCATCATCTCTTGCTTCTTCCCCCATGGCTATGCATAGCTAAATTCATTCTTCATTGGTGTTTAATGTAATTGAGTCTACTTCCATGTAATTACTCTTTTATTATTCAATTAAGCATCGTTATTGTTCCTTTTCTATGCGTAATGCTTGTTTTTGGCTTGATCACCTGATTGCATGATTCTATATATTCAATTATGATTGGGAAATTAAATTGAATTGCGAACTAGAGAGAACACCCAATACTTTTTATGCCTAGGGATAGGGTAAAAAGGATTGGGCATCATTAGAACCTCTATTCCTGATGCAAATACTTTGGTTTCACTAATTCAAGGGATTGATAGTGGAATCAAAGGACTTAGGTTCTCTTACTTAAGGGATTAAGGTTTGAATAAATTTGTGGGTTGATGAAAACAAAAGTTTAATTGAATAAGAAAATTAGTGATTGCATGTTAGGATGACTTGATGAAGTTAAACCCCGACGTAATTCTTCCATTGATCAAAACCCCCTATTTTCTACGCACGCTACGTGTTCGGTGAATTTACTCAAATTTAATTTCTCTTCTTTTTTCTCATTTAATTTACTCACTTATCTTAATTTGGTTACCTCAATTCTCAATTTTCGTAGTCCATTTAATCTTGCTATTAATTACCCAATTATCGTACAAGTCCCTGTGGATACGATACTTTACTTACCCTTTGTTACTTGAATGATTTGGTACACTTGCCAAAATCGCAACAATAGTGGACTTGGTTAGATGATGTAGGCTGGTAGGGTGGTTCGTAGTGATTTGGCGGTATGAATGCATCACTGTTAGGATCATATGAAGAGTGTGTGTAGAATTAGGAGAAAGAGATGACCAATTACTCTAGCAATATTACCACCATCAGAGAGAAAAGTATGCATGATAATGGAAAAAAGTAAAAGTCTGGAATGGAAGAGTAGAAAAATCCTAAGGGTTTACAAAAATCCCAAGGGTTTGGGTAGGATTGTTTGATGTGTGTGATGTTTATACATATAACTAAAAAGTCACACAAAATCCATCAGAATCCAATTTACAAAACAATCCATCGAAATCTATAGGATTTTGAATACCATATGACTTTTTTTAAGTTGTAAAAAATCTTGATTGAATACCATCGGATTTTGTTGTCATAAAAAAAAATATTGAAAGTCTTGATTGAATACCATAAGACTTTTTTTATCTTCTTTAAAAATCCTGATTGAATACCACAAGGCTTTTTTTTATCAAAAAAAGTCTTTTAAAATCCTTCCAAATCTTAATTGAATACACCCCCTAAGTGTGATTGTCTTAATTAATATAATTATATATTTTTATTTAAAAATAAGTATGAATATAATTTTGATCTCTATAAAATTGAAATGTGTTTTTATTTGTAACACCCTAATTTGCTATTAAGGTTCTCCTTATTATTTCTGAAATTTACGAAAATGATTTTAATCCTTGATTGTAAAGTAACCTTCAAAATACGAGGAAATTTTTTCCCTTTCCTTTTTAGCTTTCAAATCTTATTGCTTTTAACTCCAGAGGAAGAATTATCCTTGTTAACTTATCGTTCATTTAAAATGCCCTTTTCGTGAAATAAAATTCTTAATAACTAACTCGAGTTATCAAAACATCATAACCACGGTAAACCATTGAAACATAATAGAACTTCTTTTAAACATCCTCAATTTCATCATTAAACGATTCTTTTACACCAAACTGATTACACTTACATCCTTGAAAACAAATACATTTCTCAAATAAGTCACATGAAGGAAAAAGATACATCATAATACTAAATCCTAGTCTATCCTCATTTATAAAAGAAAAGATTGGGACTCAGAGCAGTGACTCAATGGAAATTAAAACCCAAATACCTATGAGGCATCCTCGAGAGAATCCTCTTCTATCTTGAACACGTCCATTTGCATCATTGCCACTTGGCACAGTGTTTCCACTCTGTTTTCATCATTCGCACAGGATCGACCATCTTTTTTTGAAAAATAAAAACATGGGAGTGAGTTCTTCATTTTCTTGGTTGCCACAAACAATCGGACTTACAGTCCCAAACAACCTACACAACCACTGTGTGTGGTTCACTAGTGATGACCGCTCATGGTAATCCTAGTTCGAGTATCTATCTCACAGCATCTATTCCTATGGGCCCTACTGCCACTAAACCTCCCAAGTTTTAATGGTCTTATGCATTTATGTGGATGACGATTGGGAGTACACGACACAGGTGGTACAAATGGCACGTCGCTCTCACCAACCTTGGCTATAGCCTCGCTCTAGTCGGGAATGCCAAGTCGGTAGTGTGAGTCCCCCGTACTAACTGGGTTTTTCGCCTTAGTTAGAGTCGTCACAACTTGACACCATTTCCCCCAGGACTCCTTTGAGCCTAACGAACTATTCCCCAGCATACAAACTGTGAGCCATTCACTCCTTACAACGATTCCTCGCACATTTTCCATGCCACGAGATACATCTCCCGGGACAATCGGTTTCAACAGTACTGCCAAGAGGATGTTAGAGGACTCTCCCCACCGAGCATGGAGTCAAGCCCCATCTCTGATTAATAATATTGTCTTTCTAAATCCATCTTGTCTTTGCCATTGATGCCCTCTTTACATTATCCATCTCCTCGTAGCGTGCTTTGTCCCGTGCAAGGCAAATGACACGAACGTCATTCACTACTCCTCGTATGACAAGAAGAGAAGGGTTCCGTCCCTCCTCACCTCTTAGTGTCATGGTCAACATGACTCTTTTAAAGTGGGTATATCCACTTGCACACACATTAGTGCCTCAGGCACCCCAAACTCATATATCTTACTCATGCACAAGCCAAAAACCATCATGCATTGGCGAGGGACAACACCCCTCAAACTCATATCACAGCAGTAATACACCCACAAGAATTATCCAACAATTCATATCAATGCCGGAGGTCACATCCCCTCGATTTTAGCAATGATTTATCACACGCATTCATGACATACCAATATAAAATTCAACAAGTATGTGCCGAAGGTCACGCCCTTTCGGTCTTAGCCAATAATTCCACAACAAGAATAACATTCATACACTTATACAATTTAAACTCATCACAACTACCAATTTTTGGATCAAACCGCAGTCAACACAAAACCTCAATTTTCAAGCATCATAGTTTCTTATATTGGGTGTCTAACACTCTCAAAACAAGTCCCCACCCACATGTATATGTGAACTTTCATTTTTCACTAAAAAGGATTCGTTTTGGGTGTTTAAAAATTAGATTTTAAGTGATTAAATATCCATCCCGAAATTGGCTCAAAAATTCCTTAAAAGGGCTTTAAAACTTCAAAATTAAATTCTCATTGATGTAGAAATCGGATTTTGACGAATTTTATATGCAACCCTAGGTTTTAAGGTATGAGGAAGCTAATTTTGAGATCCATTACAGCCAAGTCCAACTACATTATTCACAGTTTTCAAAACAGTAGCAAAACAGGGCAAATGCACTTAAAACTCAAGAGTTAACTTCTCAATGATCTAGAAATCCATTTTTGACAAATTTTATATGCAACTCTACATTTTCAAACATGAAGAATCCATTTTTGAGGTAAAAAACAGCCAATAAATGCTCCATCCTTCCCAGTTTCGTAAACAGTACGAAAACAGAGTAAAGATGCATTCAAACTCAAAAATTAAATTCCAAATGATCTAGAAATCCATTTTTGATGAATCTTATATGCAACTATACATTTTCAAACATGAGGAATCCATTTTTGAGGTCAAAAACAGCCAATAACAGCTCCATCATTCCCAGTTTCGTAAACAGTGCCAAAACAGGGTAAAGATGCATTCAAACTCAAAAAATTAAATTTCAAATGATCTAGAAATCCATTTTTGATGAATCTTATATGCAACTCTACATTTTCAAATATGAGAAATCCATTTTTGAGGTCAAAAACAGCGAATAACAGCTCTGTCATTCCCAGTTTCGTAAACAGTAGCTACAGTGCCCGAAATTCACATTTTCACTATACTATACAAAAATTTTCTAAAAGATTCCCAATCCATTCTCAACATTCCACATATGCATTTCTATATTTTAGGACATAGGAAGACCATTTTTAAGCTCAAAAACAGTCCAGCACAGCCACACCATTCATTTTCCCAAAACAGAACAAAAATTTACATAAATAGCTCAAAACTTAAGAAATTCATAATAAATAGCTCAAGTGTCCAAAATTAACATACTTTATATGTAACCCTAGGTTTTTGGACCCAAAGAACTCATTTTTGGGATTTCAAGACCCGAAAAAGTAGCGAAAATCACACGTTCCACACATGACATAAGTTCAAACTCGCATATATTTGCAATCAAACTTGACCAATTATAAATAGATCCCAATACAAACAATTTAGGCTCAAGGAAAGAAAGAACTCCTCCCATACCTTGGTGTTCTAAGCTCAAGACTTCAAAATAAAATTTTCAACCACCCAAAGCTAGAACTTGGTGAGCTCTACAACATATAAAAAATGCAAGAGAAAAGGAGAAGAGTTAGTCATGCAAAAGTTAGAGAGAAGAAGAGAGAAACCTAGAGAGAAGGGAGAGCTCACCTCCATACTCACACAAAGAGAGGATAAAGAAACTCTCTCTCTCTTCCTCACTAGGTCCAGCAGCCACACAAGGGGGAGGGGCTCTCATTTAGCTTTTATAGGGGCCCCAAACCCTAAAAGGGTAGGCCCCATGTTTAAAAAAAGGATTTTTAAACCTAATCATGCTTAGGATGTCTAGCTGTTCTAGGTTTTAATTTTTTTAGCTCTAATATGTTCTTAAAACATAGCATTTAATTTTCTAAAACCAATGTTTTTGGAATCACTCAATTTGGACTTAAAATGAATTTTCTAGGTCCAAAATACTAAATAAATTGCTAAAATTAATAATTAATTCATTTTAATTATTTTTGCTGAACTTAGATCATTTTCATGCTTAACTATAATTACTACAATTTTATCTAAGTCCAAAATAATTTTTTAAGCTCGAAAACACATAATTACGAAAATACCATTAATGAGAATATCTCTTCCTTTGACCAGCTTTGACCAGTTTGACCAGATTTGATTTTTGGTCAAATCATGATTAAAACTTGATTTTATCAATTATTTTTACTTCATTAATGAAGATTTGATGTTTCACATTCATTTAGTTGCTAACTAATTTTTTTTAGGTTTTAATTAAACAAATTGCACTCTATTTTAATTAAACAAATTGCACTTTATTTTGTTTAATTACCTTAATTAAATTTTCTAAATCATCAATTACTTTAGAACAATTAATTTTACTAATTAAAGTTATTCTAGACCCATTAGTAAATTAATCATGCTCTTAAAAGTCTAATTTTAGATTTTAGACTTAAGTTCTACTTAATTACAACAATGCCATTAATGAGTTGACCAAATCACTTCTCATTGACTTTGACCAAAGTGAGTCTATCTTTGACTTTTCAAATTTTGAATTTCTCTCAACTAATCATGTAATGTCTCTATTTAATCCTTATTAAGTAATGCTTATTTTAATTATTTCCCTTATTTTTCTTAATTACTCAATTAATCACTAATTAAGAGGTTAATTTTCTATTTAATCTTAAGCTCCAAAATTTGGGGTGTTACATTATCATTAATCAACAATATTATAATATCATTATTCATTTCAAAAGAGTAATTATTTTTTAGCTATGTTTTAAAAATTGTTATAATTTGCTTAATGATATTATAATTTGTATTAAGATAAATTTGTATTAAAATAAGTAAAAAGTTTAGAATAAAGATAAATTTGTATTAAAAAATAGTCCATAATTTAAAAATACTTTGGTAAATTGTGATGGAAATTACAATTTACTTAATGTATTTTTATGTAAATATTTAATATCTATATGGTCTTTTTTTTTTAATTAGTTTATCTAAAAATAGCAATGAAAAGCAAACGATAATGAAAAACCAAAAACGCTCAAGGAACAAAAGATAATTAAATTGTTTTAATTAATACTCTTTTTTTATTAATGATATGTGACATTTACTTACGTAACAAAATCTTTTTTTTTGTTAGCGGGTCTCATAAATAATCAGTGAAAATAACAATAACAAATTTAGAAATTAAAAATAATCAATATATCAACGGTATTTACTAAAATCAATGATAATTAGTTTATTATAAAATTTATTGTATTTAAATAAAGAAACATATTTATATCACCCCCAAAACTATTTTTAAATTAATCAATGATAATCAATGTATATTAAAATTAATCTATATTGATTTAAATTAATTTATATTGATTGAAATTGAAATAATCCAAGCAATTTATGTTGATGAATTATTTATATTAAAAATAATTCAACAACTTTATATAGACCAAAACATTTCGAATGGTTATTAAAAAAAACTTTTTAATCAATGGATTGTTTTTAATTAAGATTAAGATAAATAAAAATCAAAAGTTATTGTAAAGTAACAAATTTGGTAATTTCACTTAACAAATTTGTTATTATATTAACAACAATTGTTTTCTTTAAATAAAAATTTGGTTAAGTAAAAATCTCACATAAAATGAAAAATGTTAATTTAATTTATTATAAAAATATAAAAATCTCACTTCATATAGAAAAGTAGCATTTTGATTTAAATTTGAAATCGTGAAAGATACCCACTTAAAACTAAGAAAATCATATTTGGTAATTGATTTTTTTTAAACATTGACATAAATGGTTTGCTATATATTTCTTGACCTGTACTACATGATGTTTTCACTTATTTTCTTTTTTTCATTTCTTTATGATTTGTTGGCCTTCTAGATTATTATTTTTTGTTGTTTTTGCTCCATGCTTATTCTATTTCTTTGCTCCATTTTTTTTCATTTCTTTATTCTTTATGAGTTGTTTGACGACTATTTAAATATTACATGTTATATTACCCGTTGAAGTAACAAATTAATAAACATATAAATATTGGCTGTTTTAAATATTTCACAATTCGATTAATTAAAAGATCAGTTAAATGAACTAATAAAAATCCAAAAACGTTCAAATTCGAATTAAAGAATAATAAATCTATAGGTAAATCGCCCTCCCAAAAAATAAAATAGAAGGATTTCTCCTAAATAGAAAAACCCAAATAAAGAACATTGAATCTATAGCCCTTTGAAAAAAAATGGTACACGTGTATATTGCAAAAAAACGATTAATTTATTATGTACACATGGAGCAATTTGCAAAAAATCTTGAAAGTAAAAAAGAAAGAAAGAAAAAGAAGAGAATAAATACTTTTTTTTTAAAAGCAAAATAAATCCCTTTTATACTTGAACAATAAACTCAATTAGAAAAACCTACATCACAATAATAATAATGATAAGAATATTTATTTGCGTGTCGATATCACACTGATGCTAAAAAAGCTGTAAGTTCCCCCATAACACACCTAAGGAAAACCTATTCATTTGAAGTCACCACCAAAAAACATGTTAACTTGGCTGATCCACCCAACATTTGTTAATGTAAGAAAATGACATATTTGAAAGATAACAATACTTTTAAGAAAAATAGATATTATTAGAAAAAAATGAAAAAAACAAATTCTAAATAATTTCAACTGGCTCGTAATATCGTTAAAAATGAAACTTTTACATTACATGTATGCATGCCTATTGCATTTACAATTCCAATACTATATAAAATATGCAGCTCTAGATTTTTAGCTTATCATCATATGCAGTAGACAAAATGTTAGAAAGTCTGGAAATTAAAATTTAAATATTATGAACAAATTTACTAAAAGAATCAATATACCATACTTTAAAATATACATACATGATACGAAGAAGATGATGACGAGTGAGAGAGAAAGAGAGAATGTGAGGTCTAAAGACATTTCAAAGATATGATACACAAATATAGTGAGATAGACGGACCGATAAATAGAAAATGAGAAAGTTGGTGTTAAGTGAAGGTATCTATTAATCGTGAATATATATATTTCTATACTCTTAAATATTTTAATAGATATTTTTAAGATTAATTATTTTTGAATTAATTATGCATATTTCTTTTACCATTTTTAATCAATAAGTGAATTTCAACTATATAATTCAAATAGATAACTAAAACTAATTAAAACAATATTTATTACTCTTGTATAGTTGTATGGAAAAAATTAACTTCTTTACTTCTAACACTCTCACTAGATATGTCTTATATGTGTGTGAGGAGGTATAAAATTACTCATAATAACTCTTGATAAAGATATTTCCTTACATAACTTTTTTGTACAAATTAAATTTTATTAATTTAACCGTTGAATAATTTGACATTGACTCAACAATTATATACACCAAATGATATAAATTCAACTAGCCAACCTAAACGTCATTAGCGTGACATTTGAGATTCATAACTATGTCTAAGACTAGGTTGATTCAACAAATTTTGCAAGGCATAATTATAAATATAAAAAAAAATAGTTCTTACACATGATTATGATGTCATTATTGAAATTATGCGCCCAGAGAATATTCTATATACACGGAGAAGAAGAAACATCTTTTAACACTTCTAGACCTGTCTATACAAAAGGTGTCAGCTATATAAAATGACAATAATTAAAAAAAAAAAAAAAGGTTTATTAATTTTGTGTCCCTCATAAATTTTTTGATTAGTCTTAGTTCCTAAAAAAAATTGTTCCATTTTTAATCCCTAAAAAAAAAATTTCATTCCATTTTTAGTCCCTCAAGAATTCTATATCAGGGATCAAAAGTGAAATGAAAATTTTTTTAGGGACTAAAAACAAACAAAAAGTTATAAGAGACTAAAAATAAAAATTCACAAAAGATGAAAGAAAAAAAGATAACAAACCAAAAAAAAAAAATTACAATACTATATATAGAAGTATATTGTTACTATTTTAAATATTTTTACTTGACATGCACTTTTTTTGTAGCTTTTTATACAAAGGAAAATATATTAATATGAAATCAAATTTAAAATTAAAAGTATATCCTCACGGAGGAATGATGAATTTTAAGTGTGATTAAGTCTTGAACGAAGAATTAATCCTATAATCGGGCCAATAGATCGAAGCTAAAAGAATTAAATTTATAAGGGCTTGTGTTTTGGGTGGTTTATAGTTGTAAGTTTTAAAACTTTTAAAAATAACAATAAGTTTTTTGTTTTAGTTCCAAAAATTTTAAAAACCAATTTTAAAAATTTAGTTTTAGTTTTTCTCTAATTTTTAGTTTCAAGATAAACTCATTTTAAAAGTTTCAATCTTATTAAACTTAGTTTAAGTGTGTGTGTTTTATGATGATGATGACGGCAACAATGACAATGTCGGTGGTGGCGATAGCAATATCATTGGTGGCGGTACTAGTGTCGATAATGGTGGTTGATGATGGTGGTAGTGTTGATGATGATAGCAGTACGAGTGGTGGTGGTGCCAATGGTGATGGTGACAGTGACGACAATGGCGGTGTTGGTGTTGGTGCTAGTGGTGCAATGTGGCTATGGTGGTGATGTTGGTATTGGTGATAGTAGTGGTGGTGGTGATAGTGCTAGTAGTGGTGACAACCGTAGTGGTGGTTGTGGTGGTGATGATGCAATGTCGGTGGTGGCGACAACGGTGCTTGTGGTGGCAGCGATACAATGTCGGTGGCAGCAATAGTGGTGGTGGTAGTGGCAGTGTCACTACTAGTGGTGTGGGTGGTGGTTGTGTTGGTGTTGATGATAGTGATGATGGTGGTGGGGCGGTGTTAGTGGTGACAATGAGAAGAGTCATTGTCAAATATAGAGAGAGTGTATTTTTTTATAACTAAAAATCAAGTTTACAATTTTTTTTCTTGATTTTGAAAATGAAAATAAAAGTGTTTTGAAAATTGAGTTAAAAATCATTTTAGCTCCATTTTTTTCAAACACATTTTGTTTTAAAAATTAGATTTAAAAACTAAAAATAAAAAATTTACAACCACCCTAAACGGGTCCTAAACTAATGTATTTAAAAAACAAAAAATTTATAATAAATATTAAATATATGTGTGCATCTAATATTTCCGAATATCTCTATCTATCACTACTTTATTATTGAGACGTAAAGGAGAAAAAAAAAAGGTTTAGAATTATAAGGATATTCAGTTGAGAGAAAGAACAAAAGTCAATCGTTGTGCATAAAGATTGATGGGCAAAGTGAGGTTTACGTGAAGAAATTTGCCGACATGCGTGCCCAAATGATAGAAGCTCATGTTGAAATGAAAGATAAAGACCCCTTTCTTTCTCTCGATGAGAAACTATTAAGTTATTTGGATTACCATTTGATTCATAATTTTGACTAATCTTTACATGATACATAATCAAATATTATTATTATTTTTCTCATAACTTAAAGAATTTAAATACTTTGTCACATAAAGATTGATTGAGACAATGAGTAGGTAGGTCCAAAAACACTTAATAACTTTTCTTTTTTAAGGAAAAATTTAGATGAGTTGAACTTTTGACGTTCATCAGGTCAAAGCAGGTCAAGACTTAATAAACACTTATAAAAATACTTATACCCATCAAGAAGATCCTTCCAACGAAAATCAAACCGACATTCTTACGAGACAGTATGGATTTGATTCTTAGTAAGTGGACCTACCTTATAATTTTTCTTCTTTCCATTGCTTGCCATGGCATCACATCACATCAATTAGTGGCATCCATGGCGGCGTGCCGTCACTCACACTCACCACTAGAGGTGTCAAAATTGGCCTGGCGGGACGGACTGGCCCGATGGCCCGTCAGGCCAGACCGGGCCAGGCTATAAAAAAGCTGGCCTAAAAGGAACCAGGCGAATTTGGCCCGGCCTAACAGGCTAAACGGGCAAGGTCGGACCCATAAATTTTTGGCCTAAACACTTTCGGGCCTATTTGGCCCTAATTTTTTTTTTTATTTTTTCCTTTTAAAATTA
Organism: Pueraria montana var. lobata; assembly: GCA_026413185.1. Taxonomy (NCBI): domain Eukaryota; kingdom Viridiplantae; phylum Streptophyta; class Magnoliopsida; order Fabales; family Fabaceae; genus Pueraria; species Pueraria montana. Next base: position 12,000,272 of record CM048655.1, read on the forward strand.
GTGTAAATTTAAGAAAAAAATAAGTGGGCCAATTTGATCCGACCTAACGGACCAAACGGACCAAGCCGGACCAAGAAAAATATGACTTATGAGAGTTTCCGGTCAGGCCGGGCCAGCTCAATTTTATCAATTGGCCTGATGGACCAGGCCAGGCCAGGCCGATCTAATCCATTTGACAGCTCTACTCACCACTCTCGACCCAACCAGCCATATTTTCCGTGTCTTTCTCGTGACCGAATCATGGCTTCTACGAACAACGTGTGCACGGTGCACCACCACTCCACAGATCACATGCCACGTTTGAGTCCTCCGCCAGTGTCGCACGCGCAAAATCTCCAACGTGGCTCACTGTTCAAAAACTGTGTCAATGATTCGTTCCATCACACCATTAACCAGGTGAGTTTACGTGTTTAAACATAATTAATGCATCATAAATATCATGCTTTAACACGTGTTCAAAATATACTACTATATGAAATCATTTAGATACTTTTCAGTACGAGAGAATAGTGTATGGATTATGAACTACTGTAACAGTGTAAATAATTTTTGCAGTTATTCAATTATAATTCATTATATATAAGATAATTTTTATAATAACTACTTAAAAATAATGAATTATCAATTATAATTGCTTCAGTGTAATATTACTCACATTAATAGTACATGAAAATCAAGTTCTTTTAGTATTGCTAATTTGATAGAATTTAATTAAAATATACCTTTACACCATCATTTTACATATTGTCATATTATTTAAGAGTTTATTGTTAGTGTAGAAATTTTTACTTTATCTACTAATTAAAAATCATCGTTGATATAATTTTTAAAATAGTTATTATAAAAGTAAAGAAACTTATTACTATACATAATAATTTATTATTAGATGACTTTATAAAAACTACTTTACCCTGTTTATCTTTGCATAGACTGTATTCTCATTTTTTTTTTAAATATAGACTATATGTATTTTTTACAGAAAATAATTTTGACTGAATTGAATAAGATCACCATAAGCAATAAAACTTTTTTAAAATATTTAATACAAATGCATATCTAAGGCTTAAACTAATTACAAATGGTTATATGTGTTAAATTTATTAATTTTATAATAATTAATTTTAAAGTCATGCGTAGAATGAATTTTAAACCGTGATATAATTCTTTTTATGATTAAGTGATTTATAATATTATCCTTGCTATTCCTATTCTTAATTTTAATAAAAAAAAATTGAATTTCAGCTTATTAAGTTGTTAGCAAAAGCTATTAAAATTGCAAGATAAAATTATTTATATGTCTTTGAAAAATAATTTAAGCTTTGGAATAGTTGTTTAAACTTGTGAGATAGTTCCTTTACGGCAACATGTGTATTTAAATTATAAGAATAAAAATAAAATAACATTTTTTTTACAAACACTATATATATATATATATATATATATATATATATATATATATATATATATATATATATGTCAAGTAATATTTGAAAACGTACTGAGGTTGGCGTGAGTGGTTAAGGCCTCTCGCCCCTTAACCAAGGTCTCGGATTCGAGCCTTAGGTATGGAAAAAATCTTAGCTGGGAGGGATGTCACCCAATGAGGTGCCGAACAAACTCCCGCAGGAGACTAGTCCCCGTCTTGTGCAGGCAGTGAAAAACTCCCCGTCGTAGAACCTAAAAAAATATGACACCGTAATCAAATGTCTCTAACTAATAAATTGTCAACGTCAACTCTGTCTGCTGCTTGAAATAGCAACAGTGCTATAGCCTGTAGAAGCATATTTTTCTTTTTCTTCTTCTTCTTCTTCTTCTTCTTGGTAACTTCCTTTCTTTTAATTTCCTTCAATGTTTGTCATCATTTTCGGTGTCTATGCGCTCCACTCATGTCTTTCCATGGCCCCATCTGCATGCGATGTTTTGAGTGATCAACAGTGTCAAGATAAACCTATTTTTGGAATTGTACGTTGTACCTAAATTTTGAAAAGGAAAATAAAAAAAGGACAACACTAAATGGTTTCCAATGACCACATGAGCGTGACTACGTACTCCAAAAACTAAAGTTATTACTTTTATAATTCCTTTACGTTCATATTTTTCAATTAGTATATTTTTTTTAAAATAAATCCTTAATTTAATTTAAACTATATCATAAATTTAACTCATTAAATTTTAGGTGCAAATACAATATTATTTGTTTACTTTATGCATAGACGCATTTTATTGTAACTTTTTCTTGTGGATATTGATGGAGAGGAGTACCCCTTGCTAATAATAGTAATAAATATAAGTATAATAAAAAAAATTATGTTTTAAAAATATTTTAATAAAGTAAATTAATTTAATGCTAATTTATGATAATGGTATAATAATATAATATGATTGCAATTAATTTTATTTTATATAATTGATAGAATTGATATAATTAATCTTGATTGTAATTAATAATAATATAATTGATTGCAATTAAATGGTACTCAAAATTTTGTAAAAAGAATATTTCCTAAATTTTACGATTATGTTTATATTTCATAACTGATAAATAAATATTGCTATTAACTGATTTATACAATTGAGTTAATATTATAATTATATCAAATATCAATATCAATATGATTATTATGATTAGTTTCCGTAATTAATTAATATAGTTATAAAAGCAGTGAGACTAGGAGTTGATGATGGTGGAATTTCTACGATGGGTCATGAGTTGATGATGGTGAATTTTCTGCGATGGATCATGGGATACTTGCAAAGACAATTATTGTAAATTTCAAGTAGCGTTCATGATAGGGCATGGTGGTGGTTTGATGAAGTTGCATGTTTTTTTTTTTTATTATGTTTTCTCCGTTATTTTTCTTCTTCTTTTTTTTTTATATTCCTATTTCTCTTTTTTTCCCCCTTAAGCTTACCGTTTGGTCATTGGCTGTAAGTATTGACATTAACTCTATTGCGGACCTTTTGTGGCTTCATGATAGAGCGAGCGATGGTGGTGCTTATTTGAAGTTGTAGTGTTTTTTTTTATTATATTTTCTCCTTTATTTTTCTTCTCTCTTTTTTTATTCCTATTTCTTTTTTTTTATTAGGCTTACCGTTTGGTCTTTGGTGGTAAGTGTTGACATTAACCCAATTGTGGACCCAATTCCATTTAGAATCTTATCCCACTTGGCAACACTATAATGTGTCCTACTTTTTTTTCCCCTATGTTTAATTCTCCTATTCATTTTTATACAAATTGATTAATGAACAATTATTTGCATACAAATCAATTATGGACAATTATGACACACAAATACAAAAATTTATTTTTACTTTATCTTTTTGATTGACGAATGAAAATTTAAAATAGGCGATTAATTTAAAATGGACCTTTAATTTTGGCCTAAATATGAAGTGCTCGATTAATTTATTATCATATTAAATTATTTTTTATTATTGTACTATTTATTTAATTATTACACATGTTGTCAATTTCAAATAATTTAATAGCATTTTATTAGACAAAATTTAAATAGACGATTAATTTAAAATTAACAATTAATTTAACCTAAATATGAAATTGTCATTTATTTGAATTGAATTTGAAAAAAAATCATTGAATTTTCTTATAAATATCATTTTAAATAAAAATAAAATGATTTTTTCTTCAAATTCACTCAAAATTAATGTCTATGTCCAATTATAATAACTATGGTAACTATAACCGTATCTATTCTTATTTGAATAAATTAAGTAATAGAACTATGCCTTAAAGATTAATTTAAAATGCGCAATTATGAATATGATACACAAAATCAGAAAATTTATTGTTATATTATTATATTAATTTCAATATAAATATATTTTTTCCTTTATAATTCTCACTCAAATTCATTAAAGATTTTTTTTTATTTAAGTAAATTTGAATTTTTTACCTAATTAGTTTAGACTCAATTAAATTATAACATTAAAATTAAATCATGTGTTTGTTTATTTTTTTTTCTCTATGCACATTAAATTTTAATTTTAAATTATTCTTATTTTTTCATAGTTTTTTATTTTTCATTATTATAATAATTTAATATAAATAATTATATCTATATTTCAAATTTAAATTTATTTTTAAATTGATTTAAATATTAGTTATATTTTAAATACTTTTTCAAATAGAATAGATAATTTCATCACCTAAGCATCTGAAAAAATTAAAATCAATTAAATATGAATGGTAATAAATATAAAGGGGACAATAATACATACTTATTATTAAATTAATGTTATATATCTTAAAGAAATAATGAAATGAAATATAAATTGTCAAATAAATATTAACATACTATATATATTTATGTGGTTAATTGATTTGAATTTGTGACAATAGATGGATGTGATTCTCAATTGTCTTTTTTTCACATGTATCTTTAAAAAAATAAATAAGTATTTGATAATTTATTAATATTATTTAATACATTAAAAGACAATAGTTTTTTAAATAACTTTTAATAAAATTATAATAAAATGTTAAATTGTTGTTTATCAAAAAATATATTAAATTTTCATTTTTAATTTCTAAGTTTAATTATAATTTGTCTTTAAAATATTAGAAAATGTCTTTCCCAAACATAAAATATTACAATATCATATCAAAGTTAATACAAATGAATGTGATATATGTAACATCCCTAATCTACGGACCTTAGAAATAAATAATAAAGAGACTTCTTTTATGGAATAACCTTTATATTTAATGGTTAAAGGATACTCTTTGGTATTATTAATAATAGTTACCTTTTTATAGGAGTTGTCAGGAATGATGTAATAGGATCTAGATGGGGAGCCAAGGCCCAAGGTGAGATGAGGCCCACTTAGCCCACACACACCACATACTTTATATAGATGAGAGAAGGAAATGTTAGAGAGAAAGAAAGAAAGAAAGGGAAAGGTAGAGAGAAGGAGGAGAAGAGGAGAAGAAGAGGAAGAAGGATATGGAGCAAAGATCTGAAGACCCAGTGCCCAGAGCTTATCTCTACGTCTCCCAGGAGGTTAGTGTTTCCTCTTAGTCCTTCCCTATCCCCTTGATTTGCATGTTTTCCCCTTTTTCTCTTTTGAACCTTAGGTTTGGAGATTTTGGGTTTTTGGTGATTATGTTTGATTAAGGGGGTTTTCAAGTTAATCAATCGGTTGGAAATGTAATAGAAGTGTTTAGGGTTTGATTTTGTATGCTTGGGATGAGTGGGTATGTCATTGATGACCATAGAGCTTGCAGGTCGCAGCCTAGTTTCGCTCTGGCCTAGCATGAATTTTGGTGCTGCTGGGCTAGAGGGCGTCAAAATGGAAAATTTAGTTCCAGGGTCTTTCTGGCCCAGTGGGACAGAGCTTGCGCGGCCGGGCCAGAGAGTGTCAGTAGAGAACATTCATTTTTAAAGGGGCTCTGGCCCAGCACGAGAGTTTGTGCGGCCGGGCTAGAGAGTGTCAGAATGGGTATTTAGCTCCAGGGGGCTTTAGCCCAGCACGAGAGTTTGTGCGGCAGGGCTAGAAAGTGTCGGAATGGGTATTTAGCTCTAGGGGGCTCTAGCTCAGCACGAGAGTTTGTGCAACCGGGTTAGAATTTGGTTAATTGAAATTGTTTTGAACTTTTCCCCTTTTGATTTATATAACGGTAGTATGTTTAATTATAAGATGATTATGTTGTATTTGCACAGTTGGTGCATAGGTGTGCACAGTTGGTGCACAGACATATGACTAGGCACGTAAGTTGAGGGTGCTTGGTTGGCTCTCAACCTAGTGCTGGGGGTTTTTGTGGTGGCTAATGGGAATGGGCCTATAGAATAGGCGAGTGGGAGAATCCCTATATATGTAAGGTCTTGCAAATCTACAGAGGTAAGCCACTATAGCACTTGTCTATTTTTGATAAAATCATACTTTTCCCGTAGAGTCAGCTCAAGGGACTCCCTGAATGGTCAGAATGTACAGACTATGGTAGGGGATGAGGCCTATGAGGGAACGCTCATATGATGTTGAAAACTCCATAGAGTAGAGTCAGTCTTGATGATTGAGGTTGTCTAATGGCTTATGATATACATCATTTTGATGATGGATGTTGATGTTTATATTGTGTTGTTGATGTTAGTTGAGGATTTATATTATGACTATGAGATGGATGACTCATGATGTTGTTGTCTATTGGTGGTTATTGATAAATAATATGAATTGGGTTTTTGTTATAAATTATGGTAATCATATACAGTATTTTCAAAGTATATAAAGTTTAGTTTCTTTCCTTTTCCTTGATTGGAATCGGTTTATGTATATGTATAGATTGGTCCAGCTTAGGGATAAATGAAGAGATGTTGATATTTTAGTTGTGAGTATGAGTATCAAGAAAAGAAATGAGAAATCATGAGAGTTAAGAAAAGGGTCTCTAGAATAGAGAGTCAACCTAGAGTCTTTAGAGCACTCACTGAGACATTATGTCTCATCCCTTTTAGTTTCATGTTTTTACAGGCTAAGCAGATAAACGAGCTCAAAGGAGAAGCTTGGAGCTGCTTGCATGAAGGAAGATAATTATAGTTTTGTATATCCCAATGTAGAGGAGTTAGTTTATGTTCAAGTACCTTTTTGGTTATGTTTTGTACGGCACATCAGTGCCAAGAGCTTTGTATTAGATTGTTTATGTAAGATATGTTTTAAGTTTTATTTTTCTGCATAGTAAACTCTGATATCCTTATATTCTAAATTTTCAAAATTTAGTAATATAAATAAGCAAAAGGTAACACACCCCTTAGGGTGTTACATTTTGGTATTAGAGCAGTTCGATTCAAATCGGACTGTTGTTAGTATTGTTAGATTAGATTGTATGTTCTGATAGTATAGTTAGATCAGTTTGAGTGTAAGGGTTGTCTACCATGCTATAAAACCTGGTTTGCCTTAACATGGAGTATTGAGACTGACCACCTCAATACTTTGTGCACTGCAAGTAGGAATTATGGCAAGTAGAAACTGAAGCCTAGGACAGTCATCTTTGAATCCCTTTGGACTAACTCCACCAAACCAAATCAACTTGAGATGGGAAACCTTAGGGAAAGTGGAGAGTACCCAATGTGGGTTAGCTGTTGAAAACCAAAGTTTGGGATTTGTGGAATTCCAAAGTAAGAAACCACCATCCTTTAGGGGGCTATGATCCTACTAAGGTGGGGTTATGGTTGAAGGAGATAGAGAGGGTCTGTGAGGGAATACCTTGCTCATTTGAGCAGAGGATGTGGCTTATGCCTCATTCATGCTAGAGGATGAGATTGAGCTTTGGTGGAGAGGTGTGAAGGGTAAGATGGTTTTCTAGAATACCCTTGGAATGGGAGAACTTCAAGATGGTATTTTCATATGAGTACATCATAGGTGGTGAGAGACCACAAGAGGAAGTTCAGAGTACGCAACGAAAGTGTGTCTCTAAGGACAACGAGAGAGAGAGAGTTTAGGATTTTACCAATATGAAAAAAAAAACAAGAGTAAGGGTAAGGGAGTGCAACCTTCAGGAAACCCAAGAGCTAAGGGATATCCCAAATGTGGTAAGCACCACAAGGGAGTTTAGAAAGGAACTAGTTAAGCTAACAACCTTATCCACAGTTTGGCTTTCTACTCTTTGTGTTAGGAGGACAAACTAAGATGATGGACTTACCCTAGGTATGTGTTCCTAATCCAGCCTTTTGGTTCTTTATGTTTTTAGTGTATCATGTTTTCTTTGATTGTTTGAGCATCTTAGAAATATAGTGCTTCTTGTTTCTTTAGATGTGTGGCAAGTTTCTTTATGTTTTCAATTGCATGCTTTCTTCTGTGCTTGATGTGATGACCCTTGTCGTGGGGATGATGTTGCACTTGGTGTGGCTTGTTCCAAGACCAACCAAGTTGTGTTTGGGATGTGATAGATAGTTTATGTTGTTATATCTACTTGGTGACTTTTTTTTAGTTTCAGGTGAGCTTGTCAGGGAAAGAACATAGAGTTAGCTACACTCTTACCTTGGGAATGGGAAGTAGAACATAGTTGACTTAAGATGGATGAGTAGTGTCATGGATGAGTAGTGACCTAGCTTTATATAGTTGACCTTCACAAGATAAAAGTATCATCCTAGATAGCCCAAGGAAATAGCGAGCCCTACAGATTAGAGATCCCTACCGATACCTTAAGATAAGGATTGTAGAGATAAATAAAATATTCATCCTAAGTAGTGTTTGGAATGGAAAGAGATAGAGTCCTTTAGAAGAAGAAAACCTTAGGAAGTTGTGATGGATAACTAGTAGATAGAACAAGCCTATCTTTATGGTTAACTCTAATGTGAGAAATGTAAGGAGTCTTTAGAGGCCTTAAGAGTAAGACCAACCAAACTGGAGTTAAAAGGAAGTTATCAAATCCTCCATAGTTAAGGATAAGCTAGAGAATCATAGGTAAGGTAAGCTTGAAGGAACCAAGAGAACTAGAATGAATTAGACACCCTTTTAGCCAAAGTTAGTACCTAAATGGTATGATTAGTGAAGGAGTAGAATGGCTATGGTAAGTGCCTAGCCAATAGTCACCAACCTAATTATAGCTTAAGCTTAAGAGAAAAGACCATAGAATTTTTTTAAGGATAAGCCTTGCCCAAAGCTTATTAGAGAATTGGATGTTTGGAAGTTAAGGAAAATATGTATGCCTTGTGAGAACCTTGAGACTCAGATCCTAGGAGATGATGGTTACCAAACTAGTCTAAGCATGAAATGAAAACCTTTTAAGTGGAAAGGAGATAGTTTTCCCAAAATGAGTTAGGGGAGAGTCATATATATATATATATATATATATATATATATATATATATATATATATATATATATTAAGGTTGAACCTAGTTCTAAAGCCTTTAGTAAGATGAAATCGAATAAGGTGAAATGAGAAAAAGTTGAAAAGCTTTGGAAAACTTCAAGAATAGGATTTCCTGGAGTTGTTCAGAGATAGACCACCTAAGAGTAGAGATAAGGAAAGGAAAACATAGGATAAGAATACGAAGAAGGAGAATTGTCAACGGACAAGTAGTTTGGAAGAAGCCTACCCTATGGTTAGAGCAATATAATGGTTGAAACTATAAGAGAGTGGAACTCTAAGCTTGAATATCACTCTAGATGAACCATAAGAATCGGATTTCCCTAAGTAGGGTTAAGGAAAAATCTTAGAAGCTTTTAGAGGTTGGGACTTAATCCCAAAGTTGTTAGTGAGATGGACCAAAAGGATGAGAAATGGTTTAGGAGTGTTTAGAGATTTTGAGGCTAAGATAGATTTATGTAAGTCATGGGACTAGATTGCTTTTGAGCTAGTACCCGAAGAATATAGACCTAGGATAGTCAATAGAGGATAAGTAGTTGCCTATAAGTGATGAAAGAGGATTAGACCTAAGAAAGCTTTATGTCTAAGAGAGGGTAGCAGGTGTTTCTTAAGATAGTATCCAAACTAGCATAGTGTTAGATCTTAAGGAACATAGTGATTGTAGGAATGTGATTTTCTAGGAGAAAGTATAATTAAAGGTGGTTGAATAGTCTGACAATGGTATTAGTTAGAAGAGCCCTGAGAATAAGATTCCTTAAGACCTTGAAAGTATAGACGTGTGGGGATATGAAGATGTAGTTAGGTTTTGATTTTTGAGGACAAAAATCTTTTGAGGAGGGAAGAAATGTAACATCCCTAATCTACGGACCTTAGAAATAAATAATAAAGAGACATCTTTTCTAGAATAGCCTTTATATTTAATGGTTAAAGGATACCCTTAGGTATTATTAATAATAGTTACCTTTTTATAGGAGTTGTCAGGAATGAGATAATAGGATCTAGATGGGGAGCCAAGGCCCAAGGTGAGATGAGGCCCACTTAGCCCACACACACCACACACTTTATATAGAAGAGAGAATGGAGTGTTAGAGAGAGAAAGAAAGAAAGAAAGGGAAAGGTAGAGAGAAGGAGGAGAAGAGGAGAAGAAGAGGAAGAAGGATATGGAGCAGAGATCTGAAGACCCAGTGCCTAGAGCTCATCTCTACGTGTCCCGGGAGGTGAGTGTTTCTCCCTAGTCTTTCCCTATCCCCTTGATTTGCATGTTTTCCCCTTTTTCTCTTTTGAACCTTAGGTTTGGAGATTTTGGATTTTTGGTGATTATGTTTGATTAAGGGGTTTGTCGGGTAAATCAATCGGTTGGAAATGTAATAGAAGTGTTTAGGGTTTGATTTTGTATGCTTGGGATAAGTGGGTATGTCATTGATGACCATAGAGCTTGCAGGTCGTAGCCCAGTTTCGCTCTAGCCCAGCATGAATTTTGGTGCTGCTGGGCTAGAGGGCGTCATAATGGAAAATTTAGTTCCAAGGTCTTTCTGGCCCAGCGGGACAGAGCTTGCGCAGCCGGGCCAGAGAGTGTCAGTAGAGAACATTCATTTCTAGATGGGTTCTGGCTCAGCACGAGAGTTTGTGCGGCCAGGGTAGAGAGTGTCAGAATGGGTATTTAGCTCCAGGGGGTTCTGGCCCAGCACGAGAGTTTGTGCGGCCGGACTAGAAAGTGTTAGAATGGGTATTTAGCTCCAGGGGCTCTGGCTTAGCACAAGAGTTTATGTAGCAGGACTAGAAATTGGTTAATTGAAATTCTTTTGAAACTTTTCCCCTTTTGATTTATATGATTTTAAAATGTTTATATAAAGGTAGTATGTTTAATTATAAGATGATTATGTTGTATTTGCACAGTTGGTGCATAGGTGTGCACAGTTGGTGCACAGACATATGAGTAGGCACGTAAGTTGAGGGTGCTTGGTTTGCTCTCAACCTAGTGTTGGGGGTTTTCGTGGTGGCTAACGGGAATGGGTGTAACACTATGGTTTTTCATAATGTATGTATAAGTGTTTGATTCAAGATACAAGAGGAAATAAATTTATATTTATGTGTTTAAATAATTTAAGTGATAAAGCATGTGAATGATCTATGAGTTGTTTTGGGTTGTCTTGATACCCCTTGAGGTCAAATCCTAGTGAGAGTTGAGCAACCCGAGAGAAGTTTCTAGCATAAGTGAGCTAGGGCTTAAGCGCCGGTAAAACTGAGCTTAAGCGAGAGTAGGCTTAAGCGCGGTTTCACTTGAGCTTAAGCATGAGTGTTCGAGGGGATGAAGTGGGTCTCTACAAGTGGCGCTTAAGCGAGATTTTGGTGGCGCTTAAGTGAGAATGGTCATGGGTCAGAGGGTATATAAAGAGAGAGTTCTCCTTTATCTTATAACACTCTCTTTCTTTCTTTCTTTTCTCTAGAGCCCTCCTTTCTCTTCTCCTTCTTCCCTAATCCTTCCTTCTCATAGAGTCTTCTCAAGCTTGAGGCTTGAGTTCTTCATGGGTGGTGGTTCCTTCTCCTTCCTCCCCTTGAGCTTGGTTGAGCTCCCATGGAAGGTGAGCTTCTTCCTCCTTTTCCTTCTTTCCTTTTAGTTCAACCCATGATGGGTTTTTGCTATAGAAACCCTCATAAGTGTTGTTTTTGGTTTGTATTTCATGGGTGTGGTGAGTTGGTGATGTTGATCGAAGGAAAACCATTTGAGTGGGGCTTAGGATCTCTTGTTCCATCTTCTTCTTCAAAGAGTCTAGCATGGGAAAGCTTGTAAGGTAAGGGAAGCTTGCCTCTATGTTTGTTGTATGTTTGGGTGTTTTTGGGAACCTTCTATGGTGTTGTTTTGGTGTTGATTGGTATGGGAAACGTGTATTTGGGAATGGTATTCGAATTGAAGATGATTTGGAAGCCATTGGAGATGAATTTTGTAACTTTTGAAGTTCTGCAACCCTATGTCGCTTAAGCGAGGAGTTACTCACGCTTAAGCGAGACAAGCTGCAGAGGAAATTTGATTGCTGGTTTTCAGGCTTAAGCAAGGGTGAATCCAAGCTTAAGCGAGAGTAGGCTTAAGCGCAGATTGACCCAGGCTTAATCGCCAAAACCAGAACAAAGGAAATGCTCCCTGGAATTCTCCCTTAAGCGAGGATTTAGTGGCGCTTAAGCGAGAAAGCATATTGCAGACATGATTAGAATGGTTTCCAAATGAATTTCAATTAGAATTACCCTAATTATATGGGGATTATGACATTGTTTGAGAAGTGGTTATGAAAAGAGTGAACTTAGGTGGGTTGTGAATGCTCTAAATGAATATTTTGTTGATGGTGTTTCTATTTTGTTGAGATGTATATAAATTGATGATGATGTTGTGAGATGGATGGATGATAGGTTAAAGTATATTATATGTACATAAAGAAATGTAAATGTTATTTGTTGAGTGTAACATTGAGAAGATTATGATTTTTTAAGAATTTGAAATGAAATATTAATGAGTATGATTTTGAAAAGATGATGATGATGATGTATGTGAACTATGTGTTGGAACCATCCCTATATGTTAGAAAGGAGTTAACTATGACCTTTGGGAAGATTTTTTTTTTTTATATAGAAAAATGGTATACTTGGGAGGGTGAGTTTCACGCCAGAACTCTGACCCACTAAAGTGACCCGGGGGTCTCGCCTAGTGGGTATCTTCCCAAGCACCACCCCTATGTTTTGACTCTGAATGGCGTGTTGGAGTGTTGAGAACTACTTCCCAAGAGATTTAGTGACCCTTTTAGTGTATAAGGGATGTATTGTTGTCATGGTTGTGGATTGTTGAGATGTATTTGGATCCTTAAGTCAGGCCATTGGAGATGACGGGTACGGAGGTACCGTATCTAAGACTGTAAGGGATTCCAAATATGTTTGCCGTTGGAATACGGTGGGTGCACAGTTGGTGCACAAAAATATTTTGAATGTCGTATTTGCACAGTTGGTGCGTTAGTGTGCACAGTTGGTGCACATGCATATGAGTAGGCACGTAAGTTGAGGGTGCTCGGTAGGCTCTCAACCTAGTGCTGGAGGTTTTCGTGGTAGCTAAAGGGAATGGGCCTATAGAATAGACAGGTGGGTGAATCCCTATAAATGTAAGGTTTTGCAAACCTTACAGAGGTAAGCCAATACCCACACTTGTCTATATTCGATAAAATCACACTTCCTCTGTAGGGTCAGCCCAAGAGACTCCCTAAATGGTCAGAGAGTGAGACTATGTTAGGGGATGAGGCATATGGGGGATCGCTCATATGATGTTGAAACTCGATGGAGTATAGTCAGTCTTGATGATTGAGGTTGTCTAGTGGGTCATGATGTACATCATTTGTGATGATGCATGTTGTTTGTATTATGTTGAGGATTGTGGTAGTTGATGTCAGATGTGACTTATGATGTTTATGGCTCATGATGATGAGCGGTGATGGTTTATGTTGTTGATCTTAACTGAGGATTTATAACATTTGATGATTCAGGTTAATAATTGGTGATATGAACTATTTGAGAAGGTTGAGCCATGATGGTGTTGTTTATTGGTATTGATGAATTGAGTAAATATATAATGTTTTCAGTTATTATATATAGTATTTTGAAGTATACAAAATCTAGTTTTCTCGTCCTTTTCCTTAATAATTGGAAATTCACTTATCTACTTATATGTATAGTTTTGTTTGGTAAGCTTACCCTTGCAATGTTTGCATGTGTGGTTCGTGCCTGTGATGATTTCGGACATTGTGTTTGGGGGAGTAGATGGCTTTCTAGGTGGACTCTTCCTCTTGGAAGAATGGTAGATGGAGCGAGCACGAGATTGAAGCTGTGTTCTCTCCTTTCTTTGTTTGGTCTATATAGTTATATCTATAGAGATGACCAGCTTAGGTTTATCTTATGTATAAGCTTTGAGAGTTGTTTGTAGTTAAAAATATATCTTCTTTTAGTTTTGATTTAGTCATGTTTTATAAATGCATGATTTGTATCTTGAGTTTTGAACTTTATTTATTGCTTTTGGAAGTGCGAAAAGTTCACGAAATATTTTCATAAGTAAACTAATGAAAGAGTTTCTAAACTAAATAAAAATCAAGGAACCTTAGCTTTAGTAGTTATGTAACGTAGGCGAGTCATTACAATGGGCCTATAGAATAAACGAGTGGGCGAATCCCTATAGATGTAAGGTCTTGCAAACCTACGAAGGTAAGCCACTATAGCACTTGTCTATTTTCGATAAAATCACACTTTCCCCATAGGGTCAGCTCAAGGGACTCCCTGAATGGTCAAAATGTACAGACTATGGTAGGGAATGGGGTCTATGAGGGACCTCTCATATGATGTTGAAAACTCCATGGAGTAGAGTCAATCTTGATGATTGAGGTTGTCTAATGGTTTACGATATACATTATTTTGATGATGGGTGTTGATGTTTGTATTATGTTGTTGATGTTAGTTGAGGATTTATATTATGACTATGAGATGGATGACTCATGATGTTGTTATCTGTTGGTGGTTATTGATAAATAATATGAACTGGGTTTTTGTTAAAAATTATGGTAATTCTATACAGTATTTTCAAAGTATATAAAGTTTAGTTTCTTTCCTTTTCCTTGATTGGAATCTGTTTATGTATATGTATAGATTGGTCCAACTTAGGGATAAATGAAGAGATGTTGATATTATAGTTGTGAGTATGAGTATCAAGAAAAGAAATGAGAAGCCATGAGAGTTAAGAAAATGGTCTATACATTAGAGAGTCAACCTAGAGTCTTTAGAGCACTAACTGAGACATTATGTCTCATCCCATTTAGTTTCATGTTTTTACAGGCTAAGCAGATAGACGAGCTCAAGGGAGAAGCTTGGAGCTGCTTGCATGAAGGAAGATAATTATAGTTTTGTATCTCCTAATGTAGGGGAGTTAGTTTATGTTCAAGTACCCTTTTGGTTATGTTTTGTACGGCACATTAGTGCCAAGAGCTTTGTATTATATTTGTTTATGTAAGATATGTTTTAAGTTTTATTTTTCCGCATAGTAAACTCTGATATCCTTATATTCTAAATTTTTAAAATTTAGTAATATAAATAGGCAAAAGGTAACACACCCCTTAGGGTGTTACAATATATAACATTGCGTTTATATGTAATCATTTAAATATGTGTTCTTAAATTTATATTTTTATGGGATGTTAAATTAATGAACTCCATAAAAAATATTTTAATAGAACAATATGTGAGTTCTTTTAGTTAAAATTAATTTTCCTATTATTTTCATCTTATTTTTGTTATATAGTTTTATTTGTTTGTATATAGAAAATTTTTTACTTCAAGAAAGTGGCATTGTGAAATTTAAATTTATAGTTGTATAATATTTTTTTTTTAAATGAGTTGTATTATAAAATAAACACATCTAATTATCTTTTATTATTTTTATTAATAAATAAGTTCCTTATTGCGGAAATTTGAATTAGTTTTAGATCATTTTTTAAACAATATAACAAATTAACAACATTATCAACATACTTTTTACATACAAAAAAAGCATTTCCTCCTCAATAAACTCGTGCATTGCACGGGTACTATATAGTTCTATTTATGTCGCGGTAATCCATCTTTATATCCATCTATCACACGGGTAATCATATTAGGACAAATTCATTAGGATAATTAATTCTTTTTTTTTTAAATAATCATTGGTTTTTTGATGTCAAGAGACTCTTAAATATTTATATTTAAATTTAATTATACAACTTTTATATGAATAATGTTTGAATTTTTTTTTATACAAAAACATCCTTCATTTTTTTAATATGGACACATTAAAAATGATACTTTTATACAATTTTATATTCTATTTATGTTGTGGTAATCCATTTTTATATTCATTTGTCACAGGGTAATCATACTAGGGTAAATCCATTGGGATGATTAACATTTTTTTTTACAATCATTGATTTTTTTATGTTAAGAGACTCTTATAGATTTATATTTAAATTTAGTTAATATAACTTTTATATGAATGATGTTTAAATTTCTTTTTATGTCAAAATATTCTTCAATTTTTTTTTAATTTGAAAGTATAAAAAATTATATTTTCTAAACAATTATATATTCTATTTATGTTGCCCTAATCCATATTTATATTCATCCGTCACATGGGTAATCATATTAGGGCAAATCCATTTGGGTGATTTTTTTTTTATAATCATTGGTTTTTTGATGTCAAGAGACTCTTAAATATTTATATTTAAATTTAATGTCTACAACTTTTATATGAACGATGTTTGTATTCTTTTTATACGAAAACATCCTTCATTTTTTTAATCTGGAAGTATTAAAAATTATATTTTTCATACAATTATATATTCTATTTATGTTGCGTTAATCCATCTTTATATCCATCTATCACATAGGTAACCATACTAGGACAAATCCATTGGGATGATTAACTTTTTATTTTATTTTATAATCATTGGTTTTTTGATGTCAAGAGACTCTTAAATATTTATATATAAATTTAATGTATACAACTTTTATATGAATAGTTGTTAAATTCCTTTTTATGTCAAAACAACTTTCATTTTTTTAATTTAAAATTATTAAAAAATATATTTCTTAAACAATTATATATTCTATTTATATTGCATTAATCCATATTTATATCCTTCCGTAGCATAGGTAACCATACTAGGATAAATCCATTTGGGTGATTATTTTTTTATATAATCATTGGTTTTTTGATGCTAAGAGACTCTTAGATATTAATATTTAAATTTAATGTATACAACTTTTATATGAATGATGTTTACATTTTTTTTTATATCAAAACATCATTCATTTTTTAATCTGTAAGTTTTAAAAATTATATTTTTTTTATACAATTATATATTCTATTTATGTTGCGGTAATCCATCTTTATATCCATCTATCACACATGTAACCATACTAGGACAAATACATTGGGATGATTAACTTTTTTTTTTTTATAATCATTGGTTTTTTTTATGTCAAGAGACTCTTAAATATTTATATTTAAATTTAATGTATACAACTTTTATATGAATGATATTTGTATTTTTTTTATACCAAAACATCCTTCATTTTTTTAATCTGGAAGTATTAAAAATTACATTTTTTTATACAATTATATCTTCTATTTTTGTTGTGTTAATCTATCTTTATATCTATCTGTCACATGGCTAACCATACTAGGACAAATTCATTGGGATTATTAACTTTTTTATAAAGTATTTTATAAAAGCCTAAAATGTAATATATATATATTTTTTATAAAAGTAGTTGTTGTAAGAGTAATTATAAGGCAAGTATATTCAAATACACTCCTTTTATCAATCCAAAATTTTAGACGTACTCATAAAAAATGTGGCAACTTTATAACATATATGAGGTTTGCTTCATGAGATTTTGCTTCTAGGCATATAAATCTATACATTTAATCATGGCCAAAAATGAAAGAAATAATTAATGAAGTCTTTTTTTTTTTCCAAAACTCTTATGAGTTAAAATTCATAAAAAAAATTAATTTTGAAATAAGTGTTAACCTTTTTTAAATATATAATTAATATTTATTTTAGAAATATTAGAAATTGTATATTACTACATTTGTTCTTATAATGATAGTATTTTTTTTCCTAATTACAAGAAACATATGACCACTTACAAATGTATTGATTTCTAATTTCTAATTTTCTTTAATATTTCTAATTTATTGTGAAGTCTATTAACGAGATATCATCATTTCCTATGAAAGTGGATGCATATTTCAAATATTTTCTTAGTAAATATTGTTCAATTGTTTAGTTCCATTAAATAATAGTAAATACATTTAAGATAAAATTATGGCATAAATTAGATAAAAAAAAAAGATCAAGTAATAATTATCATATTATTTGATAGACGTTTATGTCACAAACCCGCCATGCTGCCAGAAATGCATTTCCAAATTTTCGGGCATGGCAATCTGAACACCCAGCCATGAATAACAGCGCAGCCAAATTGATGAGGCAAACTGACATGTGATAAAAAAAATAAAATAAAGAGTCTGTGTTTCCACTTGATGATTACAAAAACAACAGATCTGATCACCATTTGTAAGCTCCACTCCTCTATTCACCAAGTTAACCTTCGTCGGTAGCTTGTTAAGTGAGGCTCTCCACACCAAACCTGACACTTTTGATGGTACTGGCTGTTGGGAAACAAGATGTAGGGATAAGGACCTGAACCACATTAATAAAATAAATTGTGTGGATGTAGGCATAAGGAGCCGAACCACGTTAAACAAATTTGTAATCTTTTTTATTTCTTTATGGTGTTGCATATTTCTTTGGTTGTATGTTTTTTCTTCTTCTCATTGTGATTAATGAAGAGGTGTGTGTTTTCCCTGTAACACCCTAAGGATATTACCGTAACTACGCTTAATATTTCTAAAGACGCAAAAATTAAAAACATTTACACAACCATCTCATGCGGAAGCTAACATATAAACATATAAATTACAACTTGATTTAATAATTACAACTTATTTCTTGTAACATTTACATCATACAACATATAAGAAAATTACATAGAAATATAAAATAACTAAGCTACATCTTCTATGACGAGGCTCCATGCTCCAACGACACGTGCCATCACCTGTTTTGAAAGGAGGGAACTTAAAGGGGTAAGACATAAGGTCTCAGTGAGTGCTCTAAGACTCTACGGCTGGGTTAAACCCTTCTACCCAAACAATTCATCTATTAGTCTTTATGAATTTACCCTCTCCAAGCCTCTATCAAACTCTATTATTTCTATAGTTAGTCTACATCCATCGATCATAAACACTTTCCTATAACACATCTCTCGTGCTCACTCTACTACACTGGTTCACCTTCATCAGTATCTTAGTATTTATTCTTTAACTAGCAAGTTACTTCCATTACTCCCTCTCACGTTAACTTCACTTTCCATGCTCGTATTCTACTATCTAACACTTTCTTTGCATCAGTCTATTTCTTAATAGCAAAATACATTATGACCTATACTCACATAGTGTCGTTCTAGGTACATCTCTCTCTATGCCCGTAAAGTGTCACATAGTCTAGATATATATACATTCACAACATATTATGATTATGGATAGAATCATTCACACATCACATAAGTACAACATAAGGTATACATGGCATCCACTTCATAAACCACACAAGTCAGACAAAACTTACAATAATGCACGTATGCAATGCGATGTTCCATTCTCTTTTCTCATATGCATGTGGTACCAGTAAAACAATCTTGTGAAAGTAGCCTGGGAGTACGTGCGAGTCGACGAATAGCCACACCATGGGCATCCGACACTAACAGTCTCAACCAGGATGATACCCCTAGCGGCTCGTCAGGGTTACCCAGTCTTGCAAGGATACTCCAACCCATGGGATCAGCATGAGTTTAAAGGAGATTCCAAACCAGATAACACTCCCAAGGTCAGAACTCATCGAGTTCTTCACGACCTCCCCAGTTAGGTTCACAAACAACTTTCGAAAACACATATATATCATGTTATGATGCATGATTCACATAGATGTTCATGGCTTCATTAAACCTCACATAGGCTAGGTCATCCATCTCAATGGCATCTAACATCATCTCTTAACTCAGTCAAAGACACTTAATACTCATACATCGCAATTCACACTTTAGGGATAATGTAAAGCATTCAATGATTGCACAACACTCACAAATCACCATTCAAGTTATAACATCAACACACATGCATTCAATATCATTATTCAATCAAGTCAAGATAAGACAATTATCTACAACTTCTATGTTGGCCTCAAAATCTAGTTTTATAATCTTATATGCCTAAAATTAAGAACAACACCAACTTATCGCAGAATGACAGCTTGACCTTTGCTCCCTAATTCGTTGATATCTAGAGTTCTAGAATTCCGATTACCGTAAAACCAAAGACATTAGTTAGATAACATCTAGGGATATATTTCTTGTGAAGACACCTAAGTCTAATTCGATCGTCTTCGTAACTCGTTTTTCACATTAAAATCACGTTCGTGGTTACTATATTCACATCTCTTGATTTCCATATCATTCTTCTAAACTATGATAAGATATCTAGTTCCTGAGATAGGTTAAGATACTTAAATATCTACAATTTGACCACAATCAATTTATCATCTCATTAAAGAAAACATAATGCTTCAGGGTACTCACAACCCGCCCAATTAAAATATAAAAGCGAAGGGTAGGGGAAAGCACTCACTTGGGAAGCACGAAGATGATCTCCGACTGACCCGGGAGAGCTTGGTGGTGTTGTCCATCATGACCACCGCAACAACTCTTACTATGGCTAAAACTTGGGTGTGAGAAAAACACGATCCCAAGCCGCCTATATGCCCCGAGTTTGGAAACTCTAAGGGGGAGATAAAAATATTAACTATAAGGGGCTCCGCGCTTAACGCTAAGCCCACTTTATTCTTTGGTTCTACTAAGGCTTGGTGATCTCCTCTATATATATAGGAAGGAAGAGATTTATGAAATTATTTTGCCCAATGTGGGACTTAAAGGGTTTTTCATAATCAAGTGACCTACTTTAAAGCCGATTTTCTCTAAGATGGAAGCCGATTTTGGTTTCTAAGGTGTAGGGATAAATTGTAGCTTTTTCAGCAAGCTTTCTAACGACGCAAACGACACCTCATACAGACAAGTACAACTCAAGATATGACGTAGTCTTTCTAGAGCTTTCATCATAAAGCTCATCACTATACTTAAACATTTTTCAAACATTCTAATTATAAGAACTTAATCTAACACTCCTCTAACACCAAATATAATAACTATAACACTAACATAAATAATAAAGATAATAATAATAATCTAACATCCAAACCAATAAGAAATCAACAGTAGCAATAAAATACACACGACACACGTGCATAGAAAAGTACAAACACTATCACAACATAGGTACATGCTTAGGACAAAACCAATAATATACAAGTAATAATAACAAGAATTTACAGAAAATATAACAAAAGAGTCCTAATAAGGGTTCTCCTTAAGGTATATTCCTAGTACCCGAAACTTGGGGTGTTACATTCCCCGACACTGGCAATTTCCAAAGCTGTCTGTAAAAACTTGTTGCTGTTGCAGTACTTGTGGTTGCAGATAAATTGTAAGTCAACAAGAACTAGAACTGTTATGAAGAAGTTGGAGTCAGAAGGAAAACAAGGCTCGAATTGTATTACACCTAGGCTTGGAAAGAGTTCTAGGCCATTTAGTTGGCAGCGACGTAGTTGCAAAATGCAAAAGCAATTAACACTTGAAGAAAATGGTCTAAATACACATTGCAATGCACTTCCTACTAATACAGATTGCTTGCCTGCTAGTTCTCAGCCCAACACCACCAGCTTAAGCTATGATGAAAAGGTGATCAATTGCTTCTATGAACCATTGTGGAATGCCACTTTCTTTTGTCCTGAAATTTTGGTAGATTCATTTCTGTATCAAATTTGTATTCTTCATGTGCTCCACCCACGCATTTGTAGCTAGCATCAATCCAAATTACAGATTATGTTTGGTGTGATAGGCTGATAGCCCTTATAATTGTACTGATTGATAGGTATGAAGGAAATCCTTAATCTGTTTTACTTTTAGATTTAATGGAATAATATTAATTATTGACTCTTTGTAACCATACAACATTTCAAGTTACAGCAAAGTGATATATGATGGACAGATAGAGTAAATTAAACTTCTAGAGACATCTGATTGTAATTTTATATTGTAGGTACTAAGATGTTCCAAATTGACTAGGAATGAGTAGAATACTCCTTATAAGACTTGGGCAAACCCTCCTTCATTGAGCTAACTTTTGTGGTTGAGTTAGGCCCAATCCATTTCTATTAGGAGGAAATACCACCTAATCTATTTCCATTATATTTGATAATTTTTTACCTTTGTTCTTTACTGTTGATGGAATCACGTGATATTTTTGACATGCTAGAATAGTTCAGCTGTCTGATTCCAATAATCATTTGCAACAACAAGTGGAGTTTGATATTGAAAATAGTAATTCTCAAGAGCCCAGAATTTAGCTTGTAGCAATTTGTACTGTGGTTGAATCCAGATGCTCAAAGTAACCTACTAATCACAATGATAAACATGCAATAAATGCCTAGAAAGTCAGTATAGTATTATCTACAATAGGCACAAGCAAGTGCTTCATTTTTTGGTACTTTTTCTTTATAAAAGAGAAGTTCATCCAGATAGAATGAAATATGAAATGGAGCATAATGATCTGCCTAATGTTACAAAAGTAACATTAGGAAAGGGAAACGTAAATTGCTTCAGTCACAAGATCTACTCCTTTTGCAAGCATGTTTCAGAAACACCCATTAAAATCGCATTAGCAAAAGCTCACAAAGAAGCAAGGAGAACTAGCCTGTCTTATAAAAGCTGTTGATGGAGATAACTATCATTTCAGATTCTAGTTGCTCTACAGCATTTTTTGTGTGTGTGTGCGTGTGTATATATATATATGTTAATGAAGAAGTGAGGGTTGAGATGTTGATGGTAGGTTATGATTGCATTACTCAAAATATTAATGCGGAAGTGCAAGAGGACTGTGGGGTTCATCTTAATCTTCATCAACAATAATTTACCATTTCAATTTTGTTTTGGTGACAAATTATTTTCCAATATAATTGTTTATCTTATATTCTCATATTCACATGCTCTTTATATGTTGTTTAACTGCAGATGCCATGGCCATGTTCTTGCTGTTTAAGCCTGCAATCTCTTCCAGCTGTTCCTAAAAGGACTGATATCAAAAGGCAATCTATTTTCTATAACCTGGAGTCTTCTCATTCAGTTCTCCCAAGGAAACGTATCCACCAATGAATTTTGAACCTGACATGTTGTACATGTCCTTTGAAATGGGATTTTTTGGTTCTTTTCATTGATATTTTATATGGAATTGCCCCTATGTTTACAAGTTCAAAACGTGAATTGTTTTATGAATTCTTTCATAATCACTCGCCCTTCGAGTTTCTGAGAGACATTATGTTGCCCGTTTTATAATGTCATAAGGGCATATTGCGTTGCTCCCTCTTCTAAATTAATTTTAAAATATTATACTTTTCCTTCACAAATTATCTTCAGATATTTTATATTCCTTAAAGCCAAATTTGGCTTGTTCAGAGCGTCTCATTGGCAATATTTTTGGCTTCTCAGATGAATATGCCAGTGCCCAGCCAATGCGTTGTTTGCACAGCAATGGCTCATGTCTCATTGACTTTGGATGCCTGTAAGTTCAGGCAGGCCCTTTTAGTTACAAGACATTCTTAAATGTGAATGTTATTACACTTTTAAATTTTATTATTAATCATTGATAAGGTCCCAATTATCTTTTTACTTTGGAGCTTGAATTTCATGATGCCGCAGGCCTGATTTAAAACCATTCCTACAATTTTTTTAGAAGATGCTTTGATTTCAAGTTTCGACTTTTTGTCTGATAAGTTACTATAAAAGGGGTCTTAGAATGTAAATGTTGTAGCATGTAATTATGTATAAAATGTTTCCTTATTAGTTGTAATTAGGATTAGACTTCCTTAATTTTCCTCTTACTGTTTTTATGTACAAATTTGTAGCTTAAAATCTCTAGGTTAGCTCTTTTTTTTTTTTTTTTTTTCAATTATTTCACATGCCTATTGTTGGAAAGTTACCTTAATTGAGGTCACCCCTAACCCACCTTATATTGTCAAGTAGAGGTGTCAAATGGGTCAATCCGATCCAACCCAACACAACCCGCTAAAAAAGGGGTTGAACCCGTATTCTCATTGGGTTAGGATTGTCAACCCAACCCAACTCGTGGTGGATTGTGGGTTGAGTTGGGTTGACCTGCCAAAAATTGTAATAAGCTTAAAAATAAAAAAAAAGTTGTTAAAAAAGATAAGTCATGAGTTAACCACCAAATAAATAGAAATATAGAAAACAAAAAACACAAACCACTAATATACATCAATCACAAAGAAAATACAAGTAAATTACGCTAGTAGTATAATAAAGATAAACCATCCAATTATTTCAATTTTAAAATTACAAAAAAAAGAGTCAACCTAACAGGTCAACTTAACCTGTTGTTGACCAGCTGAGTTGGTAGGTTGCATTGGGTTGGGTTATGTGGATTAGTGGTTCAATCATGTAACCCAACCTAACCCATTTTGGCGGGTTAAACGGGTTCACTCATTGGGTTCAACCTGTTTTGACATCCCTATCATCAAGTACAAGTCAGACGACACTCTTGATAGATTCAAAGTGTGACTAGTGGCTAGGTATACACTTGGATATAGGACATTAATTATGAGTTCTTGAATGGGATTCCCCCAAGATTTGGCCCTATCAGTGAAATAACTAAAGTATGCTAGTTAAGGAAAGCTTTATACCAATTAAAGAAATCACCCAACATTTGGTTTGGGAGATTTACAATGACGATGGTATCTCTGGGACATAAACAAAGTCAAGAGAGATCATACCCACCCTCTTCTTCATACATTCACATGGAGGTAAACTAACCATTCTACTTTTATATGTTGATGATATCATTATTATAGCGGATGAGCTAATTGAGAAACAACTACTCAAGGAAAAATTGGTTAGTTTGAAATGAAGGCCCTTGGTAAACTCAGATTTTTCCTTGGAATTGAGTTGGCCTACTCAAAGCATGGTGTTTTATCTCTCAAAGGAAATACATAGTTGATCTTCTTAAGGAGATTGGCAACCAACTTGGATATCAACCTACAAGTGTTCCCATCAAGCAGAATCGTAGGATGAGCCTTTTATATGCGTTAGAATTCAAAGTCAATGATGAAAGCTCTAATTTCTTGTAAGTTGTACCTATTTTAATTTTAATACTTTTTTTGCGGGTATAACTCCCTTGTTAAGTGGTTTAAGCAACTCATTCGTAGGACACGATGTTGCCAGCATACAAAGCTCTTGAATAAGCATTGTATTATTCCATCATTGGATAAAAATACAATTGGAAGATCTAGTTCTAGACTTAATGTTCTTTTTTTTGCCCCCTTTAGAATACTAAAGTTCTGCTATATTGGTTGGTTCAAGAAGTTTCCACTACGTTGGTGAGGCTGTATAAAACTATCTCCAGAATTCTTAGTTGATGTGCACAATTTTTGGTTCGAGTTGATAATTGACACATACAATGTCTAAAGTGCTTTCTAGTCTCTAGCTTTTTCCTAATAATTATAATGCTATTATTTTTCCATATTCAAATAAATATTTGGTACCTTTGCAAATAATTTTTTACTGCAGGACAATGCATCAGAGACAGATACCGTGGAAGCAATAAATTCACAATCTGAGGCATTTAAGTCATACTGCTCAAAAAGTCAAGTTGTATGTTTCATATGGGTTGTTTCTAGGAGTTTACTTCCTTCCGAATTATTAGGTACCCCTCCTACTTGGAGAATCTTAGAATGTGGATTTGGACCTAACTCAATCCCAAAAGCTAGCTCATAGGATGAGGGTTGCCCCCCACTTATATATTGCATTTTGGCCTTATCCCTAGCCGATGTGGGACTTGGATTTTTCCAATACACCCCCTCATGCTCAGCACTTTTGGGCTTGGTGCATGGATAACAATGGTGGGTGGCCCTTTTCAATGGATCTAGGATAGGTTCTGATACCATGTCAGAAAGTGGGTTTGGTGCCGAGATATAGTATATAAGTAGAGGGCAACCCTCACCCTAGGCCAAAATACAATATATAAGTAGGGGGCAACCCTCACCCTATGAGCTAGCTTTTGGGGTTGAGTTAGGCCTAAACCCACATTCTAAGATGGTATCAGAGCCTATCCTAGATCCATAGGTAGGCTCCCAGTGTTTGTGGGAGTGTTGGAAAGCCATCTTGATGGTGGTCACCCCTAGCCCACCTTAGTTGTGGTAGGTAGCCATTGGCAAAAGATGGGTGTGTTGAAAGTCCCACATTGTGTGGCGAGTAGCCGTGGGCAAAAAGTGACATGTTGAAGTTCCACATTGGCTAGAGATAGTGCCGAGATAGAGTATATAAGTGAGGAGTAATTATCACCTTACAAGCTGGTTTTGTAGGGTTGAGTTAGGCCCGAATCCCACTTTCTAACAGAGAATAATGAGGAGAAATATTTCCAAGTTCATACACTTGCAGAGATTTGAGAAATTCCCTCTAAAGCTATGTATGCACGAACTTAAAATATCATCGTTTCCTTTCCTATCAAATAAATATTTCTTCAATAGTCAAAATGCTTCTGTTGTAAAGTATATAGATCGGAAAAATAATTGGAATGATGCTGTGAATGGTGTCAAACGCAAGCTTCTGGAGAACTGGATCTTTTGGTATTTCTCTTTTCTGGTTGTACCTTTGGTGCAAGCAAACATCTGTGTTACTGAAAGTGAGCAAGGGAAACGAGATATTTACTATTATCCAAAACCAGTTTGGGAAAAGTTGACTGCTAGCACTATTTCTTACTTCAAACACTGGGGATACAATTACCTGGATGATGTGGCTGTGCGTAATATTCTTAGCAGTAGAAAATTTGGGTTTTCAAAGCTTAGACTTCAAGTTCAACCAAAAGAAAATGGAGTAAGGATGGTGGCAAATCTAAAAGGTTCTTCAAGAATGCCAGTATTTATAATTATAGTTTTTAAATAATTTTAAACACTTGTAAATTTTATTTATAGATCAATTATTTTAATTATATTTTTTACATATTATAGTTTTTAATATTCATCTTATAATATGTTCTAAAATATTTTCAATCAAATTTAAAATAAAGTAAAAATAACATAATTTTATATCACACTTTCATTAAGTTAATTAGTGTAATGGTTAAAATATGTTGAAGTATAATATTAAAAATGATAGAAAAATAATGTGAATAGAGGAATGGTTAAAATAAATAATTTAATATTAAAATATTAAAAAATAATAAAAATAAAATAAACCTAACATCTAACAATATCAATATCTTGAAGTATAAGCTGAAATAATAAAATAAATATTGTAAATAGTATAATGGTTAAAATAAATAGTTTAATATGAAAATATCCAAAAAATAATATTAAAAATCAAATAAATTTATTATTTATCATTATCAATATCTTATCTAATAAAAAGGTAAAAATGAGAAAACTCTATCTTATGTAAAAAAAGATAAAAATAATAAAATCCTACCTTGTGAGTGGAAGAAGAGAAAAATAATAATAAAATCCAAACTTATATAGAAAATATTGAAAAAGGAAAACTAATAAATATTCAAAGACAAAAAGAAAATAAATATAAAAAACTAAAAAAAATTTCTTCTAAGGAAATAAATCCTACCTTGTTGTTTTTTTTATTATAATTCATTTCAACTAATTATTTTTTTTTATCATTTTTCAACTAATTATTTGTTACTTAAAGTAACATATCAAAAAACGTTAGAAACTACTAAAAAACACTTGTTTATCAAACATAAACTAAACTTTTCAGTTACAAACAGTTAAACAAACTTTTCAGTTAGTAAAAAAGCTAAAAATTAATTGAAATGCCTTATTAGCCATTATTTATTGGACCTGTGCAAATTAAAGCAAATTAAAATTTTATATTTAGATGCGCTTTTTAGATATTTTTAAAGTACTGTTCATTGACTTAAAAAATCCATTTGAGTAGTTATTTTTCTTAAAATATTTACTAAAGACTGATTTCATGCTAGATTCCCAAAAAAATTTGCCCGCATCTCTTTGAAACATGCACTAAATTAAAAGAAAATTACTACTTTTGACTATTGCCATAAGGATTCATCAAATTAACTAAGAAATGCAATGAAAGATTAAACTTAAACGTGAGAATGCATCACTAAATGAGAATTTCAACTTTTTATGATTTTGTTTTACTGCAAGATCATATTCCACTTACTATTTCAATAATTTAACTCCAAGAAAACCATTTTAGCGACAATTCAAATGTTCAGACCGAAGGGAGTAATTAAATAACCAAAGTCGATTAATAAATTAATGTAAATCATATTCTATATGGGCAGGTTAATTTAAACAACATACTACAAGACTATCACCACAAAAAATCTTAATCCAAGAAAAGATCCTGGGACAATAGAATGCTATGAATTCAGCACAAAAAAAAAAAAATGTTCAGTTCCCACTAAACAAAGCATTTAAATTATGAACTTTAATTTACACACCCTCAAACTTTAAATAGAAACTATTAAATTTATGTCTTTCTCTTTATGGGTTTGAAATCTAAACACCGAACATCTTTGACTCATGTTAAATATTCACCCACAACCACTTGGTCCAGTTTACTCAGTAGTAAGACAAAAGAAAATTTTTCTGGAAAAATTGCAATTGTAGCCCACAGTCTAGCAGTAAGCCAGTAACCCACACAGTACACAATAGGAAAACTTTTCGCATCTAGTTCCCATGTCCTTACAGCTGTGGTTCCAGCAGGCCAAATTCCCAAATCACTTTCTTCTCTCACCAAATCCATCACATAATATTCCCATTATGAACTTATTCTCACCACAGTAGATAATCCCAATTCTCTCTCGATTTCTCACCGGCGCAGGTACAAGAAAAAAAGAAAAAAAAAAAAAATGAAATGCAAAATGAGAAAGAAAGAAATTACCTTCAAACTTCAATCTCTCAAGAAATAAATTAGGCTAGGGAAATGGCAAGTAATCGGAATAGAATGAAATGGAAAAGAAGAACCCTATCTCCCAAAACGTAGCAAGTGAATATAAAAAAAAAAAAAAAAAAAGAAGAGGAAACTGTAAGAGAGTCAAAGAAGGAAGGAGAGAGAAATTAAAAAAAAAAGGTACAAAAAGACCAACAAAACAGTAAAAAGTCTTCTTTGTCCTTAAGAGGTGGGAAAAAAGCTAGGGTTTTTGGTAGACTAAAGAACTTTATATATATTAATGATACCTCAACTAGAGTGAACACATGACTCGATAGATTAGCTTGGTCCATTAACTCAATTACTTAAACATAATCCTAAAGAACCATTATACACTTAATCCTAATAAAAGATTAAGTGGTATGTACCACTATATTGCATACAAATGTTTAAGAATGCCATCTACCAAAGCGTCTTTGTCTATGTTGAAACGATCTTAAGGCGTTTATAAACTCATCCTTCCCAAAATCTGGCCATGGTTTCCCATTAAAATAAAGTTCCGTGTAGGCCAATTGCCACAACAAGAAGTTACTCACTCTAAGCTCGCCACCAGCTCGTATTAGTAGATCGGGATAAGGAAACTCAGTACATTTAGTTTCCAATTCATGTTCAATAATGTTTTCATTGATGTCGTCCAAATGAAGAATACCATCTTTGACTTTCTTGGCTACACTTTTACATGCTTGGACAACATCATATTTTCCACCGTAGCTTATTGCCACTATAAGTTGGAGTGTTGAATTATGTTTTGTTTTCTCTTCTGCGCTAGCTATTGTTCTTCTTAGAGACTCAGGGAGCTTTGATGAATCTCCAATCACATATATTCGAACTCCTTTCCTGTAACAAAGGAAGGATTATAAAGTGACAAAATTAATATTTCATCAAATATTACTTGATACTCCATCTGGACTCATATACTCCCTCCGTATCTTTTTAAATGTCGAATTTTTGGAAAAAAAATTGTTTCTATTTATCTGTTGTTTGCAAAGTTCAAGATCACATTAATTACTCTTTTATCAATTATATCCTTACTTGTCTTCTAATCTTTAATTAATTTACACATGCATTTATTGTGGAATGGAAAGGAAAAAAGGTAAAATAGGAAACCCCACAACTATTTTATTATAACCAAGAAAATTTATTACATTTCTTAGTTTCTACGTAACAACCTTAAAAGACAAATTAAAAGGAACGGAGGGAGCATAAGCAAAATTAACTAATTTCACACAAATTAAAAAAGTTAGTTAACAACAATTAATTTTACTAATCTCAAGTAAAGAATAAAGTTATTCCAAAAATACCCTTCATTGGAACTTGATATCATGGATACAAAAGAGTCATTGAAAATAGAATTGCAATTAAATGAAGGGTGTTTTGGGAATAATATCATTAATTAGGGTGAAATTAGTTAGGTTTGCTTATATTTGTTATTTGAGTCCACCATACAAGATACTACCTTCTTCCTATTTATAAGATCCAAGTTAGAAGTAGTGCTTGTTCCTTTTTATAAGACCCAATCCACAATGTCTAAAGCATTAATTATTTTTAGACTAAAGTACCCCTAATTAAATAAGAGAAAGATTGTATTGATAGGTCTTTAGAAGGGAGAGAGTAACATTAATTACAATGGTATTTTTGGAAAAACATATAAATTTAGAACAAATTTATTGCTATCAACTAAATTAACCACTTTCCTTAATCCTGGTGAATTAGATAATTGGGTCTTATAAATAGGAATGAGGGTAGTAATTTTTTTGCTTATATTTGAGTCCAGAGAAAATATAACGGGAGGGAAAATAAGGACAATGATAAGCATTTGTCTAAATAATTTATGTGACATTACGGATTCAAACTTTATCACTTTAATGTACACAAAAAGGAGACAGTTTTAATATCAATATTAAATGTAAGTGAAATTATTTTAATATCAATTTAAAATATAAATATTAATTTTATCTCATTAGTTTTTACTCCCGTGATCTCATAATATTTGTCGTCATAGATTGTTTTACACATAGATAAAAAAATTAATAAATAAATAAAAGAGAATGATATTTTTATAAAATTAACTTTATCACCATTAATTTATTTATAGATTTTGTTGTTCATCATTAATATTATAAGAGATATAAGTGAAATAAAAATAATTAATGTTACATTATAAAAGTTAAAATGATAATTATTTTAGAATTTATTTTTTCTTCTTCCAGGACTATTAATAATATGAGACCGACGAGTATTTAATTTTGTTTCGCTCACCTTTTCATACACTCAATTGAGGAGTTTATTGTTGTCTCAAGCAGCTTCATCAAGGAGTCAACCTCCACCTGCACCACCACACACAAATAACACTCAGCAAAACAATAGTAGTAATAACTACGTTACGAAAATAACTAATTTTTTTTTTTTTTTACTCATAAAAAAATAACTAAAAATGCACTTGAAAAGGAAAAGACACCAATAAGTCGTTGGTACGAGTGGTACTGGACTTAGTCCTCTTAAGTAAGGTCTCGGATTGGAGTCTTGTGGATGGAAAAGACACTAATGTCATGGGTACAGAAAAAGAAAAGGAAAAGACAGGAATGACCTTGGGGCGAAACCAGTTCTCGGTGGAGAAGACGAAAACCGTGAGAACCTTAATTCCCCAACTGCAACACAGCCTCACCACCGTCCTCAGTGGCTGCACAGCCGCCTGGTACCCTGCAGACGGCGGCAACCCCCTCAAGTTGGCCCACCTCCGGTGCCCGTCCATAGTCACCGCCACGTGTTTCGGCAACAGCTCTGGCACCAGCTCCGCCGGAAGCGGCTCCGGCGAGTCTCCGGCGAGTGAGGTTCCGTCGTCCCGAAGTGTCACGTGCAAAGGAGCAGTGACTGTGCTGCGTTTCGGGACGATAAATCCCTGTTTATGGGAAATGGAACGAGATGATGATGGATAATGATAACGAGAGGGGTTAATGTTTGGAGTTAGGGTTTTCACGAGAGGAATAGGGAGTGTGAACGACAACATTGTGTTTGTGAATTCTCCGGTTTTTGCTTTGTATGTTTGAATCGCTGTGCGAGGGCATCGTCCTTTATAAAGAAAATAAAAAAGACATTTGCATGCGAGTGTTAGCGTACGATGTAATTATTGATCCGTTAAATGTGGGGTCATCGCATTTAATGTGTTAATTAAAATTAGGCTTAATTGTAATTTTTATCTCAATTTTTTAATTTTTGACAGATTTTACCTCCAATAAATTAATTTGACGTATTTTATTTCCAACTTTTTTAAAAAGTTACAAATTTTTCCCTCTACAGTTTTGATGACGTGACATGCTGACATAAGCATAAAAAATAGGGGTAAAATTCACCAAAAAGTAAAAAGTTAGGAGTAAAATTTGTCAAAAATGAAAAAGTTTGAGGTAAAATTTGCTAAAAAGTAAAAAGTTGGAGGGTAAAAAGTGCAACTATTTTAGCATGTCATATCATCAAAACTGTAGAGGGTAAAATTTGTAACTTTTTAAAAAAGTTGAGGGTAAAATGCGTCAAATTAATTTGTTCAGCGTAAAATTCGCCAAAAATTAGAAAATTGTGGATAAAAATTATAATTAAGCCTTAAAATTAAAACGTGTCCAGTTAATTTTATGTAAATTAACAAGTGTAACTCATCAATTCCATGGTCCAAAGAGTAACACTTCCCTGGACACGGCTTCAAATATGACGTGTTAGGCAATGTAAATGTGGTAGCAAGATTTTTTAAAGGTAAGCGGAGTTAAGAATAATTCTAAATCTTCATACTTCATCCTCCTACAAATTTTTCTACTAAAGTGTTTGTGAATAAAATAATTTTAGATATATAGACACCTCAACATCACAAACACTTTAATAAAATTTATCATTTCTCTCTCTATCTTTCTATAACATTATTTTACCTATCATACATGTATTACTATCTCTTTTCTCTTTCTCTCCTTACGTGTCAACTAGCATATATAGTGGTGTTTATGCATCATTTTCCAATAATTGCTTTTTTATAAATTTAGAGAGTCATAAAATTATTGGCTTAATTGTAGTTTTTACCCTCAAATTTTTAATTTTTGACAGATTTTACCCCAACAAATTAATTTGGCTCATTTTATCCCAACTTTTAAAAAAAGTTGCAAATTTTACCCTCCACAGTTTTGATAACATGTCATGCTAAAATAGTTGCACTTTTTATCCTAAACTTTTTACTTTTTGGCAAATTTTACCCTTAACTTTTTACTTTTTGGTGAATTTTACCCCTATTTTTATGCTTATGTCAGCATGCTACGTCATCAAAACTGTGAATGGTAAAATTTGTAACTTTTTTAAAAAGTTGGGGGTAAAAAGGCCAAATTAATTTGTTGGAGTTAAAATCCGCCAAAAATTAAAAAGTTGGGGGTAAAAATTACAATTAAGCCTTATTTTTATAGTAAATTAATAAACTTAAAAAATATATTAAGGGTGACCATGGGCTCTCTAGGTCACCCTCTACCTCCACTATTAAGTACTTAAGTGTAACATCAATAAATTAATAATATTGAAATGGTAAACTCATTTTAAATTCTATGATTATTTATATCATACACAATTAATAAAAAAACTAAGATGAATAATAATTTTAATTATATATAATACAAAATATAAAATATTTTTCATAATTTAAATAAAGGAAAAATATTTATTTTAAATATTTTTTTAAAATTAAAAATAAGATTATTAAGTCCATGTAATAATGCTACAATTACAAATATTATATTATTCTTTTTTTTAAATATATAATTTTATTGTAAATTAAAATATTTTATTTAAAATTTAATTTAATTTTATATTATCTTTTAGAGAAAATAGGAAATTTATTATTGGTGTAAAATCTTTTTACATCGATATCCAATAAAATTTAACTACTTATCCATCGTTAAAAAAATTAGGGAAAAAAGTATTCAACCCCCTTAAACTTTGCTCTTTTTTATAAATAGACACCTTAAATTTTAATTTTGTCCCAATTGATCCTTAAACTTTATCTCTTTTGCAAATAGGCACCAAGAACTTTAATTTCATTTAAAATTTTAAATCAATCCTTAAACTTTACCTCTTTTGCACATAGACACCTAAATTTCAATTTCACCTCAATTAATTCTTAAAATTTGCTCCTTTCATAAATAATCTCTTATATTAAATTGGAGTTAAATTACTAACAAAAAAAAATCTCAATTGTTTATTTATTTAATCTCAACTATTTAATAGTTTTATTTTTATAAATAATTTTTTCAAACATTAAAACATTAAAATTTAGAAATGTAATAAATACTTTTTTTCTTAATGTTTTATTTCTCTTTTTATATATATTTTCTAAATTCATATTCTTTATTATATTTTAAATATGGAAAATTAAGTTTTAACCAAAAAAAATTAATGAATGATTAACATCGAAGAAAAATAACTTGAAAAAAGAACTATTTGTAAAAGGGATAAATTTTAAAGATCAATTGAAATGCAATTAAAGTTTAAGGTGTCTATTTACATAAAAGTTAAAGTTTAAATATCAATCATAATAAATTTAAAGTTCATGGTGTCTATTTGCAAAAGAGCAAAAGTTTAAGGATTAATTGAGACAAAATTAAAGTTTAGGGTGCCTATTTACAAAATGAGTAAAGTTTAGGGGGCTTAATACTCTTTTCCCAAAAAATTATTTTAAATTAAAAATTGAAAATAAAAGTTAACCAAACCCTCCTTTTCAGTCTCATTTCAAAACCTCACCCTTCTCCTTCGTACTTTCTCATCTCAAAACTCCAACTCCTATTTTTTTAGCCACCCTCCTCCACCTCAGTTTCTCATCTCAAAACTAAACTCCCTAAACTCTAATTTTAATATACTTACAACATATAATGTCATTAAAAATCCTTGATGGAAAAATGATGGAAATATTTGGACATAAATATCACTCTTTTAAGTATCTATTACACTTTCAATGATTAACTAATATTTTATAATTATGTTAAGGAGAAAATACCTATATTAGAGATTAAAATAATAATAATTATTTAAGTAATATTTGATTTTAATAGTTTGCATTTAATTTAATTTTTTACTCTTATTTAATTTATATATATAATTATTCAAAAATATTATCTATAATCTTCAAATATTATAAAATTTATTTTTATTTGTAACATAATTCTAAAATAATTAAATTATTTCATCATTTTACATTTCAAAATTACAAAAACATTTAAATTTAACCTATTTTAAATCTTTTATAAAAATTTTAAATATAATTTTCCATACAAGTTTATAAATATTTTAAATAAAATAAAAATATATAAATCTATAATTATGTATATATATAGATCAAATTACACTGATGTAACTTAAACAATTATTATACCATTCAATAACTTTCAACTGGATGATATTTTTTTAAAACTCACTGTTGGATTGAAAGTTCCTTTCACATAGATCATGTATACAAAATTTCAAATTAATCCAAAATTATCTACTAACTCATTCATATAGATTAAAATCGACGTAATATAAACTTTTCAAAATATACTAAAATATGGATCATTTGATTACCTTCTTATTGTTGTTCAATTTTGACAAAATTTGACACAAACAATCTTGATAATATGTAGATATAATTCAACGGTTGGATATATAAAAATTTCATTCTATATCAAGTTATCAAAATGGTGTAACTCTTTAGAGTTACACTGGTGTAATTTGATCCCTCCTCGTATATATATATATTTAGAGTTACACACTAAAATTTTTCTATTTTGAAGGTTTCTTTTGTATAATTTCAAATTAATTTCCATTAAAATTAAGAAAAAATATATAAATTTGTAAAAATTAAAATTTTAAGGTTATTTTATTTACAAATATGAGTAAACCACAATCAACTTATGACAATTCCAAATGCATGGAGGGATGCAAAACATTTACGGATGGCCCACGCTGCACAGTGCACATGAGGTGCAGTGCTATTTTAGTGAGCTCTTATAAAGTTCCACTACCACTAGGTTGCAAAGGGAAAATCAAATTAAATGAATTTAATTTTCAAGACACAAAATACAATTCCAAATTAAAAAAAAAAACAATAATTTCGAAAAACTGCATACTGTGTTTCCTATTCACTGCAAGGAAGCAAAGCCTGCAGCACACTCAGTGAAAGCACTTGAAAGCTCAACTGGTTGATGGCTACATTGAAGGGCCACACCTAAGAATGGAAAATAACATTAATGTCCTTAATTTTACACACCCAATAACCCATGAAAACTTTCACAATTTTGGGGTTTTTGGACCAATCTAAAGAAAATTTTAGTGACTTTAATGTCGTACCTCATGTGAATTCTCGCTTTGTTTACGCTTTCATCTTTTTCAGCTCTCTTCCTATTCCCACAAGTCACAAGTCACACCTTTTGTGGTCAATCCTTGTTCTTGACCCCCACATCAATTATGACCATTTAAAAAAAGAAATATATTTAATATCTATATAGCCTAAAAAATACAAAAAGTAATATATATATTAACATTAAATTTATCAATAAAAATAATTTAACATTAAATTTGTAATTCAAAGATAAATAAGGTTATTAATTTTTTTTAGAAAATCAAATCGATATTATTACAAGGAGTTTACTAATATTATAAAATATGTTTTAATGACAATTTTAATACAACATATTTCAAAAACCCAATTCAATACAATCCTTTATTACTTAAAGGAATATACACTATCCCTAAAAACAGTCACAAAAATTTAAAATGAAATTAAAAGGA
Source organism: Pueraria montana var. lobata (assembly GCA_026413185.1). NCBI lineage: Eukaryota > Viridiplantae > Streptophyta > Magnoliopsida > Fabales > Fabaceae > Pueraria > Pueraria montana. Next base: position 12,036,642 of record CM048655.1, read on the forward strand.
AAGTAATAAATATATTTTTAATTATCAGTTAACATAATAAATGATGATGGGACTTTTTCAATCAGTCAACATAACAATGGATTCTTATATACTTCTAATATAATCATGTATTAAATTTATAATATTTATTAAATTTCCCTGATTATTTTTCCATAAAAGTTTGATTGAAATTTTTATAATAATTAGGGTAATTTATAATATTTATTTAGATTGAGATTTTTATCCTTTATTACTTAAAGGAATATATACTGCCCCAAAAAATCCCCCCCAAAAAAAAAAAAACAAATTTCAGGGATATTTTGGTAATTTCAAGTTCATTAAAACAGTCACAAAAATTTAAAATGAAATTAAAAGGAAAGTAATAAATATATTTTTAATTATCAATTAACATAATAAATGATAATGGGACATTTTCAATCAGTCAACATAATAATTTATTCTTATATATTTCTAATATAATCATGTATTAAATTTATAATATTTATTAAATTCCCTGATTATTTTTCCATAAAAGCTTGATTGAGATTTTTTATAATAATCAGGGTAATTTATAATATTTATTTAGATTGAGATTTTTATAGAAAATATTATTAAATACTATTACTAATATACTGACACATTATAATTAAAATAAAACAATGTGTTGTATAACTCAGTTGGTTGAGCAGGATGCGTGAGTATGGTAAACCACTTGGTACTGTCTTCGATTCCTACATATAAAAAAAAAAAAACAATGTGTCTCTTCAACAAAAAAAAAAATGACATGATGAACATTGTTTCTACACTATGTTGTTCCTCCTATTTTTTCCTATAAATTTTGATTTTCTTTTATGATAACACAAGATACTAATGGATATGAATTTTTTTTAAATAAAATGACTTTTTTTTTGCAGCCATGATTTGAGTCTCCAGAATTTTGCGTTATCAATTGTATTCTGATACTTGTCATGAATTTACCTCAAGTTTGTTGAAGCTAAGTGGTGTTTATGACATTGTTGGAGAGGCACGGTGCCCATCATATTTCTCTCATATAAATTCTATGGAGATGACTTTTAATGCCAATGTGGTGACCAAATTTTAGATAGCTTTTGAATGTATTTTGTTGGACGTGATGATTGGCAAGAATTGGGTTCTTTTTCTTTGTGGTTGATCCTTTTGTTAAATAATAGTACTACCAAATTGTTCAATGTTATTGATGAAATTCTCTCGGACCTCACTTTGTTCCTACTATTGTATTTTGTTCCTATGGCTCATTCATGATTTTATATGTCGTTTAGTTGTCTAGGTAATTTATGTGTGACCAAAATTGCAACTTTGACAAAATAAGGGGACCAAAGTTGTAATTGAGAATAAAAATTATTTAACAGTATGACAAATCATTGATTAATTTTGAATTATAAAAATTAAATACATGTTTATTAAATAAAAGTTGTAATTTTGCAAGATTATGCAGAAAAAATAAATACAATTATTTATTAATTTTTGAATTATAAAAATTAATTTTTTAAAATTTAAGATTTTAAAATTAAACGATTTAATTCAGGTTTATAAATAGTTTATAATTATTATTCATTATATTTAAAATTAAAATATTTCAAATTAACAAAATTATTCCATGTTTATAAATATTTTATAAATATTATAAACATGTAATATTTTATAATTTAATTATATTGTAAAATTATAGATTATAGATATTACATGTTTATTATATTGCATGTTAAGTTTGTGATTTAAAAAGGTGAAATTTTATAAATGCAGATATTACACTTTAAAATTAAAGATTTTCATGTTTACAATCTACAGTTTATTAGTTTATAATATTTTAAAAAATATTGCACATTAATATTTACATTTTAATATTTACAAATTATTCATACACCTTATATATACTATGTTTTTTTTTATCCATTGCTTTTCAACTTTCCTACTTAAAAAGAAATACAGTATTTGACATAAAATATCCAGATATGCATACGTCTAATGAAATTATTGATCTTCTGCTCAAAAAAAAAAAAATGAAATTATTGATCTTATTGGGGACCTTGATGAAAAAATTATTAATCTTACTTGGGATTCTGACAAAGAAAAGGACAATTTACAAGATTATTGGTCGTTAATTTTGACCAAAACCCAAGCATAATGCAAAATTGAAAGTCCTAATTTTATAAATTTGGATTTTTTTTATATTTCATTATTTTATTCTATAGTAAAACTAAATATTTGAAATTAGAAGTTTCAATTTTTGAATTGTATTCTGTTCACGATATTAGTAACCAAATAAACTAAATTAATAGTTACAAACATTAATAAAGTTACTAATATGGAAATAAAGATTTCTGAAACATTATTTTAATAAAAGTAGATTACCATTAATGAAAATTATTTTAATAAAAGTAATAAAGGTGTTGTAATAAATTCTAAATTACATTATAAAGATTAATGTAGATTATATATAAACTAATATAGATTAAATAACAAAGATTATTTAAGGTGAAAAATTGAAAAATTCTTTCTCAGTTACAAATATCATGATTTAATTGGCTGAAAAATTTAAATAATTAGTAAAATTTATTTTGAAAGATTAAATGCATTATTTACTTTGGATTAGTATTTGAACCTTAATTATTTAAAATTAATATATATACTATTAAAATAAAAATAATTCAAAATAAGAAACTAAATATTTTTCTCAATTAATGTGCAATCTCGAATGGATTGGTTGAAAAATTTAAATAATTATTAAAATAACTTTCATTAATTAAATGTATTATTTACTTTGAATTAATGTTTGTACCTTAATTATTTAAATCCAATATATACCATTAAAATTTATTCATGAACTTTAAGAAACAGAATTTTTCAAGGAAAATATATACCATGGATTCATATAAATTATTCAAGGAAAGAATTTTAAAATATTTTATATAATTCATGAATTTAAACTTTAATATATTATATTACATTAAATGTCGATCAATTTTAATATATATATATATATATATATATATATATATATATATATATTATTTAAGGAAATTATATACTATAGGTTCATAAAAAATATTGAAGAAAAGAAATTTAATTTTTTTATATAATTCATGAATTTTAATTTTAATATATTATATTTTAATATATTTAATTTTATATTATTATTTTATGAATCTATATTATACTTTATCTCTTTAATAAAAGAATGTCTCTTATTATACTTTATTAATAAATTGAGAATTTTAAAATGGTGATATTTTTAATTTATATTGTAAATTTTATATAATTTAAATATACAAATACATTACACATGACAAAATTTATTAATATATGATAAAAAATTATTTAATTTTGTAACTCTCCTCAATTATTTTTTAGATACACCCTTGATTACGAAGTCATATTTTTTTAGAAACAAATAATCCTTCACTTTTTTAATTATCACTTATCTAAATTATTGTTTCATTTACTCTTTCAATATATACTATGAAAATTACATGGAATAATACATGAAAAAAAGGCAATTGTGTATGTGGATTAGTTTTTATTCTTTAATTTCAATATATATACTATTAAACTCATAAAATATATTCAAAGAAAGAAATTAGTAATTAAATAATTAATTTATATTTAATAATTTAATTATTTAAAATTTGTTATAACTGAGTTCTTGAAATTTTAAACTTTTAAATTATCATAAATACTTTTTGAAACTGGAAATGATTAAAATTAAATTAGTAATTATAAAATCTTATTATTAATAAATAATTTCTTAAAATATGATTCATATAGAAAATATTTTTAAACTGAGTATTTAAATTTGTTCATATACTGTTACATATAAAATAAAAAAATTACTTTGACTTTCGCCAAAAAAATCACTCTGTGCATCGTACGGGATACATGTACTAGTAAAATATTAATGCAATATTCTTTATATCCTTAAATGATCAAAATGAATATTTTTAAATCAAAAATTCAAATTTATTATAAAATTAAAAATATTAAAATTACTTAGAATCTATATGGAAGATCTAATTTATATTGTCTAATAATTATTTAAACCTCCTACTTTTGGAATATAGAGATATATTATTAAAATTTTCAAAGTAATTTTCACAATACAACTTTTTCTTAATATGTTTTATTATATGTAAAACATTATTACATAGTATAATATTGTTAGGATTAACTAAGTTTTTAGTCTCTAAACTTTTTTAAAGTTTGATTTTTAGTCCCTAAACAAAAGTTTGACAGATCAAGGTTCCTCAACTTTCTTTCATTAAGCTTTTTAGTCCCTGAATAAAAGTTTGACTAGTCAAAGTCTCTAAACTTTTTAAAAATTCAGTTTTTAGTCCCTAAAATCCCATTAAATAATTAAAAATAATAGATTCAAACTTTCGTTTAGGGGTTCACAATTGAATTTTTAAAAAGTTTAGAAACCTGATCAAACTTTTGTCCAGTAACTAAAAAACTTAATGGAAAAAAAGTTGAGGGATCTTAATCAATCAAACTTTTATTTAGGGACTAAAAATTAAATTTTAAAAACATTTAATGACTAAAAACTTAATTAACCAATATTGTTATATTATGCTAATATCTGTACATAAATTTGATAGACATTAGAGTAAATCCAATGTCTATATAGACTTGAATTGAACTTTAAGATCAATCATTTTCAAAATAAAAATGATTTACTAAAAATATTAATTTATTTAACATTTTTTTTAACTTTTTTAAGTTGAAAAATTACTATTTAATTCGTAGTTGATATTTTTATTAATACTTTCAATCCTAAACAACAAAGTGTAATCTTTTTTGTCCAATAGAAGAAAACACAAAAGAAAATACAATTATTATGAAGGGAGTAAAAGAATGAGTCAAGAAAATGAGGGAATAGATGGAGCTATTTTTTTATCAATAGAGAGAAAGTCATAGTAGGAAAGATGAAGGTTTTTTTTTTTTTTTGAAAAAAAAATAATTATTCGTAATAGGTTAATGTTACTTATCGGATAATTACTAACATTTTTTAAAAAAAATTTAAGGCACTATTAATTAGTAAAAATACCTTTTGAGTTCTAAAGTAAGGCTTTAAGTTTCTTATCCTCGGAAAAATCATGAAGATTGACGAGGAGTGATGAGGTGTTTAAGTTAATTTGTTGGTACAGATAAAATTATTGGTATCACTAGCAATTTTTTTTTATATTATACTAGTATCTTTAAATTTATGTAAGATTTAGAAATAAAAATATATCAAATTATAAATATTACTAGTATTTTATTTTATTTTTCCAAATGCACGTGGTTAAAATTTTTGTACATATAATTGATCTATTCTTATATTATAAATTTAAGTACTTATAAATTGAAGAGTTAGAGTTAGTACCAAGGTGACAATTATTATATTAAGATATATTTAATGTTTTTTGGCAAACAAAGTTATTAAATTTTATTTAGGTTATTTGATGTATAATTACTTAATTATGTGATATAACTGAGGGAGTCTAGCTCAGTTGGTTGAGTAATGTGCGTGAATTGTTGTAAATCCTCTGGTACCTGTCTTCGATTCCCACTAATAAAAAAAATGATATAAATAATTTTTATGTTTTTATAACAAATAATTATAATAATAAATTCCACCTATATTAGATCTGACAATGCAATGCAATGACTGAAATATTGAAATATAAAAAACTAAACAATTAATAACAAGTATTAAATAAAAAATTACATTTATAGCATTTTTTAATAAAATTGTTTGTGAACATTCAATTAAAAAAAACACTACATCCTAAATCATATTCTATACAAATGGGTTAAAATTAATTAACACTATAAAAAGAAAATTATATCCTAAATCATATTCCATATTATAAACGGACATGAGAGGATAGAGATGAAAAGTCTGATTGTGATACTAGCAAGAATTGTCTATTTTTTCCTCTTTTTCATATCATATCACATATTATTTTTATATTTCTCTTCTGTCTTTATTTTTTTTTAAGTGTCTAATAACTTATAAGTGTTTATGTATCATTTTCCTTGATCCATGTACCGCAAGACTATGATAAGTAACATGATATTAATTACAAAACAACTATAAGAGAGAGATTGACGTGTCAATGAAGTATTTACACACGTTTATATATCATTACTCGATTGGTTGGATACTATATAGATGACTTATATTCTGGAACCACACACAATGGCTAAGATCCCAGAATCAGTGGCAGCTGATGTGGTTTCAGAGTGTGGAGCGGTCATTATAACACGAAGGAAAGGAACAAAGTACAGAAAAGGAGCAAGTACGAAAGTATCCAAGAAATTGAGAATGGTTCTTTGGAAGCTTTACAGCTAGAAACCATGGTGCGAGTTAATTTGGGTGCAGGGGACCATAGAAATTAAAGAAATTGCAGAAGCATTATTTTTATTCATCTTTCAAGCAATATATATACAAACTTTACTGCTAATTACAAGGAAGGAATTTTAAAGTAATTCCTTAACAATAGGAGGAATAATCTACTCTTGTTTTATTAACCCTGACTCTTGCCACAATTAAAGGAATTTGTTACAATCGTAATATTCTCCCAATTAGTATCTGTAGCAGCTTTATTTCCTGTATTAATTTCAAAATCAGCACCATTCAAGGGATTTGGATTTTGTTTCTTATCATGCCCCCTCAAGCTGGCGGGTGGATCTAAAGACACGCCCAGCTTGCTGCGAAAGTTGAGAAATGAAGCCTTAGCTAGTGGTTTGGTGAAGACATCTGCTAGTTGGGATGAGGTAGGAATGTAACGAGTAATAAGAGCTCCCGTGGCTACTTTCTCACGAACAAAGTGGTAGTCAAGCTCGATATGTTTGGTGCGAGCATGAAACACTGGATTGACTGTCATATGAAGAACACTAATGTTATCACAAAATAGTTGTGGAGCCCGAGGAAGAGAAACACCAATATCTTGAAGAAGATAGGTGAGCCATGTTAGTTCTGCAGTAGTGTAAGCCATGGAGCGATATTCTGCTTCAGTGCTAGAGCGAGCAACAGTGGGTTGCTTCTTAGAGGACCAAGAGATGCAATTAGCACCAAGAAAAATGCAATAACCTGTAGTACTTCGTCTTGTGACAGGGCAACCAGCCCAATCGGCATCACTAAACCCATATAAGGAAGGTGGAGTGTTGCAAAGATAACGTAGTCCCCAATTTTGTGTGCCTTTGAGATAGCGCAATATGCGCTTAACAGCCTTTAAATCTGTCAAAGTTGGTTTGCTGAAGTGTTGACAAGCACGATTGACAGCATGAGTGATGTCTGGAGGAGTGAAAGTCAAGTACTGAAGTCCACCTACAATGCTGCGAAATTCAGTAGCATCAATAGTAATATTATCAGAAGAAGAGGGCTTTTCCTTGAGAACTTGTGGTGTGGCAATGGCTTTACTACTAAGCATTTTTGTTTTGGATAACAAATCATTAGCATACTTTTGTTGAGATAGAAAAAGACCATCCTTGAAGCGAATAAACTCTACACCCAAGAAGTAGTGCAAAGGTCCAAGATCTTTAATGGCAAACTCGTGACTAAGTTGCTGGAGGAGAGTTGCAATGAAGGAATCATTGTTGCCTGCAACTAAAATATCATCAACATAGATCAAAAGCAGTGTGGTGGCTGAACTTGTTTTTAAAATGAACAGTGAAGAATCTGCTGTGCTGCAAAGAAAACCAAGATGAAGCAAGAAGGTGGATAAACGATCAAACCATGCACGGGGTGCTTGTTTGAGTCCATATAGAGATTTCTTCAATAGGCAAACATGGTTAGGTGTAACAGGATTCACAAATCCGGGAGGTTGCTCTATATAAACAGTCTCCTTGATTTTTCCATGCAGAAAAGAATTTTTGACATCAAGTTGTCTCATACTCCAATTTAGAGAAAGACAAACAGCAATGACAAGGCGGATGGTAGTGTGTTTGAATACAGGGCTAAAAGTTTCATCAAAATCAATCCCAGGAATTTGAGTAAAACCCTTTGCAACTAATCGTGCCTTGAAACGGTCAATGGAGCCATCTTCTTTAAATTTGATGCGATAAACCCATTTTGATCCAACAATATTAGCATTGGCAGGTCGTGGAATAAGCTCCCATGTCTTATTTGAATGGAGGGCAGAGATCTCTTCTTGCATTGCATTGACCCAGCGAGGATCCTTGAAGGCACTTCGTAGTGTTCTTGGTTCAGAATATGGCTTTGGTGATTTTGTAGCAAGAGAAACATAATTTTTGGTGAGGTAAGGGGGAGGTCTACGCAATCTATTTGGTCGTGACAAAGCTATAGAAGAAGTGCTATCAGTTTGGTTCGACACTCCTTCTACCAATGGTGGATGGTGGTGCTTTGGCAAAGCATCTTCTACTTGCTGCTCAGTTTGAAGATGATCAATTTCTTCTTGATTTTGAATTTGATGTACACAAGGTCCTGCAAAACAGTTTTGATCACAGAATAAAATTTGGTTAGCATCATTTTGATTTGTATGATTGGTTGACTTCTCTATATTGATCTCTGGAGTAGGGTCAAGTAGCTGGCTTGAGTTAGTGGACTGAGTTGTGCAGAACTTGGAATCTACCCATTCATCAGCAGTGGGAAATTCAGTGAGCTCTAAATTTGGAGGAGAAGGGGCATCATTTGATGGCTTGAAGGGGAAGGTTGTTTCATCAAAAACAACATGGCGAGAGATGTAGACACGTTTGGTCTTTGGATCCAAACATCTATACCCTTTGTGCATTGGACTATATCCTATAAAAATGCAAGGATAAGTCTTTGCAGAAAATTTATTTTTTCCTTGATGCCTTAGTGAAGGAAAACATTGACATCCAATCACCTGCAAGCCACTGTATTCTGGATGTCGTTTAAAAAGCTTAAAATATGGGCTTTCATTGTTCAATGTAGATAATGGCAACATGTTTATCAAATAAACAACAGTTAGAAAAACTTCAACCCACAAAGACAATGGAATATTGGCATGAAACGTCATGGTTAACCCAGTCTCAACAATGTGGCGATGCTTCCTTTCTGCTGTGCCATTTTGTTCTGGAGTCCTTGGACATGAAACATGAAGTTCAATACCACAAGCTTAGAGATGATTTAAAAAATTATTTGAGCTAAATTCTCCTCCCCCATCACACTGGAAAATCTTAATTTTCCTATCAAGTTGATTTTCCACCAGCTTTTGAAACTTTAGAAAGTAGTCTAGAAATCCAGACTTTTTCTTTAAAGGATACACCCATGAAAATCGTGAATAGTCATCTATAAAAAGTGCATAATATCGAAAATTTTGATTAGAAGCTATTGGTGCAGGACCCCAAAGATCACAATGAATTTTGTCAAGAGGAAATTATGAAATTTTATTAGAACTTTGAAATGGCAATTTACAACTTTTTCCCATTTGACAACTAACACAAATAGCAGGTTTTGATACCCATTGTGTTACATTGATCTTGTCTTTCAACAAAGATAGGATTTTTATGTTTGGGTGTCCAAGTCGTTGATGCCAAACTGTGGAAGGGGAACCTCCTCTTATTGCACTGAGAGCCTCATGATAGCCTCCTTCTAGTGTGTACAATTGTCCTCTCTTATGCCCCCTCGCAATCATCCTTTGATGTTGGTCCTTAATAATTAAGCCAGAAGAGGTAAATTCAAAACTGCAATGGTTATCAGAAGCAAATTTTCCAACAGATAGCAAATTCTTCTTTAAGTCAGGAACCACAAGAACATCATTCAATTTTAAGTTCCCAGTAGTTGTGATAACATTCACATCACCAGTATGTGTTATTGGTATGCTATTTCCATCACCAACATAGATTACATCATTTCCATGATAAGGCTTAACATAAGATAAATTACCTGCATCATTGATCATGTGTGATGTGGCTCCAGAATCTACAATGAAAGACTGGTCCTTTGTCATTTAGAGCAAGAGCAGCAAGTGCACGTGGAAAATCTTCTGATTGATAAGAGTAATCATACCTATACCAGCAATCAATAGCTTCATGATTTGGCTTCTTACAAATTTGATAGGTAATTTTACCTTCACTAGCTTGAATATTTTGACTCAGCTTCTCTCCCTTTGAGTTGTTGCTTTGTTTGAATGAAATTTCATTTTTTTGTTGTCCATTTTGGCCATTATATCGACTTGCAGGTGTGAAGCCTCTTCCTCGAGAGTTAAAGTGACCTCTGCTGCCCCGTCCATTTCGACCTCGACCTCGTCCTCTTTGGCTAAAGAACGCTTGTGCGTGCTCAATTAAATTCTTCTCTTCTTCCTTTCGGACATTTTGTATCTGCTCATGTCCTTGGAGAGCTAATAGAAACTGACTAAAGGAAGGGTAAGGTGGTTTAGTAAGCATAGCAACACAAAAAGTTTCATACCTTGGTCCAAGGCCATAAGCAAACTGAAACACCTTGTCTTGGTCAGAAACGGGTTCTTTTATTGCAGCTAGATTATCACAAATTGACTTGAATTCCCTTAGATATTCTTCAAGGGACCGTGATCCCTTTTTTATTGCCATCAGCATGTTTTTCAAGCTCCGTGCCTTCTCTACTATGGCAGGCAGTAGCTGTTCTTCAATGGAGGTCCAGATCTCATATGCGGTATCACCATTGATCATGGTCAGCACTTCTTCCTTCATGGTTCCAAGTAACCACGAGCATAAGAGACCATCATTGGTGATCCACTTTTGATAATTTGGATTTGGACTACTCTCACCTTTGTCACCCTTAATTTACTCTACTGGTTTTTCTCCATTGGAGAGATGATGGAGAACACCAAGACTTCGAACCAAGGGTGTAATTTGGTTACGCCACAATATGACGTTGTTTGTGCTCAGTTTCATCGAAATAAAACTTGAGCATTGGTGGAAAGATTGAATGTTCAGCTCTGGTTCTGTTTTTGGGAGGGATGAGCTAGTATTGTTTGATGACATGATTTGATTTTTTTTTTTTGGCTTGCAGGTATACCTGCTCTGATACCATAAAGAAATTGCAGAAGCGTTATTTTTATTCATCTTTCAAGCAGTATATATACAAACTTTACTGCTAATTACAAGGAAGGAATTTTAAAGTAATTCCTTAACAATAGGAGGAATAATCTACTCTTGTTTTATTAACCCTGACTCTTGCCACAATTAAAGGAATTTGTTACAATCTTAATATTCTCCCAATTAGTATCTGTAGCAGCTTTATTTCCTGTATTAATTTCAAAATCAGCACCATTCAAGGGATTTGGATTTTGTTTCTTATCAGAAATTCGGTGGTCCACCAAGATGGCTTCTTCTATCTCTTTTCTTGCACGATAGGAAGACCCACATGCATTGCATTTACATGGCTCAAATCTCCCTCATTAGACAAATACCTCAGTATCACAACCCCTTGTTCACGTGGAACATATATACCTGTTTGTGTTGAAAAACGCTTGTGTGAACTAAAATGGAATTGGGTTTGGGGTGCCCCAAAAAGGACACCCTCCATTGAAAACACTGTTAAGAGTGTTTGAATTTCTGCAGGTGCGGACCTTAATTTTTACTAATCTTTTTTGTTGTGTCTCTTAATAAACAAGGACAATGCTAGCTAGTGTCAGGAAAATAGAGTGGTTTTATGTAAAAATATAACAATTTATTCTGATATTGATTTTTAGTAAAAAAAAAAAAAAACTCATTAATGTAATTCGTTACCTATTTCTGTCCACACAGTTGTTAGCAGACTCATTAAAAGTAGGACAAAAATTATATGGAGTTCCTTAAATGTTTTTAGTGTTGTTGTTGAACTAGATTTCCTTTTAAACCCGTAATAAAGCTTTGCATTTAATATTATTGAGATAAAACTCTAATTCTAATTACATAATAACGTTAAAAGTATCTAATAAATTGTTCTATATACGTTTTTAAAAAGATTACAACAGAAAAATATTATCATTTTCAAAATATTTTCGAGTCATTATATTCAATGGAAGGAAGGGGAAAGGAGACAGCAGACTTAAATTCCAGAAAAGCACGTTTTTATGTATTGTCATTTCCAAAAAATAAGGTTGTCTCCTTGACGACCATGATAAGAGGAGGGACCATCTCTGAAAGATCCATAAACCTCGTAAAAGGGACCAATCAATCATCCTCTGTTGAGTGACCCTAATTATCTATATCACCTCAGACAACGCTGAATACAACGTTGATACATTCAATCAAGACTCATGAGGGAAATGCTCATTCCACGTAATTAACACACTGAAAGGGTAATGCTACCAATGTAGAGTAACTTGCAATCTAATAACCGTACATTCTCGTGTGTGTGTGTCATGTGTGTATAGAAGACATACGGTACATTATTTCGTTTGAAAAATGCTTTTTTTTTTTTTTAAGACCATAGTTATCCTGTATGGAAAACATTTTTCTCTAGGTGGATAAGATCATTATAGGTGATAAAGTTCTGTTTCGACACAGTTGCATATATAAGACTTGAACTCGATACCACTAGTTAATTAAGTTGAAACAACTCCACAACAGTTGATCCAAGTGTTTTGTGGTAGAAAATTGCTTGTTGAACACTGCTTAGTAATCTCAAACATGGCCTTGGTGATAGTGCCACTATTTCATGGTGACACACGATGTTAATGTACAATACTAAAATGTTTACATCCATTACTTGAGCTGAGTGGAGATTTTACTGAAATAGTCTTGCTGTACTGTGAATCAACACAAATTTGGCTCCCTGATTCATTCAAGTATTTTTAAGCCCGCGTATGCAAGTAAAACTGATTCAATCATCATTATGTGCTTCATCTTTATTTTGCTGATAAAAAAAAAATCATTATTATGTACTTCATCTTCCTTCACTTCAATGTGAGACAAGAATTTACAGCTCACAGACAACCGTTCCCAGTATAATTCCCGCATAATTAATTAACGAAAACATTCGCGAGACAAGCTCAGTAGTTAATTATTCTGGTCCCAGCTCTTGTGAAATCACTTCTTATGATAACGGTGTTGACTTATACCTTCAGAAAGTGACTGAAGTACAACTTGGAATTGGCTTTCGTTTATGATTAATATCCTTACAAATTCTGAAAACGATGTTAAATATGCAAGTAGTAAAGATGATATTTCAGTTCAACCTAACAGCCTACCTGAATAGAAGCTCCATTGTCCACTTATTTTATATTGCATGGAGAAGTTATTCGTGTTGATGCTAGATATGGAACCTTGCTATAGTGATTCTCAGCACTTAAAAAAGGACTACAACTGGTGATGCCAAAATCCCAAAGCAAATCTTGTTGCGAAATTTCCTTATCCACTCTTATTTTAATAATCATATTAGTTATAAAGAAAAAAAAAATTATGTATTGACGGTGTAAAACTGTCATTTAATTAATTATAGATCATTATATATGATAAGTTTGTTGATTTTTATAATAATTACCTTAAAAATCATACTAACAATTTTGTGATTGAATGACAGTGTAAAACTGTTGTTTTACTTCACACTATTATGCATGACCATTAAAATCTTAATTATGTATTGAGTGGATTGTATTTTAAATGATTTAATTATGTTATTATACTATAAAAAAAGATGTAATATGAAGTTAATGAGTGAATATTATTATTAGTCCTCATGATGGGAAATCATCCGCTCTTGTTATTCATAATTTTGATTGTTGCAAATTTTCTGCATCATCAAAGTGATTAACAGTCATAGATCTAAGTGTGCGTTTTTTTTTTGTTTTTTTTATGAAAATAAAAGGGCTACAGAACAGCCAAACAGACAAGGATATTAAGAAGAATCAGCTAATAGCTCTAAAGAACAATCCAGGTATTTATTTTAATAGGGCCTTTAAAAGTATTATTTTAGGATATATCATATATGTATATAAAATTTTTGCTTCCACATAAAAAAAAAATAATAAAATAAAGATATAATCCGACAATTCTCACATCATTGCTAAAAAAAATTACTCTAGCTTAGCTAGTTCCGGAGTTTTTTCTACAGGACCAAAACATTAAGAACCATGATTCGAGACAGAGAAATCTCCCCCTCCAGGAGAGGACGTTTCAACTGCAATAAGGAAGCTAATTTGGTGGCTAATATTTTATAACAAGAGAAATAATCAGACAATTTTTTTTTGGAAAGACCTCATATTTTGCAGAATCCTCCAATGGAGAAACCTTTACCATTGGCCTAATCACTATATATACAATTTTGATATTTTAATAATCTATTATATTATGTTGTTTGGTGTGTTTAATAAAGACGGAAAACAAACCTTGACTTTGCGGAAAAAAAAGGGGTTGGTCCAAGGAGACGAATTTGCTTTGCTAACACTAATATTATATATCACGTACAAATTTTCTTGTGCTCAGTCTCAACACTCAGCAGCTATGAAGGAAAACATTGTCACGTTTATCAAAATTTGGAGGGGAAGAGGAGCCTTGAAGCAAAAGCATAAAATTGAATGAGATTGGAATCTAAGCAACATCCCAAACGCCTGCAACAAACTATTTATAGGTATATATTGTGCGAAACAATAGTTTAAAAATGTAAAAATATACTTGGATATCCAAAATGTTATTCAACACTTAGTGAAAAGGAGAAAAAAAAATTATAAGTATAATAGGTGATATAATATAATAGAAAGAAAAAAATAAAGAAAAATCAGAAATGTGAATAAAATATTTAAAATAATAAGCTACGAGATATTTAATGGATGAAATATTAAAGGGATTATAGTTGGATAAACGATGTACCTGTAAGGGAAAAAAACCTGTGATACTTTGCAGTAAAATCGTGCTTCGCTTGGTGAATGGACACGAGGTTACTGGAAAAGTGCAAAAAATAAAGGATAAAATATGTTTTTATCCCTTATTTTATTTTTATTTTTGTTTTTAGTCTCTTATAAATTTTTTACTGGTTTTAGTTCCTCATAAATTATTTTGTTCTGTTTTTAATTCATGACATTAATTTAGTGATGACATGACATATATAAACTGTGTTTATGAAAATTTTCTAATTAAGTTTCTAATGACTTTTAACCGCTACAAATTTTTTGGCAGTAAAAAATGTTTACTTTTGTAACATTTCTTGTGATTTTAGAAAATATGATGTTCGAGATTTTATTTATTTTTTATTTTTTTTAATATTTCTGACAGTTTTAGTTTATCAGAAATTTTGCAGTGCCGCTGAAAACTTAAACAGAAATTTTTCAAGTACAAATTATGCTCGTCACGACATCATTTAATAGTTAAAATTAATGTCAGAGACTAAAAATAAAAGAAAATAATTTTTGAGGAACTAAAAACACAAAAAAAAATTATGAGAGACTAAAAATATAAATTTAGATAAAATAAAGGACAAAAACATATTTTACCCAAAAATAAATAAATAAATTCGTGCACATTCTGTTTTATTTTTGTTTAAGAATAAATGCTTCGCAGTGGGTTTAGATCGAAAGCATGGATGATTGACGCCATAACTGCTCCGCCCAAAAAAGAAACGGTACCTCTTTTAGGGAACGGATCCTCTCAATTTGAAAAAAAATAGAGTGTCCAATTTAACATGTCAACAGGTTTTAACAACAAATGTAAGCGGAACAAAATAACATCATAAATGAAGGGAGAAACATCACCAGAATCACAATTTACCATCAGGAAAAAATAAAAATAAAATTATTTTGCAAGGATGCTAGAATCGCTTGAAATAGGCAAGGAAAAAGAATGAATGAATGTTTGCTGGAATAGGTGTGAAGGTCGTATCACATGGGCGCATCAAAAACGACATCGACGTTGAGGAGAGGATTGGCATCGGATCAGAACAGAGATGTACCGGTGAAACTGGATTCGTCGGAAATAAAGGAAGGGGGAAAAAGAAGGAAAAAAACAAAATTAGGTGGGGGCTGGTAAGTTAAATGAAACGGTGTGTTTCAATTAATAGATCTCTACCGTTAATTTTAGTGTATGGATAAGATTGATTGAACTTGACACTCCGATTTTTCATCTTGCAATCATTGTCACTATATCTTAAATGGCACATTAGTTTGAAGAATAATAATTTCTATTTTCTTTATTGAGCATATTTATCTGTTACAAGTGCAAAACAAATAGGGATAAAAAAAATATCTGTTTCAAAAAAAAAAAAAAAAAAAAAAAAGAGAATATTCGTGAAGAATAAAAAAAAAAAAAAGAAAGGATTGTCCCTTGCACTTAAAGAAGTTTTATTTGCCTTTGAGGAATTCATAAAATTTGGTGTTGTTTTTCATTTTCAAAATTGTGCATCCTTTCTTCTTCCTTGTTTTTTCCATCTTGTCTTTCTTGCAATTCCTTTTGAGTTTTACCTTTTTTTTCAAATTAGCTTTTCTTGTTTGTCTTTTAAATTCCTTTTTAGTTTTGTCTAGAAGTTTTCCTTTTTCTTGGCTTCTAAGTGATAACTTTGGTGAGGCTCCTTGACAAATTGTGTGTGCTTTTGATAATTGATGCATGCTTAGGTTCTACTTAAGAACTTATAAAGAGGACTTGAGCATTTAAAGGCAAAGGGAAATTTCATTAAATCAAAAGCCAATTTTTGTGTGAAACACCAGTGGAATCATTTTAAAGAGTGCAAACGCGTGAGTAGAGTGGTAAGGTCCTTTTAGTTTTGAACTTAATTTTATCAATTCTGCAAAAAAAAAAAATAGTGGAGGAAGTACACCCCCATCCCCTAGGACCGCAAACTTAATGCAATTCTTTACAAAGGAGTTAGAGAAGTTTAGGGTGGAGATTGACACAAAATTGGAGAATGAAAGGAGGAGAGATTCTCAACATGAGGTCTCGCATGAGGATGGGGATTCCTATTATTTGGATAGAGAAATGAGGGATAGGAGAAATGATAGAAGTGAAAGGAGTCATGATAGGAGGTATAAGAGGCATAGGAGTGATAAAAGGGGAGGAGACATAGGAGGAGTAAAGACCTAAGTACCTTCTTTCCAAGGAAAGAATGATCCCGAGGCATATCTAGAGTGGGAAACCAAAGTTGAACAAATATTTTTCTACCACCGATATATTGAAGAGAGGAAGGTAAAGGTGGCAGCCCTTGAATTTTCTGATTATGCCTTAATTTGGTGGGACCAAGTACAAAAGGAGAGGGAAAGGAATAGGGACTACCTCGTAGACACTTGGGAGGAGATGAAAAGTTTGATGAGAAGGAGATTCTTACCTTCATGGTACCATAGGGAGTTGCACAACAAACTCCAAAGGCTTACCCAAGGAAGTAGGAGTGTGGATGAGTACTTCAAAGAGATGGAGGTCGCCATGATAAGGGCCAATGTTGTTGAAGAAAGGGAGGCTACCATGGCACGTTTCCTTCATGGTTTAAATGGTGAAATAGGAGACATAGTTGAGTTACAAAACTATGAAGAGCTTGATGACTTGGTGCATCAAGCCATAAAGGTGGAGCAACAATTCAAAAGGAAAGATGCATGGAAGAAGGATTCTTCCAACTTCAAACATTCCCCATGGAAGGAACAACAACCGAAGGAGACCTCCTCTACACATCCCAAGGAAGGTATGACTTCTAAAAACTCTAACAAATTTCCTTCTACTAATGATTCTTCTTCTTCTAAGAGTAGGAATATCAAGTGCTTCAAGTGTTTGGGAATTGGACACATAGCGTCTCAATGCCCAAACAAGAGAACAATGGTGTTGAGGGAAAACGGAGGCATATCTAGTGACTCATGTCCAAATTCCCCACCAACAAGTGAAGGAGAATAGGAGTATGAAGCCTATGCTCCAGATGGTGACTTGTCAATGGTAAGGAGACTTTAGGGAGGTCAAGCCATAACAAAGGACCAAAACCAAAGAGAAAATATCTTCCATAGTAGATGTCTCATTCAAGGGAAGGTTTATTCTCTTATCATTGATAGTGGGAGTTGCACTAATGTGGCAGGCAAGAGGATGGTCACCAAACTCAACCTAAAGACTACTACACATCCTACGCCATACAAGCTTCAATGGCTAAGTGAAGAGGGAGAGTTGCTCGTGGACCGACAAGTTTTGATTAATTTTTCCATAGGGAAGTATGTAGATGAAGTATTATGAGATGTTGTTCCCATGGAAACTTGTCACATTCTACTTGGGAGACCATGGCAATTTGATAAGCGTACTATTTATGATGGTCATTCTAATAAGTTCTCCTTTGTACACAATGATTGTAAATTCATTCTTGTATCTTTAACTCTAAGAAAGGTATGTGAGGATCAAAAGAAAATGAGAATGAAAAGAGAGCAAGAGAGAAAATAAAAAGAAAAGGAGAATGAGGGAAACAATGAGAGAGTTTGCATGAAAGAGGGAAAAGAAAGTGAGCATGAGGGGAAGAAAAATGAGAAATAGAGAAGAAAGAAGAGTTTATTTGTAAAAGAAAATGAGGGAAAGAGAATGTTTCTAGCTAGGCAATCTATGAACTCTTGTGCACACACTAACATTGATATTTTGTCTAGAGGTTCTAACTCTCTTTTGCAGAAAATTGGGAGTGCTAACCCAAGGAAGAAATGCAACCAAGATTCATTGGGCCTAATTCCTACTGCGCTTTTACTTAGAAGGCCAACTTGGGAGGAGGATTGGGTTGAGCCCAAATATAAAGCCTACAAGGATGATATGCAAGGTAAGTATGAGCTTCATGGAAAATTTAAAGAGACTAACCAAATTTCTTTTAATGTAGGTATTGGAGGCTTAAATTCGAGGACGAATTTCCTCAAAGAAGGAGGGAATGATGGAGATCAAGGAAAGCCTTCAAGGGAAAAATGAAGAGCTAGGGAGAGGAAGAAACTAATTGGGCTAGGAAGCCCAACAACAAGGGCAAGAGCTAAGAAAGTAAAGGAGATGTTGCTTGAAGAAGAGATCAACACCTACAAGCTCAAACTTAAAGTGAGAAGGAAGAGCCCAAGATGCATTTGATCCAAGTTGATGAAGGGCCCGATGTGGGGGCATGACTTATATTTTGTTTAATTATGCGTATTATTTCTTAGTTTGTTTCTTTTATTTTATTTCTGGAATAATTTGTAATTGGGTGTATTGTTTTGGGCTGAAGTATGAGCATAAAGAATCTAAGGTTAGGTGCTATCTCCTTGTTGGGCTTGGGCCCAATTACACTAGGTTAAGCATAAGCTACTGCTAACCCTAGCTGCCACTTAAGTAAAGGAAGGAAGGCACTACTTTTCCTATAAATATGGATGTAATTCCTTTGTTTTTCTCACCATTGAATAAGATTAGAATTTCACTCCTTTTGTGAGTTTAAAAGCCATGCCTTTTGTGGGTTCTTAGATTGAACCTTTCTTGGTTCTTATCAAAGGTTTCTATACCTTTGTGGCGAATCTTCACTGGACTTATCACTCTTTATAGAGTGTGGCATCTTCTGCCATCTTCTTTCTTCCCATTTTTTGTGTTTATTTCATTACTTTTTTGTTTTCTAAATTTTGCGCCATTTGCTATTTTCCATTTCCTTCTACTTGTCTTTAATTTCTCTAAGCACGATAACCAAGTCAAGGATGATCCGTAAAAACAATATGACTTCTAACTAGGATCATATCAAGTTCATATCTCTTTTTATGATTTTTTTATATATTTTTATCCAACATATGATATTTAAACTTTACTTGTTAACATTTTTTGTTTTTACAGTTTACACATTCAGAGATGACATAAGGCTAAAAAAGCATCTTTACTCAATTTTTAGATCCTAAACCAAGCGTTGTCATTATATTCAATCACTTTTCTCTAAAAAAAATATTATTTATTATACAAAATATTTTTTTTACTATTAAGTTAATGTCATGTGACAAACACTAAATGAATATATAATTTTTCACTAATAAGTTAAAATAATTTCAAGTAAGAATTTTTATAATCTATTTTTTTTACTTAATAACAAATTTAATTTAAGTATTCCAATTAATATATAAAATTAAATATTGACTTGAATCAATATAAAAATTAATAGTTATGTAATTAATAATTACTTAAATCAAATTACACTGTGCCTATAATATTAATAAATCATTCTATTAATTATTTTTATTATAGATAAAACTTATATTTAACTTTTTTGATATTTTTATTATTGTTCTCCAGTGTGAATCATATCACATATCAATGCAAATTTTGTTTATTTTTAACCTCATTTTGGATGTAATTTTTTCTCTGTTTTTAATATTGTTCTCATTAATTCTATAAATAAATAATTTAGTTAAATCAAATCAAATTCTACTTAAAATGATTCCTTCTCAAAAATATCACAAATAAATTATAAAGTTGTATAAACAAAGTAATCAATTAAAAAATAACATAATTTGTAAATAAATCATCAAAAGTTTTAAATTAATATTTATCAATTTTTAATCTAATTCAAATTCAAGAATGCATAAATGTCACATCAAAGTATGACTAAAAATGAACTAAACCAACTTCAAAGTATTAGAAAAAAATTACGAGTTTATTAGTCATTAGCTTAAATAAAATATAATTTACAATACTATTATTTTAGCATTACTTTATTTTTGTATTCATCATAAATTTTTTAATTGTAATCTAGAAGTTTAAATATAGTAATTTTTTGCCAACTATAGAATTAAATTAAATTATAATATTAAAATTAGTATATTAAATTTAATTAACAATTAAAAAATATAATAATAGAACACATATATAAATTATACTTTAGCAGGTAGAAGATATTTGGTTTTTATAATTTTAAGTAAGTAACTTTAATGATAGAAAATATTTATTAATCTTATTTTCATGTTTAAAGTTTTGAAATCATAATTAATTCTCAAATTTTGTAATAATTAGAATAATACATCCATGTTTCGTAAAGAAAAAAATAGCACAATGAAAATATGGAATAATATTTTTTTAATTTTTTGTTTATCAAGAAACATTTTAAAAAATGGAGAGGCTGTACATTATAATGTAAATGATGATTGTACATTATTATGTCAACATAATTTTTTATATAATCCAAAAAAATTCTTCATTCAAATTTATCCGTGCATCGCACGGGTACTATCTAGTATTATTATATAAACAGGTCAGCCTGTTAGGCTTAATAGGCTTTTTTTTAAAGCCTAAAGCCAAACATTTTTAATTAAAAAAACTTTTTAAAAAGCCTAAATCTGATCTTTTTAATAAACAGGCCAGTCCAAAACCAGGCCCGACGGGCCGCCTGATTGTAATAATAGGAAGAGGAAGATTTGGCTGTACTTTTCTCCAATGTTTTTAAAACCAGACCGGTCATTGAACCGGTCAAGGCACTGGTTCAAGGTTCAATGGTTCAACCGTGGTTGAACTGGTATTAATAAAATAATAATAATAAAATAATTTATAAAATAATATTAAATAAATATAATATCACATAACTTAATAACATTAAAAACTATAATAAAACTTAAAACATCACTTTACAAGGTTTTAACATTCAAAAAATATATAAAAGTTTTATTATATATATCATAATACTTAAGTTCAAATTTTAATAAAATAAAAT
This sequence comes from Pueraria montana var. lobata, assembly GCA_026413185.1. Taxonomy (NCBI): domain Eukaryota; kingdom Viridiplantae; phylum Streptophyta; class Magnoliopsida; order Fabales; family Fabaceae; genus Pueraria; species Pueraria montana. The sequence continues at coordinate 12,058,156 of CM048655.1, forward strand.
AATGTCCATTAACAATAACAAATTTACATTTAGAATAAAGAAAGAAAATGACAAATTAATATAATATAAAATTATCAAAAATCAAGATATAAAAAAATTATAAATTAATATAAATGAGCAAATTATATGTTTTACAAGAAAATAATAATAATAATTGATAAAATAATTTATAACAATTTGAGATATTTATTAAATATGTGTTTTTATTTATCTTTAAAATATTTTATATTAAATTTAAAATTTTAAATAAAAAAAAATTAAAAAAAAAAAAAATACCGGTTCAAACCGATTTTGGGTACCGGTTCTTGACCGGTTTTGGCCCGATTTGACCGGTTCTTGACCGGTTCCCACCGATTCCGAGTTCCTCCGATTTTATAGAATATTTGGACCGGTCACCAGACCAATTCCCGGTCGAACCGGCCGATCCGGTCCGGTTATGAGAACATTGCTTTTCTCATACTTAATGATGCAATCAATGGCAATACCATAGACGTTATGTAGCCAATTATTTTTCTTTTCTTTGACTTTTGAGTAAAGAAGGTGTAATTTTTCTTTTCTTTTTGACTTTTGAGTCAAGAAGGTGCAACTTTTAATCTCAAAATAATTAATATCTTAGAAATTTAAAGTCTAATTATTACTTTTTAATTATATCTTTATTTAATAACTATTACTATAAACAATTATTTTAACTAGTAATATGATATTAAATAAAGATATTTTAGTCAAAATATAATAATTTTTTTTATCTATTAGATATTTTTTAATATAAATTGTTCTTAAATTTGAGTTCTGGATATATAATTGTATTAAATATTTAGAAGAACTTTATTACTACATGTGGAGAGCTTACTCTTTAGAATTTATAAATGGAGTAAATTGAGAAAGTGTGACAGTGTAAGGAGATAACAATATTGTTGACTTCATTTTTATATTGTCTGTTTTATTATCAATAATTGAGAGTTGAGATATATTTATTTTTAGTATAGACCACATGTTTTTTTTTTTTTTTTTGCTGACCATGGTATTGGTACGAATTATTCATCACCAGAAGCAATGACTAAACTCTGTCGGAGACCGTGAGTGCACACTAAGATGGGTATTCCCTTCTCAACATAGTTTATTCCATACCCAAAGTGGCATGGTTTTAACCTTGATGATGCCACTTTGGGTATGGACCACAAGTTTCCTTCATAAAAAGAAATCCTTATCAAACCAGATAAAATTATTATTGACAACAAAACTCTCTCTCTATCTCAAGGAAGAATAAGAAATAATAATGGCTTTTGTAACCTAATGAATAAGAATGTCAATTATTAAAAAAAATGAAACAACGGCTCAACGAGGAAATATGAATGCTAAAGGTTTGAGATCAGGATTCGTTGTATTTGAAAAGTAACTACAACTACAAGGTGGTGGTTTAAGTTATTTTTATCTTTTCTAAAAAAAAAAGTTATTTTTATCTTTTATGCTTATAATCATTAAAATTTTAATTATAAAATGTAAAATCAAGGATACAGATTTCGATAGGGTCCCTCAAGTGGTGAAGGTTATAAACTGTGGATTGTGGTTACAATGTTGAAATTTGGCCTTTGATGTTATGGGTATGAAGATGGAGATTTGTTTCGTCTTTTTGCTTATTTGTTAGCTAGGTGGAGATATATGGTGGTATGTGTCCAATAGCAAGCCATTATGTGCAACTGGCCAACTGCATATGAGGTGCATCTATCCATGGCTCTCTAAAAAATATCAACAGACTTGATGTCTTCTTTTATAGCCACCAAAGGGGCTACCGTGTTAAATTCCACAACCGGAGACCCAACCTAACCCCTTTGAATGGTTTAATTGAACTTTGAAGCCTTTTAATGTACTAATAATAAGTGCCTTAATCTTTGTTCCAATTCATAAGAACTTATGATTGAAGACATAGCACACCACATAAATTATTTGGCCGTGCAAGTTTTGCTATCTGTCATCTTTTATACTACCTCCGTTCCTAAATATTATACTCTTCTTTAAAAAAAAAAATTGCCCCTTTTTATAAGACTATTTTCAAGTTATCTCTTGCATTAATTATTTTTTGACCAAAATATCCTTAATCACTTTACAATGAATGCTATAAATTAATAAGATAAATACATTCTCTCTTATGAGTATTGGAGAAGATGACTAGCACTCATTAATTAATTAGGTAGAAAGTAATTAAGTGGAAAGAGAGAGATGATGAGTCTCAATAATTGTAAGGGTAATTTTGAAAAATAATACAAATTGTTAACAAACTTAATGCTATTAACTAAATTAACCAACATTCTTAAAGGGTGTAAATTAGTTAAAAGAGTCTTATATTTAGGAACAGAGGTAGTACTTGTTATTAATTTACTCATAGACAAGTGAAATAGTTATAAGGTTTAATTACCATTGTTGGCACAAGAAGTTTCTTTGAAATTAGAAACGTCAGAAGCATTTCATTCAACTACAGAATACAAAGTTTCTAATGCATAATATTTGCTTACAAAAGAACAGAACAGTAGTTACTGTTACCTAACGTGCATAAAACATAACATTAAAATGAAAGATCACAAAATATAGGTGGACATCAGAAAGTTCAACAACACAATAACACTTCTCATTAAAAAATTTGATGGACACTCCAAGCAAGTCTCTAAGTCTTTCAAATCTTGCTCTTGGTAGAGCTTTTGTCAGTATATCAGCAACTTGAAGATCAAAACAATAATGAATGAGATTGATCTGACAATTCTTAACAACCTCACGAACAATATGAAATTTCATTTGAATATGCTTGATATTTCCTTGCTAAACTGGATTTTCAACAATGGCAATTGCTGATTTGTTGTCGCAATAAATTCCAGTAGCTTCCTACTGCTCCACTCCCAAATCAAACAAAAATTTCTTCAACCAAATAGCTTGGTTTGCTATTGCAGCTGCTGCTACATATTCTACCTTAGTAGTGGATCGAGCTACCATTTCTTGCTTCTTAGTGTTCCAAGAGAACATGTTAGAGCCTAAGGCAAAAACATAACCAGTAGTGCTCTTCATGTCATCAAGGTTTCCAACCCAATCGCTATCAACATAGCCAAATAACTTTCCACTTTCACTTGGCTTATACTATATTCCAAGTTGAGTAGTGTCTTTCAAGTACCTAAGCACTCTCTTTGTTGCTGCAAAATAAATCACACTTGGACTTTGCATAAATCTTGAGAGTAAGCTAGCTGCATAAATAAGATCAAGTCTAGATGAAGTGAGATAAAGCAAACTTCCAATCAAACTTCTATAAAGAGAAGCATGCATTTTTTCAGCTCCATCATCCTTGGAGAGTTTCAAATTATGCACCAAAGGTGTAGGGACAAATTTGCAACTTTCCATCCTGAATTTCTTCAAAACATCATGAGTGTACTTCTTGATTTAGAAAAATTACATCCTTGGTTTGATGCACTTCCAAGCCTAGAAAATAGTTTATTTTCCTAAGCTGGACATCTGAAATTGATTTTGCATCTCCTTCATAAGCTGTTGCACTTCTTGTTGATTATTGCTTGTCACAGAATCCCTTCCTTGAGTTAGTCGCCTAAAGGGAATCACTTTTTGGTAATTAGCCGACACGACAGCTAATCAGTCGACAGATTTTCACACCAACAAGGTCATAGGTTCGAACCTCAGTGCGGGCATTGTTAAAAAAAAAAAAAATCAGCCCTCTAACTTTTGAAAATATGTGATGTTCATATTTCCAATATGTGATATTGTCACCAACATAGTTAGTGGGGAGCGATGAAAATCATATTTTTTAAAAGTTCGAAGATTGATTTCATCGATTTGAAAATACGTAGACTAAAATCAAGCTTGACCGAATGCATAGGGACAAAAACATATCGGGACAATTTGTTTAAGATAAAAAAAAATTAATGAGAAGATAAAATTTGTATTTTTTTTTCTTTTTTAAAATATATATATATATATATATATATATATATATATATATATATATATATATATATATATATATAGGGGTTTGCTAATGCACTCACACCCTATTTTTAATATGAGTGCATTAGCAATCAACACCAAAATATTTGGACAAAAAACCCAATAAGCTCTTTTGTCATAGTAAATCTATTATAAGGGAATCGTAGTCATTAACATCTAATTTAAAAAAATAAAAAAGTAATTTCTGTCACGCTTTCCAATCATCTCTCTCATTTGCCACTCTCTCTAACTCAAGAACAAAGGCTTGCATCCAGACCAGCAACTCAGCCTCTGCAACCCTCACCACGGCCACTACCATCATTGGCAACAATGAGCACTGTGGCATCTTCACTTCTGGTGGGACCGGCTCCCACCATTCGAATCATCGTCTCTCTCGCTCAATTAAAACCCCCAACCATTGAGTCCTCTTTTAAAATTGACAAATTTTTTCTGATGTTTAATCCACTGAAACTTTAATTAAATTGTAGGCAATTGTTTTTTTATAGTAATGGGATGGTTGCCCTTTCTTTTTTAGTGGGATGGTTTCTCGTGAGAAAATTTGTGAAGGTTTTAAACTTTTAATGGTGGAAATTGGCTATAGCTGGCTTAGCCTGGACGAAAAACGTTTCCTTGTAGAATTTGTGTTGCTTTTGCCTATTTTTGTTTCAATGCCTTTGCCAATTTTTATCATTTCGGCTTCTCAATGGTGTGAGCAGTTGTATGGTTCTCACCGTTGTGGGTGGTACAGGAAGTTCGAGAGAGGAGAGAAAAATGAGAGTGGGAGAGAGAAAGAAATGATTTTTTTTAAAAAAAAATTAATTGTTAAATTACTACAATACCCTTAAAATAGATTTACTATAACAAAAGAGCTTATTGGGTTTTTTGTCCAAATATTTTGGTGTTGATTGCTAATGCACTCATACTAAAAATAGGATGTGAATGCATTAGCAAACCCCATATATATATATATATATATATATATATATATATATATATATATATATATAGGAGGGATCAAATGATACCGGTATAACTTACACCAACTGTTACACCATTCAGTAACTTGATATAGATGTGATTTTTATCGATTCAACCGTTGAATTGTATCTACATATTACCAAGCAAGATTGTCTGTGTCAAATTTTATTGAAATTGAACAACAATAAGAAAGTTATCAAATGATTCATATTTTAGTATATTTTGAAAAATTTATATTACGTTGATTTTAATATATATGAATGAGGTAGCAAATAATTTTGGATTAATATGAAATTTTGTATATATGATCTATGTGAAAGGAACTTTCAATCCAACGGTGAGTTTTAAGAAAACATCGTCCAATATTAAGTTATTGAATGGTGTAACAATTGGTGTAAGTTACACTGATGTCATTTGATCCCTCCTCATATATATATATATATATATATATATATATATATATATATATATATATATGGGGTTTCTAACATACTCTCGTCTATTTTTCAGTTGGAGTATGTTAGCAACTTACACCAACAATTTTGGACAAAAAAACTCCACCCTTGCCTTGTTCTAATTAATTGCTTTTAGGGATACTAAAGTAATTTAAGATTTATTCTTTTAAAAATTTAAAGAAAAAATATCTGTTTCTCTCTCCTCTCTTCGTTCTCTCTACTACCTCACTTAAAAAATCTGCTATTTTGACAAGAATAAAAGCATGTGCAGAGAAAAACACCAACATATTGAATTTCATCCCCTAGTGTTGTGTGATGGATTTGCTATTTTGAGCACCAATATATGTTGCCCACAATGCTTCTCCATTCTATTCAATTTCCACATGCTCTTTTTGTATAAGCAAAAAACTAATTAAAGGTGAACGTGGTCGGACAAGTGGTGAAGACGAGAAGCTCCCTCTTGATAGGTCGAAGTTCGTCATCGGTAGATGAGAGAGAAGAGTATTGGACGACCAAGTGCTTTCACATTCTCTACGAAGTTGATCTTCCGATGCTACTAGAAATTAAAGCCTTAACTGTTGCGATCGGTGACAATGGCATCGAGGTTATGGTTGAAGGAGAAGGCGCGGTGGACCCTTCTGCCGTAGCAGAGCTTAGGAAGTTACGGAGGTGCGATGATTGACATCAAGGAAGGTGAGGTGGAACTCCGTCAAGATGCTGAAGAAGGAGGCTAACTTTGGCAGAATCAAAATGTGAGAGAAGGGTGAGATCATTGACCCACCTCCCACTTCATCACCCTCTTCTCGAAAACGTGGGGACTATGAGAGAGAAACATTTTCTTTAATTTTTTAAAAGAATAAATCTTAAATTACTCTAGTACTCTGAAATTAATTAAAACAAGGCAAGGGTGGGTTTTTTTGTCCAAAATTATTAGTGTAGGTTGCTAACATACTCTAACTGAAAAATAGGTGAGAGTATGTTAGCAAACCCATATATATATATATATATATATATATATATATATATATATATATATATATATATAGTACGACTCCTGTGAGAACACTTTCTTATGTGAGAACATGAGAACAATTAATAACAACCATCAGATCAAGATTAAAAATAATAAACGGTTGAAATTAAAATATTTAAAATTCAAATTATGATCTAATATATAATCTAATAAAAAATAAATCAATAAACGATCTTAATTATCACTTCCTAAAATATAATTTGAATTTTAAATATTTCAATCTCAACCATTTATTATTTTTAATCCTGATCTGATGGCTATTATTAGTTGTTCTTATGTTCTCACGTAAGAAAGTGTTCTCATAGGAGTCGTACTCTCTCTCTCTCTCTCTCTCTCTCTCTCTCTCTCTCTATATATATATATATATATATATATATATATATATATATATTAAATAAGTTTAAACAAACGAGGTCCATTTTCTCTTTATTTTTATGTATGTATAAAATGATTGACTGATTTAGGTCCCTCAACTTTTTTAATTAAGTTTTGAGTCGTTAAACTTTTCCAAATTTTGATTTTTAATCCCTAAATAAAAATTTGGTTGGTCAAGGTCTCTGTACTTTTTTTTGTTAAGGTTTTTAGTCCCTAAACAAAAGTTTAACTGGTAAAGGTCCTTAAACTTTTTAAAAATTCGGTTTCTAGAACCTGAACAAAAGTTTGAACCCTATTATTTTTATTTATTTAACGGAGCTTTAGGGATTAAAAACTGAATTTTTAAACCTTGCTGTAATGATATAGCATTGCATAGGTGTCATTTTCCTTCTTTTTATTTTTTTAAGGCAAAGTTTTTGTTTTGATAAATTTCTCCGTAATAATAGGATAAGAAAATATTTATAATGACATAACATTGTGTAGAATTCCTTTCATGGAGTCAATGTCGTCTTATCCTCCGACACCCACAGGATGTACGTTGCCCCCTATACTTCAGACCCCGGCCACACGGTGTGCATGTACGACGTATTTTTGAACTTCAAAGGAGAAGACAGATGTAAGACTTTGGTGTCTCATCTCTATGCTGCCTTCTCAAATGTGGGAATCCACACTTTCATCGATGACACGCTTGGAAAGGGAATGGAGTTGGGACCAGAACTAGTGCGAGCAATAAAAGAGTCTCAGATGTCCATAGTCGTTTTGTCCAGTAACTATGCTTCATCTAGGTGGTGTCTTGATGAGCTGGTCCAAATCATGAAATGCCGTAGAACTTACGGCCAATTTGTTTTGCCTATATTTGATGATGTCGATCCATCGGATGTACGTCGTCAGAAGGGTGCTTTTGGAGAACGCTTAGAAGCACTTGCACATAAATGTTTACTACAAGACACGCTCGATCTGTCTAAGAGTTGGAAGAGCTCACTCACAAAGGTTGTAGATTCGATCGATCTTTCTAGGAGTTGGAAGAGCGCACTCACAGAGGCTGCAGATTTGATCGGTTGGGATGCGAGGAATTTCAGGTATATCTTTTCTCTATACTTTCTAGTTTCTTGGTTCTTTTTATTTTAAAATTAAGCACATTTTAAACATATATATTAGATGACCTTTCCTACACCCATTCTCAGTTGGCAACATAAGCTGAGAGTTTGTTAGGAAGGACTTAAGTTCGATTCCGCATAATATATCTTTGTTTTGTGCAAGGATGAACAACTTTAAGCATTAGTTCCATAGCTGGCCCAAATGATCGAATCTTGTAAGGATACCTCAGGGTCCCATTGGAGACTCTTATTAAGGTGGTTACAAAAACAAATTGACCTTTCCTAATTTATGGTCTTTCTGTCTTTTATTATTGAAGGACTGAAGGTAACCTGGTGAATGAAATTGTTTAAGACATTTTTAGAAGACTAGACATGTACTTAATGTCCATTACCGTATATCCCATTGGATTAAAATCACAAGTGCAACAAGTGACTTAGTTTATTGAAGATCAGTCAGCCAGTGGTTGTGTTGTAGGGATATGGGGAATGGGTGGATCGGGTAAAACAACGCTGGCTAAAGCCATCTACAATTTTACAGGAGATTCTTGTATAGAAGTTTCATTGAAAATATTAGAGAAGTTTGGGAAGCAAATAATAGAGGGCGTATTGATTTACAAGAACAACTTCTTTCAAATGTCCTAAACACAAAGGTGAAGATACATAGCATTGGGATGGGAACAGCTATGATCGACAAAATACTTGCTGGAAAAAGGGCACTCATTGTACTTGATGATGTGAATGAGTTTGACCAATTAAAAGCCCTATGTGGAAATTGTGAATGGATTGGTCAAGAAAGTGTAGTAATCATTACAACTAGAGATCTACATCGATCTACTTCACCTAATTAAAAGTTGATTATGATTATGAGATGGATAAAATGGACGAAAATGAGTCCCTTGAGCTTTTTAGTTAGCATGCTTTTAGAGAAGCAAAACCAAAAGAAGACTTCAATGAACTCTCAAGTAATGTGGTTGCTTATTGTGGAGGTCTACCTTTAGCTCTCGAAGTCCTTGGTTCTTATTTAATTGAGAGGACAAAGAAAGAGTGGGAAGGTGTATTGTCAAAACTTGAAATAATTCCTGATGATCAAGTTCAAGAGAAATTAAGAATAAGCTTTGATAGTTTACGCAATCACATGGAAAAGGATATATTTCTTGATGTATGCTGTTTCTTTATTGGTAAAGGCAGAGCCTATGTTACAAAGATACTAAATGGCTGTGGACTATGTGTTGATATTGGAATACCAGTTCTCATAAAGCGTAGTCTCATAAAAGTTGAAAAGAACAACAAACCGGGAATGCATTATTTGCTACGAGACATGGGAAAAGAGATAATTTGTGAAAGCTCAAGAAACGAACCTGGGAAGCACAGTCGATTGTGGTTTCAAAATGATGTACTTGATGTATTGACAAAGAATGCTGTAAGTACGTTCTTTACATACAGTTTTGAAACTTTATAGTGTTCCCTCTTTATGTTCAATACATGTGTGGTTAGGCTAAACTTTCAGTATCAGTTTCTAGTGAGCTATCAATAGAGATATCCAAATTTATTTTTTGTTGCTCTTATCATCACAAGGGGCAGAAGCTATTGTGGGATTGGATTTGAAATTGCATTTCAACAATAAAGATTGCTTTAATGCTTACGCTTTTGAGGAAATGCAGAGTTTAAGACTGTTGCAACTTGATCATGTACAAATCACTGGAGACTATGTCTATCTTTCTAAGAATCTAAGATGGATATGTTGGCAAGGGTTTCCTTCAAAATACATACCTAACAATTTTAATCTGGAAGGTGTAATTGCAATTGATTTAAAACATAGTAATCTTAGACTAGTCTGGAAAAAAACCCAGGTATATATTACACGTCATTTTCTTTTAATACTCATAGGTTTTTCAAAATAGTAATTGTTTCCGCTTACCACTATTTCATTTTTCATTCTCTAATCTTTTGTGAAAAAACTATCTTGTAGGTTTTGCAGTGGCTAAAAATCCTCAATCTTAGTCACTCCAAATATTTGACAGAAACCCCTGACTTTTCAGGATTACCAAGTCTTGAAAAGCTCATTCTCAAAGATTGTCCAAGTTTGAGTAACGTTCACGAATCGATTGGAAATCTCCATAATCTTCTATTAATAAATATGAAGGACTATACAAGCCTAAGCAATCTCCCTAGAGAGATGTACAAGTTGAAATATGTGAAAACTCTTAACCTATTTGGTTGTTCAAAGATTGACAAATTGGAAGAAGATATAGTGCAGATGGAATCCTTAACAACTCTAATTGTCGAAAATACTAGTTTTCGTTGAGTACTAACCTTAAACCCTAAACCAAATTATATATATTAAATATAACACACGTGGATAACTTACCAAACCTTTTTACTAAATATTTTTTCCCAATCAAAATCTTTACGAAAGTATGAAGAAAAAATATACATTACATACATGATACAGTACAAAATCCAAATAAATGTTTTTAAACAATCTGTTGCACGGGTCAAAATCTAGTATATATATATATATATATATATATATATATATATATATATATATATAGATTGATTCTTCCAAAATTTTTGTCAAATGTCTTATTTCAATTGATTGATTTATACGTTTTCTATTGGTGCTGAATTGGTGTTGAATCATGTACAACAATTGAATCTATGCCTAGCTGAATCTACATTTCTATTGGTTTTGAATCATATGAAGGCAATAAAAATTTAGATTGTGATTTTCTTAATCAGCCTAATATTGTCGTAAAAAAATTATAGAACGTCATTTTCTCAAATAGTATTTTCAACTTACTGGAAATCCTGCATTTTTGAAAGAGTGTTTCATTTTTAATTTTTAATACACGACTATCCTTTCATTGTGAAAACACTTCATTTTCTTTGAAAAAATGGCTTCCAATACCGATTTTGTTTCACATGTAACACTTTCAAATCAAAATTGCAATATATTGGAGAGGGTTGTGCACATGTGGTATGTTGTGGATTCTAAAGATGCTCCAAATAAATAGTATTTAGAATTAATACTCATGGATAAAAAGGTGTGTATCAAAAATCTCACTTAATTTTATTTTTATTTCACTTTTTATGATCGAAAGTAAAAGTTAATTGTTTGCTTCTATAGGGAGATAAAATTGGTGCCATGATTCGGAAACAACTTATTTATGTTTTTGAGTCCAAACTCTAAGAGGGTGAAATATATGTCATATCGAAATTCAGTGTGCACCCAAACAAGGGAGACTATCGGACATGCATCCAAGCATCCATATAAATGCAATTTTGAGTACAAAACAATTGTCCGAAATCAAGATAATGTAACTTTGCTAGAAAACATATTCAATTTCAGCCCCTGCAGCTGTGTTACGTGAAGAATTTGACTACAATTACTTGATTGGGATGTATTTTTTTTAAGCAAACAAGCTCATTACTTGGTTGGTTGCTATTTTATGGTATCATTTTTTATCTCAATTATTATATGATTAATTTTTTGGTTGCTATGTATTTTTTTTTTTATCTCAATTCTTATATGATTAATTTTTGTCTCTTTCAGATATAATGGGAGTCATTACCGGTGTAGCAAATGAGCGCGAATACATAAAAGATGAGGTGAAATCCAAGCTTTTAGTGATTGAGCTTGATAAGGAAGGGTAAGGCATACCAATATTATTAAAAATATAATTTTTATACCCTTAAAGTTCGAAGAATGTACAACACATTACAACTTATAATGTGTTGTGTTTTCTTTACTCCACAGTTATCGTTTCAAAGTCACTATGTTTGGAGCTTTAGTTGATGAGTTAAACTCATTAGTTGAAAGTGGTGAGTCAACAAATGTTGTAGTTATTATGCTTTTCTCCAAAGTCAAGACTTGGAAAGGTAAATATTATAGTTAAAAAAAATATCTCAATTTTATTTAACCAATTCATATTGCACCTAATGTTTTATTTATATTTGAATTAGGGAACAAAAAGATTAATAGTACCTTCGGTTCACGACTGATGTTGAACCCAGACATTCCTGACGTTGCTGAATTGAAACCAAAGATGGTTGGTGCAATGGAAACTCCTATTAAGGGATTAAGCCAATTTCAATATGAACCTAAGATGAGTTTGGATGATGAATTCTTATAATTTACACCAAGGTCTACTCTGCAAGCAATGAATGAAGCCTACCGGAAAAATGATATGAAGGATACTAAAGAGGTGTTTGACTTTGATATCTCAATAATATCAATTGTATCCAAGTCATGTTTAATTTTTAATTGATATTATTTTCTATTTTCAGGATTTGACTTTTGTCATACTGGCTATTATAAATTCTTTGTTGATGAAGATAATTGGTATTACCAAGCATATCGTTGTCATAAAAAGGTACCCACAGATTCTCAAATGTACTTTTGTGGTAAATGTAACAGGCACGTCAAAGAAGTCAATGTCAAAGAAAGGTAATTATTGTATTTTTACAAATTTCAAATTTTCTTTGAATTTTACAAATTTCAAATTTTCTTTGAATTTTACAAATTTCAAATGTTCTATATTTCAAAATTAGTGATATATATTTTTATTAATTCATATATTTTTATTAAATCATACAATAATGACATTTTCTTAATCTATACTTAATTTTATTTTAGGTTTTCCCTCAAACTATGTGTTGAAGACGATACAAGTGGGGCCATATTTGTAATGTTTGATCGTGATGCAACTCAATTGCTAAACAAAACTTTCACGGAGTTGGTTGAATCTGTAAACATATGTTTATATATTTTATTTGTGTACTATAGATTGTAATATTATTACTAATGTTAACTATTCAACTATTCAATTATAACATTATACTTTTTTTACAATTGATATTTACAAAGAATTGATGCATATAATCTCCCCAAAGAGTTGTCTAAGCTGCAGAATCAAACATTTCTATTTAAAGTTGGTCGTGACCGGGGGTCTCGGTCAAGATATGAGTTGTCTTATACGGTGAAGAGAGTTACTGCTAATCTTGAAATAATTAAAAATTCAAAGATTTTGAGATTAATGAGTTTTTTTATTTTATATTATTTGTAATCCTTTCAATTAGTTAGAAAAAAATTATTACATTCTATTTAATAAAATATATGTTTGATTAATTTGAATTAAAATTTTATTGAATTTTATTATGTTTTATATAATTTTATATATGAATCTTTTTCATAAAATATATCGATGTTATATAATTTTTTATATGAATTTGAATCATACGAATTGACAATAAACCATTAATATATATTCATGCAATTTTATAAGTGAATATATTTCATATCTATTTCATTTACAATAATAATTTAATATGGAAATTAAAGTGTTTAAAATAATTTTCATGTTGGCTTCAAATTATAATAAATAAAATAATTATTTTGTGTTAAAGATCCACACCAAGGGGACAAAAATTTGGATCTACAAACTAGTGCATCAAAAGCAACGGTAGCTGAGGAGGTTGCACGGGTAAAACTATTAGCAATTTTATTAGGAATTTACATATAAATTTATTATAATCTGCAAAAAAAAAAAATATTATTTGAATATGAAAATAAAGTAGCAACTGTGATATTTTTAAATACATAACTAAAACGTGTCAATTCATATAAATGTCAAACAAATTGTCTTTTATGCCTTTTTTCATTATGTATTTCTCTATAAATAGAGAAGATATATTTACAATCATTAATGACAAATATTCTAATTCCTGATTTATACAACCCAAATCGGAATACAATAAACATAAAATCATATCGTAATTTATACAAAATAAATAGGAAACAAATAAGAAAATAATAGGAAACAAATCACAAAATAAATAGGAAACAAATTAGAGAATAACAGGAAACAAAAAATAAATAGGAAACAAATTAGAGAATAATAGGAAACAAATCACAAAATAAATAGGAAACAAATCAGAGAATAACAGGAAACAAATCACAAAAATATTTTTTGATTAACATCCCCCCTTAAATTGATGTAGCTGGTCAAGAAGCATCAATTTGCTAATGAGAAACTGATGACGGGGCTGAGAAACAACCTTGGTGAAAATACCTGCAAGCTGAAGTTGTGATCTAATGTGAGAAAGAAAGATAACATGATTGTCATAGGCCTCTTGAATATAATAGAGAAATTTGATGAATTGGTTGACGTTGGTAGATGAAAATAAAGAAGTAGATGTTGTGGACTTATCTTCGGATTCCCCCAATATGACATTGTTGAAAAGGAAATGTATTTCAGAAGTGGATGAAGCATCGCTCAAGATTCTGAAGGACATAAAAATTGAGAAGAACTAAATTCTTTCCTATTGTTGCACTGTTTGATTTTGAGTTCAATTTACTATTAATTTTTAAACATTTCATTTGATGAAAGGTTGGTATGGTTATGATTGGTGTGTTCGGACTCTAGAATAAAACTTGAATAAATATGAACCTGGCTTCTACTTGAATAAACCTTTTACTTTTTTCTCTGATTGTCTTTTACTTAAATTTTTTACCATTTTTTTACTTATTTAAATTTTTTACCATGTTTTTATTGGTCAAATTAAAAAAATAACAAAATTTATGTCTAGGTGGTCCTTCTTTCATTTGTGATAAATGTCAAGCTCATATGTGGTTTGAGGAAAGGGTTGACTAGAAAAAGAAGACAATGGAAGGTGAATTTTCTCTCTATTGTATGAAGGGAAAGGTACATCTTCCACTTCTTGAGCGACCTCTAGATCTATTGTTTAATTTACATAATGGTATCAACCATAGATGTAACCACTTCAAGGACAATTTTAGAGCATATAATAGCATGTTTTCATTCACTTTTATTGGAGGAAAGATAGAGGGTTCAATCAATGACGGAGGTTAACCACTTCAAGGACAATTTTAGAGCATATAACAACATGTTCTCATTCACTTCTATTGGAGGAAACATAGAAGATTCAATCAATGACGGAGGTGGACCTCCACAATTTATTCTTTGTTGCCAAGAAGAGGATCGAAGCCAAAATTTGCACAGTTGTACATACATGATACAACTAACGAAGTAGTTAATAGAGTGGATCACTTTAGGTATTTTAGTTAGCACTATTCTTTATATCAATTTATTAATTTCTCTTCCTTATGTCTAATTAATGTACTTTTTTTTTACCAAATAGACAATCAAATTGCTTCGATAGTTCTTTGGTTCAAGACCTAATAAAAATGGTTGATGAGCATAATCCTTTAGCCAAATCTTTTCGCAAAGTAAGGGACTTAATGCCACAGGATCAAGCATCTAATTATTTTGTGAGACTATACAGAGATCGCTCTAAGGACGCAAGATTGTACAATAAGCCCACTTGTGATGAAGTTGCAACATTGATAGTTGGTGATTGCAATAGCATTGAAAGGGGTAGAGATATAATTGTTGAAAATTTTGGTGAGGGTTTGACCAGACTCCATGAGACCCATACCTCATTTATTCCCTTACAATATCCATTTTTGTTCCCTTATGGAGAAGACGGATTTCAAGAAAACATTCCATATAAAGAACCCAATGATGGCAGCCAAGATCGTAAGAGATTAATGGTCTCAATAACAAAGTTCATTGCATTTAGGATACAAGAAAGAAGTGTTGAGTTTGGTAATATTGTCAACACAAGGAGGTTATTCCAACAATTCGTGGTGGACTCATATACCATGATTGAATCGCAATGCCTGGCCTACATAAGAAATAATCAAAAGGAGATCAGGTGTGACATTCTAAATGGTTTGTAAGATGTAGAGGAGAAACAAATCCATCTTTAGTTGGAAGCACTAGTACAAAAATGTCCTTTTAAATCGGTTGTACGACCGATGCCTATGCTAGCGATGTAGAAAGTCATGACTTTTTAGATCAGTTAACAACCGATCTAAAAAGTGAACTTAAAAGTCAGCTTTTTAGATTGGTTCTTTATGGTAACCGATCTAAAAAGTCAACTTTTTAGATCGGTTATTGTGGCACCTGATCTTAAAAAATTAACTTTTTAGATCGGTTATAGACATAACCGATCTAAAAAGTTTTTTTTTTTAATATACAGGACGTTTTATTTATTTTTCTCCTTGTAACAGACAACACAGCCACAAACACAACCACAACACAAATAGGCTTATGACAACTAATATATCCTTAACATAAAAAAGCAAAATGTACTCATTCTAAACAAAATTATACTTAAAACATTCTAAACAAATTGTACTACTCATTGAACCTTAATATACAAAAACACAAACAAAATTATCACAACCATATGTCTTAACATATAAAAACAAAATTACTCATTAGGTTCTAAACAAATTATAACAAAAAAACAACATTCTAAACAAATAAGTTTACAAATTGCCAATTTCAAGAAAAAAAAGTAGCCCAACGTTGTTGAATGTTAGCAATATCCTCCTTAGGCATTGGACCCGGATTGTTGAAGATCTACAATTTCAAATAACATACGATAAAATATTAGCTCATTAACTAAAAACAAAACATAATTAATCTAACTTGTTGAGAATTGCATTATATCTTTCCATGAATCAACAATATTTGTGGTGACAATCGTGAGCATATGCCTCATGACATAATATCCACACTCATAACCCCCAGGTTGCGTTTCACACTAGAAATAAATATCAAATTTGAATATAATTAGTAACTATTTAAGTATTATAAATTGTAATTGATAGTCAATTTGTAAACTACATAAATGGGGAAAAATCCATGTAGGCTTCCTTCTAGATCCCGACTACAAACCCACCAACCTCTGATATCCGTCCATAGCTCTAACATAAGAAAATAATCATGTGAATTGCATTATAGGTTTCAAAATTATAAACACATCAAAAAGAAAATGTTTTAGAAATAAAAGCTTATGAATCAATTGTGTTTTTCATTTCTAGGTTGATCATCTTCTTGTGTAATGAACACAATAACACCACAACATTTTGCTTAGGACAAATAATCAACAATTGCCAGTGGTTCCTACATTAGAGAACAATTAGTGACTAGTGACACATAATTTGAAATAACTTGTAAACTTGAACTTACGAATGCAAGCAAGGTGCTAAGTAACATTGTTTTTTCCTTCATGTAGCCTATTTTGCAAATAGCCTTGAATGTCTTGTGTCTTATTGCTAACACTCTGATTGGATTGCGGGTCCGTGAATCCATAAATATGTGCATTGTCCTCCTTATTTGCATTCTCCTCCTTGTTGGTACATAAGTGATGTTAAATATAAGATATTGAAATAAATGTTAAATATAAATTGATATTTAATTAACTAACAGATTTACAAATTAACTTACATCAACCATAATTGTATAACCGAGATGTTAAGCATCTCTGTACCCATATATATTTCCAAAATATCCCTCCTATGGATATAAAATGGCATGGTAGAGGGCCTGCTTAATACAATAGGATCCCAAGGTAGCTGTATTAGATCCTTAATTTTGCTTGCTGCCATAAATAAACGCTCAAGTGAATCAAGTTCAGGTTCCAACCTTTTGTGTGGAACATCTTTGCTACATCCCTCCACAGACTAAACAACAAAGGTAAAACAATATTAGTAAACACCATGAATAAGTCATTGCAACTATAAAATGAGAAAGACATAAGTAAACAATTGATTACGAATACCTTATATGAAATAGACTTGATAAGTCTTCTCGGCCACTTAATGAAATGATTAGGGGCTTGCCCCACTGTTTGAACCTCATCAGTGGGGAAAGGAACTTGAGCATCTACATGTCTAACCTCTTCAACCACCACCCTCACATTATCATCCCCTATTTTCTTGTGGTGTATGGTTAACCCCAGATTGTACACTTTTCCAATTGCCACTAAAAGGGGAGGATCAACATCAATATATAGCTCACACTGATTATGACTATCCAAATTATGACTATCCTCCCTTGATGGATCAGCAGCAACATAACTCCCTTTTGTGCTCACACGAGGTACTACTGGCTCTACAACCGTATTTTGTTGGGAAAGACCTAGAGATGCCAGTTGTTGTTGGAACTACTGTGTGACCTGTTGAGTCACCTGTTGAGTGATCTGTTGAGTCACCTTCTGAGTGACATGCTGAGTGATCTCCAAAGTGAGCTGTTTAGTGACATGCTCTTGTATCCGTTGTGTAAGGACATCTAAATGTTCCATGCCGAAACTTACTGAGGCAGAGCCATGATGGGTACATGGTCCAAAGTATTTCCTAATGCCCATACCTCGACCAACACCACGAACACAACCAGGGTGCTCCGGTTTCCCAATGGTAGTAGCTAAGATATCTTGACGCCCATGGGAAACAAAGGATCCTTGCGTGCTCTGTTCAATGAGGGAATCCTACAACATATAATTCACTAGCATATTTAATAAAATCCTTAGGTGATCAATTAAGTACATGTAGAATTGAATATTTACTTACAATCCTATCACCAATAATGTGTGCTTCTTCATTAATATAGTCTCCTGATTTTTTTTGTCGAGCTCTCTTCCATTTCTAATGGCACTTGGGTGGAGATGGAGGATCAACAACTAATGAAAGATCTAATCGAGATGCTTCTTCAAGTTGTTTCATTTTATCTTGCAACATCTTCTTCTCAAGCAATTCATAGCCCCTACGAGACAATGTGTGTGGGTAGAGATTATGTGCCTGAACCTTTTGCCCTTTTTTTCTTTTCTCCTATTATAAATAATAACACACCCATTAAATTGAGTAAAAAAATGGCTACGTAAAAACTATAATCCAATGATTTACCTGAAAGGTAATGTCCTGTCGACTCTGAACAAATCTCCCCCATGTATCATTATTAAGGAATACATAGTCATCACAAGGAGATTTGTTCTTGTATTTCCCATATATATAACTTCTACTGAGTTGTGTCTTAAATGCTCTCCAACGTTGACCAGTATATGAAATACATTTCGTCCTAATGAACTCAGAATTCGAAACATCAAAGGTGAGTTGCATTACACAATAAAATGGATGAGTTAGTGTTTCATAATTTTATGGTTAAATGCAATGATACATAAATAATGAAAGTGAGGTACCATGATACTTTGCCAAATCAAATTCTTCACGCGCTCTTCTAGATGGTCCCAATCCTCATGTACAATACTAGCCTTGCTTCGACCAAGCATGCCCATAAAAGTATTGAAGTCTATTTTGTTTGGCCCTATAACATTGCCCAATCGATCAAACTCAATTGACATCTTTTCACCTGTAGCACGTTTGAGACTTAACTTTGCTAACCGTGTCGGACCTCTACCCTTCCTTTTTGTAGACTGAGAATCCGACCCGCCTTATGAAGGAGGAATGCCAGATGAATCATCCATGTGCCTATTTAGACAAAAAAAAAATAATAAAGGTCAGTATCCAATTTAAATAATGAATAATTAACTAACAAAAATTAATTTGCAAATATATCAACAAGAGCATATTGAAATAATTAACAAAATAGGTTATTTTGTAACCTGTCAGCACGGATGTTCTCCCATATCCCTTCATCATGATCATCTCGAGTGGCATAGACATCATCAACTTCAACTTCATCAATGAAATTAGGCTTTTGTGTTGAGAGAGAAAGAGTCTAAAAATTATCAAGAGTTGAATCTTGATTTTCGTCTCTTCCATGCATATTTCTTCCTTAGAGAACAACTGACCACCTTTGGTTAGAAGGATCATTGACATAAAACACTTGTTTTGCTTGGAATGCCATGATGAAAGGCTCCCCCTTATAACCTACCTTGTCAAGGTTTACCAATGTAAATCCCAATTCATCATTTTTTATGCCATTGTTATTGTCAATCCACTTACATTTAAATATAGGCACTCTAAATTGGGTGTAGTCAACCTCCCAGATCTCTTCAATGGCACCAAAGTAACATAAGGATGTCAGATCCATGACCATAACCCCACTATTTTGCACGATACTTTTATCATCCTGCGACTTTGTATAAAAGGAAAAGTTTTTGATATCGTATCCAATCCAACAAATGACATCAAAGTTAGGCCCATGTTCTAGCCATTTTAATGTCTCAGAAGCAGTGTCATCTTTAAAGATTTCTTCTCTAAACCAGTTCCAGAAAGTCTTGTTATGCATTTTCAACAACCACTTCTCATTCATCCCAAGGTTGTTTTCCTTTGCAATGCTTTGGTGAGTAGATAAGTAATGTTGAACCTCATCAATGTTATTCAATATATACAAATGTGCTTGAAGCAGTTCCTCTTAGTTCTACCTTGTGTACCTTTACCTAAACATCTTCCTTCATGACAAGACTTTGGAAGCCCTATAGGCTCCACTTCTGACATGTAAGTTGAACAAAACTCAATAGCTTCTTCTGCAACATACTTTTCAACAATAGATGCTTTAGGATGGTGTTGATTCTTCACATACCCTTTCAAGATTTTCATGTATCGCTCAACTGGGTACATCCATCGTAAGAAAACGGGGCCACATAATCTAATCTCCCTCACTAGATGAACAATTAAGTGAACCATGATGTCAAAAAATGAAGGAGGAAAATACATCTCCAATTGGCATAAGATAATACCAGCCTCATCTTCCAACTCATCCAACTTCTGAGGGTCAATGACTTTGCTACATATGGCATTGAAGAATAAGCACAACCTGGTTATGGTATGTCTAACATTTTTAGGCAAGATGTCATGAATGGCCATAGGTAGTAGTTGTTGCATTAAGACATGACAATCATGAGACTTTAAGCCAATTAACTTCAAATCATTCATTGAGACAAGCTTCTTGACATTTGAAGAGTAACCCTATGGCACTTTGATGCCTCGTAGACAGTCATAAAAACTTCTTTTCTCATTTCTTGACAAAGTGTGACACACTGGGGACAAAAATTTCCTCTTACCACGATCCTATGGACCAAACTTCTCTTGTATACCCATCTCAAGCATATCCAAACGAGCATTCAAACCATCCTTTGTCTTGCCCTGAAAGTTTAGAAGCGTTCCGATTACACTGTCACAAACATTTTTCTCCACATGCATCACATCAATGCAGTGTCTTACATCAAGCTTGCACCAATACGGTAAATCAAAGAATATTGACCTCTTCTTCCATATGTTTTTCTTAGTAGCATGTTTTTAGGTCTTTCCAAAGATAACATTGATGTTCTTCACCCGTTCATAAACCTGCTCTCCCTTTAAGGCCATCGGAGCAATTTCATTCTCTTGACTTCCATTAAAAGCTTTTTTTATTGTACGATATGGGTGATTACGTCTGAGAAATCTTCGATTCCTAAGGTAAATTGTCTTTTTTCCATGTTGAAGTTGATTGTAGCATGTGCCCTCTTCACATATAGGACATGCTTTATGCCCCTTAACACTATACCCGCACAAGTTCCCGTATGTTGGAAAGTCATTGATGGTGCAAAATAACATGGCACGCATGTTAAAATTTTGTTTCCTAAACCCATCAAACACATCAACGCCTTCATCCCACAACATTCTTAAGTCTTCAATTAAGGGACTTAGATAAACATCTATATCATTTCCTGGTTGTCTTGGGCCGAAAATCATCATAGATAACATAATGTATTTATGCTTCATACACAACCTAGGAGATAGGTTGTAAATTATCAAAAGAACAGGCCATGAACTATGCTTACTACTTAAGTTACCGAACGGATTCATTCCATCTGTAGCAAGTGTAAGCCTAAGGTTTCTTGATTCACTGCTGAAATCTGGAAACAAATTATCAATTTTCTTCCATTGCAAAGAATCAGTCACATAACGAAGTTGTCCATCACATTTCCTCTCATCTGCATGCCATGTAAGATTCTTTGCATCATTTGCATTAGCAAACAATCGCTTGAATCTTGAAATTATTGGAAGATACCATAACACCTTCGCAGGAAGACCCTTTGTTACCTCATCACTACTAGAATCACCATCCTTCATTTTGTAGCGTGATACCCCACATGTAGGGCACTTATGCATCACTTCAAATTCATTCCTATGCAATATGCAATCATTACAGCATGCATGTATTTTCTTATATTCCATACCTATCGGACACAATATCTTCTTTGTAACGACCCGCTATCGTCACAAGACAACTTAACTACTATATTGCGAAAAGATTTAACTAAAAACTTATTATAAGTTATTTAGAAAAATACGTGCAAATTTTTTTCGCGCAAGATCACTAATCATTCATAACATTCATCATTAAGAAATATACATAACTACATCTGAAAATTATCCATACATAAATACATATATCAAAAGTACAAATACCAAGCCATATAGTCATATACAAACCGCAGACCAAAAGTCTGATATATCTCAAAAGATTCGGAATACATATATACCAGTACAAAGGTGCCCATTTCCTACTAGCTGGCCACAACTACATATTACCCTTAGCTAGAAACTAGGATGATATAAGAAAAGATAAGGAATAGATGAAGTAGGTCTCCTGTGACTTCAGCCGCGTATAGCCCGATCTGCCGGTAGTTCGCCGTCTGCTCCCGCGAAGAATCGCGATCATCACAGTCAAACACATACAAACAAACAGCGCAAGGATAAGCTTACAGAACAAACATCCATTTAAAATAAGGCATTAAATTTATACTAACATATTCACAAAGTTAAATAATAACAATATACAGTGAAATCCAATTCAATAGGTAAATTACCAACATATCCTCAAATAATATGTCCTAGTTATGCACTATATGTAGACACGACTCCATGGAGATTTTCACTAGTCGAGCGACCAGCACAGTCAAATCCCTTAACATAGTCCAATTTTGACCATTGGGGGAAACACCGATACTGGTCTTGGAAATAATTAGTGGCTTTGTCAGGATAGGTGTACGTGGGTAGTGGCTCACCATAACACAAGATCTGCAGAAATCTTGGTCTCAATATGGAATCGCCCGTCCATCCCATCCCCCGGGTCCATGTACACGATCCCACCAATCTTTCCGACACTAGGTTGAGAACCTTCTTAATTAGCATTCTCAACTTACGTGTCAACTCGTATCCACAGTCACGATCCACTGTGGACTTATGCATGTATGCACACACAATTCAACACAACAACATATCCACAGTCATCGTCCACTGTGGTCAACAACAACATATCCACAGTCACCATCCACTGTGGTCAACAACATATATCCACAGCCCTCATTCACTGTGGTCAACAACATATATCAACAACCATCATCCACTGTGGTTCAAAGTTAAAGAAAACATCGAAGTTAACTGGACACTGATCAAAACCTTAAAATTTTTAACTATTAAAACTGTCTATAACACTTTGGAGTTTTTTCTAAAATCTCATAAAAACATTCGAAATACTAGAAATTATAGAAATCATCTTTAAAACTTTAGAAAGATTTTGAAAGGAAATTAAAAGATAAAATAATAATATGATCTCCTGGGTTTTTAAATCAACAAACCAACAAGTCTATTTTCAAAAGAATAAAATCATAGACAAATCAAGGATTTACAAAAAAAAACAACAATAATCATTTTAGTGAAAGAAAGGCAAAACTATCTTTAATACAAAACAATCCACTTTTATATTTAGAATCTCAATTCTTCTCAAAATATTATAGAAAACTTGATTTCATGCTGTAAACCACTGGAAATATAGTTTTAAAGAATGAAAATAATAGTCTCTAAATCATCTTTTAGAAAGTGTACCAAAATTTTCAAAAATCTCAAAAATAGATTTTCTTCACTGCAGATGGGTCAGTTTCAAGGAAACTTTTGAAATAAAAATATAATGAATTAGAAAGCATATCATACACCGTTCGAAAGCTTGAAATGTCTATTTTCTAATCATATAACTCGTTTTTGAATACAATTTTTGTAGAAATACAGAATTGCAAAACCATATACTATGTTCAGTCACGTTTTTCTGACTGTACGTTCAACTTTCGAGGGCCATAAATCCTTTGATTTTCAATATTTTTAGGCTGTTCTTGTGCCAAAACTGTAGCCCCAAATGTATATTTTCATTTCCAACAAAAGAAATCCAATTTCATTCACCACAGGCAAAGTTATCACAAAAATACTAATACATGTTCAGAAACAACGTACCAGACAGCAAACACTTTGTTTTCAGCTATCATATAGTTTCAATCAATCAACTTATATCACACACAAATTATCAAAATATTACTTTCAGAATCAATACACATCACAACATATCCATACATCAAAGAATACATGAAAACTGTAAACTTTCCTTACTTCGAGAAGATGCTAAAATAAGAGCTTTGAATGATGGAGGAATAAAGGAACTTTTAGTTTTCTAGAGCATGAATATTAAACCACCACTATGAACCAACAACAGATCATAGTATAAAAACTTGAGACTTAGAGATTTTGAAGGAGAACTGTTGGAGAAGTATAATTACTCAACGGTGAGGGATGTCGGAAACAAAATGACGTTAGATAGAGAAAATGGGGCTGCAAATAGAAAGTTTTGGAGAAAAGGAATTTTTTAAGCAGAAATGAGTTCGGTTGAGGTTGTGCAGTTTAAAATCTTCGCTGCAACCTTCATTTATATAGTAGTAGAGATATTTTTTTATTATTATTTTTTTTCTTTTTCTTTGACTTTGTAATCTCAAGTGATAGAAAGAAAAGGAAACGTAAGATTATATTTTCCTGCTAGCAATCCGACTCTGTCAGCAAGATTTAGGGGAACTGTTTTTGAAATTTGGGCATTCAAAATTTTTTTGAACGTGAGAATGGGTTCCTTGAGTCAACAAAATCTATGAAAGCTTTTGAAATTTTTTCTACAAAGTACGTAGGAGTAAATTATGATAGGTGTAGTTATAGTTTTAGGTAGAATAATTAGCAGGTAAGGTAATAAAATACAAATCAAG
The DNA here is from genome assembly GCA_026413185.1 of Pueraria montana var. lobata. NCBI lineage: Eukaryota > Viridiplantae > Streptophyta > Magnoliopsida > Fabales > Fabaceae > Pueraria > Pueraria montana. The sequence goes on from CM048655.1 coordinate 12,082,965, forward strand.
CTAATTAAATTAGTACATGTATGACTTACTAATTTTAATTTTGGATATCTAATAAAATTTAGAATGTCTTAGAATTTTTCTAACTCTAAAAAAGTTCTCAAAAACACACTCTTCAGAATCACGTTAAAATATTATTATTTTAATCAAGTGTAACAAAATAACATACAAATTTTATAGGAACCTAATTATACTTATTAGAGACTAATTATAATTAAATCCTTTTAATTTCTTTACTATTTCCTTACTTTCACAGTGTATTCTTACACTACCAGTGTGCAACACAGTCCAGATTTCAGTGAAATTTTCTTACTCCAAAAGGCATCACAACATATTCATAATGCCCATACCGAGTCCGAAAAGCTGTCTTCGGTATATCCTCGTCCTTAACTCGTATTTGATGGTAACCAGATCGCAAATCAATCTTGGAGAAAATCGTGGCTCCTCTTAACTGGTCCATCAAATCATCAATCCTAGGTAACGGGTACTTGTTCTTGATCGTGATCTTGTTCAACTGACGATAATCCACACACAATCTTGAACCACCGTCTTTCTTTTTCACCAACAACACTGGTGCTCCCCAAGGTGAGACACTAGGTCTGATCATTTGCTTCTCAAGCAACTCCTCAATTTGTTTCTTCAGTTCAGCTAACTCTGTAGGTGCCATTCGATAAGGTGCTATTGAAACCGGTCCCGCTCCAGGAACTAAATCGATGGCAAACTCAATTTCTCACTTTGGAGGTAATTCAAGTACATCTTCTGGAAAAACCTCAGGAAAATCCTTGACAACTGCCACAGAGTTTAAATCTAGATCATTTTTAACTTCTAGAAAGGATAGAATCACGTATCCTTGAGCTCCTTCTTTTAAAGCATCTTGTGCTTGACTGGCATTAATAAATCCAATATCCTCAGGGTTTGGGAAAATAAGGCTTTTTCTAGCACAGTCTATGAGAATATGGTTAAAAGATAACCAATCCATGCCTAATATAACGTCTATGTCAGAGAGAGGTAAACAAATCAGATTCACTCTATAACTGCGCCCATTAACAATGATAGGGCAGTTAGCACAAACAACTGAAGTAGCTACAGGAGTAGCAGTAGGGGTAGAAACAAGCAAGTCAAAAGACAAAGGACAAGTAGATAATCCCAATCTATCCACACAATCATAAGAAATAAAAGAATGAGTTGCGCCTGAATCAAACAATACAGTTAGGAGATTATCGGCTATGTCACACTCCCCCTGTATCAGGTCTTCAGATTTCACGGCTTCAGCTCCACTCATTGTAAATACTTTACCCGTCACAGTAGGTTTTGTTGTCCTTACTGTATTCACCGTAGGCTCAACTTTTGGTGCTGCTTTACAATCTCTAGCAATGTGATCGGACTTCCGACAATTATAGCAAACATCAATCTTCTGATGACACTGATAGGCATAGTGTGGTCCTCCACACTTGTAGCATCTAACTTCATAACCTCCCTTCTGAGAAGTGATTGGGGTGCCCTTGGCAACTGGACCACCCTGCCTCTGCTGTTGCTGATAATGAGGAGTTTGTCTTGATTGGTTCAGGGGTCTACTATAGGGTTTCTTTCGTTGAAATCCTTTCTTAAATCCAGATGATCCACCTTCACGAGTCCTCGCAATCCTGCTACCACCATACTCAAGACGTTCAACTGTCTTGCTTTTCTCTACCAACTCTGGAAATTCTCTAATTGCCATTGGAATTATCATTCTTTTTATCTCATATCTTAGTCCTTCCTCATACTTTCGACATCTCCATTCCTCAGAAGTAGCCTGAGTACAAAATCTAGACAAGTATTCGAATATGGATGAGTACTCGTTCACAGTCATGTTGCCCTGAATTAGTCGTAGAAATTCCATCTCCTTTGCATGCCTAGCACTTGCGGGGAAATATTTTCCTAGGAAACGCTCTCTGAAATTTGCCCAAGTGATGGCCTCTCCACGAGCCTGCATCAATTGAGTAGTTCCTTGCCACCAATATTCAGCTTCTCCAATAAGCATATAAGTAGCATATGTAACCTTTCGGTTGTCTGGACAGTTCATAGCTCTGAAGATTTTCTCTATTTCTTTCATCCAAAGATCAGCTGTGTCAGGGTCTGACTCCCCTTTAAACTGTGGAGGATAGTTCTTCTTGAACTCAGCTAAACCTTGGAATTCAGGAGGTATTGCAGCTTCTTGTTGTTGTGCCATGGCAGCCTGCTGTTGAGCCATAGCACTCTGGTGTTGCTGCGCCTGCTGAGCCATAACAACATGATACTGAGCCATAGTAGCTTGTTGTTGAGCCATCGCTGCTGACATCACCTCTAAGGTGTGAGCTATCTGAGCTAAATCCGGTATAGGAGGAGAAGAAGAAAAAGGAGGAGGCTGAGGCTGAGGTTGAGATTGTCTAGTTATCGTGATCCTACAAAGATCAACAACCACAAGCCATCAGCAACCATTATTTCTTTTAAGAAATAATGCATAGAAAGTCCATTGACTTTACAAACAACAATTATTCCTTTTACAGAAATAATTCCACATGCACAACAAAAGACACAATAGACCTATCCCCATAGGTTCGTTCCCAAAAGATACGGCCAGCTCTGATACCACAAATTGTAACGACCCGCTATCGTCACAAGACAACTTAACTACTATATTGCGAAAAGATTTAACTAAAAACTTATTATAAGTTATTTAGAAAAATACGTGTAAATTTTTTTCGCGCAAGATCACTAATCATTCATAACATTCATCATTAAGAAATATACATAACTACATCTGAAAATTATCCATACATAAATACATATATCAAAAGTACAAATACCAAGCCATATAGTCATATACAAACTGCAGACCAAAAGTCTGATATATCTCAAAAGATTCGGAATACATATATACCAGTACAAAGGTGCCCATTTCCTACTAGCTGGCCACAACTACATATTACCCTTAGCTAGAAACTAGGATGATATAAGAAAAGATAAGGAATAGATGAAGTAGGTCTCCTGTGACTTCAGCCGCGTATAGCCTGATCTGTCGGTAGTTCGCCGTCTGCTCCCGCGAAGAATCGCGATCATCACAGTCAAACACATACAAACAAACAGCGCAAGGATAAGCTTACAGAACAAACATCCATTTAAAATAAGGCATTAAATTTATACTAACATATTCACAAAGTTAAATAATAACAATATACAGTGAAATCCAATTCAATAGGTAAATTACCAACATATCCTCAAATAATATGTCCTAGTTATGCACTATATGTAGACACGACTCCATGGAGATTTTCACTAGTCGAGCGACCAGCACAGTCAAATCCCTTAACATAGTCCAATTTTAACCATTGGGGGAAACGCCGATACTGGTCTTGGAAATAATTAGTGGCTTTGTCAGGATAGGTGTACGTGGGTAGTGGCTCACCATAACACAAGATCTGCAGAAATCTTGGTCTCAATATGGAATCGCCCGTCCATCCTATCCCCCGGGTCCATGTACACGACCCCACCAATCTTTCCGACACTAGGTTGAGAACCTTCTTAATTAGCATTCTCAACTTACGTGTCAACTCGTATCCACAGTCACGATCCACTGTGGACTTATGCATGTATGCACACACAATTCAACACAACAACATATCCACAGTCATCGTCCACTGTGGTCAACAACAACATATCCACAGTCACCATCCACTGTGGTCAACAACATATATCCACAACCCTCATTCACTGTGGTCAACAACATATATCAACAACTATCATCCACTGTGGTTCAAAGTTAAAGAAAACATCGAAGTTAACTGGACACTGATCAAAACCTTAAAATTTTTAACTATTAAAACTGTCTATAACACTTTGGAGTTTTTTCTAAAATCTCATAAAAACATTCGAAATACTAGAAATTATAGAAATCATCTTTAAAACTTTAGAAAGATTTTGATAGGAAATTAAAAGATAAAATAATAATATGATCTCCTGGGTTTTTAAATCAACAAACCAACAAGTCTATTTTCAAAAGAATAAAACCATAGACAAATCAAGGATTTACAAAAAAAAAAAGAACAATAATCATTTTAGTGAAAGAAAGGCAAAACTATCTTTAATACAAAACAGTCCACTTTTATATTTAGAATCTCAATTCTTCTCAAAATATTATAGAAAACTTGATTTCATCCTTAAACCACTGGAAATATAGTTTTAAAGAATGAAAATAATAGTCTCTAAATCATCTTTTAGAAAGTGTACCAAAATTTTCAAAAATCTCAAATATAGATTTTCTACACTGCAGATGGGTCAGTTTCAAGGAAACTTTTGAAATAAAAATATAATGAATTAGAAAGCATATCATACACCATTCGAAATCTTGAAATGTCTATTTTCTAATAATATAACTCGTTTTTGAATACGATTTTTGTAGAAATACAGAATTGCAAAACCATATACTATGTTCAGTCACGTTTTTCTGACTGTACATTCAACTTTCGAGGGCCATAAATCCTTCGATTTTCAATATTTTTAGGCTGTTCTTGTGCCAAAACTGTAGCTCCAAATATTTTCATTACCAACAAACGAAATCCAATTTCATTCACCACAGGCAAAGTTATCACAAAAATACTAATACATGTTCAGAAACAACGTACCAGACAGCAAACACTTTGTTTTCAGCTATCATATAGTTTCAATCAATCAACTTATATCACACACAAATTATCAAAATATTACTTTCAGAATCAATACACATCACAACATATCCATACATCAAAGAATACATGAAAACTGTAAACTTTCCTTACTTCGAGAAGATGCTAAAATAAGAGCTTTGAATGATGGAGGAATAAAGGAACTTTTAGTTTTCTGGAGCATGAATATTAAACCACCACTATGAACCAACAACAGATCATAGTATAAAAACTTGAGACTTAGAGATTTTGAAGGAGAACTGTTGGAGAAGTATAATTACTCAACGGTGAGGGATGTCGGAAACAAAATGACGTTAGATAGAGAAAATGGGGCTGCAAATAGAAAGTTTTGGAGAAAAGGAATTTTTTAAGCAGAAATGAGTTCGGTTGAGGTTGTGCAGTTTAAAATCTTTGCTGCAACCTTCATTTATATAATAGTAGAGATATTTTTTTTTTATTATTTTTTTTCTTTTTCTTTGACTTTGTAATCTCAAGTGATAGAAAGAAAAGGAAACGTAAGATTATATTTTCCTGCTAGTAATCCGACTCTGTCAGCAAGATTTAGGGGAACTGTTTTTGAAATTTGGGCATTCAAATTTTTTTTGAACGTGAGAATGGGTTCCTTGAGTCAACAAAATTTATGAAAGCTTTTGAAATTTTTTCTACAAAGTACGTAGGAGTAAATTATGATAGGTGTAGTTATAGTTTTAGGTAGAATAATTAGCAGGTAAGGTAATAAAATACAAATCAAGCTAATTAAATTAGTACATGTATGACTTACTAATTTTAATTTTGGATATCTAATAAAATTTAGAATGTCTTAGGATTTTTCTAACTCTCAAAAAGTTCTCAAAAACACACTCTTCGGAACCACGTTAAAATATTATTATTTTAATCAAGTGTAACAAAATAACATACAAATTTTATAGGAACCTAATTATACTTATTAGAGACTAATTATAATTAAATCCTTTTAATTTCTTTACTATTTCCTTACTTTCACAGTGTATTCTTACACTACCAGTGTGCAACACAGTCCAAATTTCAGTGAAATTTTCCACTAAAACTTACATAGAAAAATCACACATATTTATTAATTATATTTTCTCATGAAATTAAATTTAATTATCTCTTATAATTATTTTCAATCCAAGAGATAAGGAAGAAATGAGAAAATGACGGAAAGAAAGAAGCGCAGAAAATAAAGTTTTTGACTTTTGCTATTCGTAACCATGACTTTCTAACCTCACACCCCCTTTTCTATAACAAAACTTACGTAAAGTCGAAACTATTACGAAAACTACTAAACACACCATAATCACATAAACAAAACAATCTATTTTGTTTATATAGTTCATTAAATAACCTAATTTAAGTTTAATTTATCTTGCATTTTAAGTAAGTCACTTATCATACATTATGAAAATTCATAGCGTTACATTCTTTGCCTCATAGTGACGATTTGGCAATGTGTTATCTTTTGGAAGCATTTTTTTCAACAACTCAAGCAATTCAGTGAAGCTTTTATCAGTCCACCCATTTTTCGCCTTAAGATTGAGCAATTTTAACACTGCTAATAACCTTGTGAAATTAGTGCACCCCGGATACAAATGGATTTCTGCATCACTTATCAAAGTATCATACACATGTGCTTGCTGAAAAGACTCTGGTCCAATATCATGGATCATGTCCTCTAGAAGATCATCCATATCTATATCAACTTCCTTTGTCTAGGACACACTTGCCATGTCTAACAATTCACCATGCCATGTCCTTGTTGTATAACTCTTGCAAAACCCATCACAAAGAAGGTGGTCTCGTATGTTCTCAACTTTTAGTTGTCTCTCGTTCAAACATTTAACACAAGGGCAGTAGAAGTTTCCATTACTATCAGGAAGATTCTTTCTAGCAAATTCGAGAAACTCTTCTACTCCTTTCTCATACTCATCACTTGTGCGTCTACTATTAATCCAACTACGATCCATAACTACGTTTTGTAATATAAATTATACAATGAAACATATATTATGCATGTAAATCTCACTTTTTTATATAAGGTGTGGCCCTATCCCATCCAGGAAGATATTTTTTATACTTGATTAATACGTAGAGGTTAAGTCTCATCTAAAATTTGACGAAATTTTGACAGCATTTCGCATTGATCTCCAAGTACACGAAATGAAAGTGGTGAAATCTACCACATTCAAGTATGCACCCGGAGAACAAAACAAAATGCACTAAATCAAAATTATGTCAAATTTAAAGATGAGACTTAACCTCTACGTATTAATCAAGTATAAAAAAACAAATCTTCCCAAACTATCCAATCGGACAATTCAAGATTCAATACAATGATTAATGCTTCATTAATCATTGTATTGAATCTCAAACGGGAAACTAAGGTTCACTCATAATGCATAACGTCAATATAAAGCATGCAATTAGATACACAAGTTATCAAACATGCAAAACATATAAAGCACTTTATAATGAAAGCCGATCGAGAACATACCTCAAACAACAAGCAAGTCCTCAAATGAGCACAAGAAAGAAATAAGATTAAGATAAGGTACTTATTCCACACAATATTACAACTATTAGAAATCATGCCCAACATTTACTGATACTACTAAATTATGAGTATTTTTATTTTTATTAGAAATCAGATCCAAATTAAGCAATAAAAAACCAAAATAGAAAAATACCAACTCAGCCTGTGGTAACAGAGACTTGAGTTTCCTTCTCACTCAATTCATTTCTTCTAAGATACTTAAGTTAAATCTGGTTCAAAAAACTAATTAAATTCATGATAATATTTAAAAAAAAAACAATTTATATATAAGGCTAAAGAATACGATGAAGAAAACATAAATATGCTTTTCAATTCAAAGAATTAGGTTCATCACCAAGAGAAAGTGTCGTAGAAAGACATTAACTAGGATTCTGCATCTTTTGTTTTATGATAACATTTTTATTCTAAGAATAGTTGATATCTAAATATGATATATACTTTCATGAGTTTAGAAATTTAATAGTAATTATAAATATAACAACTACCTGACATTTAGATACGGTTAATAAATTAGAGCAACTCAATTAATTTAAATTAAATTATATTATTTTTATCTTCTAACTAAAAAAAGGAGCCTATGAATGAAGCGGTTTCATTTTAACATGAAACTCAAAGTGACCATGTGTTTCTAACTACTATGATTATTATATTCCAGAAGTGCAAGTATTATAATGAAGTGCCACATCACCCACATCACTTTCTAATGTCAAAATATAAGTAGTGCATTAGTTACACACAAAAACCACATAAAGACAGGCTTTTGTATTTGTCTCCAAATGTCAAAATCACCCCCACCACCCACTGTCCCTGAGGCTTATTCAGGTGACATATTTGAAGATTCTATGTTATCCTTCTTTGTAGCCATAATTGCCTATTCTAGAATGCAAATCTTCATTTCATGCTAAAATTGATAATGCATTTATATATACAGATGGCAGTTTGGCTCATTTAATATACATGGTACTATTGTCAGACACCTTCTATACTAGTCACAATTAAATGCACTATCAACTCTCTGCTGGCACATAATTCTTTCAGTTCTCTTTAAATGAGATACACTCGATATTGAACAAATTCCCTTTAAGAAAACAGAAAACTTTAATAAAATAAGAATTGCAAGAAATGGTAAGACCTTGTGGCCTTTGAAAAGAGAGGAATCATAAATAAAAATAGCATGGCATGTCAACAAGTTATGATTAGGAAATCTCACTGCAAATGCTACCTTGTCAAATCGGCAAGCCTCAAGTACTGCCAGTGTGGGTGTTGCTCTATCAGTAACCAAACTGCTTGAATGCAATGCCAAAGAACTTATATAATGCCTCAGCTGCTGCTTTACGTGTTGCCCAATCAGTACTAGAAAAGCATTCGTGAATGCTAGGCAAAAAATGCTTTAAGCTTTGTGGTGTAATGGCTCCAACCTGAAATCAGTACCCAATTACCTATGAGGATTTTTCATACCAGTTCTTTTCATTGTAAAATGGTAAGTTGGTGATTAATGGCCCCCCAAGTTGGACAAACACAAGAACAAATTGACAGAATCAAAATTAAAGAATATGGATCTTTCTAGCCTCTACCATCCAAATCTGATAAAAATATGCCAAATCTTCCACTGAAATTGCCAACTTCATTAGAATTAGCCTTTGCAGTTGCCAAAGCCACATTCCAACATCATTCTCACCACGTATGGCCATTCTAAATTGAATTCTACAAATGCAATTTTTCCAATATCAACAGGTCTAACTAAATCTCAGTTTTTATAAACCTAATGAATCTACTATAATAAACAAACACTACATTTTCAGTCATCCACCCAAAAATAACTAAGTTTTTTGCTGCATTTCCACTTTCTAGTTCCGATACCAGGCTAAGGTAGCATTTGTTTAACAAGCATCCTAAGAGTTAAAATAGAACATAATTGAACATAACCAAACTTAGAGAAAAAAAAGTAATACTTTTCGGATCCAGCAAAGGTCACCAGGGGAGCAAACTGCAAGCACACTCTGTTACTAATCACAGAGTATAAGTAATCGCAATCTCCTCTGCAATAAAAACACCACTCAAACCTCAAAACCCTCATCTCTTAGCATCATCCAAATGAAGCACATTACATAATGAAATTAAAACCCTTGCTATTGTAGTTTTCGTAAACGATAAACAAAGCAATGATGAAAAGAACCTAGCTATTGTAGTTTTCACAAATGAGGATGCGATTAAGGCAGTAGCTATCACGAACCCTTGATGAACGAGGACAGCAACTCAACCAACTGCAGCAACGGCGATTCACTAAGATAACTGCGGCGACGATGCAACTACGATGGTTTAGATTCATATAGATAACTTGGGCGACGTGAGAGGGAACGAAAATAGGAGCGATAACATAGGGTTCTGGGTTTGGGAACGAAAACTCAACGCGGGAGAATGACGAAACTTAGGAGTGCGCTTTTGTTTCGAGTTTTTTAGATCAGCTCTATTTTGAATGGATCTAAAAACAACATTTTAGATCAGGTATATTTTTTTTCTGATCTAAAAAAAACATTTAAAAAGTTAATTTTTTAGATTGGTTTAATTTTTAACTAATTTAAAAAGTTAATTTTTTTTATATTAGGCCTATTTTTGACTGATCTAAAATTTTTTTTAGCTCAGTTATAAATTAATTGATTTAAAAAGTTAGTTTTTTAGATTGGTTTAACTTTTAACCGATTTAAAAAGTTGTTTTTAGATTGGTTCTCTGATGACCGATTTAAAAACATTTCTTCTAATTACAAAAATGCCATCGCATTTTTTTTTAAACGATGCTCATATAATCGATTTAAAAAGCTGTTATAAAATGTATTTTTTCCACTAGTGAAGGCGTGTTATATTGCCACTATTGTTCACAGGTGGTGCGAGGTACATGTTCAACAAATGTCAAGACGTAATGGCAGTGTGCAAGAGATTTGGATACCCAGATTTGTTTATAACAATAATAACTTGCAATTCTAATTGGAAAGAAATACAAGACTTTGTTTTGAGTAGAAGACTTCAACCATCAGATAGACCTGATATTGTTTGCCGAATTTTCAAGATGAAACTAGACCAAATGATGAAAGATTTCAAGAAAAATAAAATATTCGAACTAGTTGAAACAGGCAACTTGATCTAACAACATTTTTTTAATTTCACTTTTAAATTCCATATGTATCAAGACTACTTCATAATTTTATTTTATTTTGTTTTATGATTTTAGGAATGTACACTGTGGAGTTTCAAAAGAGAGGCCTTCCTCATGTCCATATCCTTTTGTGCCTAAATGGTGTAACAAAATTGACAACTAGGAAAGATGTTAACGATGTAATATCTGCAGAATTGCCTAATCCGACATTATATCCAAGATTGGTAGATGCGGTAACCAAATACATGATTCATAGACCATGTGGTATGGCTAATCCTAAGTCACCGTGCATGAAAGATCGGAGATGTCAAAAGTATTACTCAAAGAGTTTTGAACCATCTATGACAATTGATGATGAAGGTTATCCAAAGTATAGATGTCGGGATTCTGGAATCTTTATGCAGAAAATGAGAGCAAAAGTGGACAATAGGAGTGTTGTTCCTTACAATCCTCATCTTTTAATAAGGTATGAAGGACATGTGAATGTTGAGTTTTGTAATAAGTTCAATTCCATAAAGTATTTGTTTAAGTATGTGAACAAAGGTCCTGACCAAGCAACACTACAAATATGCAAAGATTCTTAAAATAATGGTACTAATCAACATGTTGATGAGATCAAACAGTATTATGATTGTAGGTATGTCTCAACATGTGAAGGAGCTTGGAGAATTTTCAAGTTTGACATACATTACAAGTGGCCACTAGTGCAAAAATTACCTTTTCACCTTCCAAATCAGCAAGTTGTTTATTTCAATGATGATGAAGAAACTGAATCAGTTGTTGAAAGACATGAACAAGTTCAAACAATGTTTCTTGCATGGTTTATGGCAAATAAGAATTTTGTTTTCGGTATAGATCTAACATATTCAGAATACCCCTCTAAGTTTGTATAGTGTAAAAAGGATAAGAGGTGACAACCAAGAAAGAAAGGACAAAGTATTGGGAGGCTTCAATACATTCCCCCTGGGATTGGGGAAGTATATTACATGAGAATTTTACTTACTATGCAGAGGGGTTGCACTGGCTATGATTGCCTGAAGACAGTCAGGGGTGTCAAGTATAATACCTTTCAAGAGGCATGTTATGAGTTGGGATTATTAGTAGATTATAGAGAGTTCATAGATGCAATAACTAAAGCAAGTGAATTGGCTTCTGGTAATCAGTTGAGAAGGATGTTTGTTACATTGTTAGCCATGAATACAATGACAAAACCATTTGTTGTTTGGAACAAAACATGGAAGTTATTATGTGACGAGATATTGTATGACAAGAGGAGGGATCTAACTATTCAAGGTACATTTTTGTTTTACCATTTTTTTTATCATTTCATATATCAATAGTTAAACAAACTGGTAACACATTTATTTCTTTTATAGATCTTCAAATTTCTGATGAAGATATGAGGAATCTTTGTCTTATCAAATTAGAGAAATTACTTCAGTCAAATGGGAGATCCCTTGCTGACTATCCTTCCATGCCATTACCTGTGATATTAGATATAGTCGACTTCCAGAATAAGTTAATCGTAGATGAAATGAGCTATGATGGAGAAGAGATGGAAAAAATCCATTCTTCTCTCATGGAGTTGTTGACAATTGAGCAAAAAAATGTATACCCAGAAATCATTGACTCTGTCCTACTTGAATTAGGTGGCTTTTTTTTCCTATATGGATATGGCGGTACTGGTAAAAAAATTTTGTGGAAGACATTATCTGCAGGATTGAGATCAAATGGATTAATCGTCCTCAATGTTGCTTCCAGTGGCATTGCCTCTCTACTTTTTCCTAGAGGACGAACTGACCACTCAACTTTCTCTATTCCATTACTTATTAGAGATGACTCAACCTGCAATATTAACCAAGGGAGTGCTAGATCAAAACTTTTACTTCACACCAAACTAATCATATGGGTGTTGGAGTTAGCCCCAGTGGCCAATCCATTTTAGACTATATTTGTATTACGACTTTGATTTATATATTTATATATGAGGCATTTAATTTACTATATTATTTGTTGTGTAATATGGTAACGTCCTTAGAATAGGCAGGCTATTCGATGACGTGAGATTCATTGAACAATAGAACACGATTCTTAAAGTGTTTGTAATCGAAGTATCATTGTTAACTAGGATGACAATGATGCATCAAGACAATTGTGTGAGTAACATGATGACCGCATCTCACAGGTAATGGATATGGGATATCAGGCAGACACACAAGTATAAATATTAGGAGTAATATTTATACTAGACAGGCCCACCTTGAGAAGGCTTCATAATAGTTATGTAAGTGTCATAAGTGCTTCTTATGGCGACCATAAGGTGATAGTAGTCCTTCGACTTGAAGTGACTACGATTCCTACGTGTAGGAGTTGTATGCTTTAATGCTATTAAACATCATCTGTAACAGGGTGATTATAAAGGTTCTACTTGGGTATCGAGAAATAAATGATTGAACTTAACGAGGATGACACTCTTATGCCTCGTGTTCAATCGAGACATTTGGACGATGGGACAAAGGCTATACAGTGGAAATGGTTGTCATAAAGGTTTAAATTGGATGATCGATTATCTCATAGTCTGGGTGGCAGCGATGCATTGCTAGATGCCAATCACTGTCTATAGTATTATAAAGATAATACTATTGTCAATCTAGGAGGAGCCTATAGGGTCACACACATAGCATAATCAATTAGAGTAGATGAATAAATTAAATGTGTGATTGAATTTAGTTCATAGTTAATTAATAAAATATGATTTAATTAATTGACAACACATTTAATTAAATGAGACGTAATATGATAAGATAGTTAATTAGATATGATTTAATTAATCATCTGTATATTTAATCAAATAAGATTTGATAAGATAAAATATTTTATGGGGATTAAGATAGAGTTTATGTTTTCTATTTAAGGAGGTGTATACCTCAAAACGTGACAAATGAGGAAAACACGTTTTTGTGAGTTCTTTCTAAATCCTTACGCGTCTACCATCGGCTAGCACCGAGACCCCGCTTCAATTGTTGCTCGCGTGGACTAAGTAGAGGCGCCGTAATTTCGACGCTTGGTGATCAAATGCAACCCAATGGTTTGAAAGCACGCTATAAAGGTAACCTTTAAGCCCTTAGTGACTCTTGCGTAATGCATGGTCCATGTGATGGGGTTCTTTCTACTCGTGGTCTTTTTGAAAATTTTAAAATTATAGACCGTGAAACCCCAACAATGGGATGAGGCACCAATGATGAATAGGCTTTGCTTTGAAGCACTAGATCGAACATTGTAGGATATTATGGCATCTCAAAATAAGGACAACGTGAAAAAACCGTTCGGAGGAAAGGTAGTTGTTTTGGGCGGTGATTTCAGATAGATTTAGCCTGTGATTTGAAAGGGGTCGAGACAAGATATTGTTGGTTCTGCCATAAATGCTTCTAACATTTGGAATACTTGCAAGGTCTTGAGGCTTACAACGAACATGAGGTTAGGTGCTACAACTAATAATGTAGACCGACATGATATAAAAGAGTTCGTAGATTAGATTCTACAGATTGGAAATGGCAATGGCAACGAAGATGAAAATGGTGAGAGTGAAATAAAAATTCCCGAAGATCTACTAATTCAGGAATGTGCAGATCCGTTACAATCTTTGGTTGACTTTGCCAATCCTAACCTATTACAAAACATTAACATGTCAAACTATTTTCAAGAGCGGGGAATTCTAGCACGAACTCTAGATTCTATTCAACATGTTAATGAATTTGTCATTTGATTGTTTCCCGAGAATGAAATTGAATATTTAAGTTTTGATTCAATTTGTCAATCAGATGAAAACAACGACGTAGAAGGTGAATGGTTCACCACTGAATTCCTAAATGAAATCAAATGTTCTGGAATTCCAAATCATAAATTGAGACTAAAGGTGGGAGTCCCTGTCATGCTAATGAGGAACATTGATCAGGCAACTGGTTTATGTAACTGAACTAGGCTAATGGTCAATGAGTTGGGCAAGAATGTTATAGGTGCAACAGTTTTAACAAGAACTAATGTAGGGGACACAATTTGTATTCCCAGGATGAACCTCATTCCAACTGATCCTGGCTTACCTTTCAAATTCCAAAGGAGACAGTTCCCACTAGCTTTGTGTTTTGCTATGACAATAAATAAAAACTAGGGACAATCACTTTCTATGTGGATTACAAATCTATTTTAGTCCTATGATGCATCTACTGGATTATGATAAGATCAACTATATGCATGCAACGAGTTTGTGATCAAATCACTTACAAAGAAAAAATAGAGATGGAAAAAATTAACATAATCAAAGAAGGAAAAAATGTAAGAACTATTGTGTTTTTGGAGAAAAAAGAACCGACATTTTTTCCCCTAGGATAGGGATGGCAATGGGTAGGGTCCTATAGTACCCATCCCCATACTCGCGTTTAAATAAAATACCCGTACCCAGCCCCATACCCGCGCGGGTAGCAACTTTACTCCCCATTCCTGTACCCGCTGGGTACCTATATACCCATATCCGCACCCGCTACCTGCACTTTACTTATGTATGAAGTTAATAAATCAATAAAATAATAGGCTTAAATGTAATTTTGGTCCCCTTATTTTGCACAATCCGTAATTTTAGTACTCTACTTTAAAATAGAGACATTTAGTCCTCCTATTTTACACAATCAGCAATCTTGGTCTCTCTGTTTTAAAATAGAGACATTTAGTCCTCCAATTTTATAAAATCTGTAATTTTGGTCATTCCATCAAATTGAAAGCATTGACAATTAAGAGATTAACATTAACCTTGACGTGACCCAAATATAGTGATGCGATATGAGATTATTTATTTATTTTTTAATTATTTTAAATACTGAGTAATAATTATTTGTTTATCTACGTCACTAAAGCACATGTCACATCGATTTTAATGGTTGTGATAGTCGTGAGTCTTAATATAAAAAAACACAAGTCTTAATCATTTATTTTAAACTAGTTCTACATTGTTGAAGCACATGGCAGTTTGTAGTCGAATAAATGATATTACCTTTTTTTTTAAATATATTTTCATCAATTATTCTACTCAGTATTTAAAATAATTAAAAAATAAATAAATAATCTTGTGTCACGTCACTATATTTGGACCACATTAAGGTTAATGTTAATCTCTTAACGGTCAACGCTTTCAATTTGATGGAATGACCAAAATTACAGATTTTACAAAATTGGGGGACTAAATGTCTCTATTTTAAAATAGGGGGACTAAAATTGTGGATTGTGAAAAATAGAGGAACCAAAATTGCATTTAAGCCATAAAAATATTAATTAAAAATATTACTACAAGTAATTGAAAATTTACGCTTAAATAATTCAAACTTAACATTAAAAGCATCCACACATAATATTAAAAATATAAAATATAAAATTATTGTAAGTTATAACATAAATCTTTTACTGTTAGTGTTAGTTTATGGAAAATATAATTTTTTTTTTACAGAAAAGTATATATATAACATAATGATTTATTTAAGTAAGTTATTTTAATTACAGTAATAAATTAAGGGGCTACTAATATCCACCCTAGTTGGTGTGCATTAGCAAGCTCCACCAAAATTTGAAGACAAAAATATCCAATTGTTTCTTCTTTTAATTAATTTTTTTATGCCTATTGTAGTAATTAAATATTTAATGTTTTTAAAAATTAAAAAAAAAAGTATTTCTCTCTCCTCCCCGTCTCTCTCACATAGCATTTAGTTAGTTGTTTTATTTCACCCAGCATTACGAATCTTCTTCTTCCTCATAATTCTCTTGTCCCACACAAAATTTACAAGCATAATACGTTTTGTTCCTTGTTTTACGAATGGTTCACTGGTTTAGTTCCTTGAGAGAGCATTCAAAGAATGTGACAATGACCAGGATGCTGCCATAAAGTGCCTGCACAACCTCTGCTTGGGGTGATAATTCTGAAATTGTTCAAGAACATGAATGCTACTTAACAATAAAACAAAAATTCAAAATTAATTAATTTCATAAAGAAGAAAGAATCGTAACAATAAAGAAGATATACCTTTGATGCTCCGCAAAAGTGTTGTATAAGCCTGTATGGGTTCCGCAAGTTCCGTTGCAACAACTCACTCCATGTGAGTAACAAAACAAAGAACCTAAATGCTACATGAGAGAGAGATGGGGGAGGAGAGAGAAATGCTTTTTTTATTTTAAAAAACATTAAATATGTAATTACTATAATAGACATAAAAAAATTAATTAAAAGAAAAGACAATTGGGTATTTTTGTCTTAAAGTTTTGGTGGAACTTGCTAATGCACACCAACTAGGGTGGATATTAGCAGTCCCCATATATTAATATTATATATATGGTAGGTGCGAGCGGAGCAGGTACTATAATACCCGCACCCACACCCGTAAAAAATTGTGGGGTAAATACCCGACCCTGGCCCCAGCCCCAATAAGTGGGTATTTACCCGACCTGCTTGCGGATATTTTTGCGGGTACCCATAGGGTCTGGGTACACTTTGTTATCTCTACCCTAGGATTAGAAAGAGGAACTTTATAATGAATATGGATAATTCTCTAGCTTTTATGCATCAGATGAGCCTATTAATAGCATTAATTAATATTGTGTCTATTCAATTCTCAAATATTTTCAAATAGAAATTTGAAAATAATTGGAGATTAAGAATTCCTTAATTTTTTACACAAAAAATCATTCATGCATTAATGATAATTGATCTTCTAAGATGCTAAAGTAAATTGACAAAGTTAACCCTATTTTAGGCGGGAAAATGAAAATTACTAATTTATCTCAGCACCAGCAACTTTTATATATATAAAGATATAAAGATAATGATAAAGATAAAAATTTTGCATTATTAATTAAAATTTATAAGAGACTCATCTTTGTTTATGGAATTTGTCTGATAATCTCCCTACTATCTTTATATATTTTGTCTTTGATATGATAAAATATGAAACCAAGAAACTCGTCATCTGAGCACTATGTTGTTTTATCTGATGATTCAAATATTGTTATTAATTAAACAGTTTCTTTCTTCCTACTGTAAATTAAGAGACTTGTCTTTGTATTATCACTAGTATTTAGTCCGTGCATTGCACGGGTTAAATTTAGTATGTAAATATCACTTTTGAAGGTTATTAATATGTAAAAAATATTGAAATTTAAGTTAAAACTAAAGATATTAAAAATAAATAATAGATTGAAAAAAGATAAAATGCTAAGTTAAATAATTCAGTTGATATTAAAAGTATAAGAGAATATATCATATGTATGTTAGAAATTTATTTAAATTTTGAAATTAAAATATATATTTGAAACTAATTTGATATTCAGTTACAGTTATATCGTTCTGTTGATATTAAAAGTAGAAGAAGATATACCATATGCATGTTAAGAGAGTGAAGTAAATCATTTCATGATAGGATGATAGAAGAGTATTCAAATTAGAGTGAATGTGATATAAAAGTGAGAAAAGTGGAACAATAAGAGTACATATAGACTTATACATACATACATACATATATATATATATATATATATATATATATATATATATATATATATATATATATTGTTTTCTTTTTAAACTTTTAATTAATTTAAGTTTATTTAAGATTATTAAATAACATGGGTCAAAATTTTTATTTATTAAATTTCATTTTTGTAAATATGAGTCTCTTATAAATTTTAATTAATAATATAAAATATATTAAAAATACATAAGAAAAATATATTTATAAAATTTCTTGTTTAGTTAGTTGGTTACGTATTTTATTTCATTTACATAAACAGATCAAATCTTTATTAAAAAAAATTAATTACATTATATTTTGAGTTTAATGATGATATAACGGTGTAAAATTATTTTACACAGTCATCCAAATATAAATCACTGTTGGTTGGATAATGGTGTAAAATATTTTTATACTGTCACTGTATAACCCTTTTTTCTCTTATATTTTTATTAGAAAAACTAAAATTAAATTAACTGCTTTTTTTAAATTATACTACTTATCAATTTTTTATTGGTTATGCATAACAATCCCGCGTATTATATTATAATAACCACTTATCAATATCTCCCTCCTTAAGAAGCTCAATACTCTCAACAACGCACCAGTGACCACCATTCTTTGGTTCATTCCAATTCATAACTCGTTACTCAGTGACTCACCCAATGGCAGACCGAGTACCTCCCAACTTAACAAGCTCACTACTTTCAGAAACGACGCCGTCGGGAGCCTACGTCATCCACGTCCCGAAGGACCAGCTCCACCGCGTTCGTTCGTCGGAAAATGCTCGCCGGAAAACTCGCCGGGGCCGGTGCTGCTGCTGCTGCCTCCGCTGGTTCATCTCCATCCTCCTCGTCCTCGCCGTCCTCCTCACCGCCGCCGCCGGCGCTTTCCACTTCGTTTTCCGGCCGAAGGCGCCGGACCACGCCATCGAATACGTCGTCGCTGCCAGGGGAACGAACCTCATCTCGCCGCCGCCCGCGGCGGCGCACTCGCCGGAGGGAAGCGTCTTCAAGGTGTTAGGTTACAGCGTTGTACAAACGGAGTCGGGGCGGAGCGTGTTGGCACGTTACGGCTATGAACTCAACGCGTCGGAGCGGAGGGCGTTTATGAAGGCCTTGGAGGAACGGAGCTTGCCGTCAACGGTGAAGGTGTGGCAGTGGCGTTGTTGTTGGCCAACAAACAATTAGAAATGTAGAAGCCCAAAGCAATGGATGCAGTCCTTTAGTTTATTCTAGAATAAGTTTGTTAGAGAAGTTACTGCAGTGTTCTGTTGTTATTGTTGCTGTTATGTGTTTTCCTTCACTAGGCTGTTATGTGTTTTCCTTTTAGAATAAGTTTGTTAGAGAAGTTATTGTTGCTGTTATGCGTTTTCCTTAACTAGGCTAGTCTGTTATGCGTTTTCCTTCGTTACGCTGTTATATATGAGTTTAATGCAATAATAGTTTTACACTGTCATCTAATCATGAACTACCGTTTGAATGACTTTCAAGATAATTATTGTAAAAGTTAACAAACTTACCATACGTGGTGGATTATGATTAGATGACTGTGTAAAATATTTTACACTATCGGTGTATGACCCTTCTCATTATATATAGATACTGATGTATTACAGAAAGGGAGAAGAGAATTAATGTAGTTTTACGCTGTGATTGGTTTAAAGGAGAGAAACATGGTAGATGAAAATAGGAGAAAGATAATTTGAAAAATAAGAAATAAAGTTATATGTTGTGTTGTTTGTTTTAAAAAAAATGAGTGAGAAATAAAATAAAAATAATATTGTAAAGTTGTTTGGTATGAATGAAATAAGGAGGAGAAAATTAAATAGACACAGGAAAATCGATTAAGATGCACAAATAATCGATTAAATTGGTACTGATAACATAAAAATCGATTATGATACATAAATAATCAATTAAGTTGGTCAGAAAAATCGATTATTTAAATGAAATAATCAATTTTTATTATTCAAATTGATTTTTGTGAAGAGAAAAATTTCAAAATTAATTCTCTCACAACTCTTTTCTACCAAACTAGCATGAGATATTTCTATCTGTTGTCTCTTATTTCTGTCATCGGTTCCAAACAGAGCGTTAGTTTCTATTTCACTGCTTCTTCATAATCTTCTGTGGAGCTTTTTCCTTGCTGAAAAAGGGTTCTTAACATGAGGGCACACCGGTAAAATTAAAGTGGGTCCGTTAAGATCACTGTTAAAGTTAGTTGACTGTGACGTGATGGCAGACGAGTTATATTATGTCACTTATGAAGAGATTTTCATGTTTCATGATACATTATTTTATTTGATTAATCATTACTGCATAATTTATGTTCTTTTATTACTCTTTTTAATTTCTCAACCGTGTGGTCAAGATGACCAAGCACTTATGCCTTCGGGTTTGTTACCCTGAGATAATCAAGTACCTATTCTATGCCTTTTAGATTTGTTAGGCTGAGATGATTAAGCGCTTATGCCTTCTAGGCTAAGTGTATGAAGTGTTATGGACTGTTCGGCCTAAATGATTGGCTGAAATGATCAATTGTGTATGTCTTACAAGCTTTGCGCTTGAAGGATTGTGGGATATCCAACCAAGATGATCAAGATAAAGGTTAGACATGGCTAACCTAATAGGTTTTAGGTACGCTCATAGTTTGGTTATTCAAATAACCATAACTATTAAATAACTAAATTATAAGTTGTTATTATAATCATAATCATAACAACTACAAGTTTTGTATAACTAGTTATGGTTTGATGTAACTGGTTTAAAAATTGTTATTAAAGCTTTCTTAAAACTTTTAAAAATGTTATAGATTTTTTCTTAATATTTGAAATGGGGATCAAATTAATAATTTCAAATTTACTAATTTTAATTGAGAATGTTATAAATATTTCATAAATTTTGATTTTTTTTTTAAAAATGTTATAAATACTATTTTTGAAATCAAGAATATTGTAGATTAAATAATGAAAATTCAAATATATTGATTTTAATATGTTTTCATGTATTTTAATCTAAATTAATTAGGTATGGAAATTACAAATTTATTTTTATGATTATTTAATACAAATTTTTATATATACATTTTTAATTATATACAATAAATAAAACTACATATTTTTATTAAATTAATGTAAAATAATTTGAAGAATTAATGGAGTAAAATATAAATTGTCTATAGTAAACATGGTTTTTTTAATTTTGTACAGAAGACAACGAATGCATGCAAATTTGATATAGTTAAATTTAAATTAACTAATTTTAAATATTTAATTTGGAAATTGGTATAAATATTTTTTTTGAAATTTTAAACTTTAAATAAATGTTATAAATATTTTTCGGGACTAAGAAAAGTTGGGGTTAAATAAGTTATTATGAATTTACTTATTTTAATTATCTAAAAAATAATAATTGCTTCTTCAATGTTTAAACTTTAAAAAAAATATTATAAATGCTTCATTAAAACTAAATAATTGGTATTATAAAATTAAATTCAAATTTACTAATTTTAATTATTGAAAAATTGTTATAAACACTTTTTTAAAATTTTAAACTTTCAAAAGTTACAAATGCTTTATTGAAAATGGGAATTGTTAAAATAAAATTGTTAAATTAAAATAAATTAATTTTTAGAATTTTAAACTTTCAAAAAAAAATTATAAATGCTTTATTTTTTTTTGAGATAATTA
The DNA here is from genome assembly GCA_026413185.1 of Pueraria montana var. lobata. NCBI lineage: Eukaryota > Viridiplantae > Streptophyta > Magnoliopsida > Fabales > Fabaceae > Pueraria > Pueraria montana. The sequence goes on from CM048655.1 coordinate 12,104,599, forward strand.
TAAATACATTATAAATATGCTAGTGTTTTACCCTGTGCATTGCATAAGCTTATTCAAATTTTCACTACCTTATTTATATAGTGAATAGAAAGAAATTTGGAAAAAAACAAAAACAAAAAATTATATAGCACATCAAAAGAAATTTTTAAAAAATGATAATTATAAAAAAATTAGAAACTATAATTTTTTTTAAAAAAGATAAGGGAAAATGTAACAATGTAACTTTAATATTTTTTTAATATTAACTTTGAAAATTGAAAAATAAATTGAATTAAGGATTTGAAATTATTGATAAAATAGAAAAATCTTCGGAATTAAAAAATAGAGTTAAAAAGAAATATTAAAAAATATCCAAAATATTATAGACTATAAAATTTGAAAAAAAAAATTATATAGCATATCGAAAATTTTTTTGAAAAATAGATAACTATAAAAGAAATTAGAAATTGTAAAAAAAAATTTAAAAAACAAAGATAAAGGAAGATATAGCAATGTAACTTTAATTTTTTTAATATTAACTTTGAAAATTGATTAGTAAATTGAATTAAGGATTGAAATTATTGATGAAAGAGAAAAATCTTTGGATTTAAAAAATAGAGTTAAAAAAACTGTTAAAAGAAATATTTAAAAAAAAAAGATAGCATCAGATAAAGAAATGTATAGAATGAAAGTAGTTATAGAAATATTATTGTGAATGTAGGTATTTACATAAATGAATAAGAGAAATCTTAAGAAAAGTTCCAATAGACCATCATATTTTTTTGATGCGTCAGAATAGAAAACAAGCAGAACTAAAATCTAACAGATACAGTGCCCACAACATCAGCTAAAATAGCTAAACTAATGGAGGGTGGGCAAGACTCCCAAACAACAAAGGATTGAAGAGATGATGATCCCTCTTTGGCAAACCAATCCGCACAAGAATTAGCTTCTCTTAAGTTATGTTGGATATATATGGACCTGCCAAGGTTTGTCCAGAAGAAGCCGAATCTTGTTGATGATGACAGCATGCGGATGAAACAAAGGCATGTGCTGAACCAAGAGCTGATAAGCGTTCATGGAGTCCGTCTCGCAAATCAAATGCAAATAACCTGCTTCCCAAGCTACTTTTAGGCCATGATAAATAGCAAACAATTATGCATGAAGGTTGGTAGTGACACCACAATAGCCTGAGTAACCACTAATCCATTCGCCAAGAGAATTACGAAAAATACCACCAAATCCAGAACTACATGGGTTCCCCCTCGAGCTCCTATCTGTATTGAGCTTGATGAAATTGTCATCAGGAGGTATCCATCGAACTAGCCTCGCAGATTTGTAGGAATTGTGAGTAACATCAGAAGTAACAATAATATGGAGGTTGTTAATCTGATTCATGATATACCAAAGAGACCATTCTTTGTCTCATAGTCACATAATTCGTGAAAACACTGAAGAACCGCGAATTGGTCAGTACGTACCAATTCGCAGTACGGTTCGTTCAAATTCATCAATGAAATCACGAAAGAGAAGAACCCGCAGGGAAGATGGAAGATTGTAGGCAGGAAAGCCATTAGCAGGAGAAGCAACCAAGCTCACCTTTTCCCAGATCGGTTGAGAGTAGTGCAGCAGCAGCTTCTTCTCTGAGAACTTGATGAATGAACGATATGAGAAGAAGGATGCCAAACGAAAACGAGGATTCACGATTGAAAGAAGATGAAAGGGTTTTGTTTTTGTTGGTTTCAATAAAGAAAGCTTTGTGTCAAAAACATCTAAAGAAAGATATTTATAATAAGGTTAATTAACCACAAATAATTGCTAATTAATACATTTGAAATAAATAATAAAGTCAATTAAAATATGACATTAGTCCACATTAAACAAGTAATGAAAGAGATATTAACCTTTTGAAATATCTAACCAAAATAAACAGCAAAAGAAACCACAGGGAGAACCATAAATCGGAACACAAATGTGAAACTTCCACTGTCTGCCGTTATTAGTTTCGTGGGGGAAGAAGAGAAAGATGGAGAGAAGGAGGAACAATCGTCAACAAACTCGAGGCTTTAGGATTTCTTGTGCAACTAACTACAAAGCCAACCTACGTTCCGATTTTGTTTATTTTTTTACTAGCTTTTTAATTTTTTATTAATTAATTTAAATAATAAACTAATATTAAAATATATGTGGCAAGCCAACTCACATCCAAAAATCTAATTAGGATGATAATATGTACACACATTAGCGGAGAGACTAATAGTGTTAGCATCTGGACTAAAATCCTGTATTTTTACATTGTGGAGGTTCAATTACAAAGAAAATATTTTCAAAGAACTAAAATCAAATTCAATGTATTTTTAGAGGACTAAAAACTTATTTAACCCTTTATTAAAACATCATTTCTCGAAGTTAGGGTAAATTTATTTTTCTTCAAATCGTCATTACTTAAAATTTCAAACAAAGCTCATCCTTATTAATTCGTCATTATATTTAAATCCCTTTTATGTAGTGTACTACTCGGACTCGGCACTCCACCGAGTAGATGACTTGGCCGAGTAGTGTAAGCCTACTCAGACCAAGGCATTTATAACGGAAAATATATCTTATTAAAAGATAAGATATACGAAGATTAATGTACAAGATTATGATAAAAGATAAACCTATCTCTATCATAATTAACGAGATTTGATAAGATTCGATAGGAAAATAACCCTATCAAATCTATCTTTCTACACTCTATAAATACGAAGGTACTCATTCTAATCAATCAAGGTACGAAAATCTACACCCAATTGTGATACCTGTCTCCTACCTCTGCGCCCCTAACTTTAGCGTCGGAGTGTCTTTGCAGGTACACCCCCCATCATTCACAAAGGAGATTCCGGCTGCGCCACCACACCGGAACACTTACCAAATCTGGTAAGAACATTTGGCGCCCACCGTGGGGCCCGGTGAAACTTTTCCCAACCACACTAATCAACGCGAAACCATAGTTATCAGACCCGGCTCGGACCGGCCGGGTCGACCCATTGACCCGGGAACCGGTTACTCAACCGGTTCGAGTCACCAATCGGATCGGTTATGCAATCGACCCGGTGTGACCCGGGTTGACTCGGCCGATTTTGAGGTTGACCCGGTGACTCGGTTGACTCGGCGGGTCACGAATTTTTTTTTTTTTTTTTACAGGAGAACAATAACACTCTTATAAGAAAATTTAATTTATATCTTACACTTATGTTATTTATATATTTGCTTACTTTTTTTTTACCAAGCATAACCGCATGTTAGGATTTAAGATCATAAAATCATAAAACTATTGTCACTTCCAATTTTGCCTTTTCTCCTTGGCTTATATTGTTATCTACGAGTAAAACTTGTATTTATCTTATCTCATCCAATATAGTTACTGGTTTGAAAAATTATTATTTTTTATCAGAGCAATAATGGGATGAATGAAAAAATTGTATTGTCTAAATAAAATAGGTTTATATATATATATATATATATATATATATATATATATATATATATATTAGATTATGTCTGCCGGTGTACAACAATGATAGTTTTAACTTTTAATAAATAGATGATAATGATATATTTTAAATTATAACTTAAGGTTGTGTATGTTGAATTTTAGAAAAATATGCTGCTTAAGATTATTAAACAAGTTCATAACTATGCTTATAAATGTGTTGAATTTTGTTAAACTTTAAATATTTAAGGGTATAAGTTTATAAGCTATCTTTTCTGCACACAAAAAAAAGTGTACAAGTTTACAGGTTATGAAATTATTAAAAAAAATTTATTAAAAAGTTTACAGGTTATGAATTTTTTATTATTTTTTAATACAGGCCGAGTCATGCGGGTCAACTGTTGACTCACCGAGTTGACCCCTGACCCAGTGACCCAGTACCCCGGCCGAGTCGATGACCGGGCCGGGTCTGATAACACTGCGCGAAACGATTGCAATGGCAGCAACCCAAGATGAAACAGTGAATCTCAAAAAGCGACCACGAGTGCTGGAAACCCTAACCAAGGTAACACCGACACGAGGGATACCTGCGAGGGTAACCCCAACAAGTGGCGCCCATCCCGCGTCAGGCGCTTAAGAATCACCCGTTGATCCAAGCCCTGCAAAGGGAGGTAAACACGCTGAAACAAAACAGCACGAAGAAGATAGAGGATATCTCCGAGAGCAATACCATAAACTACAAGAGGACCGAAACACGCACTCGGTTGCCCACGCGACCACCCACGACCAGCCCGACCGAACAGAACGGGACGACACTACCTGGAGTGAGGCAGACCGAACAATAACCCAAATGGAATCCAGACCTATATCTGTTTCGCGCACGGTCCCGAGACGACACCCGTTTGTAGATGGTATTATGGAAACACCACTACCGGCCGGGTGGAAGCCCCTGTCCATGGACCGTTTCGACGGAACACAGACGCGTTTGTCACCCAGGTCAACTTATACATAAACGACGATGCCATCATGTGCCACATTTTACCAACCACGTTGAAGGTGGCAGTGTTGAACTAGTACACACGCCTTCAACAGCGTTTGATTGACTCCTTCGCCACCTTGGTTGCTCATTTTGGTGCCCAATACGCCACGAGCCGGCCTCACCACCTGACAGCAGTGGCCTTGGCCAACATTCAGCAAGAGGACATCAAATCCCTTAAGGACTTCATAGAGAGATTCGCCTAGTTCTCAGTTAAAATCTGAGACCTAAATCCCCAAGTCGCACTGACCGCCATGCTAATGGCCCTGAAATCTGGACCTTTCTCAGATAGCCTCTGCAAGAAACCGCCACATGATATGGATGAGCTTAGAGCGAGAGCAGCAGAGTACATTCAGATGGAAGAGATGACAAAATTTCGAGAACGCATTAGAGGGGAATCCCCAAAAATGCACGAAGAACGCGAGAAAATAGGAACAAGCCAGGAGGATTCGCCGGAGGAGAGAGCTCGAGCTCGGCAAGGAAGAGACACCTACGCAGCATCCAGTTAATCAACTTGGCCTCCATAAAATCGAGAGCACCGAGAAGCCTACCCCCTATAACTTTCACTGACGTGGATTTCGAAGGAATAGAACCCAACCATGATGATCTGATGATAGTCAAGGTTGAGGTCACAAACTTCCTAGTATGCAAGGTTCTTGTAGACCAGGGCAGCTCAACTGACATCTTGTACTGGTTCACCTTCAAACAGTTGGACATCCCTGAAAGCAAGATACAACCATACACCGAACAACTAGTCAGATTTTCATGCAAAAAAGTGGACACCAGAGGCTATATAGACCTCCTCTCCACTTTCGAAGAAGACAAAGACAAGGGGTCCAAGACCATTATAGTCAAGTACCTCTTAGTCAACACCTTCACTTCATATAATATTCTTATAGGCAGACATGCACTCAATGAGTTAGGAGCAGTGATCTCAACCCCTCACCTGGCGATGAAGTTCCCCAACTCGGAAGGGGAAATAGTAACAGTAAAAGCTGATCAAGAAATAGCCTGCGAGTGCTACTTGGAAAGTCTAAAGATAGCCAGCGGCAAAAAGGTTCCAGAACCAAGAGTGAAGCACGTAGCATGCACCTCATGCATGGTACAACCAACGGAGGAGGCCGAACTCAACCCCAGGGAGGGCGAGCCGAGAGCAGAACCCACCGAAGAGGTACAGTCCTTCCAGTTAGGGAAAGAAGCATGTCAATGCACAAAACTCGGGACTCAGCTGACTAGCGAAACCGAGAACGCAATCGCCCAAGTCTTATCAAAGAACACCGACCTGTTCACATGGTCAGCAGCCGACATGCCTGGAATCGACCCAAACTTCCATTGCCACAAACTTGCCATCTGCCCAGAGGCCAAGCTAATCTCCCAAAAGAAGAGAAAGCTTGGGGCCAAGAGAGGAAAAGCGGTAGGAGAGGAAACTAAAAAGTTACTTAACGCCAGTTTCATAAGAGAAGTACACTATACCACATGGCTAGCAAACGTCATGATGGTGAAGAAAGCAAATGGCAAGTGGAGGATATGTACTGACAACACGGACCTTCACAAGGCATGTCCCAAGGACTCATACCCACTGCCGAGTATCGACAGGTTGGTGGACGGAGCATCTGGTTATCCCATCTTGAGTTTTCTGGACGCGTATTTCGGTTACAACCAGATACCCATGTTCCCACGTGATGAGGAGAAAACAACATTCATAACCGATACGGCTAACTACTGCTACACGATAATGTCATTCGGGCTAAAGAACGCGGGAGGAACATACCAATGTCTGATGGATAAGATATTCGCGGAACAACTCGAACGAAATCTAGAAGTCTACGTAGATGACGTGGTAGTCAAAAGTCGAGACCGGAACACACATTCAGGAGACTTAGCCGAAATATTTGATGAGATCAAAAAACACAATATGATGCTAAACCCAAAGAACTGTGTATTTGGAGTACAAGGCGGAAAATTCTTAGGCTTCATGCTCACATACAGAGGCATAGAGACCAACCCTGAGAAATACACAGCTATCATAAACATGAGAAGCCTGAGTAACATGAAGGAAGTACAAAGGCTAACCGGAAGGCTGGTGTCCCTATCCAATTTTCTGCCGAAAGCGGCAGAGGTAGCCAGACCCTTTTTCCAACTCCTCAAGAAGCAACAAATATTCGAATGGAGTGAAGAGTGTGAAGCGAACTTCCTAAATTTGAAAACGCTACTCACCTCACCACCAATCCTAACGCGACTTGAACCCGACAAAGACTTAGTGCTATACCTAGCAGTCTCGGGGGTCGTGATCAGCTCGATCATCATCCAAGAAGAAAAACAAACGCAAACACCAGTCTAATACGTAAGCGAGTGCTGAAAGATGCCGAAACAAGGTAACAGATGATTGAAAAGTAGCACTAGCCTTGGTCTCTTCAGCACGACGGCTACAACCATACTTTCAGAGCCACCAAGTGGTGGTACGAACTGACCACCCAATACGACAAGTGTTAAGGAAGCCAGAACTCACCGGAAGAATGATAGCCTGGTCAGTAGAACTATCAGAGTTCAGAATCAAATATGAACCGAGGGGACCTATTAAAGCCCAATGCCTAGCCGACTTCATCGCAAAGCTAGCACCAGTAGAAGAGGCACCCTCTCCATGGTGGACCCTCTAGGTGGATGGCTTCTCAAACACCAAAGGCAGCAGAGTAGGCATCATAATCGAAAGTCCGAAGGGATTATTCTAGAATAGTCACTCAGGTTCGATTTCGATGCATCTAACAACCAAGCCGGGTATGAAGCCCTGTTAGCCGGGCTGAAACTCGCTAAAGAAGTAGGAGCAAAGCACCTCGGGTGCTGGAGCGACTCAAAACTAGTCACAGGGTAAATGAACGGGTCCTATCAAATGAAGGACCCCCAGATGACAAGGTACTACCACCTGGCTTCCCAGTTAAAGAACGAATTCACCGAGTTCGAACTCAACCATATCCTAAGAGAGCAAAATGAAAAAGGCGACCTGCTATCAAAATTGGCAAGTACAAAGAAGAAAGGCCAACACCGAACTGTCATACAGGAGACAGTATCCGCTCCAAGTATTGATAAAGAAGTTTCCAATATCAACCCAGCAGACCAAGAATGGATGGCCGAGGTATGGAACTTCTCGAAAGGAGGAACCCTCCCCGAAAATTGAGAGGAAGCTAGGAAGATTAGAAGAAAGGCAAGTTACTATGTGATAGAAGGAGAAGACCTTTACAGAAGAGGCTTAACTGCACCATTGCTAAAGTGCATTAAGAAGGCACAGGCCGAGTACGTGGTGAACGAGATGCATAAGGAGGAATAGCCATGCCCGCCCGAGTATTACGAGCCGGATACTGCTAGCCGACAATGCATCAAGACTGCACCGAGTACGTAAGAAAATGTGAAAAATGCCAAAAATATGGCAATATATCTCACCTACCAGCGGAAGAACTGCACAACATCACGACACCATGGCCCTTTGCCATGTGGGGAGTGGATATCTTAAGACCATTCCCAATTGCTAAAGGACAGGTCAAATTCCTCCTAGTCGGAATCAACTACTTCATGAAGTGGATCGAAGTCGAACCTTTGGCCACCATCACGGCCAACAACGTACAAAAGTTAGTATGAAAAAACACCATCTGCCGATTCGGCATCCCCCACTCAATAATATCTGACAATGGAAAACAGTTCGTTGAAAAGAACCTGGAAGAGTTCTTTAAGAACCTCGGGATTCAGCACCAGGTAACTTCAGTAGAGCACCCTCAAACCAATGGGCAAACTAAAGCGACCAACAAAGTCATACTAAGAGAACTAAGAAAGCGAGTTGGCGACACCAAAGGAAGTTGGGCCGAGGAGCTTCCTACAATCCTTTGGGCATATCACTACATGCCACAATCTACAACCGGGGAAAACATTTTCGACTCTCATATGGAACAGATGCCATGATACCAGTAGAAGTCGGAGAACCCTCTTTGCGAAGAGCAAACTTTATTCAAGAGAACAATGACCAGTCACTAAGGCATGCACTAGACATGGGTGAAGAAACCCTTAACGAGGTCCAAATCAGAGTAGAGGCCTGCAAAAGAAGAGCCGAGAAGAGATACAAGCAAGATCAAGCCAAGAAACTTTGAAGTCAGAGATCTGGTTTGAAAAAAATGCGGAGAAGCAAGAAAAGCAACTAGAGAGGGCAAACTAGCAGCAAAATGGGAAGGTCCCTTCAAAGTAACAAAGACACTGGGAAATGGAGCCTACCGAGTAGAGCATCCATTCGACAAAGCCATCCCTCGTACTTGGAACGCTACTCATCTGAAGTTTTACTACAGCTAGAACATTGTAAGTGGTGATGTACTCTTTTTCCTACTTTGACATTTTTTCCCAAGAGGTTTTTTGTCAAAGAGGTTTTAACGAGGCACATCCGACTTTTATTATTAATAAAAGTTCCTTTTTCCATCACATTATCTTAATTCGCATAAGACCGAGTAGACAAACCGGATACCTGACACAAAAAGCCATTTAAAGTGAGTGACATTCAGCATCCCGAAAGGAGAATGATCGAACCTCGATAATCGTGTAGACCTATACAGGATACGAAAAAATGAGTTAAGGTAAAAAACCACGTAGACCTCTAATAGGATACGAAAGAATAAGTTAAAAACCGTGTAGACCTTCAACAGGATACGAAAAATGAGTTAAACCAATAACGTAGACCCTAATCGGCTACGAATCATTGATATCATACACGCAGAAAAATAAGGGCACCATACTTAAGAGAAAATCAAATTTCATTAAGATAAAGGCACCCTATTAGATGGGCCGAGTGCGAGCCTTTTACAAAAAGAAAACAAATAGAAACGCCTAAGAGCTAAGCAGCAGGCTGGGCAGGTTGGGCCAAATCACCTGGAGCCTTATCGTCCGGGATGGCCGACTCGTCCACCAACTCCCCCTGTTTGTTGACATCCTTATCGATATCAAAAACAGAGGTATTAGCATCCTTAAAAAAGAACCAGACTTGGCGAATCGCCTTCTTGAACTCAGCCTCATGAGTCGAGATGACCTCATCCACAGCCTCACCCAGGTCGAATCTCAGCTTGGCCTCAGAGTTAGCAGCATCCAGCTTCACCTGCTCAAGCTCTTGGTTGAGGCACTCCACCTCGGCCTGCAGATCCTTCGCCGAATTCTTGGCAGTAGTCAAAGAAAGCTTCAAAGCCTTCTCTCGATCTTTAGCTTCCTTTAACTTGGTTTTTACTGCCTCAAGAGACTTACGAGACTCCTCAGCAGACTGAAGTAGAGTCTCATTAGCCTGAGTAGCATCCACCAAGGCCTGCTCGGCCTTCGAAGTAGTTTCCTTGGCCATAGCGAGCTTATGGTGACTGCGGTCAAACTCTTCAGCGCAAAATTGGGCAATGGCCCAAGAACGAACCTGGAAGCGCGAAACAGCCTCCATGGAAAGTCGGGGCCCGACATCTCTCAGCATGTCCCGGTCAGCTTGACTGAGATTCTCAGCACTAATGAGGGCCTGAGGGTTGAAGTCTTTACCCTAAAGAGAAGACCGCCCATCCTTCGTAGAAAGAAAGGTCGGATGCCTCTCAATGGGGGCAACCACAGTCTAAGCAGGAGGCGAACTCGGCTTTGCCTTCTTCGAAGGGTCATCCCCTCCTTGAATAACCCGTTGATTCTTCTTCGGTGAAGTAAGAAGAGGAGGAGGAGGAGATGGAACTGGAGAAGCAATTTGGACCCCCTCGGTGGCAGCGTCCTTGCTCTTCAGTTTCTCAAGCCGAAACTTTTAAGCATTCTTGTAATCAAACTTCCCCATCACAACAGCAAAAATGGAGGAAATTTGATTAGCAAAAATAAACAAAAGAAAGAGAACCAAATAAGCAAAAAAGTACTCACGATCTAAGTCGGCTCTTGGAGTCTTAGAGAATGGAATCTTGACTATAATTTTACACTTAAGCAGACGAGGAAGTTTACAAAGCTCGACCATGTCATCCTAGTCCCTAGGAGACATATCCATTATCTTACAAGATAGTTGCTTATTCGGAGACGGAGTCCAGTACAAGGGAAACCTGGACCTTCCCCGCCTATCAAAGAAATTGAACATCCCGCCCTTCCCCGGTCGAACTCATAAAAACTCTCCCTTGAAGTTTTTCCAAGAGGAGGTGTAAGGACCGAGTAGAGATTTACCCGAGATGCCAGTTAAGGAAACCCAACCGCCCTTCTTACTCTTTTTCACCGTGTAATGAAAAAGAAACTTAGGAGCGGTAGGCGTAATGAAGAATTCATTACACAAAATCCTAAAAGCACACATAGAAGCCCAGGCATTCAGATGCAACTGGGTAGGAGCAACATTTAACTCTCGGAGGACATCACACTCAAATTTGTCAAAAGGAACAGTGACACCAAGAGAAGAGAATAGGGCATCATACATGTAAGTATAGTGAGATTCATATGGAAGAGCCCGAAGAAAGACGTTCTCACTCAGTATACAAGGCTCGGCATGAATAATATCCAGCAAGTCTGAGTGGCATAACTCAATCTCCTCTAAAAAAGAGAGAAGAGACTCTCGGGTCTGATACTGAGAAGCATAACTCCCTACCTCCTCATTTACCCAGAAATAACCTGGAAGAGTAATAGGGGGATAGACCTTTTTAAGAGGCTTGGGATCACTAGGCCCAGGTGGCGGAGGAGGAACAAACTGAACATGGCGACGAACTAGAGGAACCTCCTCGGTAGCCTCCAAATCATCTATAACCACAACCCTCTCAGCAGGAGTGGCCAAAGGCACTTCCGCCTATTCAGAAGGAACAGAAGGGCGAACTACTCCCGCAGGGATAACATTCGACATTGAAGCACTGTCACTAACCCCACCAGAGTTATAATGAGGTGGCGAAACCCTGCCACTGGAATCCTCTCCGATTAAATGCACTTCAGACGGCAACATTCTACCACTGCCAGAACGCCCTGAATCCCCGGAAAAAGAAGACATGATTGAGGAAAAAAAATAGAACAAGGGGAACAAAGGGCGTACCTGGGCTGAGAAAGAAAAGGAAGAATAAGGCAAGGAGGAGGAGGAAGAAATGGCAGAAGAACAAGGGTCGCCAGAGAAGAAAACTCAAAAAAGAAGGATAAGTGAACGAAAGTTGCACAGTGACCCTTATATAGAGGTCCAAGAGCTTCAAATACGAAAAGACGAAGCGACTCGGACCGTTGGATCAAGACCCTCCACCAAACGAATCAACGGATGGGGAGGCTTGAGACCTTTGGGTATCCTGAGGACGTTTTCGAAACTAAAAAATAATCATTGCCGCCACCCTCGGGAAACGTTACGAGTTAATAGGTCTGAAGCGATGCGACCACTTGAAAACGAAGTGACGCGACCTTTCAAAGCGAAACGATGGAGCCTAATCCGACAAAAGGAGATGAGTAAGAAACAAGGCCAACTCGATCAAATGAAAATTGGAGATTCGGCAGGGTCACCACTTAAGCTCTTACATAGCTTCAGAGCTTGGGAGCATGTGTACTACTCGGACTCGGCACTCCACCGAGTAGATGACCTGGCCAAGTAGTGTAAGCCTACTCGGACCAAGGTAGTTATAACGGAAAATATATCTTATTAAAAGATAAGATATACGAAGATTAAGACACAAGATTATGATAGAAGATAGGATAACGTAACTTTGATAAGATTATGATAGAAGACACAACGGTGTGTACTATCTCTATCATAATTAACGAGATTTGATAAGATTCGATAGGAAAATAACCCTATCAAATCTATCTTTCTACACTCTATAAATACGAAGGTACTCATTCCAATCAAGGTACGAAAATCTACACCCGATTGTGATACATGTCTCCTACCTCTGCACCCCTAACTTGAGCGTCAGAGTGTCTTTGCAGGTACACTCCCCATCATTCACAGAGGAGATTCCGGTGGAGCCACCACACCGGAACACTTACCAAACCTGGTAAGAACATGTAGTATAGATCTTAGTAATATCAACTCATTTTACAAAACATTAGATCCATTGTAAACCATTTAAGTATGACAAAATTTCATTTAAACATCCTCAAATTCATCATTAAACAGATTTAGTACCCAGAATATACATACACTTCACATTCTTGAAACCATACATTATACATTTGAGTCACATAAAAGTGAATAGTACATCATAATAATAGATCCTAGTCTACCCTCTTGTATACAATAAAAGACTGAGACTTAGAGTAGTTACTCAATAAAATTCAAACCCTTTTATACCCACTTGAACTCCTGAGGCATCCTTATAGGATCCTCTCTTTTACTCGAACAGGTCCATCCACATCCTTAGTGTTTGTCATAGCTTTTTCATTTCATCTTCGTTGTTCGCATCGAGTCATTCATCTTTCTTTGAAAAATAAAGGTATATGGAGTGAGTCTCTCACCTCCTCTAAAACCATAAGCAAGAATAAACCTCACGGTCACACAGGAACTTACTAACCATAGTGGTGTGGTTTTCTAACGAGTCTCACTCGTAACCCTAATCAGTTTCATTCACTAATCTCTTAACTCAACGCACTACAGGCCCGACCACTAGAACTCCCAAAGCTCAATGGTCTTACAAAATTTTAAGTTGGATGACTATTGGGAGTACACCCGCTTGCCACAATACAATGATAGGGCTCTCACCAACACGATTATGTCTCGCATTTGTCGGGGTTGCCAAGTTGGATGAACCCTTATCACAACTCGGGCGCTGTACTCCCATGGAACAACAAGTTAGCGATCATTCCCCAGGTACCACTTTGTGGTTATCCACTTCCTTTTAGGACCGACTCCTTAACGACTCTCCTCATCGAGATCGTCCTTCACAAGCCCCGTGGGATTCCTTTGTTAACGGTACATGGCGACGGTTAGTTGGCTATAGGAGCATGAGGCCCCACCTTCAACTACAAAATCCTACTATTTAGTAAGTGATTAGTAACTTTGACTTTTACCAAACTTAGTGAGATTTGAATAAAAAGTTTAATGGTACTTAAAAAATTTAGAAAGTGGTGAGAATGACACAAAACACATAAAAGTGTTAAGTTAGTAAAAAGAAGCTTGTTTGGAGTGTGAGCCTTGATAATTAAAGGAATGAAGTTATGTGAATAAGAAGTAAAGTATACCCAAATCAACATTAAAATAAGAAGTTTTATCATAAGACTTAATAAGAATTACCTTGATTGATTATGTTTTGGATTGTGATGTGTACTTGAGATGCCTTCAAGGCATGATTATTATTTAGATTTGGTAAAATGGATTGTAGTATGTCATGGATTGATATGGTATTGAGAGTAAGGGAAGAGATCCCCTTTCACTTGAAATGTTAATGAGGAAGTGATTATGTATTAATTAAAATTGTTGTTTATGTTTAGGAAGCCTTTGTGGCATGAACATTGTATTGAAATTGTAATGTGAATGTGATGTGTTGTTTGGATGGTCACACTTGTTGTGACTTAAAAAGGAAGGGGGAGTGTTCCTTCTTCTTTCTTAATGCACGATGATCGTGGTGGACGTGACGCATTTGTGATGTCGCATGGTGAGACGACACATATTTTGAGGAAATCCAAGTGGATTGTAAAGGCTAGTTGTGGAAGCGAGCGGTATTGTAAGTTGCGTGGGGAGTTCCGACTGTGATAAGATATTGAGTTTTAGAGGATGGGGTTAGAATGACAGAGACCACTTGGTGTAGTGGTGAAGATGTGGATCTTCAAATGATATTATTGTCGAGATAGAGGCGAGATCTCGTACTCATTGTGCCATCTAACCGCCATCGTGTGTACCATTAACAGAGGAACCCGACAAGGACTTGTGAAAGGACGACCCAATGAGGAGTGTCGTGTGTGGTGTCATTCCTAAGAGGAAGTGGATGACTACAGAATGGTACCTGAGGTATGCTCGCTGGCTTACTATTCCTTGGGGGTGTGGCGTTGAGTTGTGATAGATTTCACGGAGCCGACTTGGCAACCCTGACAAATGCAAGGCATAACCAAGGTTGGTAAGAGCCCTGTCAAAGTATTGTGGTAGTGAGTGTACTCCCAATTGTCATCTAGTTGAAAGTATGTAAAACCATTGAGTTCTGGAAGTTCTAATAGCATTGGGGTCTGAAAGTGTGAAGTTAAGAGAAACTTAGATGAAGTGTAGGTTACCTGATGAGTGACGTCTATATTTGGACCACTGCAAGGTGGTTATATATTAATTGTGTGTGGAACCATATGGTTCGTATTGTGTGTGACCTAAATAGGAGAGTGGAGGAACTCACTCCTATGTTTATTTTTTCCACAGTTGAGAACGAGAAATGGCTTCACTTGGATGATGAATAATGGCGTGGAAAAGCTACGACAAGTAAAGCAGATACAACGAACGTTACAAAGAAGAGAAGGATTCTCTTGAAGAGGTCTCGTAGGCATAGTTGGGTAAATGGGACATATAGTGTTAATCGAGTCACTGCTCTGGGTTCTAGTCTTTTCTTGTAAACATATGGGTAGACTAAGAATCAATACTCTGATGTAATTATTTAATTATGTTGACTCACTTGTAATATATTCAAATTGAAGGTCATAAATATGTATTTGTACCTGTTCTACTTGGCTTACCTGTTATGTAATCTTTCATACTAATATAAACTATGGATCGTATTTTAATAGATTCCTGTGAACGAGTTATGTTCCATGTAGAACGATATTTTATTAGAAGGGTACTTTGGAATAAGAGCTATTCGAAAAGGCCAATTACGTTTTATATTAAAAAGAAAATTTTAACCCCCAAGATTTAAAGAGATTACTTTCTTGAAAATGATTTTATTTAATAATTTCAAAAGGCAAAATAGGGATTAAATTAATAATTTCAAATTTACTAATTTTAATTGAGAATGTTATAAATATTTCTTAGATTTTGAAATTTTATAAAAATGTTATAAATACTATCTTTGAAATTGAGAATATTGAAGATTAAATAATGAAAATTCAAATATATTAATTTTAGTATGATTTCATGTATTTGAATATAAATTAACTAGGTCAGAAAATTACAAATTTATTGTTTGATTATTTAATAAAAAAATTTATATTTACATTCCTAATTACATACAATAAATAAAACTACATATTATTATTAAATTAAAGTAAAATAATTTGAAGAAATAATGGAATGAAATATAAATTGTCTATAGTAAGCATGGTTTTTTTAATTTTATATAGGAGACAACGAATGCATTCAAATTTGATATAGTTAAATTTAAATTAACTAATTTTAAATATTCAGAAATTGTTATAAATATTTTTTTTTAAATTTTAAACTTTTAATAAATGTCATAAATAATTTTTTGGGGACTAAGAAAAATTGGGGTTAAATAAGTTATTTTGAATTTACTTGTTTTAATTATTTAAAAAATATAATTTCTTTCTTCAAAGTTTTAACTTTTAAAAAATATTATAAATGCTTTATTGAAACTGAATAATTGGGATTATAAAATTAAATTCAAATTTACTCATTTTAATTATTGAAAAATTGCTATAAATACTTTTTAAAAATTTTAAACTTTTAAAAAGTTACAAATGCTTTATTAAAAATGGGAATTGTTAAAATAAAATAGTTAAATTAAAAATTAATATTTTTAATTATTTAAAGTTTTTATAATTTATTTTTTTAAAATTTTAAACTTTCAAAAAACTTTTATAAATGCTTTATTTTTTTTGATACATTTATAAATACTTTATTGAAACTATGAATAGTTTATATTTAATTATTTAAAAGTTGTTATAAATTTTTGGCTTAAATTCACTATTGGTTCTTGTAATTCGTGAATGTGCAGTTTTGGTCCCACATAAATTTAATTACACATTTGGTCCTCAACATTTTCAAAATTGAGCAAGTTTAGTCCACCATTGTCTACCATTCAAAGGACGTTATATGTCCAGGTTTCCCACAAAAATAACAAACGTCTACATCCTCATCATGAATATATTTCTTTCCCTTATATCCATGTCCTAACTTGTCATTTGGTGTCTTACAACCTTCATATTTTAAAAGCTTGTTAAGGTTGTCAGATCCCTTGACAAAGTTGGACAGATCCTTCTTTAGGCTGTCAATCTCTTCATGAAGTTTCACAACATCATGTGGTTGACCTCTTAAGGAAGTATCTGCTTCAACTTTTAGAAGCTTCTCAACAAGCCTTTTGTTTTCTCCTCTGAGAGTTCGAATCTCTATGGAAAGTTTCATTTCTCTTGTCCTTGATTCCTCATAGGACTGATAAGCATGAGCACTGTCATTCCATAGAGTACATCTATCCTCATTTAAGGCTTCATGTTCTTTTGAGAGCTCTGTAAACTTTTTCTGTAAATCCTCTTTCTCACTTTCAAGTTGTTTGAAACTGTTTTCTAAAACTTCCTTTTCTTTTGAAAGTGATTTGGACGATTTCTTCAAAGTTTTGTAGGCCTTTGACAGAATAGAAGAGTTGGAAAGTAATTCATGATAAGCTTCCTGAAGAGATTTTAAATCATTAAAGTCTACCTTATCTTCCTCTTCTGGTTCGGAAGATTCTAATGTAGTGTTTGCCATCAGACATATGTTGGCTTCTCCCAATTCATCATCGTCCGATGATGAGTCATCATCTAAGTCTTTCCATGTGGACATCAGAACTTTCTTGCCCTTCTTTTTGTTGAATACTCTCTTCTTGTTGTCCTTGTTCTTCTCAAGGTCTAGGCATTCTGACTTGAAGTGTCCGGGCTTCTTGCATTAGTAGCAGACGATAGGACTCTTCTCTTTGTCCTTCTTCTCCTTGAATCCTTTATTATTCAGGTTTCTCCATCTGGATCCACCTTTCTTCTTCCACATAGCATGGATCCTCTTGATATGAAGGACAACTCATCATCCTCATCAAAGTCTTCATCTTCAGATTGCTCTTCTGATGACTCTTCTGCTTGCATAGCTTTGGACGACGAAGCTTTCCTTGGCTTCTAGATGCTGAGTGCCATGCTTGCATAGCTTTGGACGACGAAGCTTTCCTTGGCTTCTAGATGCTGAGTGCCAGAGACTTGCCTTTCTTTGCATCACTATCTTTTGCTACAGTTCTAGCTCATGCACTTTCAGGATTCCCACAAGCTCTTCTAAGGACATGCCATCCAGTCCTTTGGTTGCTCTTAAGGCTGTAACTTATGGTCTCCATTGCCTAGGCAAACTCCTCAGAATTTTGTCAATATGTTCATAGTTATTGTAATCTTTACCATGTGCTCTAAGCTCATTTAGTATGATTTGAAACCGTCCAAACATACTTTGTATGTCCTCGTTTCCCTTCATATTAAACAACTCATATTGACAAGTAAGAAGACTAAGTTTGTTATGTTTTACCTGGATGGAACCCTCATACGTTAACGCAAGAGTGTCCCACATCTGTTTTGCACTTTTGAAGTTGTGCACCTTGTTGTATTCTTGTTCGGATAGTGAACACATGATGGTGTTTCTGGCTCTGGAGTTGAGATAGAATCTCTGCTTTTGTTCCTTCGTCCATCTAGCCTTGGGGATCTCGTTGAGGTTCTCATCATAGGGAATGTAGTCCCCCATCTCCACAACATCCCACATATCAATATGACAGGATTCAAAGAATGCTATCATTCTTTTCTTCCAATAATCATATTTGACTCCCTTAAAGAAAGGTGGTATGTTCACGGCTTGTCCCTCATTTTTCATCTTTCTCAAGATCTGGTTTTCCTCTGTACTGCTAAGAACTCAACCCAAGAGGCCGAGCTCTGATGCCAACTAAAATGCAAAGAACACACTGGAAGGGGGGTTGAATAGTGTGTTAGATAAAACTGAAATCTTTTAGCAAAGATGGAGATATCTTAACTTAGATTTTACAAGGAACTTGTAAAATGCAGAGTTATAGCTATCGTCCAGTAGTTCAAAATAACAGTTCAATGGAACTCTGTTTTCAAGGTATTGTCCAAGTGAGAAATGAAGTCTTTTCACAAATAAGTCTATAAAGGAGACTTGTGTGTCTAATGCGAAGAAATAACACAAGAGATAATTGGTAAGCTAAAAGCAATAGAGTAAAAACACTTGGTTTATAGTTCACTCAACCTAAGCTACGTCTAGTTCTCCTTCAAAAATAACCTTTTGAAGGGTTCCACTAATCAAAACTTTGATTACAAACAAGTATTCTCTACCCTGCCACTTCTGGCACACTTTTAATCTCCCCCTGAGATTAAAGCAACACCCAAGTATTCTTTGTCACTAAGTCACTCTTGGCTTTCCAAACTACACAGTTTGATTACAAAAATAGATTACATAAAATAGATTACACAAAATAACTTAGCAAAGCTAAGAGAATGCTCTTTTCGCTCAAGTGTTGGTCGTCCAAATATTTTGGCAGAGTTTCAGCTCTTTGAAAAGTCGTGAATGCTTCGTTGGTTTCTTCATGAGCTTGATCCTCTATATATAGGCCTATGAGTGAAGGTATCCATTGTGGGATCTGAACCTTTGCCAAAAACTGTTCTCTCACAATCATATAACCGTTACCACGTGTCAGCTTGGGGTGGAGAGAGATAGGGGACAACAATACATGCAGCGCCTCCACTACTTGTACTGTTTTGCAGGGAGAAGCTTTCCTGTCTCCTATGGTACACTTTTTGAATATTCAAATGAAATGTCATGTATGAAAAGAGAGGGAATAACAGATCATTCGAAATGAAATCATCATCGGAAAGCATAAGTGTACTTCCTGACAAAATGGACGTGTTATATAATTGTTTGATAGAAAAGGTTTGTGTAAGTTATATAAGCAAGTGGACGCTTCCCAAATGGACGCAGTGTTTGCACACTGGTTTTCACAAAGCATTGGACCCTTGTTTTAAAGGCAACGCATTGGACGCTGGATTTATACATAAGAAAAACAAGTTCCATATACATATTGGACGCGATAAGCACATAGCGATATTTAGTTTGAGCTTAAGAAATACAATACCATGAAGGCATTACCATGAAGGCATTGGATGGTGTAGTACCTGTAATACTCAAACATAAAATATTAGGTACTTCAAAATTTAATCTCATTTGTTATCATCAAAACTGAAGTTTGAGGGGTTAGACATCGTCCAAAGTCTTAGACTCTAACATTCTCATCTATATTGTCCTCCCCAAAACATCTTTTTTGAAAAATTGGTGAATCAAATCTTCTCTTTTTTGCATCTTCCATCCTACCTATTCAACGAACTTGCGCATCTTCTTTTTCTGCTACTTGCTAAACCTGGTTATGAAGTGTGTTTTCTTATGAGCACGGTGTAGGGTACAACAGTGCTCTCCGACGGCGACGCCAGGCCAGCAGAAAAAGCGAAACACATGTGCGGCGCTAAGCGATAGTTTGAGAAAGAGATCGACGACGGGGACGCAGAATTGGGGTTGTGAGTCATTGTCGCTGCCGCTGCCTGGGACGACAGCGGAGGGTATTGACGGTGGTCGAAATGACAAACTCCAGCGCAATTTTACTTAGATTGTGGAATCTGAGAATTTTTCTAAAATTTGGATTTCATTTTATTTATGGAGCTAATGCTAGTGATGATATTGGCAAGGAGAATAATGGTGTTGGCTAATGTGATGGGTGAATCCATGAAAATATAAATGGATCTGTGTTTCAAGGCTAAATTATTCATATGGTCCCTTATCTTTATTTTAGGTTTCAATTTGGTCCTTTATTTTTTAAAAGTTGCAAAATAGTCCCTTATCTTTATTTTAAGTTACAATTTGATCTTTTATTTTTTAAAAGTTTCAAAATGGTCCCTTAATTAATTTTTTTATAGCATGTTTATCCCAAAAAAATTAAAAAAAAATACAATACTTCAGGGGTAAGCATGCTATAAAAAATTATGTAAGGGGTCATTTTGCAACTTTTAAAAAATAAAGGACCAAATTATAACCTAAAATAAAGATAAGGGACCAACAAAGTAATTTAGCTGTGTTCAATGAATTTGTTTTTTCTTTCCATGTTACCGAATGCAAATTTAATGCGTTTGAACTTTAAATGAGATGGGTTGAAGAAAGTAAAGTTGATTTTTTTTTGCTTGGAACACTTTACTGGTTGTTGATTATTATTATTATTATTATTATTTTGCTTGGAACACTTTCCAGATTCCGATGGAACTGCTATGGATGGTGGCAGTGAGTGGAGTGAAGAGGGTAAGGATAAAGTTGTCTTTTTACCTTTTTTGTTCTGACTTATTAAAAAATATCTAATATAATCTAAACCATTGAATTAATTTAATAATAAATCCAAGGGCTAATAATAGTGGTCCACCCATGAACCATTTGTCATACTTCTTCACCCTAGACTTCGCCTTTAAATCATTATACACGATAATAGTAAAAATTATAAAAATATAAATAATGACACCAAATAATAAATCAAATATTAGAATATCATAATATTTAATGTGAATAAATGTCCTAATATTTTACCTTTGAATGGTTGTAAAGGCAAAAATCATAAGAAGGGGGGGGGGTTGAATTGTGATTTATAAAATTTTCGTAACCTTTTTCGCAAAAGCTATCTCTGTGAAATAACAAAACGAGGTTTTGAACAAGAGCAAAGACTGACAATGTTTAGGTACAAACAATAGACAAAATCTTTTCACAAAGATAAATCACAATACAAAGTCAGTTCAAACATATAAGAGATAAAGAGAGGAGAAAAGAACACAGAGGTTTATACTGGTTCGTCTCACCCTGAGACTACGTCCAGTTCTTGGCAACCCACCAAGTTCCACTAACTTTCTCAACGTTACAAGTATTGTTCACTACCACTTCTGGCTCACCCAAGTAGTTTTTACACTAGTCTTTCCAAGCTAAAAACCCAAGTATTTTTTTTCTTACCAAGCCACTTCTGGCTCTACAACAAATCAGAAGATTTGTTGAAGGTTTGGGGCACACAGACTCTAAGGTAACGTCTAACAGACGAATATACAAGTTAAGAACAAAGTCTTTTTCTCTCAGGATACTCAAGGTGTTTTGAGAGCTTTTTACAACTTAGAGAATTTTACAGGAGAAAGAATGAAGGCTAGAAAGAAAGCTTGCAAGATTTAAAAAAAGTTTCGTAACTTCAGCACTTCAAATCTTTCATTATATATAGACTTGCTAAGGAAGTAACTGTTGTCTCTAAACGACCTTCTTTCATGCGTCGAACAGCATCTGAAGAAGTGTGTCCATTGGAGCATTAAATGAGAGCATTAAATGCTTGTCACCAACTAGTCACTATAAGCTGATAAAGCATTCTGCTTATCTTCCTTGAAGGACACTCCATATCATTTTGCTGTAGTGGTCACATCGTTTGATCAGACAAGTACTCATTGCTAGCTGTAGTGCGTCTTTTGAGATGAGAGGGAAACTTAGATACTTTGACTCTTCTTTTTGTTCCCATTGTGCACTTCGACAGATCTTAGGAAGGATGTTCTACGAACATTCCTTGCAACACAGATTAAAAGGACAGTGCATTTACTATGCCTTTAAATGCTCTTCAGACTCAGCGTCTGTCTGCGTATCATCTGTATCTTTAGACGCAGATACAACTCTTTCGTCTGTTGGCATTATAAAACGCAATCTTTTTATCCTAATATTTATTTGCATTAAATCAAAATTATTGAGGGTCCTGATTCGTCTTATGACTCAACAATGTTTGTCTAATATATTTTTTCAATTAATTCTTTTTGATTTATTTATGGTTGTCTAAGAATCTAAAAATGATAGTGACGTTATTTCTTAACAAATAAAACAGAATTAAATTTTGTAGAAAAACTAAAGGCGAAACAAATTGATTAAAATAAGTAACTAATGAATAATTTTATTGGACTACATATTAGTAGAAATTAACATATTTGATTTGTTGATATGTTAATATGAAAATAAGTATGAGGTTGTTATATTCCAAATTTAGTCCATAAATAGTAAAATTTAAATTTTAAAATAGGGATGGCAAAACAGGCTGGCCCGGCCCATTTTGGCCCGCCCTGCCTGTGGCTCGCCAAAAACGGGTCGGATCGGGCTGGCCCGCCATACTGAGGACGGGCTAGACAGCTTGGCTCGCCACGCCTAAGAGCGGGCTGGCGAGCTGGCCCGCCAGAATTGAAAAAAATTAAGTTTTTTTATTTATTGCAAATAAGACATAAATAAAATGATCTTGCATCACTTGTATCATAAAAAGACAATAGAGAGCATTTTTGTTACTGTGAAGTGTGAATACAATTAAAAACAATTGTAATATTGTTTCATTTTCTTCAATAAACCACAAACTAATAGTCTTTCAACACCACAAGTTCAACATCATCATGAATAACATCTTAAAAAGGCTTAAATATTGTTCCATTTCATTCAAAAGTTCAACATGACAAACTAATAGTCTTTCAAAAGTACACTACAAAATATTAATAGTCCCCTAATAACTTATGTTATTTTAGATATATTAATTAAAAAAAAAGTAGTGGCGGGCTGGCCCGCCAGCCCGTCCCGCTCCGCCTATGGCCCAGCCGGTTGGCAGGCTAGGCCCGTTGGGCCATAGGCGGGGCGGGCCAAAGCGGGCTAGTGGGCTGCAGACCCCACCCCGCCCAACCAAATTTGTGGTGGGCTGGCAGGCCAAGCCAGCCATCCCTATTTTAAAATGGATGGATGAGTTAATGAAAAAATGAGTGCAGCAAAATGAAAAGATTATCTGAGTAAGAACAATTTTTTTTCTTTTTTTTTCTAACATAAGTTTTTGTAAATATTCTCTTATAGTGAAAAGTTTTTTCAAATCCTCCATGGTCAAACAAAGTACAACCCGCCTATATTATTGAATGAAACATTTCTGCCAACAATAGCATGCATATAATTACTTTGAAACAAACAATATAAAAGATTAGTATAAAAAAATATACTGCATGAATAGAGTGTAATGAAATGAAGACCCATGTGCCTCTGTATTTGCAACTGGATATAGTTTTGATAATGTTGAACTTGTAATAGTTTAAGCATGCCCTCTATATATATTCAGAACACTAGTCTAATTAGGATGTTTGTTATAGCTTTTAATGTGTGAATGTGTGTGTATCATGCATCTAGGCTAGATATACTTCTATTCCCTCATGTTTGCATTGATTAATCATTGATTATTTACATTTGTTAGTTAAGGATTGAATCTGGGTGAAAACCTTTTTGAAAATTCTAAGATTTCAATCCAAGAACAAAATAATCGATTAAAAGAACAATATAATCGATTATCTCGGGCTCTGTTTAATTTTTAAGATTTGGATTAGGTTTGCAGATAATCGATTATTCACTTGAAATAATCGATTATTTGGCCCTGGAAGAAAAATGAGTCATTCGCAGTTAATCGATTATTTGGTGAAATAATCGACTATTTCGTTCATCAGTGTTTCCAGATGATGACATGAACAAAATAATCGATTATCCTTAGTAATAATTGATTATCTCTATTCAGAGGGCTATAAAACTAACATTTCGCAAGCTCTCATGTGTGACACCCATTTTCTCAAATCATTTTTGTAATTTTCATCTGAGAGAGCTTAGAAATCGAGTGTCATCATCTCTAAGATTCATTGAACAACATTTTTCTTATCTTCAAGAAATCAATGGATCTTGATCAAGCTACATAAAGGGAATATGAAAGCAAATTAGGAAGAACTTCAACTTTTCATATCTTCACATTCTAGGTGAATTCTTTCGTTTAACTTTGTTGTGTAATTCGTGTATAGGATAGGCTTCCCTAGTTGCATTGCATGTAGATAGGTTTTCTACATTGTAGTGTTTCTTGATAGGTTTTCAAGAAGGTCATTGCATATGTGCTGCATGTGCATGTGAGTTTGTGTGTATACAAATTCTAAATAGTGGAAAAGGTCCAAGCTAGGGTTGCTTTGGATAACACTGAATGTAGATTTCAGGTTGAAATCGAACCAATATAGATCTTGTGTCATTCTCTCTTTTCCCTTATATTTTCACATCTTGATCAATATCACTAGCATTGTATTGTGATCATTTGTTAAATTTGGAAATAAGAGATAAGTAAACACAATTGAATCATACACTCTCATCTTGCAACAGATCCAAAATCATTTGATCTTGCGAAAAGTTTTCATCAAGAAAATTAGTTTTCAAAGAAAATTTTAAAAGAATCCAATTCACCCCCTCTTGGATTTCCTGTATTACAAGTCATTTTGTTTAACATATAGTGTAACTAAAGAGTAATATAGAAATCGATACCTCTTCATCAATTAACACTATACATTTGCTAATTAAATCTTTATTTTGATAAATGTTAAAAGTGTCTCATAGTCGCGAAACTCACCTTTACAATGCTTTCATCCGATGTAGAAAATATATTATCGAGCAAAATATATCTATGATGAGGGTAACAAATATGTTAATTTTAAATAAAATTTGTTGTTGGACAAAAGAAATATATCTTGTTGACAATGTTGTTGCAAGTAGCTATTATTTGTTGAGCTTTGTTGCAAGTAGTTTGCTAACACGTGAAGTAAAAATATGAATAGTATTGAAAAATTGTAAGAAGGTAAATTTTGTGAATCACATTCTATGACTCAGGTACTTATAAAGGTCATCGTATCATCAAATACAAGCATGCAATAAAGAATCATTATATCAGTATTTAAGATCATATCATCAAATACAAGCATTATATCAATAAAGAAATTTTAGTAATAAAACTATTGTTGAGTCATCAAACGAATTAAGACCCTCAATAATTTTGATTTAATGTAAATAAATACTAAGTTAAAAAGTTGCGTCTGAAAAATGTTAGCAGGCGAAAGTGTTGTATTTGCGTCTGTAAGAACAGATGATAGCAGACAAACATTAAGTCTGATAACATTTAAGGCATAGTTAATACACTGTCATTTTTTATTCTATGTGCATGAAATGTCTGAATATTCTTCCTAGGATATGTTAAAGTGCAAAGGAGTGAAGAAAAGTCAAGTTTAAAGTTCCCCTTCTCCTAAAAAGAAGCGTCACGACTGTAATGAGTACTTATTTGAGCAAAAGCAGATTTGGCTACTGAAGTAGAGATATGAAGTGCCTCTCAAGGAAGATAAGCAGAGTACTTTATTAGCTCTATGTGACAAGTTGGTGACAAGCATTCAATGCTACATTTAATGCTCCAACGAACACCCAGCTTCAGATGCAAAAAGAAGGCCTTTTAGAGACAACGGTTACTTCCTTAGCTAGGCTATATATACCAAAAGTTTTTGAAGTGCAAAACACCTAAGTTACGAACTGTAACGAAGCATTCTCTTAAGCATTCAAATTCTTTATATATTCTTTCATTCTAAGTTGTAAAAAGCTCTCAAAACATTATGTATATCCTGAGAGAAAAAGACTGTAAGCTTAACCTTGTATATCTGTATGTAAGAGGATAAGCTAGTCTGTGTGCACTCAACCTTAAACAAATCTTTGGATTTGTTTTAGAGCTAGAAGTGACTTGGTAGTAAATAATACTTGAGGTTTTTAGCTTGGAGAGGCTAGTGTAAAACTACTTGGTTCTGAACCAGAAGTGACAGTGAACAATACTTGTATCTTAGTGAAAAGATAGTGGAACTTGGTGGGTTGCCAAGAACTGGACCTAATCTTAGTGATAGAGAGGAACCAGTATAAAATCTATGTGTTGTTTCTCTCTATTTCTATCTGTATAAACTGACTTTGAGTTGTGATTTCTTGTTTGTGAAAACAACGTCTATTTTATGTTCCAAAACTTCGTCTGTGCTTTTTATATTAAAATATGTTTTTATAAACCTTTGACAGACGAAAGGTTTTACGAAAAGTTTACCAAAATTTTATAAATCACAATTCAACCCCCTACTTTTAATTTTTGCCTTTACAACTATAACATTTTATTTGAGTGTTACAAATATGAAATATTTTTATTTCTATTTATTATTATTATTATTATTATTATTATTATTATTATTATTATTATTATTATTATTATTATTATTCGTACAGTAATCATATTATCATTATTTAAAAACTCTAGTCTTTTTTTTAAGTGAAACAAAAACCTCTGGTCTTGATTTAAAATTTCAGGCAATTAGTTATATATCTTTTAGGTGATTTATATATATTTAAAACTCTAGTCTTGATATAATGTAGTAATATCAATATATATCTTTTAGTTGATTTATATATATAAATTTCAGATATATAATTTTTTTCATAATAATTATATATTTTAAAAAACAAAAATTATTTGAACATTATTATAATATTTTTCTTCAAAGTTATTATTATTATAATGAAGTAATACGTTTTTTTGATATATAATGGAGTAATACGTTATTAATGACTTTGATGTTATTAATGAATAATACATTTATGCAGTATACATAAAACTGAAGTTTTATTTATGCAGCATTTTTTTTCTTATTGCGTAACATTAAAAACTACGTTACTAATATTTACGTATATAAGACAGTTGCGGCTCAAATTTCAATTTGTATCTGTTTTATTTCCGGCAGTTTAAAATCTAGCATAATATATATATATATATATATATATATATATATATATATATATATATATATATATATATATATATATATATATATAAATGTATTATTTATTAATAAATAACAATACAAACTACGTTAATTTTTTTCATAAGTTCATTTTAATGTTTTAATTTGTTCTTTTAAAATATGTTTTATGAACTATAATAACTAAAAATATATTTAATTATTTATGCATTTTAATATTAATTAATTGATTGTTATTTTTTAATTATTATTTTAAATTTAACTAAATATCTATAGAGTCCTTATTTTTAATTACTATTATTCGTATAATAAAAATATACTTTATTTTTTAATTTAGTTATTAAAATTTATTATACGAACAATGGTAATTAAAAAATAAACTTTCGTAGATATTGTTCACACGACACATAACAGGTATGTAATTACTTTATATATTATTTCTCCAATAAAGAAAAAAGAGTCAAATTTTTAATTCAAATACTGCTAGAAACTTAATTTATCTACAATATATAACTCATCTATAAATAACACAACATACCAATGTTATAATTTGCCTAAACAAAATCAAGAATTGAAGCTTGCCTTTGTTTTGTTTGAAATGACTAATTCAACCATCAAGATGCTCAACATAGTTCTCTTTCTTGTCTTCATTTCTCAAGGTAATGTAACTAATGTTTCCTCCCAATGTGTGAAAAATAAAAATAAAATTATAAATTGTTGTTTATAACTTCTCCTATGCATCATATGTCAGGCTATAGCAAATGCTTCTTGAGTGATCTCTCTGTCAAACAAATTCGAACGGGAAATGTAGTGAAAGGAAAGCCAGAATGGAGTGTGACTATCACCAACAAGTGCCTATGTGGTCAAAAGAATGTTATCTTGAATTGCCCTAATTTTCAAACCGTTGAGTATATAAACCCTTTAATGTTGACTGCCTCAATCGGTACTGGTTATTGTCTTGTTAAACCTGGACAAACTATTTATAAAGATGTTGTCAAATTCAAATATGCTTGGGATCATTCATTTCCATTCAATCCCATTTCTTCACAGAGTTCTTGTTCTTAATGTTCAACCGAGCTACGTATTTAAACCTTGATCCTTAAGTTTGTAGCTTCATTTACGGGCATTATAATTTATAAATAAAACATTGATTTTTGGTACATGATATTTGGTTCTCGATTCTTTTTGCCATTTTGTGCTACTTTGAATATTACTTCAATGATGGTTCTAGCTTGAAATCAAAACCAAGGCCTTTCAAATGAAAATAATCACTCGCCACATGTGTATTAAAATTTCTCAAACGAATCCTTCCTAT
Organism: Pueraria montana var. lobata; assembly: GCA_026413185.1. Classification (NCBI taxonomy): domain Eukaryota; kingdom Viridiplantae; phylum Streptophyta; class Magnoliopsida; order Fabales; family Fabaceae; genus Pueraria; species Pueraria montana. The sequence continues at coordinate 12,132,952 of CM048655.1, forward strand.
TATGGCAACATTATCGTCAGTATAACTTATAAGTCAAGGCAATATTGAATCAATATATATAGAGTTTAATGATCATAGTGCAGAGCAATTTTACGCCGTGAATGCATATTATATTTTTTAATATATATATATATATATATATATATATATAGGAGGGATTAAATTACACCGGTGTAACTTGAACAACTATTATACCATTGAAGTTAGTGTGAATTTTAAATATCCAACCGTTGAATTATACCTACATATTACCAAGATTGTCTGTGTCAAATTATGTTAAAATTGAACAACAATAAGAGGGTAATCAAAAGATTCATATTTTAGTATATTTTGAAAAGTTTATATTACGTCGATTTTAATCTATATGAATGAAGTAGTAAATAATTTTGGATTAATATGAAATTTTGTATACATGATCTATTTGAAAGGAACTTTCAATCCAACGGTAGGTTTTAAGAAAATATTATCCAATTAAAAGTTATTGAATGGTGTAATAGTTGTTCAAGTTACTGAATGGTGTAATTTGATCCCTCCTCATATATATATATATATATATATATATATATATATATATATATATATATATATATATATAATGAAATTTAAAATCATAACTTAAACTGAAATTGTGGCAAATTGAATTACATTACGAAATGAACATTAAGGTAGAAACACAATGTGGTGAGACAGTGTTAGCTTCCAAAATACCTACATTAAAATTACCCAAAGATGTGACCCAAATAAAATAGTTGCCTACATGAAAAATATAACATATTTTGCTAATATGTATAGGTTTGTAATAAATATTTTTGTACTATTTAATAACTTTATATTAATGTTTGATAAAATTATTTTCAAAATTATTAATATTAAAAGTACTAATTAAAAATTTATTTTTATTTTTAAATTATATTTAACTATAAACTAAACAGTACTGATTTTTTTTTATGTAAAATAGATTAAAAAAGGTTTAAAAATTTAAAAGTAAATATGTTTTGTCTCACACATAGAATTAATTTTTATCAATAAACAGAATTAAATATATTTTTGCAAAATTAATTTTGTTTAAGATAAAGTTCTTTAATCGTGTTCATAACAAATGCCAACCACGAAAACCATATATTTACTCAAGGTTAGGAAGCTTTTTGTTTTGTTTTGTTTCTTTTTTTTTTTGTTTCTTTATTTTTTTTTTTTGGGTATGGACTAGGAAGATCTTTAACTGTGAATTGATTATTTATTTTTTATCATTATCTAAGTTTATTTTCTTTCTCCTTAAAAAATTATTTTATTCCTTCTCCTCAAAGTCAATAGACATTTATTATTGTATTTTTTATATAATTTATTTCATGTGTGTTCACCCGTTTGCATATGTATTTTGAAAATTTATTATTGTACTCTTTTTTTTTTTTTTAAGTTTTCGTTTGGTTTGGAAGCTATGAGAGGCAACAATATTTTTTTTTTTTTAAGTTGTGCAGTGCCCATATTGCTTAAGCCATAGTTTCTATCGCTTAAGCGATGTGGTCGACATAGGGTGAAATGGCCTCTAACAGCACTAGAGCTTAAGTGGTGGAATGCGTAGCTTAAGCTGTGACAGGATGTGTTGGCCTCTGTCAGCACTAGAGCTTAAGTGGTGGAATGCGCAGGTTAAGCAGTGGAATGTGCAGCTTAAGCTTGATAGGGTGTGATGACCTTTGTTAGCACTAGAGCTTAAGTCATAGATTCGTGCAGCTTAAGCCATGAGGGTGAAATGACCTCTCTTAGCACTAAAGCTTAAGTCGTGGATTCGTGCAGCTTAAGCCATGAGAGTCAAATGACTTCTGTCAGCACAAGAGCTTAAGCGGTGGATATGTGCAGCTTAAGCTGTGACTGGTAGCTTAAGCGAGCTAAGTTTTAAAATAGTTCTAAATGGTCCTCCAAATGGAATCCAAAAGAAATTAACCTTGCTTTATGAGCTTTTATGAAATGAGTGAAGTGGATTTTAAGTTAATATCTTGTAATTCACATTCATATGAGGATCTTTTGGTGTTTGATGGTAAGAGTTCATGGTGTTGAATGTCTTACTAGGCTTAGTAAACTATTGGTGGGTTTATGAGTGGTGGCATAAATAGAAATGATGAATTTATGCTATGATGAATTTATGATATGATGGATTTATGATATGGTGAACTCTTAAGGTGTTGAAATTGATGATCATGATTATGTTGTTGATGTGATGTGTATAATGTGAATTTTGTGTTGAAACTATCCCTATATGTTAAAAGGAGTTAGTTATGTTCTCTTGAAAAAAATTATATAAAAAAAAATGGCTGCTTTGAGAAGGTGCGTTCCACGCCAGAACTTTGATCCACTAAAGCGAATGGTGTGTCAGAGTGATGAAAACTACTTCCCAAGAAGTTAGCTGACTCTTTTGGTATATAGGGGATGGATAGTTCTTGTTGTGGATTGTTGATTGTTAAGATGTGTTTGGACCTTTAAGTCAGGCTACGGAGGTGTTGTATCTAGGACCGTAGGGGATTCCGAATATGTTTTGCCTTTGGAATACGATGGGTGTACAAAAATATTTCTTTGCCATTGGGAATACGGTGGGTACATAGAAATATTCCTTTGCCGTGGGAATACGATGGGTGCACAAAAATATTCCAAATATGGTTTTATATGTAATGACTCCATGGAGTAAAGTCAGTGTCTGATGATTGAAATGGTTTGGTGGTTCATGATGTATATGGTTATGATGATGGATATTGGTGATTGATTTGTGTCAAAAATCGTGATAGTAAAGGTTCACATGTGATGTATGATGTTGATGGCTCATGATGATGAGTGATGATGAAATTATTTTAATGATGTTAGTTGAAGATTTATATTATGATTTTGTTGTATATGTCCGTTGAGATGAATGAGCTTTAATGTTCGGGCCTATTGGTGTTTATTGATGAACAATATGAGATAACTTTTATATGAACTGAGTTTTGGATATAAAATTTCTGGCTATTATGTATTATATTTTCAAAGTTTATAAAGTTCAATCTTCTCCCTTTTCCCTTATTACATGGAATTGTTTATTTGTATATGTATAGTTTTGTTTTGGTAAGCATACCCTTGCATTGTGGCACATGTGGTTGTGATTGTGATGATCTCAAACTTCATGTTCGTGGGAACAAATGGCTAGGAGATGGATTCTTTCCTTTGGAGGCAACACGGATGGACATGCATGCGATTCTTCTGTTCCTTTCTTTGTTTTCTTTTTATAGTGTTAACCAACTTAGGTGTTTAAGATATTTGTCTTTCTAGAGTCGCATATATGTGTATATATAGATGCAAGTTGAGTTGTTTTTTATGTTTTATCTTGGGATAGATTTTGATGTGTCATAAGACATGTGGTTTTATTCAAATGATCGTGGCAATACTAGTGGCAATTTAAATGGCCACTAAAAACAATTTTCCAATTCTCACTTCACCTCTTTACTAACCTTTATTAATGCCGGTAAAAAATTCATTTTATTGTTGGAAAAAACAAATTTCAGCAGTAATTCTCTAAGCTGCAGTGAAATCCACATAATTTTAGAATTGTTTGTATAATAAAATAAAATAATACAAAATTATGAATATAAAATGACATATAAATTAGTATACATCAATAAGCATAATAGCCAATTGAATCGGTTGAATCCAATACCCATTATTAATTCATTAATAAATAATGTTAAAATATATGGTTGGTGCCCAGTGTATGTCACGAATCTTATAGGCTCAGTCAATAATAACATAGTACAAATTTTGGCAATGGCAATATCCAAGATTCATTTACCAAGTTCCCAACACATGGTGCAAAGATTTCAACCGCACCTAGTTTTGTTTTCCTATTCACATGGTACCTGGTCTCTAATATAAATTCAGAATCAGCTAATTAAGAAAGCTTGGGTAGTAGCATCGAGCATTGGGGGCAATGGAAGCCTTGAAAGATGAACTTGGGTTTTGCAAGTGGAACCATGCTTTGAGGTCACTGCAACAGCATGCGAAGAACAATATCAGATCTTATAGTCAGGCTAGGAAATATAAAATCACACAAGCATTCCATTACAGATAAAATATGGTTGATCTACATCATTCCCTTGTTCCATTATAACTTCCCCTGGAAGAAAGAACTCCTCATAAGAGCCTAATAACCTAAAAGACCAAAGGAACAAAAATTATAACTTCACAAGCATACTTCATATCAGCAAGTCGTAGATCCAGAGGAATAGTGTTCTTTTTCCAACACTTAAGTTAAAATGAATAAGAATCTTTCAAATATAAACTATAAGTTTAAATTTATTAGCAACTTATGTGATTAGAATATGACTCTTTGTATCTCCTTCACCTTGGATGGCTTAAATTTCTATGTAGATGAGTATGAAATAAAACACTTCAATTCAATGGAAAATGAGATATATTTAACTTAACATTAATGATTTCTTATTTCAAACAATTTGCTCTGGTATTTGTTACTTATGACCTAGTCAATGAATCATTAATCTGTTTAGTGTCACTGCTCAAATGAAAATCAACCTTGCTTCAAATCATATAGATATATAATTTAATTTTGAAATTAAATAATTTCTTAAAACTTGGTACCATGGAAATTTGTTGCAAGTTGACCAAGAATAGGCAGAGGAAAGGTCTTTTGAATCTTGGAGGCGCTCAGTACAATATAAGTACAAGATATAGAGGCACCGGGGCAAGCAATTAAGCCAACACTAACAGAACATGAACAGGCGGACTATTAACCCAAAAGTCAATATCATCTAATCTAAAGTGATCCCCAAATAAAATGTATCACAAAACTAGGAATAAAATATTTTCAAGTCAACCTGAGTAGTATTGCTGATGCAAGCAATTATGTAATTAATTGACCATAAATTGGCTTAGAATCATGCTCCAAATCGACATTGCTGATGCAAGCACGAAACAGTTACGATCAATTCTCTTCCTAAATTCTCCTTTAGCACTATTTGGCTATACTTCTAACTCGGTATATGTAGCCAAACATAACTGAGCTAACCTTGGAAAATCTTCTGTGTTGAAATGATCTTATGTTTTCTGGAATCAAGGTGGCTTGTTCTTGAAAGCAAGAATTCAGATATGGTTCATGTTCAAGGTTTATGCAGGTTACTTCCTGTAAGTTTCTCTAGATGGGGAGCTCATAACTGAATTTTTCTTTACCATTAGTCCCCTGGATAAGAAAATAGTGAGCATAATTGAAAATCTGCAAACAAATTATAGACCCATCAATATTAAAATAGTATGAAGAGAACCTGGAAATCTTTTGTTAAACCTTGTAAACTGAATTTTGGCTACCAAACTCTTGCCAACTACACACAACCAAAACAGGATCCTTTCAACAAAATTGTTTTACAATAAACAATATACGATTATTAAGAGAGAGCCTTTCAATATAAATTTTTGACCTGCAACATATAGAGCTCCCCTTTTGTTATTTCTTGACATTGATGAAAACCTGAGTGTTTCCAATGCTAGCATCCAGATGGATGGGGCTCCAACATTCAGATGTGGACTTATAATTTTGGAAGGCTTCTATCCCTCCTGTGAAATCATAAACCTATAAGCATCCTAGGTAACACTAACTCAAACACCATACAAATCACAAATGCGTGTAAATGAATACCTTCCCCCCAAAGACCAGATACTTTATCATACCAATAGTTTCCTGGCTTCAGCTTCTTCGGAGGGTTGGGGCAGTTCTGCAATGTAACCAATATTGCCATTGGTCCTATGTAACACTATGTTATTTTTGGCTACAAAATAAAATGTATCACAAAACTAGGAATATAATAATCTAAAGTGAATTTACCTTTCTAAGGATTTTTTCCAGGAAATTGGCATTGGTCCTATGTAACAAAGTTGAATATTGATAACATTAGTTTTTTAAAGTTTAAGATGTGCTAAAAGTGAAAAGCTAATACACACGAAACCATAACAAATCACCAAAGAAATTATAAGAAACAGCAAGGCAAAATAATCACTGATTAAAAACCTTCACTTTTTTCACATTCCCCTCCCAATCACCTTTCCCTACTTTCTACAATCCTACCAAGAATAGCTCGTGCTCTTCCTCCATCCACAGAACCCTAATCATCCACCAAAACCAACACCCCATCAATGTAAAAACAATAATCATGTTTCACAATTTCAATTAATCCAATGGAAGCAACATTTATAAGATTAAACAAGAGAATTTCTAAAATTAAAAATAAAAAAACGATGACCGATCCAAGAGAGTGAAGAGACAGATCGAACCTCGATTTCACTCGCACTCACGCTCGAAGTTGTGAGGAACGACTTCACCGGTGGAGGCAAAACCGACGGCAAGAACATGTGAGAAATTATGAGGACTTGAAAAATGGAGGAGATGATGCGCCACAACGTGTGGCGGTGAAGAACATCACCGGAATCTATGGAGTCTGCGCGACTCTCCTCCTTCTGCTCGATGAATTGAAGGAGATGATGCGCCACGAGGCACGACGGCTCCAATCACGGCGACGAGTTCTTATTTTTCACCGAGTTTAGGGTTCTTTATTTTTCAGCTTTTCACTTTTTTTTCTTTTAAGAAAGCTTTTCACGGTGAAAATTTGGATGGGTCAAAATATGTATTGGCTTGCTTTTAGTCTTTTGTAAGAATTGTCGAATAGAATACCTCTTTATTGGCAATTGATAATTAGTCACAAAAATATTATCTCAAATAGTAAAATGCCGGCAATTAGATTGCCACTATATATATGTTGGTAAAAGTTAAATTTGCAGTAGTGTTCGATGGGTTTCACTTCTAGATTAGAAGAGAAAATCATTAAATGATAAGTGTTGACCTATTATTATTCTCGTTCCAATTTTTATTTTTTTACAGCAATAGAATCATATCATTTCCATTTCAATAATATGAGCTAATACAATGAGGAATTACACATGGAAAGAATAATCTTGAGGAAAATCAATAGAGTCTCTAGCTAAAGCATGTGCCACTCTATTAGCCTGTCTTCTAACAAACTTAACAGAGTAGGTAGGATAAATTCTAAGCAAATTTCTGATCTCACTTAGAATAATCCCACATTCTGATATGTCGTCCTCTTCCTCATTGTTAATCCAATCTGCTACTAATTTGCAATCAGTTTCAATGATGAGTGAAAACAAACTGAGATGTGTAAGCCATAACAACGCATGCAAAATTGCACGAGCTTCACCCTCCAACACTGACAGTGATACTGATATAAATCCAGCAGTGGCTGCAACAAATTGGCCCGAGCTATCTCCAACACAAACTCCAAAACCCATTTGGCTGTTGTTGTGGAAAAAAGCTGCATCCGTATTACACTTCAGTACCCCTAATGCAGGCTTTATCTATGTATCAGTAAATTGATGCAGTAAGTTCTGATGCGCCTCTGTAACAACAGCCTGAGAAGATATCCAATCTGCAAGTGTTACTCTAGCACATGGTTTTAAATTGCGGTTGCGATTGCGGTCGCGGTTGTGGCCATTGCGGTTGCGGGCATTGCGGCTGCTGCTATGTGAATTGCGGCGTGAAATTATTATATGTTTGCACTGAATGTAAAAAAGAATTTTACAATTATTTTAATTATTGGTACATCTTTTATTTATAAGATAGCATAACTTTTCATTCATTTTAAGCTTTGGTATCTTCCAACATCTCATACAGTCAAACCCATTCGACCAATGACACTTAGAAGTTCAAAATAGAATATTGAATTCTAAATTTTATTTTATTTTAGACAAAAAAGTGGAATAGAACAGTGTTAAGGCTCTATTGCGGCTCCGGTGCGGTTCCATTGCGGCATTTTATGTGATTGAAAATCACAACACAATTGCGGGCCGATGCGGTTGCGGACACCACCGCAATAGCAATATTGCGGTCACAATTGCGGTTGTGGACCGCTATTTAAAACCATGCTCTAGCACCTTGAACACTAGATCCTTAAAGCTATCAACCAGCTGCATATAAGAATGGATACTATTCCATAAGTCACACTGTTGCCAAACATTCACACTTGTTGGCAGGAATGGATAGAGAGGGGGGCGAGCGGGGGCTCCAGCCTCCCCCTCCCTTGGGATTTTTCGTGTATATACATATATATTTTTAAATTAGTTAGTATAAAATTGTGTAAAATTAATCGTGTATGTTGTTATTATAATACTAGTTAAGGTTAACTAGTGTAAAATTATGTAAAACTAGTTGTGTTTGTTGTTATTATTGCAATAGTTAAGATGATAACTAGTGTAAAATTATTTAAAACTGATTATGTGTTTATTGTTATTATAGTAACGGTTAAGGTTATTATTATTTGAAATAAAAATTAATTTCAATTGTAGTGTAAAAATAGTAAATATTTTTTTAAAATTATTATTTATTAAAAGTTAAAAATTTAAACAATTATAAAAGAAAAAAAAAAAAATCCAACCTCCTTTAATAGATTTCTGAATCCATGTCTGCTTGTTGGACACATAAGAGAACTATGCCAACCATTCTCAATAGCATCCGAGCAAAAAACACAAGAAGTAGGACAGGAAATAACTTAGTTTGCAGTCTAATTCGAGTTGGGAGACAATCACGGCAAACTTTCCAAATGAAAACTCGAATTTTGGGTGGCACATTGAGATTCCACAGCACAGCAGCATCCAATCACCTTCTACTTTATAATCATTGGAATCAGCAACTATATCCATTAGCAGTCTATAGCCAGATTTCACTGTATACATTCCCTTACTATCAAAATTCCATATTCTCCTGTATCTGTTCTCATCAGTATCATAAGGGATGTACATTTGAGTAATGATATCAGCAATGTGACTGGGAAACAGTGAGTGATCTTTCTCATTTCAATTATTTTATAAATTATTTTTTACTTAAATTCTTATATGTATAGTAATTTGTCACATATTCTTGTTCAAATTATTTTATTCATTATTTTTACATATTGTATATCTTTTCATTTATTTTTTTCATTTATAATATATTTGAATTTGAATTTTAATAGCAATACTGATTGACACAAGTGGTAGCAGCTTGTATCTCTTAACCAAGTGGTCCAAGGTTCAAATCCTAGCATTGAATATAAAATAGACCATGTTAGAAGGGGAATATTTATCCTGACCTTTTATATTGATGTAGATTTAACAATTGCTTGGGGGGCGTTTGTTTCACGGAATCTCATTAGATTCCCGAGAATGTGAAGATGGGAATATATATTCCCATGTTTGTTAGAAGGTAATAAAAAAATATTACCAAGCATAATTCATTCCCAGGAATCCGTATTATACATGTTTCTCCATCTTTCTATTCCCATGTAAAAGGATGGGAATCTTATATTCTCAAGGAAATGTTTAAAATAATTTCTCACTTCCTTCTTATTGTACCTCATTTATTTATTTATTTAAAATTTTTGTTTTAAATTAAAATAAATTTAAAAACATTCCTAGGAATTAGAAGTATTTACCAAACACCCTTGATGGGAATAACATTCCCAGTAATAGCATTCTTAGGAATATGATTCCCGAGAATATAATCAAATCCGTGAAACAAATGCCCCTTTAATGAAAGATATACACACTATTGAAAGTAATTAGAAAAATATATTTTCTAGTAATTATAAATATATTTTATAATTTAAGACAACAATCTTACATATAATTAATGTTTTCTATTTTAAAATAATTTTAATTACCTTAATTAAAACATATGCATACGTTGATAATAATTAATTTAATTATTTCAAATTAGAAGATATATTTATTCTAATTACCTTAATTACTATATTTATATAATTTTATGAATTAAAATTAAAAAAAAATCTTTAAAATTTTCCTGCTCAATTGCATAACATTTTTCTCTCAGACTTGTTTACTTTTATTATAATAAAGATAAAGATTTTTAAATAATCTTAAATACCTTAATTAAAGAGCTGATGCACTGACAGTATAAAACAGAGTTTTACATTGTCATCCAATCATAGATCACGGTTAGTATGACTTTTAAGATAATTTTGTAAAAGTCAACAAACTTACCACACATAGTAGTTTACGATTGGATGACAGTGTGATATTATTTTCCACTGTCAGTGTATAGTCTTTTCTCTCTTAATTAAAACATATTCATGTGTTGATAACAATAAATTTAATTATTTCAAATTAGAAGATATACTTGTTCTAATTACCTTAATTATTATATTTATCTATTTTATGAAAGAAAAAATAGAAAAAAAATTCTCTAAAATTTTCCCACTCAATTGCATAACATTTCTCTCTCATACTTGTTTACTTATATATATATATATATATATATATATATATATATATATATATATATATATATATATATATATATATATATACACATACATACACACTAGTGCATGTATCCCGTGCGATGCATGGGATGATTTTTTTGTGAGAGGCAAAGTAATTTTTTTAATTTGTATGTAATAATATATTAAGAAATTTATATACCTAGTTTAAATTTTTTGGATATATGGATCATATTTTAAGAAATTATTTATTAATAGTAACATTTATAATTACTAATTTAACTTCAAATATTTCTAATTTCAAAAATTATTCATAATAATTTTAAAGCTAAAAATTTCAAAAACTCAGTTATAAAAAATTTAAAATAATTAAAATTAGTAAATATAAATTTAATATTTAACTACTAATTACTTTCTTTAAATTTTTTTTCTGTGTTTAATAGTATATATATTGAAAATAAATAATTAAGGAACAAACAATAATCCACGTACACAATTTTCTTTTTTTCAATTATTACTGCATATAATTTTAATAGTATATATTGAAAGAATAAATTAAATGATAATTTAGATAAGTAATAATTAAGAAAGAGAATGATTATTTGTTTTTAAAAATAAAAATATGATTTCGCACTAAAAGGTGAACCTAAAAATAACTAAGGAGAGTTACAAAATCAAATAATTTTTATTATATATTAATAAATTTTGTCATGCATTATATTTGTATTTATAAAAATAGATAACGTTTAAAATATAAATTAACATTTTAAAATTATTAATTTATTAATAAAGTATAATAAGAGACATTCTTTTATTAAATAGATAAATTATAATAAGAATAAATTAGAGAAATAAAATAACAATATAAAATCAAATATATTAAAATTAAAATTCCCCTTAAAAAATTAAAATTCATGAATTATATAAAAAAAAATTAAATTTCTTTCCTTGAATACTTTTTAGGAATCTATAGTATATATTTTTCCTGAAAAGTTTCTTTCCTTGAATAATTTTTATGAATCTATAGTATATATGGATTTGCAGTAAAAAAGAAAAAGAGTATTAAAATTGATCAACATTTAATGTAATATAATATATTAAAGTTCAAATTCATGAATTATATATATAAAAAAAAATTAATTTCTTTCCTTGAATAATTTATGTGAATCTATAGCATATATTTTCCTTGAAAAAATTTGTTTCTTCAAATTGATGAATAAATTTTAATGGTATGTATAATGTATTGGATTTAAATAAGTAACATACAAACACTAATTCGGAGTAAATAATGTATTTAATTTATCAAAATAATTTTAATAATTATTTAAATTTTCTGCCAATCTTTTCAAGATTGCAAGTTAATTGAGACAGAAATATTCAATTTCTTAAATCACTTTTCTGATTTTAATAGTATATATATTGATTTTAAATAATTAAGGTACGGACACTAATCCGAAGTAAATAATGCATTTAATCTTTCAAAATAAATTTGACTAATTATTTAAATTTTTTAGCCAATCGAATTGTGATATTCGTAATTGAGGGAGAATTGTTCAATTTTGTTTGCCTTTAATAATCTTTGTTATTTAATATATATTAGTATATATTTAATCTATATTAATCTTTATTTTAAAATATAAAAATTATTACAACACATGGTAATACTTCTAAATAAAATAATTTTCATCACATTTATTACTTTTATTAAAATAATGTTTCAATAATCTTAATATATATTAATAGTTACAATTTCAATTTAACGTGCAATTTTTTTTCTAAATCACAAAAATCATGTAAATAAATTTTTAAAAATCAATTTAACGTGAAATATTTCATAATTATGAAATTCCGTGCAATATTTAATGTACCATATTCAAAAAAATGTGTACACCATTGAAGTATGAGATTTCAAAATTTTTAATAATTATTTAATTATTAAGTAAAGTTTTATGAAATACTACCTCCGTCTCTCAATATAAGACTCTTTTAACTAATTCACACCCTTTAAGAAAGTTGGTTAATTTAGTTAATGGCATTAAATTTGTTAACAATTTATATTATGTTTCCAAAACTACCCTTACAATTATTGAGACTAAGCATCTCTCTTTCCACTTAATTACTTTCTACCTAATGAATTAATAAGTGCTACTCATCTTCTCCAATCCTTATAAGAGAGAGAGTATACTTATCCTATAACTTATAGCATTCTTGTAAAGTGATTAAGAGTATCTTGGTTAAAAAATAATTAATGCAAGAGACAACTTGAAAAGAGTCTTATAAAAATGGACAAATTTTTTTAGAAAATAATCTTATATTTAGGGACGGAGGTAGTATCAATTAGTAAAAAAAAGGACATTTCAATATTAGTACGTATCTTTATTGCTTCTAACTGTTAATTTAGTTTATTTGGTTACTATTATACGTGAATATAAATGTCAAAATTATACAACTTTAAAAATTAAAAGTCATAATTTTAAATATTTAAATATTCATAAGTGCAGGATAAAATACTTAAATATAAATCTTTTAATTTTTAAATTTTAAAAATTAAATATTCATGGAGTAAATGTTTTAATTTGAAATATTTCAATTTTAAATATAATGAATAATAATTATAAACTATTTATAAACATAAATTTTTTAATTTTAATTTTATTAATTTTATTAATTTTTAATTTTAAATATTTAGTTTTTAAAATTCATAATAAATCAATGTATTTATTTTTCAGAATTTTTTTTAGCCAATCAATTAATTTCTTTGTCCTACAGTTAAATAATTTTTAATGTTACCATTTTTAATTCAATTAATAAGTACATATTAATTTTTAGAATTAATTTTTATCGTATAAACAATAATCCGGTTGCAAAGTTGTCTTTTATAATTATGTGTGAACGAAATAGTCAATATTATCCTTACTTTTGACGGGAAAAATTGTCTATTTTCTTTCTGTCTTTGTCAACAACTTTACTATTTTTTATAAAACATTATTAGGTGATCATATTGTGGGTTTTTTTTTTTTTTGTCTTGTGTCAGAGACTAAGGGTATCCCCCAATCCACTGGGTCAGATACTAATCCCCCTTGCGGTGCGTGGCTGTCGCTGGCCCAAGGAAATTTTGCACACAGAGGGAATCGAACATAGGTTCTTCTGCTAAATAGATCGTTCCCCCTAATATGAACGCAGCGGGGCCTAACACCACTGCGCCAACCCTTTGGGCTTTGGGTTATATTGTGGTTTTGTTTTAGTAATTGATGACTATTAATGGGACATTTTAGCTGTAAGAATAAAAATAATATCAATATTTTTAAATTACATTTTACAATTCAATTCTTTAAGTAAATTTATTTTACAAAGAAGCATTAATAAATGATCATTGATCATTATTTTACACCTGAATGATCTTAAAGAAAATAATTATTAACATTTCCATAGATCATTCTTTACAATTTTAATTATTAGGTTTTACAACATATATAATTTAAATATGAAATGAATAAATATATTTTAAAAATATTAAAATTATTAGAGAAATAAGATAACAATTAAAATTAGAATTGAATCATGTAAAGATTAGAAATAATTTTAGAATAATAATGTTTATCAATAAAAAAGATAAAAAGACGTGATTGAAAATCATATTGTTTGTTATAAATAATTATTGAAATTTATATATTTTCTCGAATATATTAGTATAAAAGAGGAAAATATAGAATAACATAATATATAATATATATTGAAAGAATTGTCATTCATAAATATGTAATTGAATTTATAAATTATAAATTAATATGGCCTTTAAAGCATTAAAAAATTTCTTCATAAAATTTATATGTATTTAAATAAATATTACATAACATTAGGTGACAATGAAGTTTAAATATTATTTATATTTCCTTTTAATATTAAATTAAAAATATATCTTAAATTTATAACTAAAATTAAAATTAGAATAGGATTTGGAGAGACTGGAAATTGTTTTAGAATAATGATATTTAACAATAAAAAAATTGTAAATAGTTAAGAGAAGTTCTTGAAAATCATATATATAATGACCATGTAAGCAAAATTAGAAACTCATATTACTATACGACTTTTTACTATACGATTAATTACTAAACGATTTTCTATCTCTGAGAAACTCATATTACATGCACAACAACATATAGAAATACATATAAATGTAATATTTTCTTAAATTATGAAAAAGGAAATAAAAAATGCACCAATAATAAAAGATATAGCAAAAGAAAAGTAAAAAAAGAAAAAACAAAACAAAACAACATGCTTTACTGCTGCCAATTGTAAGTTTCTAGTTTTCTAAAGATCTCAATGATAGAAAACTAAACAGGATCTTGAAATCAATAATTCTCACAAACAATCAATAGAAAGATAGTGCGTACCTTTCTCCATAGTGAGACTTCTACCGAATCTCTGGTGTGTTTTGATTTCCTTGAAAGAGGAAGAATACTTTAATGTCAGGAAAGGGACCTTATTTCACGTTAGTGGATATTAATCCCTTTTAAAACCACTACTCCCATCAAATAGCAATTTTCTTTAGAAACTGCTCCACTTAAGCCCATGGCCCATTTACAATTTGGTCTGTAATCATTAATTATTTATTTATTAGTCCTTAATAAGTCACATGCCTCTCACATGAGACATTAAATCTTACATTCTCCCACTTGGCTCATGTGACATTACATGCACATTGAAATGACTAAATCATTCCATACATTGGGCACATCATAGTTTCATGATTAAGAATAGGAACTAATTCGAGTCATGGCTGTTGTACTTCACTTAATCGACATAATCCCTTCCATGTACCACAAATTAGACTTCTCCTTAACTTGAACATAATTAGGAGCACATAATGGTCCAACATAATGTCTTTATTTAAGACGGTACCTGTTTACATTACTCTAATACAATATTCATGCAAACATAGAGAACAGGTAATCAGAAACATATAATAAATGAGCTCAAAGTGTCAATAAACAGTACAAAAGAAATGTTATACTCAACAATCCTTATTAACAATAATGCCCATACTTTCGACATGCTCAATAAATGTCTTGGGCGATAATCCCTTTGTCAAAGGGTCAACTATCATGAGATTTATGCTAATATATTTCTATTGACACTCTTTGTTTCTGAACTTCTTCTTTCATGACAAAGTACTTTAACTCCACATGCTTAGAACCTTTAGAGTACTTGTCGTTCTTAAAAAAAATTGTTGCAGAGTTATCACAATACATTTCCAGCAGCCTGACAATACTATCGACAATTCCAAGCCCTGGAATAAAGTTTTGCAACCAATTAGCCTGAATTGTTGTCTCAAAACATGCTAAAAATTCATCTTCCATAATGGTCAAAAGTTCTATATGTAAGCATGTGATCCTTTGTTCCCTATAAGTATCTCAGTACTTTCTTTGCAGCTTTCCAATGTTCCATTCTCGGATTACTTTATATCTTTCTAACATTCCAGCTTCAAAGCTTATGTGTGGTTGAGTAAATACATAATACTCCTAACAACCAACACATACAGAATTGCTTCCATTTGTTTCCATTCCAAATCATTCTTAGGACATTAAGCGCGACTAAACTTGTCTCCTTTCTAAATTGGAATGGGTCATGCTGAGCACTTTTTCATCCTGAACCTCTCTAGTACTTTATTGATATATGCTTTTTGAGACAAGTCTAACAGTCCCTGTGATCTATTTTGAAATATTTTTGTTCCTATCACATAGCTTGCCTCACCCATATCCTTCATTTCAAAGTTACTAGAGAGAAACTTCTTAGTCTCATGAAGAAGACAAAGATCATTAGTTGCAAGCAAGATATCATCAACATATAGAATCAGAAATATAACCTTACTCCCACTGACCTTCAGATATATACATCGATCAACAATGTATTCCTTAAATCCAAAGGAAACAATGATATCATTAAACTTCAAATACCATTGGCGGGAAGCTTGCTTAAGTCCGTATATTGATTTCTTTAATTTGCACACCATGTTTTCCTTTCCTTCAACTAAGAACCCCATTGGTTGGTCCATGTTAACATTCTCCTCTAAATCTCCATTAAGAAAGGCGGTTTTCACATCCATTTGATGTAGCTCCAAATCATAATGGGCTACCAGTGCCAAGATAATCCTGAAGGAATCCTTTCGTGAGACTGGTGAAAATGTCTCTTTATAATCAACACCATCTTTCTGAGTAAAACCCTTAGCAACAAGTCTAGCCTTGTAACGTTCAAGGTTGCCATGAGAGTCATGTTGTCTTAAAGACCCACTTACAACCAACTCTCTTGCAACCTTCTGGCAATTCTACAAGGTCCCAAACATCATTTTGTTCCATGGATTTCAACTCTTCTTTCATGGCATTTAACCACTTCTTAGAATTATCACTACTTACGGCTTGTGAAAATGAAACTGGATCATCATCATTAATGCTTAAGTCAATTTCTAACTCATGTAGATATTCCACATAATCATTTGAAATAGTTGGCCTTTTTTCTCTTTGAGACCTCCTTAATGCTACTTCTTATGGTTCTTCTACAATAGGTTCAATCTAAATCATGGGCTCATTATTGTGTTGCTCTTCTTCAGTGTTGTCTGAAACAACATCTAGAGGAACACTCACTTTACTGCTAGAGGCACAAGTCAAAGGGACTTGCACTCTAACTTCTTCAATTTATACTCCTATTGATTTCACTATTTTCAATTAACCTTGCATTTCTAGTTTTCTCATACTATGATTAGGACAGTAAAACATATACCCTTTTGATTTTTCTAGATAACCAATGAAATATCCACTGATTGTTCTTGCATCCAATTTCTTTTCTTGTGGATTATAAATCCTTATTTCTGCCTGGCAACCCCAAACATGCAGGTGCCTTATACTGGGTGTCCTATTAGTCCACAATTTAAAAGGTGTCTTTGGAACTACCTTACTAAGAACCCTATTCAACAAATACATGGCAGTTTTCAATGCATACATCCACAAAGATATGGGTAAATTAAAGTTACTCAACATACTCCTAGCCATATCCATTAACGTTCTGTTACGCCTTTCTGATACACCATGTTGTTATGGTGTACCTAGCATTGTGTATTGTGCACAAATACCACGTTTCCGGAGGAGTTTATCGAATGGACTTGGGTGTTGCCCAATTTCATCATACCTTCCGTAATACTCACCACCTCTATCAGACCTGACAACTTTCACCTTTCTGTTTAATTGTCTTTCTACTTCATTCAAATAAATTTCCAAGGCATCCACCACTTGAGATTTCTCATGCACTAAGTAGACATAACCATAACATGTATAGTCATCAATGAAGGTGATAAAGTACCTTTCCTTTCCGAAAGAATTAACATCAAAAGGCCCATAAAAGTCAGTGTGCACAATCTCAAGAAGCTGGGTGCTTCTTGTAGCCTCTTTCTTTGTGTGTTTTGTTTGATTTCCTTTAATACAATCCACACAAATATTTAGATCAGTAAAATATAGATCTGGAAGGATTTCATTCTTTATTAATCTTTCCATTCTTTCTCTAGAAAAGTGACCCAAACGTTTATGGCACAAGAAAGCGGAGCGTTCATTCACTAAACTGCGTTTAGTGCCAACGTTATGATGCAGAGTCAAAAGTGTTTCAACATACAAACCATCCAAATTTAATTTATATAAACCATCACAAAGAATACTAGTACCAATGAGATGATTATGCTTAAATAAACTGAAACATCCATTACCAATATTAAAAGAGTATCCAATAACATCAAGTTTAGACAATGAAACTAAATTCCTAGATAAACTAGGTACATAAAGAGTTTCGAATAAATCTAAACGATGTCCAGTGTCAAGGATTGAACAATAAGTCTCGCTGCTTCCATTGGAGCTTTCACTCTATTCCCTATGAAGACGAACTTCTCATTTAGGTTTATGGTTTGGATTGCAAGAAATCCCTGCATCGTATTAGAAACATGAGTCGTACATCAGAATCAATCCACCATGTGTTATAGGGAAATTAAGTTAAATTTGATTCAAAACATACATAAGCGATAAGCTCATCTTTCTTTTCGAACCAAGCCTTACATTTTGGGCAATCCTTCTGGAAATGTCCAGATTTCCCACAAAAATAGCAATTATTGCTCTTTGATGCTTTCTTCTGGATTTGCACAGATGTCTCATTAATCTTTAATAGCCCTTTGCCCTTACCATGTTTCTTCATAAATTTCTTTCTAGCTCCTCGATTCCCTTGGTGGCTTACATAATGGACTGAGTGACTTCCTTGATTCTTAAGCCTCGTTTCCTCCTAAACCAACATACTGTGCAACTTATGCACACTCCATTTGTCTTTCATGGTATTATAGCTCATTTGAAATAGGCTATACTCGGTCGGTAATGAGATAAAAATAAACTGTAGAAGGAAGTTCTCATTCACAACCATTCCCAAGATCTTAAGCCTTGCTGCAATGTTTGTCATCTCAATGACGTGCTCATGCATAGAACGCGAACAATCAAACTTCATGGTGGTCAGCATACTTATTAATGTCCCAGCAAGAGACTTATCAGCTGCTTGGGAGCGCTCTTCCACTAACCCCATAAATTCTTTAGCACTTTCAGTCTTGGAGAAAGTTGTCTTGATGTTGTCTGCAACAGTCATTCTCATGAACATTAGGTTAAGTCTGTTAGATCTTTCCCAAGCTTTATAATGGGCTTTCTCTTCATTGCTAATAGAATCAGTAATAACAGTAGGCTTCTCTTCCAATATAGCAAGGTCAATATCCAAAACACCTTCGTGAAATTGGACTTGCTCATTCTAGTCAGAGAAGTTGAACCCATTAAAAATTGGCATAGACGATACATGAGAATTTAGTGAATTGGGAACCGTAAAATTTCACATAGTGTTTTGAGACATAAAGCAAATGCTACATATAATATATTCAAACAACAATCAATGCATATTGATGCTCTCCTTTGGGTGATACACCAACACACAACATACAACATAATGATGTTGATAAAATTTTAACATTATTTGACAATTAAATATGCACCAATTACAATTATCTACTACTGCCATGCTGCAAATATATTTTTTTTTCAAAGGGGTTTCTGAATACAAAATTTCACAACTATTAAGAATTCAAAAATAACACAGAACAATGCATTGGCATAATCATAAATCACAACATCTCAAAGTTGGAGAGAACAACCGTGACCCCCTCCCCACACTTAAAGTATGCAATGTCTTCAATGCATCCAAAAATAGAAATCAACAAGACATGAAAATAAAATGTACTGCCGGGAAACATAAAATAAAGTACTGAAACAAGAAAACTAAAAAAATAGAAAAAGAAAACTAATGGTACACACAAATCGCCTACAATTATATTCATTAATTATATGGACAACTAATCAACATTTGGATGATCCATAAATGCCTTATAATAATGAATTTCAATGTACCCATAAACCAATAATTATATATTTCAGCATCCATTACTCTATGGGTAATTGAAAATTATCATTAATTAGAAATTAAGTAAACTTAAAGACTTGGCCACTTTGGTGACTAACAAATCTATCATACACTTAATTTCAAATAAACACATAGCCTAGCCTGCACACTCTTGCTGCTACCAACATTCGTAGCATTCTCGCTTATTACGTTCCAGGCCATAAACAACCAATCATACATTTGCCTTTAATCACGTTCAATCTAAGATTAAAATTAAAATTAAGCCATCGTAAAGCCTTTCCTTCACGTTCACAAATAGGTGCAGGAGAATTAAAAAGTATTAGAAATAAAGCTTTAGCTTAAAAAGCTTTGACATAAAATTTCAAGAATTTCACATACAGGATTTGATCCAAAGTATTTGAAAAAGAATTCAATATTCATGATTAGAATTCTCAAAGGATTCAGGTTTCACGTACAGGGCTTTTGTCGCCAATTCCAAAAGCCAATAAAACTTCATCCATAACAATAGCAAATTGAAAACAAAGCAAGCTGAATACTCATTCTCGGCTACGTAACTACCAATCATGATTAGAATTCTTAAAGAATTCACATACCGAAATTCATGAGATTGAAGACGAATCCAAAATTCATGTACACAGATTCATCCATATAATAATGATACCAGCGTGCCAATCATAGCAATGCGATCCAATCAATTTCGATCGGAACATAATTTCGATACGCAGTGGAAAACACATAATATATACTTGCAGCAGAAAACATATAATCAAGAGAAAAGGCTTACCATCGAAACATATAATCAAAATATGTAGTACATGCAGCGGAAATTAAAATCCCTAAATTTCATAAATAGGGTTCATAAGAATTGGGGAGAGGAAAATCATTCATGGAGAATATCATACAATTTCACAAACAATCAATAGAAAGACAGTGCATACATTTCTCTATAGTGAGACTTCTACTGAATCTCCGGTGTACTTTGATTTCCTTGAAAGAGGAAGAAAACAAGATTTCACTTCTTTGACTCTTCTTCTTTCTATTCTCTCTTTCGTGATGACTAGAGTTGAGAGAATACTCTAATGTAAGAAGGGACCTTGTTTCACGTTAGTGATATTAATCCCTTTTAAAACCAATATCCCCATCAAATAGCAGTTATCTTTAGAAACGCTCCACTTAAACCCATGGCCCATTTACAATTTGTATGTAATCATTAATTATTTATTTATTAGTCCTTAATAAGTCACATGCCTCTCACATGAGACATTAAATCCATTAAATCTTACTCCAAAGTGTTAAAGCTTCTTATCTTCCTCTTATCTTTCTAAAACTTCCCTCCACGCTGGTTCTAAAATAAAACACGGCTGAAATTGAATAAATCAAATTACAAAAATATTAAACCAAATCTGAAATATAAACTAAACAAAATAAAATAGTAGAAATTGAGTAATGAATAAACACCATAAACATAAGGGGAGATGGGAGTTTCCCATGTTGTCAATACCTTTTGGATTGCATGATATCCAATTATGGGCATAGCATCCGATCATTATATTATTCAGTCCTCGTGAATTGTTGTGTCACACAATGGACAACTTCTTTCCTTCTCCCTAATGCAAGCCAAGCAACAACACACAAAAACACATTCCTTAAATTCGTTATCTACAAAAAAATACAAAATGTTATCTCTAGGACTTAAAAACAGATTTTAAAATAAAAAGTTGAAAAGAGAAAAAAACTTACGTTAAATGTTAAAGCTTCGAGTTTTTAGAAGGAAAAGAATTGACAAATTTTTCAGAAAAGAAAAAGGAAAAAGAGTTTCCAAAGCTTTTAGACCTCATTTTTTATGTGAAGCATGGGAGAGAGAAAAAAGAAAAAGCACCTGAGAGGAGAAGAGAAAGTGTGTTAAAAATTAGGGGGTGAGAAGGAGAAACTAAATGTTGACTATATATTAAGTAGAATTTGAGTCATGAGAGCAATTTGAGCAAATTAAATTAATGCACGAAATATTTGAAATTTAAATTTAATTAGTTAATTAATGCCTAAAATATATTTATTATTTTAATTATATAAAGTTTCTAAATTTATTGATTTGTCCTAATTTAAGTGGACCTTTTTGAGGGGAAAATTTTTCCAGAATATATCTTTATTATAATATAATAAAGTAAACAAGTTTAAGTGGGAAATTTTATTCAATTGAGCAGGAAAATTTTAGAGAATTTTTTTTCTATCTTTTAATTCATAAAATTATATAAATATAGTAATTAAAGTAATTATGATAAGTATATAGGTTCTAATTTGAAATTTTGAATTTTCTATCTTTTAATTCATAAAATTATATAAATATACTAATTAAAGTAACTATAATAAGTATATATGTTCTTATTTGAAATTCTAAATAATTAAATTAACTATTATTATTATCAACACATATAACTCTATTTAAGAAGCTTCTACATGAAGGCAAAGTGTATATAATGGAGAACTTTATTGTAAGCACTCCAAAGAAAAAAAGGAGAGTTACTAATCACAAATAGAAGTTAAATTTCATGTCAACTAGCAAGGTAACAGAGGCAAAGTGTGATAACATTCCGATGAACTTTTATAAATTTGTTTCATTTTCAAAAATACATTCTGTCTTTGATGAAATGGGTTAGTAAGTATATTTGAATTTTTTTTATAATACATTATTTTTGTTGGATATACTTAATTTTTTTTTTAATAAACCAGATGTGATTGAACACATGGTTGAAAAGGATGATTTGAGAGAAACAGAGAAGAATGGGAAAACAAGAAAACATATTGATGTGATTCTTGAAAATTTAGAGTGAGTAATTTAATATATTTTTTTGTCAATTATAGTACTATAATTTATAAATTAGAAAATTTTGATTAGATCAAAATGATGCCTTAAATTTTACTATTTATTTAAAATTTCGTACTTTAAGTATACTTTGTACATTAATTAGTGGTAAATAATTGACATTTTATGTAATATTTTTCAATATAGGAATGAAAGAATTGTTTGTACTTTATGGGTTGAGTATGCTGATGAAGTGGCCAAGTTTCTGAATGAAGAAACTTTTGATTATGTACTTATTGTGGTTATTCAAACATGCAAAATGAAAACCTTTGGCGGTATGGAATTTGTTTAATAAATTAATTAGATCTTAGCTTGCAAACCATTTTTTCTTCATTCATTTGACATAGATTTTTTTCTGGCACTTGGTATATCCAATGCTTATAACGGAACTAAATTGTTGGTATCTATCTTCCAAGAACAGTCTTCTCTCATGGTCAATTATATGTTGCAGTCTCCAGGGTGATCAATCGTAATGGGTTCAAGATTCTTATTCATGACAGTGAAGAACAAAATACTTCAACCGCTTCAAATGTAGTGTATAAAGAAGTTTTCTAAAACTTAAATTAGGTTAGTTACGTTTCATAATTCTTAAATAATATGTGTGATAAACATAAATTGACTAATTTGATCAACAGTTTTTAGCACATGCTATAGTGCATGCAACTGAAGTTACACCCTAAACTAACCCTTTTGTGAAAGTCAAATCAACCAACAATGAAAAAAGATTTGTTACTGAGGGACACAAGCTTCCATCACCAAAATAGTTAAGAAATAGCCTTAAGATTGATTAGCTTATTTGTTCTCATTTTCTTTACGACTTATATTTTCATGAAGTATGAATGTTATTAAAATTTGATGTTAAGCAAGTTAAGTCATGTTTTGATTTTGTTAAGTATTTTTTTTTATTGTCAAATGTGTGTATAAAGAAGTTTTTTGAAACTTAAATTAGGTTAATTATTTGTAATCGTTACTCTATATTTTATGTTTTATAACTCTTAAATAATATGAAATTAGTGTTTTAGCTCGTACAATGCATGGGCTTATTCAAATTTTTACTACCTTATTTATATAGTTAATAGAAAGAAATTTGAAAAAAAAAATAAAGGATTATATAACACATCGAAAGAAATTTTAAAAAAGAGATAATTATAGAAGAAATTAGAAACTATAAAATAAAAAAAATAAGGGAAGATGTAACAAGTAACTTTAATTTTTTTTTTAATATTAACTTTGAAAATTGAAAAGTAAATTGAATTAAGGATTTGAAATTATTGATGAAAGAGAAATCTTCAAAATTAAAAAATAGAGTTAGAAAAACTGATAAAAAAATATTGAAAAAAAAGTCCAAAAGATTAGAGACTATAAAATTTTAAAAAAAAAATATTATACAGCACATCGAAAGAATTTAAAAAAAAAGATAGTTATAAAAGAAATTATAAATTATAAATTTAAAAAAATAAGGGAAGATGTAAAGATGTAACTTTAATTTTTTTAATATTAACTTTGAAAATTGAAAAGTAAATTGAATTAAGGATTTGAAATTATTGGTGAAAGGGAGAAATTTTCGAAATTAAAAAATAGAGTAAGAAAAATTGATAAAGAAATTTAAAAAAAAAAATAGCATAAGATAAATATTGTGAATGTAGATAGTTACAAAAATTGATAAGAGAAATTTTAGGAAAAGTAGAGTGAATGTGAGGGAAAGTAGAGAGAGTGGAGCAATGAGAGCACATACAAACTTATTCATTTTTTAATATTTCTTTTATCAATTTTTCTAACACTATTTTTCAATTTTGAAGATTTCTCTCTTTCATCAATAATTTCAAATCCATAATTCAATTTACTTTTCAATTTTCAAAGTTAATATTAAAAAAATTAAAGTTACATTGCTACATCTTCTCTTGTCTTTTTTTTTAAAAAAAAATTATAGTTTCTAATTTCTTTTATAATTATCTCTTTTCTAAAATTTCTTTCGATGTGTTATATAATTTTTTTTTTCAAATTTTATAGTTTCGAATCTTTTAGCCCTTTTTTTCTAATATTTCTTTTATCAGTTTTTCTAACTATATTTTTTAATTCCGAAGATTTCTCTATTCATCAATAATTTCAAATCCTTAATTCAATTTACTTTTCAATTTTTAAAGTTAATATTAAAAAAATTAAAGTTACATAGTTACATCTTCCCTTATCTTTTATTTTTTTAGAATTTTATAGTTTCTAATTTCTTTTATAATTATCTCTTTTTTAAAATTTCTTATATAATCATATTTTTTTTTTCAAATTTCTATCTATTAACTATATAAATAAGGTAGTGAAAATTTGAATAAGTCTGTGCAATGCACAGGCTAAATTTTTACAGTAGTATGTCTTTAACCAATAAATAAATACAATTAATTGTATCAATTTTTATTTTTATAGTAATTGTTTTTAATTACATAAATTATTCAAATCAATCATTTAATAGTGTTTTAAATTTAATTTTTTTACAATGAAATCATTGAATTTTTGTTAGTGTTTTAAATTACATAAATGATTCAAATTAATCATTTAATTATATTTTTGAATTTAAAATTTTTGTTACATTAATTGTATTTAAAATTTTAAATTTTTATTACCTTTTCTAATGCATTTGAAATTACCTTATTGTCCCTAAAAATTTTGGGGGAAAATTTTTTTTGGTTACTGTATATTCCTTTAAGTAATAAAGGATATATATGACTTTTCAATAGGACTTCAAAATATTCCTTCAAATTTTGGACATTTGGACTAATTATTAATTTCTTCTATTTATTACATTAATATATATTACATTAATGTAGATTTCATTAAAAAAACATTAATGTAGATTTGAATTGTTTATTTTAAAATATGTTTTATAAATTATTTTTGAAAATTTTAATTAAATAACAATTTTTTTTATCATATTATATAAGAAAAAATCGTTTACTTAATTAATAAGATACCTGTAGTATGTTATAAAAAAATTATATTGACAAAATTAAATGCCATATTAATACTTCTTTTATATACAGATTCTCATTAATTATTAGATAAAATTCATGGTACGTTAACTTAATTTTAATAAATGAGAATCCATAAAATTAAACAAGGAAGAAATGAGAGAAGGTAATTAAGTCAAAATCAATTGACACTTTAAATTTGAAAAAAAAAATGGATTAAATATGGTAAAAAAAAAACACAAAACCAAACCAAAACAGGGAGATATTCGGAAGCAGGTGATGAAATTCCACATATGTCCTTATGACACCGCGTAACAGTTCAGTTCTACACTTAACGCGCACACGCTTTCCCTTCCCCATTTCCTACTTAACAAGCTCACTACTCTCAACAACGCTGCAACACACTCACCACCTTTCTTTGGTTCATTTCATTCCAATTCGTAACTCGTTACTGAGTGACTCACCCAATGGCAGACCGAGTTCACCCGCGAAACTCTCCCCCGCTCTCTGAAACGACGCCGTCTCCCGCTGCCTCGAATTTCTCGCCGTCGTCTGGAGCCTACGTCATCCACGTCCCGAAGGACCAGCTCAACCGCTTTCGTTCGTCGGAAAATGCTCGTCGCTACGCTCACTACCCTCGCCGGGAAACTCGCCGGTGCCGGTGCTGCTGCTGCCTCTGCTGGCTCATCTCCATTCTCCTCCTCCTCGCCGTCCTCCTCGCCGCCGCCGCCGGCGTTTTCTACTTCGTTTTCCGGCCGAAGGCGCCGGAGTACGCCATCGAACGCGTCTCCATCAAGGGAGTGAACCTCACCTCGCCGTCGTCTGCGGCGGCGCTCTCGCCGGAGTTCGACGTCGCCGTCAGGGCCGACAACGGCAACGAGAAGATCGGAATCCACTACAAGGCGGGAAGCTCGGTCGAAATGTTCTACAAGGACACCATGCTGTGTGACGGCGCGTTGCCGGCGTTTTATCAGCCATCAAATAACGTGACGGTGTTTGAGACTGTGTTGACGGGTAACGGCGTTGAACTCACGGGGTCGGACCAGAGGGCGCTGGTGAAGGCCGTGGCCAAACGGAGCGTGCCGTTAACGTTGAGGCTGAGGGCGCCGGTGAAAATTAAGGTGGGATCCGTTAAGACTTGGAAGATCACTGTTAAAGTTGACTGTGATGTGACGGTGGATCAGTTAACGGCGCAGGCTAGGATTGAGAATAAGGATTGTAGTTACTGGGTGGATCTTTGGTGATGATGAAATTTGAAAAGCGGCGTTTGGATATTGGGTTTGGGAATGAAACGGTTTCAGAGATTATACATTTTTTTTTTTTGTATTTTCAGTGCTTTTTGCACAGATGTTATGTTAATTATGAAGAGATTTTCATGTTTAATGATAAATTATTTTATTTGATTGAACATTACTGCATAATTCGTGTTCTTAGAATATCAAACGCATGTGCCTTTCAAGCTCCTCAATGCTGAGGGATTGTACACTATCCAACCAAAACGATGGATTGTTCGGTCAAGATGGTAAGAGTCACGCACTACTAACCTTGTAGGTTCGGTGTACTTGGCTCTAAGGACAAGGTTGATTAACAAGTTGTTTGTTTTTGGGTCTTGTTTCTACTAATTTCTACTAATTTAAATATGCGTGTGTAGAATTGATTTTGAATTAATGTGATTTTATAAAATTGATTTTAAATAAATGCAAGTTTATATTAACGTGATCTTTGTTTAGATAATATATGTTAGAAAATTGATTTTGACACGTAATTTGTTTGGAAAGTTGTAATGAAAATTGATTTTGAGTATTAAAGTACTAAAATAAGTTTTGAAATAAAATGTGTGCTTTTTTTGTGGGCTGGATGTATTTTTTCTTTCTCCAACCCAAACCATATAATAAATCACTACTTGTAACCTTACTCCATTATTCTCGATAGTTCACTGCAACCACAACTAGCAAGTGGGGTTTAAAATGGATTAGACACACTTGGCTTGCATCCAATGGTTGAGAGAGAGTTAACACTGTTGCTCATGGATTTATGAGAGAGCCTGGCGGTGGCACCTGTGTTGGTCGACCAACAACTAGAGGGAAGCACTTCAAATTTCCTTTCTAACCTTTCTATTGATCTTCTCCAAATGAATTGCTCTGCTTATATGAGGAGATTTTGAATTGGGGTCGTGGGTTGTGTTGGTCCTATTGGAAAATTACAACAACTACTCCATTCATGCGCATTCACACAAGTTAGAAGATTTTCTTCAGCAAACCATTCTTATGCTTTGAGAAGGAAATGGCAAAGATGTACTAAAAAGATAAAAGGCTAAATTGCAATTTTGGTCCCCCTAGTTTCACAAAATCGCGATTTTGGTCCTCCTGTTTTTAAATTGTAAGATTTGGTCCCCCTGGTTTCAGAAAATCACGATTTTGGTGTCTCCGTCTGTTTGCTAGCTTTGACCGTTAGTTTTTAATCATTGACCGTCAATTAGATGATGTGGCACGTTTAAGATGAGCAGATTAAAACATAAATGTAATTAATTTTTAATTAAAGTAAGCGACAATTAATTTATTAAAATAGAGAAATTAAAAGAATTGTTGATAGACCCTTGTTCCAAGTTTGCTTCTTCCACGACCAATTTTCCTCACTTCCTCTTGTCATCGTGTCGAACCCCTAGCCATCATCCTTCTTCCATAACGCCTCTTCCCAAAGTTTCCCTCTCCTCGAAACTGTTCCATTGAACCCGTCAACTCGAACCCCTAACCTTGTAACGTCGAACCCTAACCCATCTTCACATTGCGAACCTTAATGTCACCTTAATCGCAGATAGAGGTTCGTAATCTGCAACCCATTTTTCGATTTGGCATTATCATCTCAGAGTTTCCATGGAAAGCAGTTTAGCCTCAAATAGCACTGGTTCTGGACCTCGAAGTCGTAGTGCTTTGTGTCATTGTAACTTAGAGGCTCCTTTGATGACGTCGTGGACTGAGGATAATCCGGGAAGAAGGTTTTTTGGTTGTGGGTTGTACAGGGTATGTAACATTATGTATAATGGTTTATCAGATTCATTGTTGTGCAATAATGAGTTTTGTTGATTGTAGGTATCAGGAAGAAAAGGTTGTCGTTATTTCCAGTGTGTTGATAATGAAATGAATGCTCATGTGAAGAGGATCATTGTTGGTCTGCTAAGGAAGGTGGATGAGCTGAAGAATAGGGAAAATGAGCTAAGGAAAAAGATGAATCCAATGAAGAATAGAGAGACATCGTTAATGTGTGCTGTTATTTTGTCTAGGGTTTTTGTAATGTTGTTGGTTGTTGTAGTTGTTAGTAAGTGATGTTGATGTAAGGGTTTAGGTTGCTAGAGATTTTAGACTGTTTTATGTTAGTTACTGTCATGTCTTAATATTGTTGTGTTTTGGTTGTAAGATTACAGGGCCTTTAGCCTGTATGAAGTGATGTAGTTCTTATGTTACAAACAATGGTTTAATGAATTAAAAATGGTTCTTTGTTTTGGTATATCTGACTCATGTTGTGTTAATGTTGTGTTAATAATGACTGTAAATTTTGACCATTTTTAATGAATGAAAAATGGTTCTTTATGGAGATATATGTAACTCATAACACAGTATAATAATGTATCAAATATTATAAAATTTGACCATTTTTATAACCTTTAACCAGATTAAGAATAACATAAGCAGTAACCACATACAATGTACCACATAACGTCAAAAACTAACGGTCAACGCTAGCAAACAGACGAAGACACCAAAATCACGATTTTCTGAAACTAGGGGGACCAAATCTTACAATTTAAAAATAAAGGGACCAAAATTGCGATTTTGGAAAACTAGGGGAACCAAAATTGTAATTTAACCAAGATAAAATTGATTTTGGGTTGATCCAGAAACTACTCCCAACAACTTCAACTTTGGACTTGCATTTCTCTTCCTGACTCACGTTTGAAATCAGTTTTCAAACATATTTAAAATTGTGAAATTGCGTTGATATGGGTTGAGATCCACGTTTGATGGTTCAAAACATGGAACCAAACACACACATAGTTTTTGAGTAATTCTTTCAATTTGAAGTGATTTTCTTTAAGATAGTGCGTATTGGATGGGCTTCCAAATACCCATTGATAGATTGACTATATAGAACTACTTAGGAGATAGCCTACAGACTTTTGGCCCTGAGGCCCAAAGTGAAGATATTCTAGATCTCTCTCACATGACTAAGATAGAATATGCACCATCTTAATTATACACGAGAGAGATGTCTTACATGTTACTCCCCTGAAAAAGGCGAGAACAATTATAAAGTTGTTAGAGATGTTAGGTCACACATAATGGGGCTTATAGGAATTTCTTGAATTTTAAATTGACTTTAGAACTTTTCAGTGAGTGTGTTCTCTAGCATGAACAATTTCCGTTGAAGATAATTTATTAGGTGTAGGATTTGATTTGGAACATTGAAAAAAAAAGTTGTTAGAGATGTTAGGTCACACATAATGGGGCTTAGAGGAATTTCTTGAATTTAAAATTGACTTTAGAACTTTTCAGTGAGCGTGTTCTCTAGCATGAACAATTTCCGTTGAAGATAATTTATTAGATGTAGGATTTGATTTGGAACATTGAAAAAAAATGTTTCATGAGTAGTCACTTTGATATTGGAATGGGGGATGAGAGAAAGGGACAAGGAGAGCTTGATCCGAAGAGCAAGGGGTCGAAGTTTTAGAGAAGAACTAGGAAGGTACTTGTGCATTCGCACGGGTCATTCCTGTTTTCACATGTGTTTAAAATACATTTGTTTATAAAATTAGATATTTTTATTAAAACAAACATAATTAACTAATTAAGTGTTCTCCAAAATGACATAAAGAGTGAGAGAGAGTATTCAAGCAGACAACATATATTTGGTTATAGTGTCATATATATTTCTTATTTGATTTAAAATATTTATATAATTGTTTGAGAAATTTATTATGTATAAAAATTTAAAAAGGATTTAACTTTTATTAAATTTAATTAATTTTGTAATTTTAGAATGTTAAATGATAAAATAATTCAATTATTTTACAACTATATTTGTAAATAAAAAATTATTCATTTTATAATATTATAATTCATAAACAACATTTTGAATAATTTAAAAAATAAAAATTAATTAAATTAGATGCAAACTATTGAAATCAATATTACTTGTGATCTCCCATGAATGATACTTGCAGTCTTTATCATAAAACTAATTTAATTTATGATATTATTGAGTAATTTAAAACAATTTTGTAATAATAATATATTTAACAAATTAATTTGAGCAAGATTGTCTCTCGTAAATGATATTTATTGTCTATACCATAAATAAATTAACACTAATTTAATTTATGATATTATTGTTAAATTAATATAAAGTTATTTTGTAAAAAAATATTTAATAAATTAATTTTAAACATATTAACTAATTAGATGTAAATTAAATTTAGTATAAAAATTTCAATATTATGATATAAATATTAATCATCATAATATGTATTTTTGAAATTGTTTAATTATTTTATATGATTTCTAACTAAAAATTATTTTATAGGATTTTAAAGTAAAAATAAATTTAGTTAATTAAGTTATAATTAGTCTTAATAAGTAATAAGTAGTTATATAAATTTATCATTAAGTTAATATAATAATAACAACATATTTTTATATAATATTGAGTATATTATTATATTAAATATTTCAAAACATATTAAATATCACGTCGGCAAAATCACAATATTTTTTAGTGTTATTATTATTTGTGTTAATATAGATAATAGAATATATTTTTTTATAAATAAAAGGCATAAAACAATAATATAACATAAATAAAAGAAAATATTAGTTATTATAAAAAATTGGGTAAACTACCTTTTTGGTCCCCGAAAGTGTAGTCCATTGTCACTTAAGTCCCTGAAAGTATGAAACTGTCACTTTAGTCCCTGAAAGTGCAATTTGTTTGTCACTTTAGTCCTTTTGATAAAAAAAAATTCTTTAAAATTAACGTTCGTGCTTACGTGATATGATATTTACCTACGTGACATGTTATTTATGTAGTTAGATAGCGTGTAATGTAGACACAAACGTTAATTTTAAGGAAATTTTTTTAACAAAAGGATCAAATTGACGGATAAATTGCACTTTCAGGGACTAAAGTGACAGTTTCATACTTTCAGGGACTTAAGTGACAGTGGATTACACTTTCGGGGACCAAAGTGACAGTTCACCCTAAAAAATTATGTGTAAATAAAAATAAAAGGAAAAGAAATAAAAAAGAAAGTGGGAGAGAGAAAAGAAGAAAGAAGTTTTTTTTTCATAAAATGTGTTTAAATTTAAAAGTGTTCTTAAAATGCATATTTTTAATAAAATATTATATCTTAATTATTTTATTTATATTATCTACCTTACTTATAGTAAAAGTGAATTGTGACTTTAAATTAAATAACTTCACTTTAAATATCAAGAATTGAAGAATTATTATGCCAAAAGTATCTCTTAACTAACCATTGTTAATAACTTAAGAATTAGTCTCCTAACTGCACTCTCGCCGGAGTTCGACGTCGCCGTCAGGGCCGACAACGGCAACGAGAAGATCGGAATCCACTACAAGGCGGGAAGCTCGGTCGAAATGTTCTACAAGGACACCATGCTGTGTGACGGCGTGTTGCCGGCGTTTTATCAGCCATCAAATAACGTGACGGTGTTTGAGACTGTGTTGACGGGTAACGGCGTTGAACTCACGGGGTCGGACCAGAGGGCGCTGGTGAAGGCCGTGGCCAAACGGAGCGTGCCGTTAACGTTGAGGCTGAGGGCGCCGGTGAAAATTAAGGTGGGATCCGTTAAGACTTGGAAGATCACTGTTAAAGTTGACTGTGATGTGACGGTGGATCAGTTAACGGCGCAGGCTAGGATTGAGAATAAGGATTGTAGTTACTGGGTGGATCTTTGGTGATGATGAAATTTGAAAAGCGGCGTTTGGATATTGGGTTTGGAAATGAAACGGTTTTAGAGATTATACATTTTTTTTTTTTTTTTGTATTTTCAGTGCTTTTTGCACAGATGTTATGTTAAGAGATTTTCATGTTTAATGATAAATTATTTTATTTGATTGAACATTACTGCATAATTCGTGTTCTTAGAATATCAAAAGCATGTGCCTTTCAAGCTCCTCAATGCTGAGGGATTGTAGACTATCCAACCAAAACGATGGATTGTTCGGTCAAGATGGTGAGAGTCACGCATTACTAACCTTGTAGGTTCAGTGTACTTGGCTCTAAGGACAAGGTTGATTAACAAGTTGTTTGTTTTTGGGACTTGTTTCTACTAATTTAGATATGCTTTGTAGAATTGATTTTGAATTAATGTGATTTTATATAATTGATTTTAAATAAATGCAAGTTTATATTGATGTGATCTTTGTTTAGATAATACTACTTTCGGTCATATATATATATATATATATAAGAAACAAAAAATAACATTTTTTTTGTTCTAATTATAAGAAATATAGGACTACTTTTAAGTGTATTTATTGCTAAATTTCTTTTTTACCCCTAATTTATTGAGGTCTAAAAATGATATAGACTCATTTTCTCATGAAAGTGGATGCATTTATTGAGCTATCAACAAAACAAGATACACTCATTGGTGGAAAAAACTATCTTTTGAAAAATAATCACCTTTTAAATCATTTAATTCATGGGTAATCTTGGAATAAAATTAAAATTGATGACAAATTAACTAATCTAATCACTTTTATTGATTTTATTGAATTAGGTATTTGTTTCTTATATATAGGACCGGAGGTAGTATATGTTAGAAAATTGATTTTGACACATAATTTGTTTGGAAACTTGTAATGAAAATTGATTTTGAGTATGTAAGTACTAAAATAAGTTTTGAAATAAAATGTGTGTTTTTTTTGTGGACTGGATGTATTTTTTCTTTCTCCAACCCAAACCATATAATAAATCACTACTTGTAACCTTACTCCATTATTCTCGATGGTTCACTGCAACCACAACTAGCAAGTGGGGTTTAAAATGGATTTGACACACTTGGCTTGCATCCAATGGTTGAGAGAGAGTTAACACTGTTACCCATGGATTTGTGAGAGAGCCTGGCGGTGGCACCTGTGTTGGTCAACCAACAACCAGAGGGAAGCACTTCAAATTTCCTTTCTAACCTTTCTATTGATCTTCTCCAAATGAAATTGCTCTGTTTATATGAGGAGATTTTGAATTGGGGTCGTGGGTTGTGTTGGTCCTATTGGAAAATTACAACAACTACTCCATTCATGCGCATTCACACAAGTTAGAAGATTTTCTTCCGCAAACCATTCTAATGCTTTGAGAAGGAAATGGCAAAGATGTACTAAAAAGATAAATAGAGGTTCGTAATCTGCAACCCATTTTCTGATTTGGCATTATCATCTCAGAGTTTCCATGGAAAGTAGTTCAGCCTCATATAGCACTGGTTCTGGACCTCGAAGTGTTTTGTGTCACTGTAATTTAGAGGCTCCTTTGATGACGTCGTGGACTGAGGATAATCCGGGAAGAAGGTTTTTTGGTTGTGGGTTGTACAGGGTATGTAACATTATGTATAATGGTTTATCAGATTCATTGTTGTGCAATAATGAGTTTTGTTGATTGCAGGTATCAGGAAGAAAAGGTTGTCGTTATTTCCAGTGGGTTAATGATGAAATGAATGCTCATGTGAAGAGGATCATTGTTGGTCTACTAAGGAAGGTGGATGAGCTGAAGAATAGGGAAAATGAGCTCAAGAATAGGGAAAATGAGCTAAGGACAAAGATGAATGAAATGAAGAATAGAGAGAGATTGTTAATGTGTGCTGTTATTTTGTCCTGCGTTTTTGTAATGTTATTGGTTGTTGTAGTTGTTAGTAAGTGATGTTGATGTAAGGGTTTAGGTTGCTGGAGATTTTAGACTGTTTTATGTTAGGTACGATCATGTCTTAATATTGTTGTGTTTTGGTTGTAAGATTACAGGGTCTTTAGCCTGTATGAAGTGATGTAGTTCTTATGTTACAAACAATGGTTTAATGAATGAAAAATGGTTCTTTGTTTTGGTATATCTGACTCATGTTGTGTTAATAATGACTGTAAATTTTGACCATTTTTAATGAATGAAAAAAGGTTCTTTATGGAGATATATGTAACTCATAACATAGTATAATAATGTATCAAATATTATAAATTTTGACCATTTTTATAACCATTAACCAGATTAAGCATAACATAAGCAGTAACCACATACAATGTACCACATAATGTCAAAAACTAACTGTCAACGCTAGCAAACAGACGGAGACACCAAAATCGCGATTTTTTGAAACCAGGGGGACCAAATCTTACAATTTAAAAACAGGGGACCAAAATCGTGATTTTGTGAAACTAGGGGACCAAAATTACAATTTAGCCAAGATAAAATCGATTTTGGGTTGATCCAGAAGCTACTCCCAACAGCTTCAACTTTGGACTTGCATTTCTCTTCCTAACTCACGTTTGAAATCAGTTTCCAAACATATTTAAAATTGTGAAATTGTGTTGATATGGGTTGAGATCCACGTTTGATGGTTCAAAACATGGAACCAAACACACACATAGTTTTTGAGTAATTCTTTCAATTTGACGTGATTTTCTTTAAGATATGTGCTAATTGGATGGGCTTCCAAATACCCATTGATCGATTGACTATATAGAACTACTTAGGAGATAGCCTACAGACTTTTGGCCTTGAGGCCCAAAGTGAAGATATTCTAGATCTCTCTCACATGACTAAGATACAATATGCACCACCTTAATTATACACATGAGAGAGATGTCTTACATGTTACTCCCCTGAAAAAGGCGAGAACAATTATAAAGTTGTTAGAGATGTTAGGTCACACATAATGGGGCTTATAGGAATTTCTTGAATTTTAAATTGACTTTAGAACTTTTCAATGAGCGTGTTCTCTAGCATGAACAATTTTCATTGAAGATAATTTATTAAGTGTAGGATTTGATTTGGAACATTGAAAAAAAAGTTGTTAAGAGATGTTAGGTCACACATAATGGGGCTTATATGAATTTCTTGAATTTTAAATTGACTTTAGAACTTTTCAGTGAGTGTGTTCCATGAACAATTTCCTTTGAAGATAATTTATTAGGTGTAGGATTTGATTTGGAACATTGAAAAAAAAAAATGTCTCATGAGTAGTCACTTTGATATTGGAATGGGGGGATGAGAGAAAGGGACAAGTAGAGTTTGATACGTAGAGCAAGGGGTCGAAGTTTTAGAGAAGAACTAGGAAGCTAATCGTGCATTCGCACGGGTCATTCCAGTTTTCACGTGTGTTTAAAATACATTTGTTTATAAAATTAGATATTGAAACAAACATAATTAACTAATTAAGTGTTCTCCAAAATGACATAAAGAGTGAGAGAGAGTATTCAAGCAGAAAACATATATTTGGTTATAGTGTAATATATATTTCTTATTTAATTTAAAATATTTATATAATTGTTTGAGAAATTTATTATGTATAAAAATTTAAAAAGGATTTAACTTTTATTAAATTTAATTAATTTTGTAATTTTAGAATGTTAAATGATAAAATAATTCAATTATTTCACAACTATATTTGTAAATAAAAAAATATTCATTTTATAATATTATAATTCATAAACAATATTTTGAATAATTTAAAAAATAAAAATTAATTAAATTACATGCAAACTATTGAAATCAATATTACTTGTGATCTCCCATGAATGATACTTGTAGTCTTTATGATAAAAAAAATTAAAACTAATTTAATTTATGATATTATTGAGTAATTTAAAACAATTTTGTAATAATAATATATTTAAAAAATTAATTTGAGCAAGATTGTCTCTCGTAAATGATATTTGTTGTCTATACCATAAATAAATTAACACTAATTTAATTTATGATATTATTGTTAAATTAATATAAAGTTATTTTGTAAATATTAATCAACATAATATGTATTTTTGAAATTGTTTAAATTATTTTATATGATTTCTAACTAAAAATTATTTTATAGGATTTTAAAGTAAAAATAAATTTAGTTAATTAAGTTATAATTAGTCTTAATAACTAATAAGTAGTTATATAAATTTATCATTAAGTTAATATAATAATAACAGCATATTTTTATATAATATTGAGTATATTATTATATTAAATATTTCAAAACAAATTAAATATCACGTCGGCAAAATCACAATATTTTTTATTGTTATTATTATTTGTGTTAATATAGATAATATAATATTTTTTTTATAAATAACAGGCATAAAACAATAATATAACATAAATAAAAGAAAATATTAGTTATTATAAAAAATTATGTGTAAATAAAAATAAAAGGAAAAGAAATAAAAAAAGAAAGTGGGAGAGAGAAAAGAAGAAAGAAGTTTTTTTTTCATAAAATGTGTTTAAATTAAAAGTGTTCTTAAATACACATTTTTAATAAAATATTATATCTTAATTATTTTATGTATATTATCTACCTTACTTACAGTAAAAGTGAATTGTGACTTTAAATTAAATAACTTCGCTTTAAATATCAAGAATTGAAGAATTATTATGCTAAAAGTATTTCTTAGCTTACCATTGTTAATAACTCAAGAATTAGTCTCCTAACTGTGCCTATAGAGATACTATATACAATATTATTAAATATATGGAGTAATTATATATTATATATAAATATTATTTTTATGATGTTAGCAAAGAAATAAATTAAAAATATTTTGTAATAGAAATATAATTAAGATTCATTTTACTCATTTAAGTTTAAAAAATAAAATATCCGATTGAAAATATTATGTGAAGAACATATTTTATTAAAAATTACGTGTGTTTGAAATTAAAAATATTCTTAACAAACTAATTTTTAATTCAGAAGCAGTAACTGAACATTATTTATAATAAAAATATATTTAATAAATTAATTTTAATTCATTTATTATGTATTTATGTATAAATTTTAATCAACAAAATCTTCACATATAAAGTTATTAAACATAGAATCCAAATATTATTTTGTAGTAAATATATTAACTAATTAATATAAATTTTATTTATTAAATTATAATTAAATTGTATAAGTGATTATATAAATTTATCATTTATTTAATATAAATCATAACATATTTTTATGTAATAATGAGCATATTATTATATTAATCATTTCAAGAATATAAATTTTATAAATAAAATATATAAATCAATAATGTAATAATAATATAAATAATATGCTTAAAAATGTTAAAAGAAAAAACACAAAAGAAAAAAGAAAGAAAAAATAAAAAAAAACGTAAAAACAAAAAAGAAAACGTAAAAAAAAACGTAAAAATAAGAAGAAAAAGAAAAGGTAAAAAAAAGTCGTAAGAAGAGAAAAGAAAGAAAAATAAATAAATAAAAAATTTAAAAGGAACAAAATTGAAAAGAAAGAGAAAGTTGAGAGGGTTTTTTTTTTTGTTTTAGAGATTGACACTTGTCCAGAGGGATTACGTTTCTCAGATTACATAAATGAAAAAGGTAAAAAAAAAGTTTAAAAAATTAAAGCTTCAGAAATGTTGACATGTGGAAAGAAAATGTTGATATGTTCCTAAAGAGGACTTACTTTTATAGTATAGTAAATAGATTAGAGACAGAGAAAGAAAATTAAGAAAACGATGACTACTTGGAAGGGAAAAATAAATCAGAGAGGATTGGAAGAGTAATTCGTGAGATGGTGAGGAAGGGGATTTTCCATGTTTGTGATCTAAAATAGATTGAAGATTTAGAAGTTGATGTACAAAGAGACCTTGGGTAACTGGTTCTATATTTTACATTAATTTTTTTTTTTATTATTGTTGTTGTATTGTATAACTTGACCATTTGTATGTTAGTGTATGTTGCTGATTGTGCTTTCTATGTTATTTTCTTTTTGTAGCTATTTGTATTTTTTGTCATCTGCCTGGAAAGGAGCTTGTGTTTAGTTTTTTTTTTTTTTTTTGCTTAAATATAATTTTGGTCCTTTTATTTTGATTAATTCACAATTTTGATCCATCTATTTTGTTAGTAAATATTTATTTTATAATTTAAATTTAAACTTAAATTATTATTATTTTAATCAGTTTTGTTTTTTAAAGATTAAAATAATAATACATATGTTTTCAGCTTTTTTGTTTCCGTTAAACTAAAATCCTCCACTACCTTTTTTAGTTCCTATTTTTAAGGAAGCCTTTTACTGACTCAATTTTTTTTTAACGTTAGTTTTTGGCACGTTAAGGATTTTTTCTATTATTTTATTTTCTTAACGTTAAGTTTTTTTTTTTTTACGTTGTTACATTGCATTAGTATTTTGGTTTGTTTTTTAACGTTACTTCTTGTTGCTGCACGTTGAGGCTTTTGCTTGCCTATATATTTAGCTTCTTGCTCACTAAAAAATACGATACAGTACACTAGTAACGCATACAGATACAGCTATCTCTCTTTTACAATATTCTATTACTAAAATATTTTGGAGCGGTGTTCTTTGGTTCGGGGATCTTTCTCTGCACTAGATTGATCTATCGGGTTGTCGTATCTTGGGAGAGGAGCGCATCAAATTCAATTACCAATGCAGTGGGGGCGTTTTCTCTCTAAGGATAGCGCACAACGTGCTTCAACCCAGGCTACCCTAAACTCATCTTCTGAATTTATTTTACTCTTTGTTTGCTTTATTATTTGTTATTCACTGCTTGTTTTTATTCGGAAAAAATAAAGTTGTCTATCAATGTGATCTCACCGTTAAGTTTCTGCTTCGTTTGCTTCTATTATTTTCTAACAATCTTAGAGAGAAAAACTCTTTGTTTGTTTCTTTTCTAGTAGCAATATGTCTGCCATGGATATTTTGAAATCTTTGTCAAGTAAGCCTGAAAAATTTAACGGTGACAATTTCCTTTGCTGGCAACAACAAATGAAATTTTGGCTTACTGAATTGGGTTTGTTTTCTGTGATTCTTAATGGAAAATCTGAAAAAAGTTCTGAGAAGTCTTCTGATCATATTAATGATGTTTCTGAAAAAAGTTCTGACAAGTCTTCTAATGGTCCTTCTGGTGTTGACCCTAGTGATATTGATATCTTGTGTCATGGTCGTATTTTAAGTGTTATGTCTAATAATGTTTATAAAATCTTTTGTCATACTAAAACTGCTTTTGAATTATGGAATGGTCTTGAACTCAAGTATTGTTCTGCTGAAAAAGGTTTACGTCGATATTCTTGTGAAAAAATGATTCATTTTCAAATAGAAGACGAAAAATCTTTTTCAGATCAAATTCATGAGTTTGAGAACATTAGTTATGACATGAAGATTAAGAACATTTTCTTGCCTGATATTATGCTTGTTAGTCTCTTGATTTCTAAGTTGCCTCCTTCTTGGTCTGAATTTGCTAGAAGTCTAAAGCATAAACCTGATAGTTTTACCTTGGATGATGTGTTGATTTCATTGCACATTGAAGATAAACATCGTCTTTCACAAAAGGATTTTCAAAAATCTCATTTTCAAGCTAAGGCTCATCTAGTAGAGAATTCTAGTAAGCCTAAGCCTAAGTCCTTCAAAAAATCTGGTTTTAACAAAAACAAGTTTGGTAAAACCTCCCACTTCTCTAAAAATAAAAACAATGCTTTTAATAACAACAATAGGCCAAAGGGTAAAATTCAGGGGAATGAGTCCTTTTGCTTTGTTTGTGGGAGAACAAACCATCTTGCTAAAGATTGTTTTCAACGTCGTCGTCAACCTAAAGAGAATGCAT
This sequence comes from Pueraria montana var. lobata, assembly GCA_026413185.1. Classification (NCBI taxonomy): domain Eukaryota; kingdom Viridiplantae; phylum Streptophyta; class Magnoliopsida; order Fabales; family Fabaceae; genus Pueraria; species Pueraria montana. The sequence continues at coordinate 12,173,406 of CM048655.1, forward strand.
CTAGTTTTAGTCAAAGGTCATCTTCTTAGCGTCAAGCTAATGCTGTTACAGCTAATGCTAGCTCTGATTCTCCATCTCACAGGTATCATGTCACTAGCCCAAAGTTAAATATTATTTATAACTCAAATGATTGGTGGATTGACTCTGGAGCTAATGTTCATGTGTGTGCTGATAAAAAAATATTCTTTTCATATCAGGAATGTAGCACACGTACTGTGAGCATGGGGAATGGGAGCTTAGCACGTGTTCATGGTCTAGGCCGAGTAGAGTTAAAGTTGTCATCTGGGAACATCTCATTTTAGATGAAGTTTTTCATGTTTCTTATATTAGAAAAAATTTGATTAGTGTTGCCTTGTTAGTCCAACAAGGTTTTAAGGTTGTTTTTGAGTCTAATAGAGTTGTAATTTCTAAACATGGTTCTTTTGTTGGTAAAGGTTACATTTGTGATGGGTTGTTTAAGCTTAATCTCATGTCCTCTTTTATTAATAAAAATTCTAGCATTCCTTCTTCATCTGTTTCAAATGTTGAATGTTGTGATACTTGCCATGGTAGACTTGGACATCTTAACTTGAATTCTATTAGACGAATGATGTCTCTTGATCTTATTCCTAAATCTTCCATTAAATTGAAACTAAATTGTGAAGTTTGTGTTCAAGCTAAACAACCTAGAAAACCTTTTCAAAATTCTATACAAAAAGAAACTTGTTTGCTTGAGCTTATTCATAGTGATATATGTGATAGCAATGGTGTGTTAACTCGTGGTGGAAAAAGATATTTTGTCCCTTTTATAGATGACTTCTCAAAATATTGTTATGTGTATTTAATTATTCATAAAAGTGAGTTGTTTGATAGATTTAAAATATATAAAGCTGAGGTAGAAAATCAATTAGAAAAGAAAATTAAAATCCTTCGTTCTGATAGAGGTGGGGAATATGCTTCTAATGAAATGGGTGAATTCTTTGAATCACATGGTATTATTCATGAAGTTAGCCCACCTTATGCTCCTCAATCTAATGGTATAGCTGAAAGAAAAAATCATACTTTGCTAGACATGATAAATGCTATGCTTATTAGTTCTAGTTTGCCTGATAATTTATGGGGTGAAGCTCTTTATACTGCATGTCATATTCTGAACAGAATTCCCTATAAAAATTCATAGAAAACCCCTTATGAATTATGGAAAAATAGGAAACCAAATTTGCAATATCTCAAAGTGTAGGGGGTGTCTTGCAAAGGTAAATGTTCCTATTAATAAGAAGAGAAAAATTGGACCTAAAACAATTGATTGTGTCTTTCTTGGATATTCTTTGCATAGTACTACTTATAGATTTTTAGTTATTAATTATGAAATTGCTGATATTTCCAATAATACAATTATGGAATCTGGAGATGTCGTTTTCTTTGAACATGTTTTTCCTTTGAAAAATAAATTGTCTAAACCTGTTTTTGATGCTTCTAGTTCTATTTTACCTTCTAGTAGTAATGCTAATAAGGATGTTGAACTTGAACCTAGGAGGAGTAAAAGATCTAGAAAGGCTAAGGATTTTGGTCCTGATTTTTGTTCTTTCTTGCTTGAAGATGATCCCAAAACTTATAATGAGGCAATGAGGTCCATTGATGCACCTTTTTGGAAAGAAGCTATTAATGAAGAAATGAATTCTCTTAAAAGCAATAAAACTTGGTTTTTAACTGATCTTCCCCCTGGTTGTAAAAGTATAGGTTGTAAATGGGTTTTTAGGAGAAAAAAAACTAAGAACAAATGGATCTATAGAAAAATTTAAGGCAAGGCTTGTTGTGATTGGTTGTAAGCAAGTAGAAGATGTAGATTTCTTTGATACATATTCTCTTGTTTCTAAATTTACTGCTATTAGAGTTTTGATTGCACTTGCTTGTGTTTTTAATTTAGAAATTCACCAAATGAATGTAAAAACTGCCTTTTTAAATTGTGACTTGGAAGAAGAAATTTATATGAATCAACCTGAAGGTTTTGTAGAACCTAGAATGGAAAATAAAGTATGTAAGCTTGTTAAGTCTTTGTATGGTTTGAAGCAAGCACCAAAACAATGGCATGAAAATTTTGATCAAGTTGTTTTATCATATGGTTTTCAATTTAATAATAGTGATAAATGTGTTTATGTGAAGCAATTTGTTGATAATTGTGTTATTCTATGCCTCTACGTGGATGACATTTTGATATTTGGTAGTAATTTGTATGTTATAAATGATGTGAAATCTTTCTTATCTAAGAACTTTGAAATGAAAGATATTGGTCTTGTTAATGTTATTTTGGGCATTAAATTAATAAAAAAATAATGATGGCATTGTTTTGACACAATCACATTATGTTGAAAATTTATTAAAGAAGTTTAATTATTTTGATGTGAAACCTGTTTCTACACCTTTTGACTCTACTGCAAAGTTAAAGAAAAATACAGGTGAAGGTGTATCTCCTCTTAAATATTCTCAAATTATTGGTTCATTGTTACATTTGACAAATTATTCTAGACTTGACATTGCATATGCAGTTGGTAGATTAGGAAGATATACTCATAATCCCGATCATTGTCATTGGATGGCATTAGAAAGGGTATTTAGATACCTAAAAGGAACCATTAATTATGGCATTCACTATACACGTTTTCCTGTTGTAATTGAGGGGTTTAGTGATGCAAATTGGATTTCTGATTCTGATGAAACAAAATCAACTAGTGGTTATGTCTTTACTTTAGCTGGAGGTGCAGTATCATGAAAATCTGCTAAACAATCTCTTATTTCTCGCTCTACTATGGAAGCTGAAATGATTGCCTTGGATACTGCTAGTAGTGAAGCTGAATTTCTTTAAAATCTTTTATGTGATTTGCCAATGCTTAATAAACCTATACCTCCTATCTCTATGCATTGTGATAGTCAAGTTGCTATTGCTAAAGTTACTAGCAAGAACTTTAATGAAAAAAGAAGACAGTTGAGAGTTAGACATAAGTCTATTAGAAATTTCAAATCTCATGGTGTTATTTCTCTTGACTTTGTCAGGTCAGAAAATAATCTTGCGGATCCGCTGACAAAAGGGTTGACGCGTCAACAAGTACTTGAATCGTCAAGGGGAATGGGACTAAAGCCCATCAATTAGTTGCAACAATGGACACCCAACTTCAAATGAATGGCAATCCCATGAATGGAGTTCAATGGGTAACAAGGAAATTGTTGTTGACTAAAGTACACCAATTTATTTTGTAAAAAATTTTTTATGTCTCATTCCTATGGCGAGGTGTACTCTAAATTGTGGCAATAATAAGGTTGAGGTATATTCATATATATATTGTGTTTAATTTAAAATACCTCTTAATGAACCCAATGGCAGTAGTTGTAGGGGTGTGGGTCACAAACCACCTTTTGAGGGTTCACCTAGTGAGTGTGGTGGTGGGGCCGCCACTGCGAGATATGGGCAATTCTCTAAGTGACACTCACGAAACAAGATACATGCACAAGGTCATAACGCGCACCCACTGATTAGAACTCAAATGAACACCTTTATTGTATCGTCTTATGTTCTAAAGCCTAGTTAAAGGAGATGTGGTTCAAGATAACCTAGTCACTACATTTTCCTCAAGTGGAAGTTCATATGCACTAGGTATAAGACTCAAACCCGGAAGGTTCCTTGTACTGAAAAATACAGTATCTTATGCTCCATTATTTTATATATATATATATTGTTTTAGTTCTTTAAATTTTAAATTAGTGGGGGAATGTTAGTAAATATTTATTTTATAATTTAAAATTTAAAGTTAAATTATTATTATTTTATTGAGTTTTGTTTTTTAAAGATTAAAATAATAATACATATGTTTTCAGCTTTTTTGTTTCCGTTAAACTAAAATCCTCCACTACCTTTTTCAGTTCCTATTTTTAAGGAAGCCTTTTTACTGACTCAATTTTTTTTAACGTTAGCTTTTGGCACGTTAAGGATTTTTTCTGTTATTTTATTTTCTTAACGTTAAGTTTTTTTTTTACGTTGCTACATTGCGTTAGTTTTTTGGTTTGTTTTTTAACGTTACTTCTTGTTGCTGCACGTTGAGGCTTTTGCTTGCCTATATATTTAGCTTCTTGCTCACTAGAAAATATGAGACAGTACACTAGTAACGCATACAGATACAACTATCTCTCTTTTACAATATTCTATTACTATTAAAAATATTTTGGAGCGATGTTCTTTGGTTCGGGGATCTTTCTCTGCACTAGATTGATCTATCGGGTTGTCGTATCTTGGGAGAGGAGCGAATCAAATTCAATTACCAATGCAGTGGGGGCATTTTCTCTCTAAGGATAGCGTACAACGTGCTTCAACCCAGGCTACCCTAAACTCATCTTCTGAATTTATTTTACTCTTTGTTTGCTTTATTATTTGTTATTCACTGCTTGTTTTTATTCGGAAAAAATAAAGTTGTCTATCAATGTGATCTCACCGTTAAGTTTCTGCTTCTTTTGCTACCATTATTTTCTAACATATTTTAAAATAGAAACATTTGAGAAATAAAACATAGGAAAAATTGAGCATTGAACCAAAATTACGGATTTTCTAAAATAAAGGGACCAAATATATCTCTATTTTGAAATAAGGGACCAAAATTGCATATTTGACAAAATAGGAAGACCAAAATTGTATTTAAGCTTCTTTTTTTTGCATGAATTTAGCTTTTATTTTGTTGTACATAATTTGATACTTAAAAATGTTAAATCCATGGCTGGAGAATTCATAAGTGATTTTTGGTTCTCAGGTTCATAAACAGTAAGTGCATTTGCACCTTCCATTGTATCTAGCTCTCATCAATCCCTTTTAAAGTTTCTCTCTGATAAAGGTTAATTTTTTTCCCTTCTCTTCTTTTTTCCCTTTCTTCTATGGTCTTGAAACGAGAAGAATTTACTGTCATGACAAGTTCCTTAAAACATTGGTTCCTGTTATGAATTGATGTTGATATAAGAAGAATGAGAAACTTTTTAAAGCTGTCACTAAAGCTAATTTAGGCTCTATGTTTTTATCTTTGGAAATCCTTCGTATTCATGTTTTCCACTTTTGATAGTGTACCAAATTCTCTGTTTTTATTAAGTTTCAATAAGTTGATTGTAAACAACTTACTCACAAGCTTTCAATGTTCCAATTCCATAATTAATCCTTCTACTAGAAAGCCATATAATTTCTCACCCAATGAAGGCTGCTTTCATCCTTGACATATTTGATTAGTAGTTTCCTCCTTTCACAAAGAGCTTTCACAACCTCTTTTTCCTTACTGCCCCTATCTAATTGGTCCCTCTAACTACCCTAACCTTCCCTTCTATGCTAACATCAAATCTATTTTTTCAGTTTCTTTATGGCTACTTGGCTATGTATTCAACTCTGCATGTATTCATTAGCATGGATTTCATTTATATGGTAACATGGAAGTTGTTTGCTTGGTGATTCGGTTTCAAGTTATGTTCGTAAAATACTTTTTTATTGATGGTTTTGTCTCGTCTTTGATAAGAACCCTAGGTATTCAATTACAACAAAAATGGATATAGAGATCAGTGATCAAACAGAAACACTGGAAAATTATTATCATACTCACATAAAAAGAAAACAAAATATAGAAACAACAAAGCTCCACATCTTTATTGCCATATAGTAATCCTTTTTTTTTTACCGCACCATATAGTAATCTTAATTAGTGACCCCCCTCTTGGGAATTATGCAATTCACTTAACTGTTATTTTGGCTTATTATTCCCAACTCGTAACATTCCCTTATTGCTCCCTTTCTTTCATGCACTTGCATAGCTGAAAGAGGTCTATCAGTTTCAATTTTACTATTCTCTTGTCCTTAAAATAAAGGTGTGATAGTTATGCATTTCATCTCCTTATGTAATTGTACTCCATCTTCCATAAACCATAAAGAAAATCCCATTTTTCTGCCTCTTATGATAAATTGGTTTACTCGGGATCATAGAATGATAGTTCTTTTGTATGTACTTTTATGATTGTTTATGATATATGTCTAACACTATATGATAACTTGTATAAAATATGTTCTATTTTCAAAAATCCTTATTTGTGGTTAAAGGTTTAAAATCAGAAGTCCTGAAAAATGTAATTTTAAAAATTGTATAGCTAATTGGAAAGTAAATTTTTCAAATTCCCATTTACATTTTTTTTTACGATTGTGCTTGCTAATGGTTAATGTTGCTAGGTCTGTCAATTTGATTGATTGATTGCCATCACTAACACAAAAAGAGTCCTCATTTCCATGTCATGCATCGTGTGTTTAATTATGTGTATGAAGTATGATGTATGTTTCTTTGTAGTTTGAAGTTGTGATTAGGCATCAAAAACATGGTTAACTTTACAGTCAAGTTGTCTTATCATTATGTCAAAACAAGTAAATGCATAGTGATTTACCTTCCTTTTTTGTTCGTAGATTGAATTGATTCTTTATGTGCACACGGTCAAAGTTATTGATTATAGTAATGTGTCTTCTTAGTTTGTACATTCTTCAGTGAAGCGTTTTACGTGAGATGTTGGTCAAATTATTCAATTGTTCTTTATAATGTCTAACTTAAGAGTTATGAAGATATGCTAATGTTGGCATTAAGGGTATTGACTCAACAGCCACTTTGAATGGGCTCATAAAGGTAAGTACACTTGCACACGAGAAATAAGTTCAAAGGAATATGTAAACTGGAATATAGTTACTTAATTATTGAGTGGGAAAAATATTAAATAGTTGGAAAATTTAATAAACTTCCAATTGAAAAGATTACAAAAGCATTAATGAGAACGTAGACAGTGATCGATGATGTCATTCTCATGTGGAGAAGTTTTACAACGCTACAGTTAATTCTTTTTATTCTATAACTTTCAAATATGAAAAAGGTTGTAGTCAACCATTAAATGTTAGGCTTTAATTTTAGTCAAATTTTCTTTGAATGCAATAATTATTTCAAAGTTGTAGAAAAGAGAAGACACTGAAGATTATAATATTTCTACAAATAAAATGATATTAAGAAAATAAACCCTTTTACGCTTGTTGAATGAACATGATTGCTATCAAAATATTTTTGGTCAACTATGTGTTTAAAAAAATATCGAGAAATACAATGTTTGATATACTTGTTGAATCTTATAACTTTTAAATTTGTATTTTGTCAAATTCTTGATCGTTGGGAGGAGACAGAAATGGAAAAATAAATACATCATCTAATGCGACACCAACAAAAAAAGCGAATATCAACACGACATTTACTAAAGATAGACACTATTTTTGTTATAGTGTTTTTGTCTTTGAATTTCTTCAAAAGTCAAAGGTTACATTTTAGGAGTTACATATAACGTTTATTTGTATCTAAAAATTAACTAAGTACATTTAGAGGAAGATGATTACATTGAATCTTTATCTAGTGATCTTATAAGTCGGTTATATCTTCGGTGATAAGATATGATTTGAGGTGAATAAAAATTGCACTAGTAAGTAAGAGCGTTATTGCTTTGTTGTTAATTTTTGGATCAAGGGTTTGATTAGTGAGAATGCATGAATGACGTTTGACAGGTTAACTAATTAAATAAATTTGAGATAGTAGAGAAAAATTATGAATTAGGATGTTGGAAAGATAACTTTTGTCTTGGATCGTGACACATGAATCGTTATGTCAAAGGTCCTATTGAGATGTGGTTTTAATGACAACAAACATCATAATCAAAATGATGCATTCTAAACTTTATAGCCGTTGTGGTTTTGCATGAAATTGCTTAAGAAAGAACAAGATTGGAGTATAAATGAGAGACTTTAACCACCAAGGATATGTCAGAAGGAGCAACTTAAAATGTAATAGGAAACGTAAAAAAGTGAGTAAAAAATGGATCCAAGTCATTAAAAAGGACATTGATGATGATGGTCGAGTTTGCCAAAATTTCTTACCACCCACCACTTTAACTATTTAAATGAAGTCTATGAAAGTTAGAGGAAGATGTTATACAGTGATTTAGATCACTAAAGGTTTCACGAAGCCTGTTGCACGAGTAACAACAAGCTACTATTAAAAATGCACACGCCACTCCAAAACAACATAAAATTCTTCAAAACCTCCAAGTACACATGCCAGAAAAAAAAGATGGGAATGGGAACAAAAAAAAATGTACCAAAGCACAACAATTGCAACAATCAAAAGACTTGCAAAATCCCACCTCGAAAGGCACTATCAGAAGTCTAGAGAGTAAAAAACCATTTTTAGATTTCATGTGATTAATTTAAAAAAATATGCCAAAATACGAATCCTTGCACTATTTCTTACAAGGATATTGTAGAATTAAACTAATTTGTGTGTTTAATTTTTCGGACCGTTACAATAAAGAAAAACATGAGTCCATGTTTGACATGTAAACATAAAAATCAATAAATATTTAGTGCCACATTTTATTTTCAACAGGCAACACTTTTTAAAAACTAAAAGTCAAATTGCTTAATGGGCTCGAGAGGTAGTTCAATTTCGTTAAAACAAAAAGGTTCGATCATCGTGATTGTATAACATAATTGACTTGTCGAATTGGTTATGTTTAACACTCCATATACACAAAGATAATAGTATTCTGATTCCATATATTGTTGTGTTTATAAAGTTGGCATTCTTATATTATTAAAACTCTTTATGTCTCCATTTGATCGAATCTTTTTTTGTTATTCTCCTTTATTCTGATTGAAACACCATATTACTAGTTTAAAATGTTGGAAAGAAAAATTGCATATTGAAATTCAATGGTTTTTCATTCCATAAATCACCTCATGAACAAATACATAGTTTCAAATAGATTCTAACATTTACTTTTTTCAATTGCATGTACTTATTTTCTAAGCCTTGATATAGTTGTCCCAGCCCTTTTGCAATCCACATTCACAGAAGCATCACGGAATCCTACAGTATAGTCAAATCAAAGTTAAGAATAATTGAATGAATAAAACCTAATATGCACATGCATGCGAAATTAAAAAAGGAGAAATGTGGATAGAGATTTACAAGTTGCAGTCAATTGATGGATCAAAAGGAAATGAAAGATCGATATTACAGAGTTGAGGGAGTTGTCTTGATCTTTCTGGATCAACACCAATAATGATAGCAACGATCTTGAAACAACTGCACAAATCCCTACGAACTTCGGTGGTGTTGGCTCTTTTGGTATACAATATTTGCTGCTGCACAACAATCAGGCGATACTTGTTCCGAACCCTTCAAATATGCTCAACAAGGAAACAATAACGGTATAGCTTCAGAGCACACAATGTCATCAATTTGGATTGAACCGAGTGTTGATAACAACAAACATAAAGTCATCACTGACACAAAAGAAGTCCTCATTTTCATGTCTTGCATCATGTGCTTAATTATGTGTATGTATGTATGCATGATGTATGTTTCTTTGCAGTTTGTAGTTGTGATTAGGCATAAAAAACATGGTTGACTTTATAGTCAAGTTGTCTTATCATTCTGTCAAAATAGGTAAATGTGTAGTGATTTCCCTTCCTTTTTGTTCACAGATTGAATTGATTCTTTATGTGCAGGCGATCAAAGTTATTGATCATAGTAATGTGTCTTCTTAGTTTGTACATTCTTCAGTCAAGCATTTTGCGTGAGATGTTGGTCAAATTATTCAATTGTTCTTTATAATTTCTAACATAAGAGTTGTGAAGAATTGCTAGTGTTGGCATTAAAGGTATTGACTCAACGGCCATTTTGAATGGATTCATAAATGTTAGTACACTTGCACACGAGAAATAAGTTCAAAGGAATATGTAAACTGAAATATAGTTACTTAATTATTGAGTGGCAAAAATATTAAATAGTTGGAAAATTTAATAAACTTCCAATTGAAAAGATTACAAAAGCATTAATGAGAACGTAGATAGTGATTGATGATCCATTCTCATGTGGAGAAGTTTTACAACACTACAGTTAATTCTTTTTATTCTATAACTTTCAAATATGAAAAAAAGTTGTAGTCAACCATTAAATGTTTAGGCTTTAATTTTAGTCAAATTTTCTTTGAATGCATTAATTGTTTCAAAGTTGTAGAAAAGAGAAGATACTAAAGATTCTAATATTTCTGTAAATAAAATGATATTAAGAAAACAAAACCTTTTTACGCTTGTTGAATGAACATGATTGCTATCAAAATATTTTTGGACAATTGTGTGTTTAAAAAAAATATCGAGAAATACAATGGCTGACATACTTGTTGAATCTTATAACTTTCAAATTTGTATTTTGTCAAACTCTTGATCATTGGGAGGAGACGAAAATGGAAAAATAACGACATCATCTAATGCGAAACCAACAAAAAAAGCGAATATCAACACAACATTTACTAGAGATAGACACTGTTTTTGTTATAGTGTTTTTGTCCATGAATTTCTTCAAAAGTCAAAGGTTACATTTTAGGAGTTACATAAAACATTTACTTGTATCTAAAACTTAACTAAGTACATTTAGAGGAAGATGATTACATTGAATTTTTATATAGTGGTCTTATAAGTCGGTTATATCTTCGGTAATTAGATATGATTTGAGGTGAATAAAAATTGCATCAGTAAGTAAGAGCGTTATTGCTTTGTTGTTAATTTTTTGATCAAGGGTTTGATTAGTGAGAATGCGTGAATGACGTTTGACATATTAAGTAATTAAATAAAATTTGAGATAGTAGAGAAAAATTATGAATTAGGATGTTGGAAAGATAACTTTTGTCATGGATCGTGACACATGAATTGTTATGTCAAAGATCCTATTGAGATGTTTTTTTAATGACAACAAACATCATAATCAAAATGACGCATTCTAAACTTTACAGCCCCTGTGGTTTTGCATGAAATTGCTTAAGAAAGAACAAGATTGGAGTATAAATGGGAGACTTTAATCACTGAGGGAGTGTCAGAAGGAGCAACTTAAAATGTAATAGGAAACGTAAAAGGTTGAGTAAAAAATAGATCCAAGTCATTAAAAAGGACCTTGATGATGATGGTCAAGTTTGCCCAAATATCTTACCACTCATTTTGGGGTGTCTGGCATATTTAGGGCTCTGGTTAGGAAGTTGTTATATTAACAATTCAAAATTTCTTTACATTATTTTTCAATTATAAATTTTCATAAATTTAAAATTATCCTTTTTATAATAATTACTTTATAGTTAGAGTGATTTAAAATTAATCAACTAAAAATGTTTCGACTTATTAAAACTATCTTGATTGTACACATGTCAACAGTTAAAACAATTTTTTCCTAACTATTTCTTTCTCGCCTCCTTGCCATTGATCTAATTTATCGTTCTAACAATTACTGTATATTTTATTTCTTGTATGAGAGGCGTATGAAAAAAGTTACTCTCCTTTTCTATATAATAATTATGAATACATATTTATTGTTATTATATCTTTATATATCTTTATATATATAAAAGTAAGAGTCGTGGATAATTTAGTAAATTCAATTTTCCCGCTCATTGTAAGTATGTAATTATACAGCCTCATATGTTTTTTGAGGTATTAATGATATTTTTAGAACAATTAATAATACTTAAATACAAATTATTTTGAGGTATTAATGATATTTCTAGAGCAATTAATTTTCCACCCAAATTTGAAGTATTAATGGTATTTCACTGCAACACATTTATTACGCGTAATATTATTTTAATTTATTTTATTTTTGGAGCATATATTAGTTGCCCTGATATAAATTTTTATATCTATATTTCCTAACTTTTTTTAATGAAACATTGTGTTAACCGTTAACTTTTATAACAAATCAATTAAAATTAAAAATATATTTTATTTAACCAAATTAGATTAATTTTTTATGGAGCGTTTGTTTCTCGGATAATTTTTAGTCATGAGAATATAATGGTGGAAAAATTTATCCAGTAATATAAGAAATATTTCCAACCATTTTTAATAGTTAACAAACACAATTTTTATAAAATACCCGAGAATAACATTCTCATGTTATATTCCCAGGAACAATATTCTCAAGACTAAAAAAATAATCCATAAAACAAATGCCCCCTTATATCTATATTTCCTAATTCCTTCATTAATATCTTTAGCAATTGTTAGTCTCCTTTTTCTATATAAAGATTTGGTTTGATTATTATTATTATTATTATTATTATTATTATTATTATTATTATTATTATTATTATTATTATTATTATTATTGTTGTTGTTGTTGTTGTTGTAAATATATATATATATATATATATATATATATATATATATATATATATATAATTCTAATATATTTAATAATTTCTGAATTACAAGCAAGTGATTATAAGACATAATCATTGCATATAATATTACCTATAATTATTAATATATAATTGATTACCCATAATTCAGGTAATTACATTAAATATTTGGTTGTAACATTATATAAGTGATTATATTTGGTAGTCATATAAAATTTTACTGATTAAATTTATAAAAAAAAAGTATTTCCAGTATGTGGATTTTAAGAATTAAACGTGAATGGTAATTGTTCCATTTAATTGGGTTCCTTTAGAATCAATTAAATTTATATAAAAAAATATAATATTCAATTTTTTTTATTAAAACCCCATCTTAGATTTATCAACATCATGCTTCCAATTCATTCTTTACATCTTGCATCACATTTGATCTCTTATCATAAATGAATGAGAGATTTTAAACATTGTATGTGATTTTCTTTTGTCATTCCTTTTTTTTTTCTTTTGACAACTACATTAAAAAAATTTACTATTCACTAAAGATACACAAAATTCAAAAAAATATTTACTACAAGTAAATTAGATTTGGTATAAAAATAATGTACATTTTAAGAATGAAGACAAATTTGTATTATACACACACACACATTTAACTTACCATATTACATTATAATATATAATATATGGAGATGAACATTTTTATAAAAGTAAGTAAGGAAATTTATTTTGAATTCACGAGAATAAACTTTTTTACTAAATATTTTTGTCCAATCAAAATTAAATTTCTTTTACATAATTAATATATATATAACAAAAATCAAATTAAATCAACATAAATTACTATTATATAACACACGGGATAAATATTTTTATAAAATTATGAAGATAAGTTTAAACTTAACTTATCATATATAACACAAGGGATGGACATTTTTTATAAAAACAAGTAGGAAAAATAACACTAAATTCACAGAATAAATTTTTTTATTTAAGTATTTTTAATCAAAATATATTTTTTACATGAATAATATATATTTATGTACATAAAAAATAAAATTAAATCAACATAATCACTATTATTTTCCCCACACAAAAATAGTGTCTAAAATTAATTTTTAAGCAAATCATTATTCATTTTTTATTTATTATCTTCTCACTTAAATAAATTATTCATGATTTTATTCTACTTGGACAAGTTTTAAGTTTCTTTTATACATTGATTTATATATGTCAATATTTTAAAATAAAAATTATATATAAAATATAACAGATAGCGATGAATATATTTTTTCTTATAAAAACAAGTAGAAAATTTTACTTAATTCTCGGGGATGAACAATTTACCTAAAGTCACCTTAGTATTTAAATTATTACGGTGAAATTATATTTTTTTATTACAATAATTTTAATTTTAATTGTTTTTTTTATGGTTGTCTCTTTCCTTTTTTTTTTATTTTTTTTTTTACCAAAGATGGTTGTCTCTTGTCTGATTTAAATAGTTTTTTGAATGTTTTATTTTACGAACATAGAAAGTATGAAAATCGTATTTGATTTCCGATTGCGTGGCTTCCCCGGTCGCATCTTTGATGCGGTGGCGCATGTGCGGGCCAACGCCGCATACTTTCAAATGAAGTCAACAATAACACCTTCAATGCTACCTAGATCTTATAAATCTGTTTGCAATTTACTTATCATTGTTTACCGTCAAAATATAAACGCTTCTATCTTCAATTTAGTTATTTTTTTATATAATTTTTTAATTCCCCATATTTTTGAAATAGAAACACTGATTCATTTTTGTATGAATATTTTCTTTTGTGTTCAAAAATTGAAGTGTATTTATTGAATGAAATAAGATACAAAATTTGTTTGATTGCTACTGCTCTGCCCTTGGTTAGTTAACTGTTACAACTTTTGATTTAGAAATTATGAATAATATTGTTGAAAGATCATTTAACGGAGATGTAGAAGATGATGGTGGGAAGCCTTAAAGCCTGGGAGAGACTACAGAAAGCCGACGGAATCCACGGTGGCAGCAGCGGTGAAGAAAGGAGGAAAAGGTGAAGAGTGGAGAGAGAAAGTGTTGGAAGAGAAATAATCCTATAAAGAAGGTGTATGGTATGACTATTAAGATTAGATAAATCTGACGGTTTAGAAAAATGGTCCACCGTAAATCACTTACCAACATGGTTCTTCGTAAACTTTGCCGAAAAAATATAATAAATGAAGATAAATATTTTTCATGAAAGTATCAAGATAAATTTAGACTTAACTTAACATACAAAATATATAAAATATAACACACGGGATGAACATTTTTTTTAATAAAAACAAGTAGAATAATTTGCACCGAGTTCACGGAGATAAACTTTTTTACTAAGGATTTTTTTCTAATCAAAATTAAAATTTCTTTCACATAATTAATATATAATTAATTACATAAAAAACCAAATTAAAATCAACACAATCACTATTATTTTTTCTACGCAAAATTAGTGTCAAAAATTATTTTTTAAGAAAATAATTATTCATTTTTTATTTATTATCTTCTTAATTAAATAAATTATTCAAGATTTTCTTCTAACTAGATAAATTTTTATTTTCTTTTACACTTTGATATGTATATGCCAAAATATTAAAATAAAAGTTATATATAAAATTTAACACGAAGGGATTTATTTGTTATCGTTTTTATAAAAGTAAGTAGAAATTTTATTTTAATTCACGTGAATGAATAATTTATCAGAAATCACATTAATATCTAAATTATTATGGTGAAATTATATTATTTTATTATAATAAATTTAATTTAAATATATTTTTTATGGTTATCTCTTTCCTTATTTAAATAATTCATTGAATGTTTTAATTTATAAACATAAAAATGCATGGAAAAATATAGCAAATAGGGATGAATATTTTTCATGAAAATATGAAGAAAAATTTAGACTTAATTTATCATATAAAATATGTAAAATATAACACACATGATGAACATTTTTTTATAAAAACAAGTAGAAAATTTTAAACTGAATTCATGGGATTAACTTTTTTGCTAAATATTTTTTTCTATTAAAATTCAAATTTCTTTTACTTTATTAATATATATTTAATTACATATAAAAAATCAAATTAAATAAACATAATCACTATTATTGTCTCCACGCAAAATTAGTGTCTAAAATTAATCTTTACGCAAATAATTATTCATTTTTTATTTATTATCTTCTCACTTGAATAAATTATTCATGTTTTTCTTCTACTTGGATAAATTTTAATTTTCTTTTATACATTGATTTGTATATGTCATATATTAGAATAAAAATTATATATAAAATATAACACATAGGGATGAATATTTTTGTTTTTATAAAAGAAAGTAGAAATTTTTACTTAATTAATGGAGATAAACAATTTACCTAAAGTTGCCTTAATATTTAAATTATTAAGGTAAAATTATAATTTTTATTATAATAATTTTAATTTTAATATATTTTATGGCTGTTTCTTTTCTTATTTAAATAATTTTTTAATTGTTTTTATTTTATGAACATAGAAAATATGAAAAAATTATAACAAACGGGGATGGATATTTTTCGTATCAAAAGAAATTTAGACTTAACTTACTATATAAAATATAACACACGGAAATGAACATTTTTTTATAAAAAGAAGTAGAAAATTTACGCTGAATTTACGGAAATAAACTTTTTTATTAAAGATTTTTGTCCAATCAAAGTTAAAATTTCTTTTTCATAATTAATATATATTTAATTACATAACAAAAAATAAATTAAATCAACATAATCACTATTATTTTCTCCACACAAATTAATGTCTAAAATTAATTTTTAAGCAAATGATTATTCATTTATTTATTATCTTCTCACTTAAATAAGTTATTCATGATTTTCTTCTAATTGGACAAATTTTAATTTTTTTTAGACATTGATATGTACGTGCCAATATATTAAAATAAAAAATATATCACATAGTAATGATGTTTTTAAAATTTTTTCATAAAATTAAGTAGAAATTTCAACTTAATTTTCTTGATGAACAATTTACTTGAAGTCACATTAATATCTAATTATTATGATGAAATTATATTTTTTTTGTTATAATAATTTTAATTTAAATGTATTTTATGGCGTCTCTTTTCTGGTTTAAATAATTTATTGAATGTTTTATTTTGCGAACATGAAAAGTATAAAAAATATAATAAATGGACATGAATATTTTTTTTTATTAAAATATGTAGAGAAAAAATATAATATTACATTACATATAATACAAAATCTAAAAAAAGGTTATTAATTATCCTATATACCTCGTGCAACGCATTGGTCAAAATCTAGTTTATAAATCATTTTAATATACGTATAAAAACCAATGCGACCAGTACTGGTCAACGCACTGGTGGAATTAAAAAATCCATATTATTTGGTCATACGTCACTTTCCTTCAGACAACTACATATTGACCATTAGCCAGTTCTTAATGCATTTCTTAAACGGCATTTATTGCAAAACCAGAACCTGAGACAGTTTGCTAAAAATATCATTCTTATTGCCTTGACAGCTGTATAAACAAAAGGATCTTTGTCAGTATTCTATCATAAAATTCAAATAAACCTTTAACCTATAGTCATATATGGATATCATAAATTCAAACTATTACATCGGTAAAGAAAATCAAGTAAAAGTCCTATATATGACACTTTGTTTACAAAAATGACACTTCACAAGTTCCTTCTCTTTGCATACATAGCACTTCAACAGAACCTAGTAATTACAGCACTTCTGTTTCATATAAAGTATGGTCATCCTGTAAATATAGTTTATTCCTTCCTTTTTTCTTTCTTTCATGTACAAATTCCACATCCAATGGACTTTTATGCAACTCAACATTCATGAGTTCAACATAAAGCTATAATGCTGCAACTCCACCATGTTTAATGCAAACCCTTTGCTTATTATTTTGGGCTTTTCTTTTCAGAATTGGCAACTTGAGATTGAGACTTGGAATTATCATCTTGAGATTGAGACTTGGAATTATCATCTTGAGCCTCAGAATTAGATCTATAATAATGATAACTCTTGGCATTCTGAATGGCTTGTCTAAGATCTGTGTACATCATGACAGAAGACCCAGCAAAATTATTTAACTGAGCAAGAAATCCAAGAAAGCTTGCACGAAATTGATCAAAACCCGAATCCCAATCCTCTAATGTGTCACCTCTCAATAGATTATCCGACGATTCGCTGCGGATATGAGCATTCCAAGATGTTATATGGGGGTGATTTGCACCTTTACCCTGGTTCTTCTCTTGTCGCGGTAAGAACCGGGAAGTTTCACCTGCTAAACTCTTCATAGAATCCACAACATCCTGGACGGGTAATTCGCCGAGCTTTTCCAACCAGACTTCACAGGTGGTATATATTGGAGGACCATACATTCTTAGGAGTGGACGTTGGGGTCTCCTTTTCTTGGCTGTTTTTTGTTTAATAGAAACACATTTGTGCAGCCAACCATTTATGGCCTCCAGATAGGACTTCTGAGCTCCAATCCACTTTGTAAAACTTGAGGATAGATAATGGAGCTCACCTTCAAGATAGGAAGTAATTTGTCTACGTAATTCGGAGTGTGTGGTGGCGATTCTAGCATGGCTGTTGTTATACGCCGTTGACATTATCTGAAATTGAAGCTTGTGGCACTCAAACATCACTTCCCACATCCGGCTTAACCTGCGATTGAAGAAAAATAGAAACATAAGAAACAACAAAAGAGCAGTAAGTTCATATTTATAGACGCAAGTAAATTAACATGTATAAACCATACACTTCATAACTAAAAACACAAATGTTGATCCATATTCAAAGGTTATTAGTACAGCATCAGTAAGTTACCAAGATACAAATCAGAAAGTCAGCAACCTCGAAGAGCATAGAATGATAATAATCATTTGACGGAGACCAGCAGAAAGGACAGGAAGAAAGCCAGACCTAGAATGACAGTCACAATAAACAAAAACGCGATCTCTAATAAACTTTTTCTTCATAAAGCTTCTGTTTATTAAAGACACTCTGAATTGCTTTCACAGATGGTGGTCCTTTCATCCCAACATTGAAATATAATGTAATATAAAGCTAACACATGACAGCAAGAAAAAGAGCCTTGGTAAAACAAGACGAATCTATAGAATCATACCCTTCAATTAACTCCTCAAGTTGAGGCTGAAGCTCTTTGTCCCGCAATTCCTCAATCCTCTTCGATATAGAGTCTATCCTAAGAATTGCAACTCTAATTCTTGAATGCAGATCCTTGACTACAGCACGAGTTTTATCAATTCTAGAAGTCTTTTCTCCTTTTGATTCCAGATTCTGTAAGAATTTACACTTCATGTCATACTCCTTTCTGATCATATCACTAGCCTGCAATTAGCAGAAATAGGTTGAGAATCTATTGAAACTGATAAGACAATATAAAAGTTATCAGAACTAATCTTGGTAGAGACAAATCTTTCATAAGACTCCACATGATTGAGATTCAGATTCTGTGATCTGTGCATACCCTAAACCATTAATCACACAGATGCACAATGTATAAAAGGAATAATAACAAATCATGCATAGTTGAAGGTTCCACGATATGAAGGAGAAAAAAGGTCATAAATTTAATTTGCTTTATCTTCATACACTCGGCCAACTGCTTGCCACTTCTTTCCTGCATCTCTTCCTCCAAAATCACACTCTGCCTCCCACAAGCTAAGCCACCCCTACTTCTTTCATCCATCCTGTCCATTAGGTTTTAATTCACACTTACCGCAAATATTAGAAATATAGCCTTGCCTAGTTACTGTCCATCAAACCAAGAGGGTTTTTAACAAGTTCAAACTTCAAACGACATTTATTATGCAAGTGTGATGGACATATATAGTTCTTAGAACACTACTCATGGCCCCGAATTTGACCATATCAACGCCCTCTTCAAATCTTGATCTCATAAACATCCTAGATCTACATGACTTGATGGATAAACATTCTTCAAATGGAAATTTTTTATTGATAATACCAAGGATGTCAAGAACTGACCTAAAGAATTTGGCCAACTAGAAACTAAAATCTGTGTCAAATAACTGCTTAATCTAACACTGTAAGCATGTTTAACAAGGATAGACAGGAATATGAGAAAAGGAAATGATAGAACAGTATAAGAGGATATATAACCTGTACCAGTAAAATTCTATACTATCTATTTATTGGTCCACCATCCACAACAATATAAACATTTCTAAAGCAACAACAAATATTTAAATAGAAATTCCCTTCTTCCACAGTTGAAAGCAAAGGCAATGCCAGTAGGAGGTAGTGAGGCAGGCTAACAGGTGGATGAAGTGATGGCATGGTGCAGATATGAAAACATTGCCAGTATTGGTATTGAATCTATTGATGCGATAGACTGATACTAGTGGTCACATTGATGGTGCTGGCAATTGTGAGGGTGCTAGTGGCAATATGGTGCTGAGGAAAGTGGAAATAGTGTCATACAAGTTTTCTTATTGAGCCTTATATATATGGAAAATGCTCAACAAAAGTTACTATCTGGATAAGCTTTTATAATGTGATGTGTGCACCAGATGTTGTATAAAGCTATATAGGATAGCATATTGTTTCTATTGTGCCAACTATCTACGGTACGGTGTTATCAATGGCAGATGGCGAAACATGGCGTAAGGCCGAAATTCCGATATATAAACATGCCATTGCGCCTTATGGCGCTGCCATGGCGGGCCTCCCTTCACAAATTGCCTACAGCAGTTGGCAAAAAATCCGCCACGCCATTCCACCATGGTGGCGCCATGGCCGCTATTTAACAATACTAACAGTACCCAATAGGCCATGAAGAATGAAATGCTACCAATCATGATAATAATTGCCTGTACCTTGTATGTAAAATTAAAAGGAGCTGTATCAAACCAATGAACTGTTTCACTGAGAAACAGTTGATATCCTTTATTCTACTATGGCATGCACCTTATTGCTTAAAATACTAGTTAACAAAATAACTTCATAGCTTAGTCTGATATCCAAAACAAGACTTCTGCAACATCCTACTATCAAAACATAACATAGCCAACATAAAGAAAAGTCTAAATGTTGCTAAGAAATACACAGTATACAGTACCTTCACTTCATCATAGAGCTTTCTTTCCCATGCATATAATCTATCCAAGGTTGATGCATGACTTCCAGAGATCATGCAGAAATTATCAAAGAGATTATTTGTAATGTCCTCTATATCATCTTTTGAGTTTGCTCCCGGAGGGTTTCTGGATGGAGAGGATAGAGATGACATTGTCCTATGCCAAGTTAAGTACTTAACCGAGTTTTGAGCAGGTTCTAAGAAGATGTAGTGAAAAAAATTAGATATAGGATTCCCAGAAACAGCTTTCAACAAACAGCAGTCACCATAGATAGAGACAATTTTAAAAGCTTATAATCTCACAGCACATTGGAGAGTTGTTAGACACCAAGATAAGCACAAAAAAGGTTAGGAACATGTGAAACATATTAACAATTTAAGTGGACCAGACCTACTGCTATTGAAATTCAATATAAACTACCAATAATCTCATGCACAATACAAACATTTAATAAGAGGATATTATCTTTCCTACTGGCACATATATGTAATCCAAAATAACAAGCCTGAACCAACAATCAGACTGCTCAACACAAGATCTGCAAAGTCCTGGTAATGTGAGAGATCAACAGCCAATGACTATAAAAATTACCTTCTGGAAGTTGACTTGGTTCTTCCCCACATGAGAAACATGCCTTCAAAAATAAGGGTGCCACCGAACGATCTGTTATAATAAGAATTCTCATGTTTAAACTTTAAAGCATTTAATCTTGAAGTGAATAATGTAAAGAAACTTCCAAAAACCTCTTTGAAAATGAAATTTTATCCTAAACCCAAAGAAAAACAGCAAGATATCTAGCTCAAAGAAAGTATCATGATCTAGGTTATAGACATTTATTACACAGGAACTGCCTAGCCTATAGGGTAAAACCCTTTTATTTTTTTAGCCAAGCCATTGTTGTTGCTGTTGTCCACATAGAAATGTCATCATTCTTATGTGACATATACTATAAACAATAAGGAAAAACACAGCATGCCATAAAAACATCATTTTTATTTTATTTGTACACTTCTATAAATGGATTTGAATGCTCTCATGTGACTTTCACATGACTAAGACAGTGATAGACAGAGACCCAGCTCAAGGCCTGTCAATTTTGTCAGATGTCCAGAATCTTTGTCACTATTTCTATCCACATGATCTTGTCAAATCAATAGCTCACGAGAGATCCAAATCCTCCTAAAAACTGCTAAAATTTAATATTCTCTAAATTATACTAACAAGGAGAGACATATAGAGATTAGAGAGCTAGAAAATTACTTTCTTTTGCCGGAAATAGAGGACGAAAGTGCAATTTATTTGCTTCAAGCATTCTTGGAACCTCTTTACCAGATTCAGAGGCTTTAATAAAGAGGAATTCAATATCTTTCATGCTTGAAAAGAAATCCTTAGGAACAACTTTTTCACTGTGATTTTCTTTCTCCATCATTTTATCTGTTTCAGTTAGAAGTGAAACTTCTGTAGAAGCTGTCTTTAATGGTGATACAACAGGAGAGTCCCCCTTCTCCCCATTCACAAGTTCAACTTCAGAAGCAGAATCCCCTTTTGGAGGTTTATTTGTGGCAGGTAAGTCATTGGCTTTAACATGATCATTAACTCTATTAAAATTTTCAAATCTTTGGACTAGAGTATCTGTGGCAGGCTCATCATCAAATTCATCTTCAGAGTCTGTAGAGTCTTCCCTTCCATGAGAAGAAACCTTTTCATCATCTTCTAATTCAGGAATTCCTTCATCCTCCCTTAGTCGTGTTATATCATCAGCATTCCCCGACATATCTTGGTGCATGACCTTCCCTTCTTGAAAAGAAAATTGATGATCAATAGGATGAAAGAGACCAAAAAAATCCCATGGTGGAGTTTCAACTGGAAGAGAAGAATCTTCAAATGCTGATGTTTCAGACTTTTCAGTGGGATGAGGAGCGGCATTATGTGGAGTACCTGATGATGTTACTGTTCCTATAACTGGTACAGGTGGTTTTTCTTCAACCTTTTTAGAAGAACTACTGCTAAATTTCATATGATTTGCTTGGAACTTCGTAGAGCTAGGAGGAGAGTGAGTTGGAGAAAAGGTTTCGGCTGCATCAGTGTGTCGTGACACAGATGGCGAAGAAAGTGAGAACTGGGACAGGGTTTTGTCAAGTGGCTCTGGTGTGGCTTTGGTGGAAGTGTATAAGGAAGATTCAATTGGTGCTTCAGGTTCCATGAATTTTCTCAAAGCTGTTCCTGTACTTTTCAGTGACTGGACATATGAAAAATGAGCAGCTGCTAAAGAGCAACGTCCATCAAGTGCCTGCCTAACAAATTTCTTCCTTTCACGGCACAGCTGGAGTGCCTTATCGTCATCCATTTTGGAGCTTGAGGCCCCCATTAGCCCAGACCTAGCCTTAGTTTTCCCCTTGTGCAAATTTTGGTGTATAACTTCAATCTACAGATTAATTCAGTATCAAATATATTAGAGAAACAATAATTATATACAAGTAGTAACAACAATAAACACAATAATAACACGAGAAATTACAGCTCAAAAAGCACCTCTATATCAACAAAACAAGATTACGAAACATTAGAATCGTAACTAACTAGCATTCAAGTCTAAACAAGTGGTAAAGCCGTTAAAAGTTATAAATACCAAATATCTCCATCGTCATACATCGCGACAACAGAAATAACTCCGACCAACACACGGACAAAGAATTAAAATTAAAAACAAAAAGTTAACAAAACCACCAATGCAATAAACAGCCTCAGCAACTGCCAATGGAAAACCGGATCAATCAAAGAAAAAACAACATCAACTCTCCCAAGAAACAAATTTCCAAGCAATTTTGTTCGTACATGAAAAAGGGCAAAGAAAAAAAATTACATGCTCAAACAACACTGCCTTTACACAATTCACCCTAATACAGATGGTACTATATTGACATCATAAAAAAAATTAAATTAAAAACCAAAGTTTGGGGCAAAGAGACAAGAGAACCCCATGAATATTCCCACAGCCAAAGCTTCCCAATTTAGTATACCAATTCACATAAAGTATGTATAAACAAGATCACACCCTCAGTCCAAAACCCCTCAACTTTCCTACTAAAACTACTGGGCCATTGAAATAATATAGTGTTAGCACAAAGAAGACAACCCAATACAGCAAACCAAAATAGCAAGAAAGGAACGTAAACATCACAACTCAATACTAAGCACAGTTCTTGGAGATGCAGAAAGCAAAAAACTTTAACACGAAGGAAACAACTTTCAGGGAAGTAAGAGAAAACCCACTTGCAAAACAGGAAAACAAAAAATGGGTAATTCTCGAAAGCACAGAAAATTTTCAATCAAAACCCGAATGGCACAGTGAACATAAAACAAAAATAAATAAATAAATAAACAAATAGCGTACATAGAATTTGATAAGGTTGAGAAATTTGGGGGTACCGAGGGTGCAGTGAATCAGTGGTGCACGGCAAGAACTTTGATTTCAGAGAGAATCGTTAACAGAGAAGGGAACTTTTTTTTTTTTTTCTAGAGAGAGAGAGATGTAGAGAGAGAAAGTGAAAGTGCTGGACGAATCTCGATCAGCCCATAGATGTTTCCATGCAAAAGGCATAAAAAAGGACGGACCATCTGAGTAGTCTGGACTGTGGGGCCCAGTCATATTGTACGAAGATTGACCGTTTTGTTCAATTTCATGAAAATTAAAAGGTTTAAATATATTTTTTATTCTTATAATTTAATATTTTTTTATTTTTCGTCCTTGTAAATTTTTTTTTTATTTTAATTCTTGTAAATTATATTCGTTTTATTTTTCGTTCTTATAGTGATTTAGATAGTGCTTTGAACAGTGAAAAAAACGTTATCTAAACTACTATAAAGACGAAAAGCAAAACAAACATAATTTGCAAGGACTGAAATAAAAAAAAAATTTGCAAGGACGAAAAGTAAAAAAATATTAAATTGTAAGGACCAAAAAGATATTTAAACCAAATTAAAATAAAAAATGTACTAATAGGGGCAAAATAATTTTTTTTTTCACTTTTCACCTAATCACATCTTTACATAGGTATGGTTGAATTTTGATAAAATGGGAAAGAAAGAAAAGAAGTAGGAAGTAAGATTATTTGACATGAGAGAAAGATATATATATATATATATATATATATATATATATATATATATATATATATATATATATATATATATATTATTTGGTTGTGTAAAAAGTTTAAAAAAATTGTAAAATTGTATAAATATTTTAAATAAAAATAAATAAATGTGAGATAAAAAGATAATCAAATCAAACTAAATTGAAAAATAGTTCATCCAAACTGAATCATTTTTCAAAAAATAATTTAGTTCAATTTTTTTTTATATAAAAAAGGTTCAATTTTTATAATTCGGTTCAATTCAATTCTCATTATGATAGCTAGTGTGTGGTAATTAAATTATAAAAAATCATAAAAGTTGAACCTCTCATCATGTTTACAACCTTCAATTTTTTCACCTTTCATCATGGAAGTCTTTGTTGACAAGTCATGTATACTAAGGCATGGCATCCTGAATCCTCCTACCACATACGAGTCTTATGAAGAGAGGAGTTACAAAAAAAAGAAAGCATTGTGTTGAAAGAGAAATGCTATATCCTCTTATAAATCCTTCTATTACCTTTTATGGTAAGTATTAAATGAAAAGTAAAAATATTTAATGTCTTGAAAGTATAAAACACATTTAAAACTTATCATAAAAAGATAGTAGGATGAAATAGGGGATTTAGAATTATTCGTGTTGAAAAGCAAAAAGTATTGTACTCATGTTACTTGTAGAGCCATCAAATAATGGGTTATAACTTGTGCTTTGGCTCACAAGGAGGTTAGATGGTAAACAAAAAGAGTTTACAAACATTTTGGATTATATTGACTCAATTTACTCAACCTACAGGTTAAGGAGGGTTTAACCCATTTAACTTTTTAATCAAAGTATTAAAATAAACACAAAAATAAATGATAATCAAAGGATACTATAATGTGATGATTATTGAGTATTTGATAATTGTGTATTGTATTGTTTTGTACTTGTGTCATATTGAATTTAGCTACTATGTAATCATGTTAAGTTTTGTATTCACTAAATAAATGCAAATAGTAAAAGGTACCTTTGCTACGATTCTCTGCCTTTTTTATTTTTTTATTTATTTTTGGAAAGCAGCTTTGCCACCATCAGTTTCTAGTTCTAGCTACTAATTAAATGTTCTTACTTACAAAGTAAGGTGTTGTTAGGTTGGTGCTTTAATTAGATTAATAGTGGAAAGCCAACCTCACATAAAGAGGGATGCCAACCAGTCATCGACAAGTACAACCTTTTTTTCTCCTTTACATGTAATACATTTTATATAAAAAAATTATAGGTACTTTTTCAACTATACCAGTTTATACTACACTAAAGTTTTATAGCTATTTACTTTTCATGCATTTCTCATACTCACATTTTTATCAAGGCCAAACATGACAAATTTATCTCCCTAACCAAACGACAAAAGATTATAAAATCCAATAACAAAATGTATCTTCTTCTTTTTCCTTTTCTTTTTTTATCTTTTGTTATTGATAGATAAAATCTTAGTAAGCATGCAAGTTACTTTGTAATGAAAAAATGGGGAATTTACCTTGCGAGTGATTGTGCGGAATACATTTTAAATAATTAATCTCCATATGGAACACTGGTTGATTTTTTTATTATTAATTAAGAAAATCAACTTTATTAATAATAATTTAATTGATAAAAAAAGATAAATTATTTAATTTGATAAATGAAAATAATTTATAACATGAATAAAATGAATGGAATTAAAATTTTAATTGAAAATAATACTATGTTTTTAATTAAAGTTGAGGTCCTTAATTAATCAATTATAGTAGGAATTGTAAAAAAAATTATATTATCAATTAATCATAAATCACCTTTAATATAAATTTTAAGATAATTATTATAAAAATTTACAAATTTACAATATATACCGGTTTTTAATTAGATAAAAGTGTAAAAGACCTTTATATTATCTTTACACGTATTATTTATTCTTATTTGTTTTAATGAAACTATAAGAGACGTAACCGTGATGAAAATGGTGCAAAAACATCTCAACTCCTTCATTTGAATTGCAAGGGGAAAAATGAGGGAAAAAATGTCCAAATCATTGGGTCCGTGAAGAAAACTCTTCGTATCAGAGCAAAGAAAATCGAGTAAAAGCTTTCTTTTCTGTTTTCAAACATTAAATTTACGTACCCGTCACATAATTATCCTTTTTCAATATTGGGACAAATTGTGCATTATGCTACATACAAGGTGTGCATGAATGTCTTTATATTAAACTACTGTTTTCTTTTTACTTTTTTTTTATCTAATCAAACTAACAAATAAAATATTTGACATTTATTTTTAATTTTTTTTTTCAGTCTAAATAACCTAAAAATCTATTTATACTTTTTTCCTCCAACTTCTTTCTATTTTACTTCGTTCGTCCTTACGTTTTTTTTCCAATGTCCAAACAAAGCTTTAACATAAAAGTTTTGACTTTATTGGTTCAAGAATTTTGAATAAGACTTTGCACTCCCTAAATGTACATGATTTGGATCAGTTGTTTCAAGAATCATGGATAAGACTTTTAATCCCCAAATGTACGGGTTCATGTCCACTCTGGACTAATAATTTATTTTGGTGGGTAATTTACTCCAGAGAAATCTGACAGCTTAGCACCCAAGCAATGTATAAGGAAATCCTACTAGTGAATGTCAATTCTTTGATGGTAGTGCTAGAAGAGCTTATCCTTATGAACATTTTTCCTATAAAAGATGATAAGACACAACATGAGAAGAGTCATGTCCATTAATAAGGAGGTAAGGATTAAGAAAGGCACATGCTATTCAGACCCTCATTTTTGCTCTTCACATCCCCTCATTGTTTTTTGATTTTTTTATATTCTCAAAATATCCCTCTTCTCTCTCACCTTTACACCCCTTACTTTTCATGGAAACTAATTTCTGTATGTTCTAATACATTATGTAAACTAGTTTTCGTAATGTAATTTTTTATACATTACGAAAACTAGTTCTTTAATTTAAAATTTTACATAATATAATTTTTAAACATTACAGAAATTAGTTTTTGTAACAAGATATTTTTGTTGAAAAAAATTAAGGGTAATGCAAAGAGAAAAAAAAAAGTGCAAACAGCATCTCCCCCATAAGGGATTGCACCATAAATGTAATAAGAGTTCGGGCTTTGGATAAATAAGCATCAATGTTTACTTTTACATTTTATTAAATTTTCGTATAAACATTGATGCTTTAAGGGGACGTTTGATAGGGGATAAGTTTTTTCATACCCGAAAATCATGATTCCTAGGAAAGTCAATTTCTGAAAATCATGGTTCCTGAGAATGGTTAAAATATGTTTGATTAGTCATAGTATTTTTTTGGGAATTAAAGTTTCCTATATTTGATTACAGTAAAACTTTTCTGGATTTACAAGTACCAATCTTAATTAACAAGTGATTGACATTGGACATCTTATATCTAACTAGTCATGATCAAGTTTATAATAAAACTAGTAAAGTACTTGTGCATTCACACCGGTCATTCTTATTTCTATGCATGTTCAAAATACATTTGTTTATAAAATTATATATTTTTATTGAGATAAATATGATTAGCTAATTAAATTTTCCAAAATCACATAAAAAGTGAGAGAGAGTATTCAAGTAGAGATCAAGTTTATAATAAAATAAAGTGGTGATTAAGCACAAGACTACTAAACAATTAAATATCAAAGTTGAGCAAAATAATAATGCCACTACCTCATCACGACTCTAATTTGATCCTTCGACACTTGACACAAATTTACATGGTATTTTGATAGCTAGAGGGTTGGCGTTTCAAGCCACAGGCCATCCTAACATAAAATTGCTGATTTAAATTCTAAAACTAACCCATTCATATATCCACAAAAGTTCAGCATAAATTACAGCAATCAGCATGCTTCACCTAGAAGCAGTATAAGAAGGCACCGTTGTTGATTTACGGCAGACGAGCAGAACTTCGAGTTACTCGTCTCGAATCAGAAATAGCTGCTGAAGATTGAGATGAACCGGATCCTCCTATATCTGCATCGTCAGTTCTGTGTGCTCTGCCCCTTTTCCGTACTAAACCATTACCATGCTGGCTTTCTTTACATTCATTCAGCTCATCCTGATTGCTGCATCCAACTTCATCGTCAACAACCGTATTGGCTCTGCGCCTCTTTCGTTCAGAATTAGTCACCCGTTGGCTTCCTCTAGGTTCATTGCCATCTTCAATCTGCACGGCCTCTGCCTTGGGTACTGTATATGGCCATGAAGTGCCACAACTTGGGCAAACTTCAGCAACCTAAACACCAGTTAGTAGTAGTAAGATAGTCAGAAACTCTCCACATTTCTAATATTGTAAAAATGAAATATGACTAATACTAATACCTTTCTCTGCAAGAAAAGTTGCTTCAAGCAGTAATTGTGAATTCGTACAGTACAATTTTCATTTTGGCATAACTTTGCCTGTCAGACATTGACTAAGGAATTATCAGATTCAAACAAAGCAGAAATGTGTTGTAAGTATAACTGATACTATATGCAAAATTCAAAATTTCAACTTCTGTTCTTCCTAAGACAAAAACTAGTGAGTTTTTTGTCTTGGGTTCTCAACACCTCCACAAGCCAGACAATTAGACAATAGGAATTTATAGGTTCATTTGTTTAAGCTTTTTTTTTTTTTTTTTTTAAAAGCACTTTTTTAAATAAAATAAGCAGTTTTTTGCTTTTTTGATGAGTTTGTCTAAACTGCTTTAAAAAAACAAACAGTTTTCTGCTTTTTTTAAGAAGCAAATTCTACCTACTTAAAAAACCACCTTTTTAAAAAGCATTTTTTTTAAAATCACTTTTTTTAAGTTTAAACAAACTGGCCCTATATTAAATCATAAAGTTTAGAGAAGTTTGAATATATGAAAAAGAATTATTGGTGTATATAATTTAAGAAAAACCACTCAATTTGTTAATGGTCTTCAAATCTGATCAATAAGTAATATTTTTCAAAATTTCCCCTGAAATTTATGTGACATATGACAAAACATTTAAATCCCAAAAGAAAAGGTAAAAGAAAGCCCAATGCTAATTCAAAATAGTAACCATCATTGATAGGAAAGGAATAAAAAAAAAAAAAAAAAAAGGAAACGCAACAGGAACAACCTTTATTCCAGCTTCATTGCAAACATGACAGGATGGAAGATCATTATTTCGAAACCAACTGCGAAGATCAAGGAATGACTTCAGACCAAGTTTTATAATACCATCTTCTGTCAAATTAAGCCACTGGTCCCGCACTAGTTCATGCAGGGTTTTTTCCTTTTGAGACAAACTGAAATTTTTCAATGCAGATGGGACATTTTGCTGGCTTCCTTGAGATTGTGGATCTGTCACAATTGTAACCTGAACATAGACCATGAAATTTGAGCATTTTAGTCTACATTTACAAGACATTAAAGAATGAGTATATGTTCATTTAGGTAAGAGGTGTAACTTATAACTTAGCATGAGTCATACTATGATGACATTGAAGTAAAAACTATATGATAATATATTAAGATAAAAAACTTGCACCTCACAGAATCTATTTGGTCTTATGTCATGGAGACTATATATCTATTGTAGGTTTTGATAGAAATCTAAAATGTTACCCATAAGACCTGCAAATGGTCTTCAATGAGTCATGAAAACGCCTACAATATTGGACCAAAACCACAAGTCCTGAGGAAGGCTCTACATAATAATGGAGTTTGTATTGCATGAATTCAAACTATAAAAGATATGTAAGCAAATTCATGGAGTTGAGCGGAAGATTCTCTTATAACAAAAGGTTTGCACCAAAGGTCAACTTTGAGTCTATACCTGTCTACCATTTTATTTGACTTCAGAACAAGGAACAAGAAAGAGAATAGTGCTCAATGCATGCATTTTCAGATGCCATGGTCCTAATGGATGTGAGAATGAGTACATTATAAAGTATAAACTTGAACACTAAAGAGAGGATTTATAATCAAATTGTCTGGTAAGGCATCAGGCAACCCAGAGATCAAAAATTTGGAAGGTCCATTCTAGGAAATATAGAACTTAGTTTTAATAATTACTACATTTTCATAACTGACATGTTAGGACTTAGTTTTAATAATAACTGCAGGTTTAATTTCTGTGAGGAACACTTATGCATTTTTGTTCGTATTGGTGAGGGAGTGTTTGGGACAGCTATAACGTGTGATTGATAGTTTTCTGGACAAAGATAATCTCTGTAGGAGTTTCTGGACTCCAGGAGAGCAAGAAATTGGTGTAATTTCCATAATCTGGTGTGATTTAATCCTATTTCCATCTGCTTCAAATTGGTGTTCTATCACTATCTTTGATTTAGTAGCAGTGTTATCAATGGCGGATAGCGGAAGGCCAAAATTCTGCCATATAAACATGACATTGCGCCTTATGGCACTGCCATGGCGGGCCTCCCTTCACAAATTGCCTATGGCAGTTGGCAAAAAATCCACCACGCCATTCTGCCATGGCGGCACCATGACCACTATTTAACAACATGGTTTAGTAGGAAGAAGATGGAGGTTATGAAATTCATGTATGGCCAATGAGAATTATCAATGTTTAAACTTTAAAAGAAGAAAATTTGGGATCATTGCATAAGTCATAACACAAATTAAAATTTACAATTAATTGATTGCATCTATACAATTATATTCTTACTAATCTTGGCCATTTAACCCTGATCATCTATTAAAATAAATATTCTCACTGGTCTAACTTATTGATAAATTTTAAATATTTCACTTTGATATGTTTGATTGTACTTCTCAGGTTTTGGATACCAGCATACTGAAACAGAGTTCATTTTTTTTAGCAGAAATATGTAGGTGGGTGAAAATATATAACCTGACTATCCAAACTAAGATTGAGAGCATGAATGCTGAAGATAACACCGTTTGCAGAGCCGTCTTGTACTATTGCTTCAATCTGTTGTTTGCCATTGAAAAACATAAGATTACTTGATTCAGATGTCAAAATACCAGGTATCCAAAAAAATATTTCTCTCGTTTAAAAACAAATCACACTAAGCATCCAATGACACACACACACATGCACAAGTGGAAGACACACTGAGTGCCACAAATACTTAATGCATCACACAAACCAATTTGTAAAGCCTAGTACATATTCCACATACATACACACACAGCCAGAAAAACACAAGCAAGTTAAGCAAAACTTACAATGGCCTTATAAAAGGCAATTTGCGGAACAGTATACTTCGTCCCTAACTTGGAATGCTCATCCGAGACAGTATTCACCACTCCATAATAAACTTGACCATCATATTGATCTATGCAGGCACGCAACTCAAAATTAGCACAACTAAGCGCCTTGTTTATTTTCAGAATAAAACTATCAAACAGTTTCCGCTCGGTTCCTACCAAAAAAACAAGCACAGTCAAGTCAAGATCACAATAAAAACCCATCAAGGACACAAGAAACACAAACATTCAAACACCCAATTTTGCTGATCAGAAGAAAAAAAATTCAAACAACCAATTTCTAATTTTTAAAAATAAAATATTTATTTGCTATCAATATTCAAATTCAAACCATGTCACATTTCACCCTCAGTTTACTCATCACGCCACAATGTTGACTCAATAATAATCAATCAGAATTCAAAAACCTAACTCCACACTAATTAAAATTTGAAACAAAAAAAAAAAAACAATTTTACAACAAGAAATTAAAAATAAAAATGGAATAACATATTCAGGGAAAAGAAAAACCTGGGTTTCTCTTGGTGAGGTCTTCAAACATGGCGTGCAAGTCCTTCTCGCTGAGTGGGCCCCGCGACAACAGAGATTGAATCATGACATGGTGTCTCCAGTTTAACGCGCTCGACATGGTTCTTTCACAAAACCCTAATGAAAATTCTGACTCTGGGAAAGTGTGCTGAGAACCACGGTTAGGGTTTCTGAAGACTGAAAAATCGAAAGCAAAAATAAGCAATTTGGGAATTAGTGAAGAAGTGGAGGATTTCGTTCTAAAATAGGGACTGGATTTACCTCATTAATTCAGGTTACAGAAAAAGGAAGGGGAAGAAGAAAGCATTGCGAAGGGAAGATGGAGCGTTTGGGTGCAAAGAGAGAGGAAAACTTCCTGAGTAAGGCGGGAAGGAAAAATATTTGGATCACTGTGTGTGTGTGTGTTTTTTTTTTTTTTCAGTAAATAGCCTATTTAGTTTGTGAATTATGAATTTGTTGATAATTTAGTCTCTACATTTTTTAAATTACCAATTTAATTCATAAATGTATAAATATTGTGACAAATTAATCCAACCATAAAATATACTGACAATTTGGTCCTTAAAGGAGCTGTCAAAACGGGTCAACCTGGCCCACTGGACCTGACTCACCTCAGCCCACTTAATAGGTGGGTCAACCGAACCCGGCTCACCTCTTGGTGATTCTTTAAAATGTTGGCCCGGCCCAGGCCATCACGGGTTGGTCCACCTAAAATAAAAAAATAAAAAAACTAAGAAAAATCAATTTAAAAAAAAAATTGTGAGTCTCCTTTTGTGTGTCTAAGTGAGTAGAGGCCTTTGGTGGGCGGGGCCTCCTTTTTTTCTTAGTGCACAACAAAAGAACACTAAGTGGTATTGAGGCTTGTGATGTGAGGGAGGGCAGGCTTTTTTTTTAGTAAGTGGGCAACTCGCGGGCCAACGCGGCCCACCACGGGTTCGACCCAGTGGGCCGGGCTAGTTTTCTCCTGTTATTGGAAAAGCCTTATTTTCAGCCCAACCCGGTCCAAACCCATGGTGGACCGGGTTGGCCACGGGTTACGACCCTTTTGACGGCTCTATTAAAGTATGACACTTAATATTCATGACATACATGACTTATAATAAATAATTGGACTAATTTGTCTCAACATTTGTACATTTGTGACTAAATTGGTGATTTTGAAAATGTAGGGACTAAATTGTTAATGAATGCATAGTTCATGGACAAAAAAGGCTATTTACCCTTTTTTGTTTTTAATTTTTAAAAAAGTTAAGTTACTCCTAGTCTTAGGTAGGGGTGTAAATGAGTCGAACTATTGTTAAAGTATTTGAGCTTGAATCGTTAAATTCTCGATCAACCTCGTTTGTTTAATTAAATAAACAAACTCAAGCTTGGAATTGAACTCGATGAAATGGGTCAAGCTCAAACTTTACAAGTTGACATTAATAGCTCATGAATAACTCGTTTATATATATCATATCATACCACATATTTAGCACATATTTCTATTTTTAGATTATTATCTTGTATTAAAATGTTTTTTTTTAAATACTAAATTGATAAAGTTAAAAAATAATTTAAGAAAAATTTCACAAATTACAAAATAATTAAGTTATACACTATATAAATGAGCTAAATGAAAATTTTCTTGTTGGGGAGTATTGTAACGCTGTGATTTTCCTAATGCATGAATAAGTGATTTAATTGGAAAAACAAAGGGAATTAAATTTTAATTTCAGGTACTTGAATAAATTAATTAATAAATATAGTGATATTTATATGTTGATTATGTGTTGATATGTATTTGATGGTTTTTGGTGTGTTGAGCCTGAAAAGGGTTTGGGCTTTTGATGAGAGAAGGGAGGGGTCTTCTTAGTAGAGCCTTTAAGTGGAAAAGGAAGCCCAAGGGTTTCTAAAACCCTTCTCTAAACCTGTCAAAATCTGAAACACACTTTCACAAAAAGG
The DNA here is from genome assembly GCA_026413185.1 of Pueraria montana var. lobata. Lineage (NCBI taxonomy): Eukaryota > Viridiplantae > Streptophyta > Magnoliopsida > Fabales > Fabaceae > Pueraria > Pueraria montana. The sequence continues at coordinate 12,207,718 of CM048655.1, forward strand.
TAACACTCCGAAAATTTCAACTCAGTAATTAAGAACATGAGAGATTAATTAGAAATTGATGGAGATTCAATTGTTTGTTTTAAATAAGAAAAGAATATACTTGGAGTAATTAAAATATAGTTAGTAATTAATTGAGCGATTAAGAAAAATCAAGGAAAATAAATAATTATTTTTATCTGTGGATTGATTATTAAAAGTATCTGGAAAGGAACTAAATATGTCTGTGGGTAACTGTTAAAAATAAATAATAAAAATGTTTGTTGCTCTGTATTAGTTGTTTATTTGAATGAAAATTTGTTTTAACCGTTTTTTAACTCTGAAACTTGCACGTCAAGTTACCTTTTGTAAAATTCACCTGTGAGCAATTACTCTACAGAGAAAATTTTATGAAAGTTATTAAAAAGTTTTTATTTCATAAGATTTATAAAAATTATTTGAAATTAAGTTCTAAAATTTTATATCACATTTCATTACGATTATACAGTGTAAAATTACATTGTGTAAATTAAAATCAGTACCTAAAACTATCACCTCACATCCCGTTAACCAATCAAAATTCATGCAAACCCCTCCCCACTCACAAAAATCCCACGGCCACAACACTGCACACACACTCTACTCACTTCTTTTATGTTCATTTCTCCCACCAAGGCAAAACTTGGTCACTAAGGAAGAAAAAAGAAAATATTTTTTCTCTCACTTCTCTCCACTCACGGCTCTCCTCCCTAAACAACACACTCTTTTCTCTCACTTCTCTCACTCACTAACACTCACAACTTAGCAAGCAAGTTAAACACAAAAGCTCTCTTCTCTCTCTCCTTTTTCTGCTGCTGACCGAGAGCTACCAAGGGAGAAGGGAAGCCATTTTTGTTGCTTGGCTGGTTGCATACAAGGCTTGGTGGTCCACTCTCCATTACCAACAACTTGTCTTCTGTTCACCTTCATCTTTTCTTCCTCTCTCTAAGCTGAACCTCAACAAATGTGAGGGGAACTCTCTGTGGATTTAAGCTTTGTTCTGTACATGTGGTTGAGGGTTAGGGGTCTCAACCACATCATGCATGTATGCCTCCCTCTTGGCTGTTGTGTGTGTTTTGTTTGAATGCTTGAATGTGAAAAGTTAATGAAATGGGTTGAAACCCTTGGCAGTGGTTGTGTGTGTGATGTCCTGGCCTTAGTGTTGTTTTTGTTTTTCTTTGAAACTGAGTGGGAAGGCACCTAGAACCAGGGGAGCCATGCCCAATTTTCTGGAAATTAAATGGGTGAAGGTTGCATGTGGAAATCAAACCCCAAAATGAAGTGGCAGTGGCTGTTAGGTTCGAGTACCACTGGACAGCCCCCACGGTTTTGCTAATTTTGGAAGATCTAACTGTTGGTTTTTCATGAAATTTGTTTTTAATGAAATTAGACACAAAATGGACAAACTTTCATTTTTACACTTTCGCTAGATTACTTCGTTTCGAAGTTCATCCGTGACCCACAAAGTGGTTGTTCTGTTTTCGAGTTTCACTAGGAACATGTCTCGGTTTTTCCCAATTTTACACTTGTGTACTTATCCTTTATTTTTGTTGTTTGTACCATTAAAAACTAGACAAAACAATATTTTGAACCATATAAATTACAAAAATTATCATATCCAATTTCTAAATTAACTTTTTAAAAAGAAACAGGGCAAGGGTTTTTGAGCTTTGTTTTGAGTCTGAAACTTAGGCTGTTAGAAATAAATTTACTGGGAACAGTAGGGAAATAATTTGGGTTCAAAGGTTACCTTTTTATAAAGATGAAGATGTTACCTTTCTACTGTAAAAATTTCAGCTCAAAAAGAGTTTGGGAAGTGGGAGAAATTTACATTTCTTTGAGCTATGTTCAGTGAGCACTCAAAATCCAGGGCTGCTGAATTAGAAAATTTTATAAAAATTTTCTAGATGTTGATTTTATAAGTGGGATACATTTATGTAAACTAGATTTCAAGAGCTTTGATTTGATTCAAAAAGTTTGAAATTCTGAGGTCATTTGCTTGTTTCAGTGAGAGCTCACATTCAGTACTGCCAATGAAAATTTGACTAAATAGTCAAATGTGATTGTTAACACTTGTATTTTTGCCATTTTACCTTCAATTAATATTTTGATTCTGTGAGATAATGGATAGAATACAACCACTATTATGATTGATTCATTCAAGTCTCAGGGAGGAAAACCTTGAGTATTTGCTATTTGAAAGTGTAATTTTCTCTGTTTTGGTGATACGGTCTATTGACTGTAGTTTGAATCTTATGGTGAAATTGTTTGTTGGTGTGATATATGTTTACAAGACTTGACGCGAGTACTTGTAGTAACTAGAATTGATTTCTAGTGTCAATAGCATGATTGCTATTCAAAGATAAATATAACTTGTATAGTGAACACATTTAATCTAAGAGACTTTTATTTTATTTTATTTTCATTTAATTTATTAAATACAAATTAATAAATGAACTCTTTCTTTTATTGCATTGGACATAGAAAAGAATTTAGGACCTTTGCGTGGAGGAATAAGGGTAAGTATAAATATCTTTCTTTTATCAAATCATAAGACATTTGAGAGGGTAAGGAATATATAAAACATAATAAAATTGTCCGAATCGTGGTGAGAACCGAAAGGAGGAAGGAACCTCCAGCGCCAAGTCGTGTGAGACGGTTGAACGAATGTGTTCATGGACAAAGCTTGAATGGGAAATTGCGAAAGAGGTTGTGTGGGGGCTTTACCTGTGGTGAGCGATATGCTCGTGAGGAATGGGGTTGGAATGTGTGACCACTGTGGTGGTGGAGAGTGGATCTCCGTATGGTATGTCGGGAACATATGTCGTGGAAGACCGTCATTCAGTACCTTTGGCAGTGAACCCACACCAATCTATAAGAGATGAACCAGATGAGAGGGAGTGGTTGAGGAGTCAGTCCTCAGAGATTGGATGACCTCACATAGTGGTACCTGAGGTGTGCTTGCTGACTTGCTGTTTCTTGGGGATCCAGTGTCGAGTTTGTGGTTGTGCTGACTTGGCAATCCCGACAAATGCGAGGCACAACCTTGTTGGTGAGAGCCCTGCCATTATACCGTGGTGAAGGGTGTACTCCCAGCAAGTCATCCGACTTAAATATGTGTAAGACCACTGAGTTCTGGGAGTTCCAGTGGTGGCTGGCCAGTGTGAAATAATTTACAAGAATAGTTGTGGAAACAAATAGGTTTTGGGTGTGACCGTTAGAGAACCACATCGTGGTGGCTAGTAGGATTGTGTATGTGACTATCAAGTCATTCTGTGTATACTGCTTGATGAAGCAGAGAGTTCACCCTCTATTTATTTTTCTTTTAGGAACCTGTGTCAGTACCTGTGGATGCTTCATCAGCTTCGTCACCTTTCATTTGGAGGTTAGTCTAACATGCAGGGTTGGGTTTAGAGATGACTGCTCTGAGACTAGGTTTTCCCTTTTTATGTATTTGAATATAGGTAGACTTAGGTTTCAGATTTCTGGTATGTACATTCAGCTTTCGTACTCTATTACCCTATGTATTTGGAATAAGCTTTGGAAATGTACATATTACTATTACTCTGGAAAATATTTGGGCTATGAAAATCTCTATTTCATGTATATATGTACATTTTATAGCTAAAGCTATTTACTTTATTTATTTTGTTTTACTCGTTTTTAAATGTATACTTATAATTGAGGCGACGATACGTAACTTCCGAAATTAATTAATGAAAAGTTTTAAAAATTTAGTAAAATCCTGATCTATGTTTTATTAACTTCACAGTTTTTTGGAAAAATTAAAGTTAGTTAACATGCCTATTGAATTAAAATAAGTTTAAAAATGAGAATATATGTAAACCCGGATTTAGGGTGTTACAAAAAACCTCTCCTTTATTCTCTTCTTCTCCAAGAAAAACCCACTCCCTAGAAGTTTGAGAGCTTGGTTCATTTTGTTCAAGAATCTCTTTTTCTCTTCTTTTAGAGACCCATAATTGTTCCTTGAAGCGGTAAGCTCATCTCCTTCTCACCTTGTTCTCCATTTCAATTCCTTTCTCTTGAAACAACCATGGTGGGTTCCATGGGGATCCTAAGTTGTAATTCAAAAATCTGATTTGGGGTTGTTTTGGGTGTGGTTTGGTGCTTCCATGGTGAGAGCTGCTTGTTGGTGGTGGAAAGCATCCTCCTTGGGCCTAAAGCTTCTTCCTTTGTTCTTCCTTTATTTTTTAAAAAAAGCTAGCTTCTTGGGTTTTATAGGTAAGGGAAGCTTGCTTTTTTCTTCTTTTTCTGTTGAGTTGTGATGTGTTGGGATGATTCTTAATCTCATGTATGGATAAAGTTGTTTTGAGTTGGGGTTTGGGGATGGGTAGTGAAATGGTTAAAAATTTGGGATTGATATGTTGATTTGATGTTGTGGTTTGATTTATGGATGCATTGTAAAGATAGAAAATGCTTTGTTGAAGATTTAATTCGTTGTTAAGGCTTTTGGGTTGAATGGATGGGTTTGATTTTGATGAAAGATGAAAAATGGGTTGAAAAATTGAGTGTTCTGCAGTTTTGAATCATTTTAATCAATTACATTATGTGGTAATCAGTTAAAATGAGCTACATGGGTTGGTTTTTGGCCTTTGGGTCTGTTTTAATCAATGTTTTTAAAACCGGACCGGTCATTGAACCAGTCAAGGCACTGGTTCAAGGTTCAATGGTTCAACCATGGTTGAACCGTGGTCGAACCGGTATTAATAAAATAATAATAATAAAATAATTTATAAAATAATATTAAATAAATATAATATCACATAATTTTATAACATTAAAAACTAAAATAAAACTTAAAACATCACTTTACAAGGTCTTAACTTTCAAAATATATATAAAAGTTTAATCAAATATACCATAATACTTAAGTTCAAATTTTAGTAAAATAAAATAATGTCCATTAACAATAACAAATTTACATTTAGAATAAAGAAATAAAATGACAAATTAATATATTATAAAATTATCAAAAATCAAGATATAAAAAAATTATAAATTAATATAAATGAGCAAATTATAATACAAGAAAATAATAATAATAATAATTGATAAAATAATTTATATATATTTGAGATATTTATTAAATATGTGTTTTTATTTATCTTTAAAATATTTTATATTAAATTTAAATTTTTTAATGAAAATAAAAAAAATTAAAAAATTACCGGTTCAAATCAGTTTTTGGTACCGGTTCTTGACCTGTTTTGGTCCGGTTCCCACCGGTTCTGAATTCCTCTGATCTTATAGAGTACCCGGACTGGTCACCAGACCGGTTCCCGGTTGAACCGGTCAAACTGGGCAGTCCAGTTCGGTTTTGATAACAATGATTTTAATCGATTACATATGTTTGTAATCGGTTAATTCGAGTCCCAGTGTGTGTTTTATTGATTTTGGGTCAGTTGTAATTGATTACATGGATTTGTAATATGTTAATTCGAAATGTAATCTGTTACATTGAGATGTAATATGTTACAACAGGCAAAACTTAAATTCTTTTTAGAGTGAAAAATTAGGAAAATGGTCTTTATGAAAGTTGTGAATAATCTTTTAGTTTCAAATGAGAACATAAGAGGATCCTAAATGCTTTGAAAGTAAAATCAAATATTTCTTATAGATGTTTTCTAAAATGAACAAGAATGTGGCTTATGCTTGTATTATATTGATGTTGAAATGATTATGTTGTTCTTGAGGCATTTATACTATGTTAAGGTGGTTGCAATATTGTTGCAATTATTATGTTTTGATGAGGTGAATGTATTATTATTGAGATGTATATGAATTATTGATGAGATGATAGTGATGAATGATAATCTTGTATTGTAACTGTCCCTATATGTTGGAGGGTTAGCTACGTCATTAGGGAAGGTTTTTATTGGAAAATGGTATACTTGGGATGGTGAGTTTCATGCCAAAACTCCAGCCCACTAAAGCAACCTAGAGGTCTCGCCTAGTGGGATATCTTCTCGAGTACCGCTCATATGTTTTGACTCCGAATGATGTGTCGGAGTGATGAAAATTATTTTCTCAAAAGGCATAGTTGACTCTTTTGGTATATAGGAGATGGATAGTTGTTGGTGGTGAAAACTTGGTTCCTTAGGTCAAACCATAGATGAAATGGGGGGTACAGAGGGGTCATACCCAGGACCATAGGGAATCCAAGTATCATATGATGTGGTGTTTTTGTCGTTGTTTGTGAGTAGGCACGCAAGTTGAGGGTGCTTGGTGGGCCCCTCAACCTAGTGCTGGGTGATTTTGTGGTAGCTAACACTGAATGGGCCTATAGAATAGATGGGTGGGCGAACTCCTATAGAGGTTAAGGCAGACAAACTCCTATTGAGGTTAGGGTCTCTACAGACCTTACCGAGGTAAGCCAATACCCACACTCATCTATATTCAATAAACCACACTTCATCTATAGGATCAACTATAGGACTCCCCCAATGGTCGGAGATGAATACTATGTTAAGGGATGTTCCTATGTTAATCGCTCATGTAGTGTAAATTTCCATGGAATAGAGTCTGTCTTTGGTGTTTGAGTTTGGTGTACTTGGTGATGATGATTGATAGACTTATGATGGTGATGTTTGATGGTTAACTTTTGAGGTTGACACTTGTTTGAGATTCATGATAGCTATACTTGAGATATTCTTTGATGATAGTTAGATGTTGTTATTATTTTTTATTTTCAAATGTTATGTATAAAAGATGATAGTATTTTAAATACGTTTTATTCTATTAAGTTTCATTTGTTTGAAGTATATATGTTCTTTGGTAAGCTTACCCTTGCGTTGTGGCACATGTGGTTGTGACTGTGATGATCTCGAACTTTGCGTTCGTGGGAGCAGATGGCTAGGAGGCGGATCCTTCTTTGAGAAGCATCGTGAATGGACATACAAGGACGTGAAGATGTGATTTCCCCTTTTTCCTTTTGTTGCTGTGTTTCTTTTGTATAGTGTTAACTACCTTAGGTGTTTAGCTTATTTACCTTTCTAAGAGTTGTATACATATATGTATAGTTGTGCGTTGAGTTGTTATGATGTTGTATATTGTGATAGCATGTTGAAGTGTCGTAAGACACATGGCTTTATTCAATTGTTTATGTTATATATGGTGTTTTATCTTGTAGTTTTGGTTTTTAGTTTTTGGCTTTTGAAATGCGAAAAGAAAATGAGTGTTTTCATAAAATAAATTAATTGAAGAGTTTGAAAATAAAATAAAATAAAGTCTTTCACTTTTCTAGTTTTCATGTAGTGGCAGCGGGTCATTACAGGCCTCAGAAGATAAATCCCTACATGAGAAAGGGTATGTCCTTGACTTTTATTTATAGTTATAAGAAAACACAAACTCAAAGGAAATTGTCTCCTCATGAATTTAAACGGTAATTCAGGACCACTTAGCACCAAATTCATCATCGGCAACAGAATTTTGTGCCCTATATTTGTTCTAGTTATAACGGTTGCACCAATAACATTCTTTTCGAAACTATTGACCAGGTTCCGTTACATGATCCAGTTGCTTGATCAATATTCCTCATAAGCATGACCGGGACCCCAACCTTTGGTCTCAATTTATGATTTGGAACTTTGGAACACTTAATTTCATTTAGGAACTATGTGGTGAACCATTCGCCATGAATGTCATTGTCTTAGTCGCTTTAAGAGTGTTTTGAAGTCCATTTCTTCCTGGTTGATAACATATAGATTAATTTTGTCAATATGACGTGTGATATTATTAATTTGATATGTTAGAATTTTTCTATGAATTTATGTGGACTACAATTAATTGTAATATTTTGTTTCGCCAAAAACGGGCTATGATATTATGATCCATTTGATGATACTTAAGCCCACTAATAATGTGATTAATTTTTCCGGGCTTTGTACACCTAATTATGATTAGTGTGGGAAACAATGTGGGGCAAACCACTGGGCCCATAATGGGAGGTGCCTAGGGTTAATAAATAGCGAGGCTAGGTCCCCTATGCCGTCACGTCATTTAATTGCTTATTAGGATTTGCCCCATTGAAAACCCGAGGGTTAGAGTGTGTGATCAGCAAAGGAAGACTTGGCTTCTCAGTTTTAAGGATTCGTGCAATGCAGGCAATTCCGGTACATCCGATCATGTCTTCAACAAGTATTTCAATCGGTGTTCTAAACTCATGTAAAATATGTGTCGTTCTTGGTATGATTTTTCTTACATGATATACATCAAGAAAGAAATTTGGAAGTTGATACCTAGGAATGGTTTAACTCTGACATATTGAACAATTACAATAACATTGTTAGTATCTCCTGTGGTGAGGAAAGAGTTGAACTCCTCAACATAGTTCCCGAACAATGTGCACTTAAAGCGTATGCTACAATAAGGACAAAAAACTATTAAATAACTGCTTTAAAATTGTGGAAAATTAAATTATTATGACTAAATTATTATTAATATATACAAATAATTATTACCCTTTAGAGTTAAGTTCAATTTCTTGCATCTTCGTTTTGTCACCGTTTGCCACAACCTCAGTTTCAAATCCATGTGAGATGAGTATGCCCATGACATCTACAATATCAAATAGTTTATTAACAAACAGTTTATTCATGTGGTATTATAATAGCAAAAAAGGACTAATGAACTACTCACCAACCAAATAATTGGTGTCATATTCAGTAGAAAGAACCTCAGAGTTCGGGGTAATTGTCATATAATTAATGGGAACATTATCAGCAAGCAACTCTAGCTTTGTATTAAATTTGAAATTGAGCTTGTATGGATGTCGGGTTGGTCTGTAAGGGCCCTTGCTATCATCAACCTTAAAATTCATCAATTTATGAACATAATCCTCTTTGTCAATAGAATAAGGCAGATTATTTGTCATTAATTGTACAAATTTGTTGCCAGATTATTTATCATTAATTACACAGATTTGTTGGCCTTTTAAACCAGCATATCTTGCATGATTGTATTGTTGTAATTATGTAATTATTGTAGATTAGCCGTTTAACAAAATTCAAGGCTACATATCAGATTGTATCAATTCTATTTAAATGAGAATTCTCCGAAGGAGAACACATTGTTTTGACCCACACATTTTTCTGAGTTTGACACTCTTTAAGAAGTGATTGGAACTTATAGATTGGAGTATCTCTCATGCTTGCATGAATGCAATCTCCTTGTGAAAGAAGATAGAGTTAAGAAAAATAATATAGTCTCCTTGTAAATCAGCCTTTTGACATGATCCATAGTGATTTGTGGGGAATAGCACCTGTTATATCTCATGCTCATTATAAATACTTTATCACTTTTATTGATGACTATAGTCGCTTCACATGGATCTATTTTTTGCACTCTAAGGATGAGGCATTCTCTGCATTCAAATTTTTCCATGCCTATGTTTAGACTCAATTTTCATCCAAAATAAAAAATTTGCGTTCTGACAATGGCAGTGAATACACATCTACTTTGTTTCAGAAATTCTTGCAGACAAATGGTGTTCTATCTCAAAGGTCATGTCCGTCTACACCCCAACAAAACGGGGTTGTTGAAAGAAAAAAACGCCATCTCCTTGATGTTGTTCGTACATTGATGTTGGACTCCTTTATACCCTCTCGATTTTGGTGTGAAGCTCTCTTCATTGCTGTCCATCTTATTAATCGCCTTCCTTCCCAAGCCTTAAACAATGATTCCCCATTCTTAAGGCTGTATGGTCAAGAACCCACTTATTCCAATCTTCGCACTTTTGGTTGTGTTTGTTATGTCCATCTTCAGCCCCATGAACGCAACAAGCTCATAGCTCAATCTGTTAAATGTGTTTTTCTTGGTTACTCATCCCTCCAAAAAGGTTTTATTTGTTATGATCCTAATCTGCGTAGGATTCGAGTTTCTAGAAATGTCATTTTTCAAGAGGATACATATTTTTTTGCCACTCACCAAGACACTCACTCTCATACATCCATATCTGTTTTGCCTTTGTTTCCTAACAATCCTGCAGGAGAACCAGCACCTAAACCCTTCTTGGTTTACCAAAGACGTCTAACTTTTCCACCAACTAAGCCTCCGACACCCCCTCACGATCATTCTCTGGTTGTTGCTCCAGTACTTCAACCAGAACCAGCCCTTTTACGTCCCAGTGCTCGCGTTCGTAAACACTGAAAAAGTATGATCCTTCTTCACCTTTATCTTTGGTAGCAACTTTAGAATTTGTTCCTATTCCTTCCTAACATGTTGGCAAGATGCTATAGAGGCTAAACTCTTGGCACTAAAGGAAAATCAAACATGGGAGGTTGTTACCTGTCCTCCATTTGTTAAACCTTTTGGCAGCAAATTTGTATTCACTATAAAGCTCCGTTCAGATGGATTAATAGAACGTTACAAGGCTCGGTTAGTTGTTCTTGGAAATAGGCAAGAATTTGGCTTGGACTATGATGAGACCTTTGCTCCAGTGGCCAAAATGACTACTGTGCGCACTCTTCTTACCATTGCTGCATCTGAATCTTGGCAAATTCACCAGTTAGATGTCAAGATCGCCTTTCTCCATGGTGACCTCAAGGAGGAAGTTTACATCAAAGTTTCTACGGGTATGCCCTGCACATTTCCTAATACTGTTTGCAAATTAAAACGTTCTTTGTATGGATTGAAACAGGCACCAAGAGTGTGGTTTGAGAAGTTTAGAACAACACTTCTTGGTTTTTCCTTCACCCAAAGCAGCTATGATCCATCTTTGTTTCTACAACGAACCTCACATGGAATTGTCATACTCCTTGTTCATATCCGGTTCAGATCAAGAGGCAATCCATACAATCAAGCAGCTTTTACATTCCACTTTCCACATGAAGGATCTTGGACAACTCACTTACTTCTTGGGCTTAGAAGTACAGTTCCAACAACAAGGCATGTTTGTCACTCAACAAAAATATATTCAGGATCTCATTCAGCTAGCTGGTCTCACCAATGCCGCTGTTGTTGACACTCCCATGGAAGTTAATGTCAAGTTAAGACGAGATGAAGGTGACCTCCTAACAGACCCCACTTTATATTGGAAACTGGTTGGCAGTCTTATCTATCTAACAATCACATGACTCGATATCTCTTTTGCTGTCCACACTGTCAGCAAATTCATGCAAAATCCTAGACACTTGCATCTTTCAGCAGTACACAGAATCATTAAATACCTACTGGGTACCCCAAGGCATGGTCTTCTATTCCCTACTGGTGCAGTAATACAACTTCAAGCATACAGCGATGCTGATTGGGCTGGCTGCCCAGACACTAGGAAATCCACTACTGGTTGGTGTATGTTTTTAGGAGATGCTCCTATATCTTGGAAATGCAAGAAGCAAGACTCAGTATCTAAATCCTCTATTGAAGCAGAATATCAGTCCATGTCTACTGCGTGCTCAAAGATTATTTGGTTACAAGGCCTTCTTTCAGAACTTGGTTTTTCACAAACAAAACCAACTCCACTGCATGCCGATAATACAAGTACCATACAGATTGCAGCAAATCCGGTATACCATGAAAGAACGAAGCACATAGAGTTTGATTGTCATTCAATCAGGGAAGCCTATGATCGCAAAGTTATCACTTTGCCTCATGTCTCAACATCAGTTCAGCTGGCTGACATCCTCACAAAATCGTTGACACGTCAGCGACATCATTTCTTAGTCACCAAATTGATGCTTGTTGACTCACCAGCATCAATTTGAGGGGGATGTCAATAGAATAAGGCAGATTATTTGTCATTAATTGTACAGATTTGTTGCCAGATTATTTATCATTAATTACACATATTTGTTGGCCTTTTAAACCAGTATATCTTGCATGATTGTATTGCTGTAATTATGTAATTATTGTAGATTAGCAATTTAGCAAAATTCAAGGCTACATATCAAATTGTATCGATTCTATTTAAATGAGAATTCTCCAAAGGAGAACACATAGTTTTGACCTACACATTTTTCTGAGTTTGACACTCTTTAAGAAGTGATTGGAACTTATAGATTAGAGTATCTCTCATGCTTGCATGAATCCAGTCTCCTTGTGAAAGAGATAGACTTAAGAAAAATAATATATTTTAAGGAAAATAGTAGTAGGCTTTGCATGATTAACTTACATTTTGGTCCATGAGAACCATCTCAATGGAATAGATCTTTTTTTCATTTTTTTGTTGGTAACTCGCCAAAGTCATCAGACTTTGGCAACCAGACTTTGTGTCTCTCTAGATGTATTAACGTCGAAAAGAAAGTCATATTTAGGTGCCATTGTCGTTGAGATTATGAATACCAAGGTTGAAATTGAAACACAAAGAAAGGAAGATCAGTGCATTTCTCAATATGATCGGTGTGTTAAATAACATTACATATTAATAGTTTCCTTTTTTAATGTATTTCCAAAAATATATATTTCCTTTATATATTTAAATATATAATATAATTTCTTTTTATACGGTTTTTTTTAATATAGTTGGATGTATTTCCTTTTTTAATCCACTTGTCCTTTTTTAATATGTTGCTAAGAAAACGATTGGATCCATTATTAATTTTAATATTTTTATCCTTAGGAATTGAAGACAGTATCAGAGGGTTTACAACATTCACGCACCCTGCTCAACCACTAAGCTAGACCCTCTTGGTTGAATTATTAATTTCTAAATTTAAATTATTTCTAGAATTAAATATATGATTTATTTTTAAAATGGTAACGGAAAAGGAAATTATTTACAGAATTAAAAGTCTAATTAATTTTTTTCTAATGCGTAAAAAAATGTCATATTAAATTGCACTACAAATTGCATTTTCAAATTATTTTTTCCAAAATTAAATTGCACTTTCAAAGATTGCCATATCAAATAGTTTCCCAATTTTCTATTTAATTATTGACGAAAATAATTGCCACATCAAAGATTGATTTAAACTATTTCTATAATTAAATGAAGATTATATATTTAATTATGTATTTAATTATGCAGTTAAAAATCTTATTTTGATTATTCCCATTTTAACTTGAATTGTTCCCTAAAATGTATATCATTATAGTCACAAATGATTAGTATTTAGTATAGATTATTTTCATAGTTAAATTATTTTCGCAAATAAAATCCATGTGAATTGTCCATTTGAAATTTGAAAATAATCATGAATAATACTTGACCATCAAAATTTCCATTTTAATTTGTATTACCTACCGAAATGAATTGTGTATTAAACATTTGTCGAATTTAATAACGTGTCATCTATATTATATACAAAGTTCTAATAATTATTTATTGAATTTCTAATAATTATGAATTTCTAATACTATAATAATGTTTATCAATAAATCTTATTTTTAAGAATATAATTTTTTATCAAGAGTTATTTTTAATATTATTTTACTTTTTAAATACCGGTCATTGTAATTACAATAATTTAAAATAATTTAGTATCTGACGACGTACCCTGATACCATTATTATATCTTAGTAATTGATATTTAATAACTGATAATTTAAAATAATTTAGTATATGATGACTGACCATGATATCATTATTATTATATCTTAGAGGCGTTCGTTTCAAGAAATGTTATTGGATTCCTGAGAATGTAGAGATAGAAATATATATTTCCATGTTAGTTAGAAGATAATAATAAAAATATTCCTAGGCATAATTCATTCCTAGGAATCCATATTACACCTGTTTCTCCATCTTCCTATTCCCATGTAAAGGGATGCGAATCTTATATTCCCATGGCAATGTTTAAAATAAGAATAATTCTAAATCCTCCTACTTCATTCAATACTTCCAAGATATTAAATGTTTTTACTTTTCATTCAATACTTACCATAAAAGGTAGTAGGAGGATGTGTATGAGGATGGAGTAGGAGGATATAACATTACTCTTAAAATAAGTTCTCACTTCCCTCCTATTCTACCTCATTTATTTATGTATTTAATATTTTTATTTTTAAATTAAAATAAATTTAAAAACATTCCTAGGAATCATAAATATTTATCAAGCATCTTTGATGGAAATAACATTTCCAGTAATAGCATTCCCGGAAATATTATTCCCGGGAATATAATCAAATCCATTAAACAAACTCCCCCTTAGAAATTCATACTTAATAATTGATAAGAATTTCCCAAAATACTGGTTATTTACTTATAAGAATTTGAAATTTGAAGTTACTAATTGTCTATTTGAAAAGTATAGATAATACATTGACATGTGACAGATATAGCTTATTAAGTTGACATGTGGCAAATTGTGCTTGAATGGTTGACACTTGGTTAATGAAGTTTTAAGATGATGACATGTGGCAAATGAAGACTCTAGCTGGGGATTACTTTGTATATAGTATAAATAAATAAATAAATATTTACCATAAAAGGTAGTAGAAGGATTTGTAGAGGATATAACATTATTCTTAAAATAATTTCTCACTTCCCTCTTATTCTACCTTTTTTATTTATTTATTTGATATTTTTATTTTTAAATTACATTAAATTTAAAAACATTTCCAGAAATTATAAGTATTTACCAAACATCTTTGATGGAAATAACATTCCCAGTAATAGCGTTCCTGGGAATATTATTCCCGGGAATATAATGAAATTCGTGAAACAAATGCCCCCTTATAAATTTATACTTAATAATTGATAAGAATTTCCTAAAATATTGGTTATTTACTTATAAGAATTTGAAATTTGAAAATACTAATTGTCTATTTGAAAAGGACAGATAATACATTGATATGTCATAGATGATGCTTATTAAGTAGACATGTGGTAAATTGTGCTTGAATGATTGACACTTGGTTAATGAAATTTTAAGAGGATGACATGTGACAAGACTCTAGTTGGGAATTACTTTGTATATAGTATAAACTAGAATGGGTAACCCGTGCCATGCACGGGATAAATATTGTTTATAAACATTTTTATAAAATATTTTAAAAATATAGATAGGTTTTTAAATTTATATTATGAATTATTTATAATTAAATTATAACATTTTTAATTATTAATTATTGGTGTACATGATAGATATATAGTTTGATTATATATATGGTAGACTATAATTTTAAAATACAATAAATGAGAGAAATAAAAATTAGTTGTGTTAGGTAACATAGTAATTTAAATAATTATTGTGAAATAATATTTCAATCAATATAAAGTAAGAGTTCGTAGTTACAATAAAAAAATAATTTTTTTATGAAATGACATTTTTAATTATATATTTTTAAATTAAAACCCAAATTCAAGAAATGCGTGCCATGCATGACATATATGTTGATAAGGATGACAATAAGTAGGGTCTGGTTAGGGTACC
Source organism: Pueraria montana var. lobata (assembly GCA_026413185.1). Taxonomy (NCBI): domain Eukaryota; kingdom Viridiplantae; phylum Streptophyta; class Magnoliopsida; order Fabales; family Fabaceae; genus Pueraria; species Pueraria montana. The sequence goes on from CM048655.1 coordinate 12,223,062, forward strand.
ATAGTACTCGTCCCCATACCGACACTTTTAAAAACTCTCCATATTTGGACCCATACTCGTTAGATAGTAACTTTAATACTCATGTCATTTCCTGTTGGTACCTAAATGTTCAAACTCATACATGTTACTCGTACTTTAATTAATATAAAAAATTTATAAATAAATTGATTAAAAATACTGTAGTAATTAAATTGAGACCCATTCAAAGATCTTTTATAAAAATAATTATAATCATAAAACATCACAAAAATTAAAATCGTATTAAAAAATATTTTAAATATCATTTTATAATTATTAGTTTTTCTTTAAAAAAATATTTTTTTCCATCATAAAGGAAATAAGTGAATAATATTAATTAAAGAAAATAAAATAGATAAATGAATATTTAAACTTATAGATTAAAATAAGAAAATCAATGATAAATAAAAAGATAAGTTGTTGCTTAAATAATAATTTTGCTACTTTTAATTTATTTTGGCTAATAATAATTGATTGACTTCTAATTTTGTTCCCCACTAAAATAAATTGTGTAGTGAGTTTTAAATAAATAAAATTCAATTTTTTATAATGTTATGATTTTTGTAAATTTGTTTTTTTTTTATAATTTTTCAACTGTAGGTGAAAATTTTAACACATTCAAGTACTTATTTAAATTGCTGTGTTATATTTTTTTAAGTTTTAAAAAGGTGTTCTATATGAATATTGGGTAGATTTACACACACACACACACACACACACACACATATATATATATATATATATATATATATATATATATATATATATATATATATATATTAACATCTTTTCAATATTGATATGGACTAAAAATATATGTAATTAATTTTTGTAACCATAGGTTTTATCATTTAAAATTTTATTTTTATTGGATAATAATAATAATAATAATAATAATAATAATAATAATAATAATAATAATAATAATAATAATAATAATAATAATAATATCACTAAAACAATTGACTAATTAAATTTATAGGTACTTTAACTTGCTTTAAGTTACATGCTAAAATAAAACTAATAAAAAAATTGATGTTGTCTAAGCTTCTTCTTGGTTTTCCTAGGTTGGCTAGTGGTATGCCAAATTTGGATATTAATTATGCATATTTAATAAGCTAATTATATATATTTATTAATTACATTTTTTTACAGCATATTTATTAATTACATTAGTTACTTACAAACTTCTTGAAGACTATTTTTTCTTTGGAAGAGGCTCTTATTTTAAAGATATTGTAATATTCAATTCAGATATTTAAATTTGCTGCTGACTATCTTGCTATAAAATAATTTGACAACATTTTATCTGGTCAAAGATCTTTATTTTTTTTTAAATTGTTTTAATTAAAAATAAAATTTTTAATTAATGTTAAAGATATATATATTCACATCATAGATAATTCTTCCATTAATTAAAATGGTTTTTTAGAGGAATTTTAAATTAACAATAAAGAATTAATATTTTGATATAAATGATAAATTGTACCATATAAACATAAATACTTTGGAGTGTTTTCTTGCAGTGAATTTTTTAGTTATACTTTTACCTTGATTTTTTTAATTGAAATAAAATTTTAAAATGTGTCCATATAACTATCTTGTTGGTAAATTTATACTTTTTTTTAACACAACCAATTTAAGATTTTGTTGTTTTTTTAGTACATAAATAAATTTAATATTCTGTTTTTTAAAAGTAAATTAAAAATAATTCTAATTAAAAATGTTTAGATTTTTGGACCCAATCAAATTTAATTTAATTTGTTAAAAGAATAGTATTTGAATGAATTAGTTCTAGTTTTTTTTTTATATTTTTTAATTTAATTAAAATTTAAATTTTCTTAAAAATATTAAATACAATTTTTGTATTTTTAAGAATGGGTTGTTATTTTAATTTACTATTTTTTATTTTGTTTATATGAAATTTATTATTTGAGTATCATGTTTTGACTATTGAATATAAATAATAAATAATATGATTACATTTAATTCAATTTTAATCAAAATATTGTTTGTTGTCGTAAATTAAAATCATAAAACCTAAACATAGAAAATATTTCTTGATAAAAAAAGTGTTATTGAGATAATAATATATAAGTTACATAAGATTCAAATTGAATTTTTTTGTCATCCTAAGATGCGTTTGTGTAGTCATTTGGGAGAACTTATTTAGGAATAAATATGTTCTTCCTTGTTATAGGTTCAAATGATTGTAGATGAGTTTGGTCTATGCCCCCATGACTTTTGTTTCTTTTTCTATTTAATGACATTTTGGTGGGCTACAGGTGTTTGGTGAGGATTGCGGTGCCAACCTAGTTGGGACGTTGTCCTCATCTAAGCATTTGAAATTTATATCCTGCAAATATCAAATTTCAAATATTAGAAAACTAAATTTTTATTTTGAGATGAATGAAAAAGTTAGAAGATTACCTTAGAGAAAGAAGATAAAAAATCAAAAATAAACTATTAAATAATCAAAATAAATGAATTGAAAAATAACGTAAAATGTACATAACAAAATAATAAACTGAGTAAAACAAAAGAATGTAAAGAAAAAGTAAAAGGATTCATAATTTTTAGACCTTTCAATCATCTAGACATTATTCTCTGCAGTGGAGTCAAAATTGAAAGACATTACATTTTATAGAGAAAAATACAAATGCAAGGTGTTCTATTCACTAAATAAACTATTTATACTACACATGAAACTTTTTTAAAAAGGAAAGTTTAAATGTTCAAATCATAAACATAATAACTAATAAAATTATAAAAAAGGAATAAAATAAAATAAAATGCATTCCAACGTTAATTCTTTATTGCAATAAATTTCAAAATTGCAATAAATTTTGAAAAGTAAAATCATATAAAATAATCAAATAAAATAAACTTTACTCTAAATTTCAAAATTCAAGTCACTCTAAATTATTAATTTAATAATTATTACTCTAGTATAGAAAAAAAATAATTATTACTCTAAATTTTGAAATTCAAATTACTCTAAATCATTTTTAAATTAATGATTTGATTAGATACTTATAAATTAAGTCTGGTTAATTGATTTACTTATAATTAACAAAAATTAAGGATGATTAATTGATATACTTATAATTTTGTAACTCTATAATATTGATGATTCAATTTTTAATTTTGAAAATTAAATATCAATTGAAATTAGACAATTTGACTTTAATTAAGGATTAGTCAACTGATTTCTTGAAGATACTTATAAATTATTTAATTTTAATTTTGGCTATTAATTAAAAATGATTTTGAATTAATTTGTGTTATTTCAATTATAATAATTATACAATTATAATAATTTTTGTAATTTTATTAAAATTTTTACATATATTGATTTTATATATTTTATATATATATATTGATTTATTTATCATTCATAAATTTATTTATAATGATGATGATGATTATTTCTTAAAATATATTTTATATTAAAATATTTCTGAAAATGATTGTATCCTTAAATTGTTTTTGTACATAATTATCTTTTTTTTTATTTGATCGACCATTTTTAAATTAATGGTCACTTAATTGTTGGACTAATTATAATTAATAATTTAATAGACATGCATATAATAAGGAGAAGAGGTCATGTAAGTCTTTTAAGTTCAAATACTCTAATATGATTACACGTGGCAAATATGTTTTAATATGATGACATGTGGCAAATAGAGACTATAGGAAGGGATTTCTTTGTATATAGTATAGATAGATAAATTACTTTGTATATAGTATAGATAGATAAATTACTTTGTATATAGTATAAATATCCAGTTCAAATAAAAACACGTATAATAGTAATATTTTCCTAAATCATGAAAAAGGAACCAACATTGGCTGACACAAGTGGTAACGGCTTATGTCCCTTAACCAAGTGGTCCAGGGTTTGAATACTGGTGATGCCACTTTGGGTATGGAATAAACCATGTTGGGAGTGGAATATCCATCTTGGTGTGTGCTCACGGTCCCCGACGGAGACGGAGTTTAGTCATTGCTTCCGACGATGAATAATCCGTAGTCGGAGTTTAGTCATTTGCTTCTGGCGATGAATAATCCGTACCAATACCATGATTAGCAAAAGAAAAAAAAATCATGAAAAAGGAAATATAAAATACACCAATAATGAAAGATATAACAGAAAAAAAAGTACAAAAGAAAAAACAACTTTCTTAATAGCCGCCAATGTGTTAAAGTTGTTTCTCTTCCCTTCCCTATGCTGATTTTAAAGAAAGAAAACCTGAAAAAACCATAACATTATTTAAATTGCCTTTAACTTCCATACTTCTCGCCTCCACCGGTGGTAATAGCATCACCAAAACTTTGTATCAAAAGACGAAAAAACATTATTGTTTCTTTACAGATACACTGGAGAGAAAAGAAGTTTAACCAAAGTATTGTTTAGATAAAAATGGTGTCTTTTGCAATAAACATAATGAAAAAAAGTAGTATGACAAAGGAAATATTTTTAACCTTTCTTCGGTGTGGGTTATGAGTACATATTGTTGCATTAACAAAATAAAGAAAAATACGTACTAGTATTTAGAAAAAAATGGTATTTTGGCATAGGTTAACCATCATTAATTTTTTTACATAAAAATGATGCATTTTCCACCAAGCATAAAGAAAAAAAAAAGAATGAAACAGGTAGAAGTATACAATTATTCAAAAAAAGGAAAAAAAGTATACAATGGATTCTAATGTAAGATACATTATCATTGATAATATGATAATTATGCATTATGTCTTAAAGATTATAACTATATATTATATCCATCCTTTTTAACGAGACTCATTAATCTCAAGAGACTAATATAATTTGTATCCATAAATTTAAGAGATTAAACTGATTTTTTTACATTTTCAAGAAACATGTGCTACCACTTGTTATCTCTGGGTGGTTGGAAGTTTTGAGTTTTTAGTTTTGAAATGTTATGGATGACGGGGAGAGAACGATGCTTGATCTGATAGTGTTGCCAGTTTGTGAGACGGAGGAGAGGGATGTTTTAGAGGTGCCAAAAGGCCCAGAACTATAAGTTAAAAGCAAAATGATAAAATTGGTAACAAATTTTTAAAATTGAAAACAAAGAAAACTGAAAACTATAGATTAAAAACCGAAACTTGTTTTAATTTTTAAAATTTTCAAAACTTGAAATCGAAAACCACCCCAAAAGGGGCCTGAAATATTCTAAGTATAGTGAAGGTTATTTTCGACGAAACTAACTTTAGGCAAAGATCTAGCTTCCAGAAGGAATTTTGTCAAAAAATAGTAGGGAAGCCATATGTTATATTAGTTTTGTCGAAATAGGTTTTTCGATTGAAGTTTGTTGAAAACTAAAGATTGAAAATTTCGCTAAGTGTCACTTCATGAAGACTTTTTCGACAGAAGTTGGTTATAATATGTCAACATGTTGATATATTTGAAGATACTTTGAAGAAATTCAAATTCAAAGAAGCGATTTATAGCAGTTATTCAGAAAAACAAAACAAGACAAGTGGCACTTTTAGAAATAGGAAGTTGTCTGTACACGTGTTGAAAGCCTAGAATTCGACCGTTAGTGATAGAAATCTATAAGTAAGGGACTCGATAGCCATTTCTCTTTGGATTGAATCACTACTACTCAAATCTTGTAAACATCACAACGCCGCACACACATATGACTATCGGTTCCAAAGTCGCAGTGTATGTATTCGCTCAATTCATAATGAAATTTCTTTTTGTTTATTTTACTTTTACTGCACTTTTCTCTAAACCCTTAATCTATTTCCAATCTCCGTTTGTTCTCAAAACTTTATCTTTTGTCAATCACCATTTCTTACTATTCTAAACAAAAACCCAAAAACTATTATATGTTACTACTATGAATACTACTATTATTATCGAAATCTCAGTTATTATTGTTATCTTTGTTTAATATCTAAAAATTCTCTTAAATTGAAAACTATAGTTGCTTGTTTGACGAAAAAGAACTTACAATCGAATTATGGATTCTATGTCTCACAATCAAAATCTTTATTTGTTAATAGAATCTAATGTGAAAAGTCTAGTTTTGCAGAGTAAAATCTTTTCAAAGATAGTTTTACGATTTTCATGGTTAACACCACTGAAATATTCATAATTTAATTTAGGTGATCATTTAAAAATTATTAATTAATGATGGAATACAACTAATGAACAAAGACGAATCCAAGGGGGGCCAAGCAGGGTCCTTGCCACCCTTCCTCGGTATCTTTCGTATATATGAGAAAAAAGGAAAATTAAAATTAAAAAAAATAATATTAATAGAGAAAAATGAATAAAAAATAGATGTTGAGTTGATATTTGCTTAATTTTGTTTTAGTAGTGAATTTATTTAGTTTTACACATAAAATTAATAATAAATATTTTTTTGTAAAACTCATTATTTATTAAAAGTTAGATATGTAAATAATTGTGTAAAAAAAAAATTTCAACCCCCTTTAATACATTTATATATGGACACGTCCCTACTAATGAATAGAGAACATTGTTGAGGACATGGGTGCTACTGAGCTTAATTGGTCGATATGGAGAAAGTGGGAATCGTAGGCCATGAAACCAACTAAGTGCATGTTTGGATTAAAGTGTGCAAATTTAAGTTTGGGTCAAACTTAAGTTTGCAAACTGAGTTTGCAAATGTATCACAAGTCTTACTTCTCACAAACTCAGTTTCAAGGCAAAAATTTACTCTCAAACATACTTTTGAGTGGTAACCAAACATAACTCTAAACTGATTTTACTCTCGATCGTACTTTTAGATCTTCCCACCGAAAATCCAAACACACTCCAACAGGAAGCGAAATGAAACTTCTAATCTCATAAGCATATATAGTATATGCAGCTTACACGAAAGGGAAACCAAGCAAATTGAAGGTTAAAACTTAAAAGTATCACAAATTTCAATATACCTTTTAAAAGATAAAACTAATAGTAAGTCAAGTCAATGCATAATCAACCCTTTAAATGAAAGACAAAAATTCTTCCTACTACACTTGTACACATTCTGCAATGTACTAGTTTACAATAGTACTCGACTTGCCAAATTATATAGAACCAACACCACATGTTGTAAGAGTGTTGGCATATAGAAACTAGTCGTGGACGGTAGGTTAGCCGTTAGGACGATTAGAAGGGGAGGCAACAGTTAATCTAGTCGATAGTGGTTTGTTGAGATTTGGTGTCACAAAAGATCCCATGAAAATATGATTTTGATAAATGTCCAAGCCTATCCGAGGAAGTGGAATGAAGAGTAACGAGCGGTTGAGAGCCTTATTGTAATGACCCGATGTCACTACATGACACCTTACAACAAATAATAAAATTTTATTTTATTTAATTTGAAATATCTTGAATAACTTATTCGTAAAAATACGAGTAATTTTTTTTCTTTTCGTGATAATAAATTAACAACTTGAAATAGACAACTTTATTCATCTTTTGAACAATTAATAAAATCTAATAAACATCTCCACTTGTCATATAATTTGACGTAAAACAAGCAAATAACGAAATTGCAAAATTATATCGATACTAAATTTTCTAAAACTGAGATTTCTATGTGTGTGTGTGTTAAAGCAACAACATCTTTAACAAATACAATCCAATATGAAAAAGAGTTATTACGCAACTCACTCTCTAAGCTGGTCATAAATAAAACACTACTCAGGAAACTACTGAGTATCCAACGAAGTATTCAGAGTCTTCGAGCGAAAATCCTCTTCGTTGAGGGTGATCTCTCGTGTGAAAAATCTTCATCTAGAAACGAAAATGCCTCCAAGCCATCTACTCCCGTAACGCGAACGCCATGATCATCACAGTCAAACATATACAAACAAACAACGTAAGGATAAGCTTATAGAACAAACATACATTTCAAATAAAACATTAGATTTACACTAACATATTCACAAAGGTAAATAATAACAATATACAGTAAAATCCATTTCAATAGAACAATCACCAACATATCCTCAAATAATATGTCATAGTCACGCACTATACGCAGACACGACTTCATGGAGATTTTAACCAGTCGAGCGATCATGACAGCCGAATCCCTTACCATAGTCCCACATTCTGACCATTGGGAACTATCATTGATCAAGGAAAGAAATTAATGGCTTTGTCAGGATAGGCGTACGTGGGTAGTGGCTCATCACAACACAAGATCTGCAGAAATCTTGGCCTGAATGTGAAATCACCTGCCCATCCCATCCCTCAGACCCATCTACCTGGTCCACCAATCTTTCTGACACTAGGTTGAGGACCTCCTGAGCATCCTCAACTTACGTGCCAACTCGTATCCACAATCACGATCCACTGTGGACTCATGCATGTATGCACGCACAATCCAACACATCAACATATCCACAGTCATCGTCCACTATGGTCAACAACAACATATCCACAGTCACAATCCACTGTGGTCAACAACATATATCCATAGTCATCAGTCATTGTGGACTCACACTCATAAGCATGAAAAATCCAACATATCCACAGCCACCATCCACTGTGATCAACCACATATCCACAACCATAATCCATTGTGGTCAACAACATATATCCACTATGGTTTCAAAGTTAAAGAAAACATCAAAGTTAATTGGATGCATGGTCTGGACGCTTGATTTGAATGCAAGTCATCTGACGCAAATCACCATACGCTGTTCACCGGATGTTGGTCACCGGACCCTGGTCAAAACCTTAAAATTTTTAACTTTTAAAATCGTTTAGAACACTTTGTAGTTTTTCTAAATTCTCTTAAAAACATTTGAAATAATAGAAATTATAGAAATCATCTTTAAAACTTTAGAAAGATTTTGAAAGGAAGTTAAAAGATAAAATAACAATATGATCTCCTAGGTTTTGAAATCAAAACACCAACAAGTCTGTTTTTAAAAGAATAAAACCATAAACAAATCAAAGATTTACAAAAACAGCAATAATCATTTTAGTGAAGCAAAAGCCAAAACTGTCTTTAATACAAAACAGTCCACTTTTATGTTTAGAATCTCAACTCTTCTCAAACATATTGTAGAAAACTTGATTTCAAGTTGTAAACCACTGGAAATATAATTTTCAAGAATGAAAATAATAATCTCTAAGTCATCTTGTAGAAAGTGAACCAAAATTTTCAAAAATCTCGAAAACAAATTTTCTTCATCGTAGATGGGTCAGTTTCAAGGAAACTTTTGAAATAAAAATATAATGAATTAGAAATCATACCATACACCGTTAGAAAGCTTGAAATGTATGTTTTCTAACCATATAACTCGTTTTTGAATACGATTTTTGTAGAAATACATAATTGCAAAACAAGATATTATGTTCAGACACGTTTTTCTGACTGAATGATCAACTTTCGAGGGCCATAACTCCTTCTATTTTCAATATTTTTAGGCGGTTCTTGTACCAAAACTGTAGCCCTGGATGTCTATTTTCATCTCCAACAAACAGAACTCAATTTCATTTAACACAGCCAAAGTTATTACAAAAATACTAACACATATTCAGATAGACAAGCACTGGACGGTAAGCATTAATTATTCAACTATTATATACTTTCATTCCATCAACTTATATTACAACAAAATATCACAACAAATTCACACACCAAAGAGTACATACAAACTATAAACTTTCCTTACCTTGAAGAGATGCTAAAAAGATAGAATTTTGGATAGTAGGAGGTAGAAGAAACTCAGTTCCTTAGACAAGCTCTTGAATAAATCACCATTAATCCAACAATAAACCATTTCTATGAATCAAATAAAAATAGAAATGGTTAGGAGGAGAAAGAGAGGCTTCATATTTCATAAGGAAGAAAATAATAATATATATTGAGAATGACTCACCAATGCTAAGGGCCCGTTTGATTCGCTAAAAAATGTGGGACTGGACAGGACAAATGCAGTTGTTCCATGTTTGATTTTGAAAGATATGGTGGGACAGCACAAATGAGAAAATGATGGACAGGACAAAAACACAAATTTTTGTTACTCAATATGCTACGGGACAACTTTTTATCCTAAGTACAAACTACTCAAAAGACCATAATACCCATTTTACCTCTCTTTTCTCTCTCCCCCAACCCCACTCTCTCGCCCCACTCTTGCTTCTGCTCCTCTCTCATTTTTTTTTGTTAACCGTCAATCTTTCAATTAATAACCGTATGTATACCTAAAATAATAGCTATTTCTTTGATCTCCAACGACGTTTTTTTGGCAGGCTTTATTTGGTTTTTGCCATACGGCCTCCAATATAATATATTAATACCATATATATATATATATATATATATATATATATATAATATTATAAGAGGAGAGATTAAATTACACCGGTGTAACTTAAACAACTATTACACCATTCAATAACTTTCAATTGGATGCTGTTTTCTTAAAATACACCGTTGGATTGAAAGTTTCTTTCACATAGATCATATATACAAAATTTCAAATTAATCCAAAGTTATTTGATACCTCATTCATGTAGATTAAAATTGATGTAATATAAATTTTTCAAAATATACTAAAATATGGATCATTTGATTACCTTCTCATTGTTGTTCAATTTTGACAAAATTTGACACAAACAATCTTGGTAATATGTAGATATAATTCAACGGTTGGATCGATAAAAATTTCATTATATATCAAATTATTAAAATGGTGTAACTCTTTTAGAGTTACACTAGTGTAACTCTTTTAGAGTTACACTAGTGTAATTTGATCATTCCTCATATTATAATATATATATATATATATATGTATGTATATATAATATATTTATATATTATATACAATAAAATATTATATATTATATATGACATAATATAATATTTATAATATATATTAAAATATATAATAGTATATATTACTTTATAATAATAATAATAATCAATATTAAAAGGGTATTGTAGTAAATTTTGTATTATTTACTTGTGTTGTCCATTGCTTATCAAACAACGTACAGGATAAAAAGTTGTGTTGTAACTTGAGTATTTATCCTGTGTTGTTCTCCTTGTTCTGTACCTTCGTGGTTATCAAACGCACCCTAAGTATAGATTGAGCCAACAAGAAGAAAATAATTGTCTAACTTTGGATGCTCTTTGAAATGTGTGTTTATGGAGCTTGAAAGTGAGTGACTTTGTGAAGCAACGAGGGTAAATGAAATAATAGAGGGAGAAAGTGTTAGACTTCACGTTGGACAAGGGAGGAAAAATGAGAAACCACTATTGATGCATCATCCTTATAATAACAAAAGTCTTTATATATATATATTTTGTTAACTTTAGCAAATTTAAAGTGTGAGGAAAACATGTGGGATAGTTTCCAAAGTCAGACCATGAGTCTTTTGATCAGCTTGAATCAAGTGTCTATCTTTGAAATTATTTTGACAAGGAGTACGTAGGTATTAATTGAAGTTGGTGTACTCTTGACTTTTTATATTCAAGTAATAATATAAAATAATGCGAGTGATTTTTTTTCTTTCATCATCAGACCTTGTGCCTCTTGCTGCCAGAAAGTAAGGAAATATCTTTGAAATTTGGCAATGCACGTACATGAGAAATTAAATGAGGTGGTTGTACAATTGACTTTAGGAAAAGAAAATTAATGGGTAGGTAACAACTTGCAAATTAATTACAAATTATAATTTAATATATATATAACTCACTAATTTTAATTTCAATTTAGGATATCTCAGGAAAATTTAGAATGTCTCATAGAACTTTTCCAATTCCCAAAAGTTCTCAAAATCATATTCTTTGGAACTGCATTAAAATATTATTATTTTAATCATCGGTAACGTAATAAAATAAAAATTTCACAGGGACCTAATTATAATTGTTAGAGACTAATTATAATTAAATTCTTCACTTTTCTTGACTCTTTCTTCACTTTCACAGTGTATTCTTACACTGTCACTGTGCAACACAGTCCCGGTTTCAGTAGAATTTTCTACTGAAACTTACACCGAAAAATCACACATATTTATTAATTAATTTTTCATGAAATTAAATTTAATTATCTCTTATAATTATTTCAATAAATTTTATAATACACAAAGTAGAAAAAGCCGGTGTTACACTTATACCATGTTCTCCTATATTTTAGGAGCAGTAACAGCCAAATGAATCTTGTAACCACCTTGCCTCTATAAATATGGCATTTTATGATTTAACAGACGTGAATTATCAAATCAAAACCTGAATGCATATTTTCTTGTTCCTTTAGAGCTTTCGTCTTTATCGCTTTCCTTTATATTTCAGCCGTTATTAGCTTATTTTATCCTTTGTTATTTTTTCAATAGTTTAGAAACCTCTCGAAACGTAGTACTTGAAAGCTCTCTCTTGAGTAGATCGGGGACTCAATCAAGGAACATAATTCCTTCCTTGAGTCAATCGCTACAAGGGAATCGACCGGTAGTTAGCCGACACGACGGCTAATTCAATTTCACACCAACAAAGAGACATGAATATTTTATGCCATCCAAATTATACATAGTTCAAGCAAAAAAGAGAAAGAAAGCATAGTAGTGATAGTACTCAACACTCTACATAGTCAATAGTCAAAAGACATGAAACGTGTTTCTTTGAGGATATTGGAACCCACTAGAAACCAGCTTAGAAAGCGTGTGAAATTTCTTAGAAACATACATGACAAAGACACTACCAAGTACCAACACCACTTGTATATTTACATCTGCTGTCTAATTCTTCGTTCATACTAGACAAAGAGTTTAAACATTATAATGCAAAATATTATTGGCTAATTGTTCTCTGTTGTGCCCAAGAAGCTCTTGTGTTGAAGTAAAGAATCTGTGTATTCTTCTCTGTTGCTAGAAGTTGGATTGGGTTTGTGGTCAGGTCTTTCACTCCATTTTAAATTGTACCTATGAATAGAAATTATAGAAGATGCAATCACTTTCTAATTTGATTTCTTCTTGATTTCTCATGTTTAAACTGAAAGAGAAAGGGTTAAGAATGTGAATGTTGCCTGAGAAAATAGACTATGGACTCAAAGCATGAGTGGTTCTGTGCTTGTCTAAAGTAAAAATGATTTCTCATGTTTAAACTGAAAGAGAAAGGGTTAAGAATGTGAATGTTGCCTGAGAAAATAGACTATGGACTCAAAGCATGAGTGGTTCTGTGCTTGTCTAAAGTAAAAAATAACTTGTTTTTTAAAAAAATATTTGGTGAGACAGCATAAACTTCTCATTGAAATGCTTAAAGCCATTCATCTATATTCTTTGTATAATTGGTCGAGCTTTCTTTGTATGCCACCATTCTTTATGTTAAGCTGACAATAGTTTTAAAGACAGGAGCTTCTAATTTCCCTTCACATTGGTCATGTTCTATTCTCTTAAGATATTCTTTCATTTATCTGGTTAGATTTTTGCATTGTAATTTATATGTTGGTTTATTTTTTTTTTAATATAATGAAGTGTCAAGCATGTTTTAAATAGTTATAAAGTAGAAACTATGCAAATGCCTTTATTTATTACTTGCTGCCATCAGCATGACTGTCTATGCTGTTGTGAACATGGGTTTGCAGATTTAAGTTCTTTTCCATTTGATATCAGTGCTTTTCTCAGAGTCTAGACTATTTAATGCTAAGTTAATGTTCTCTTCAATCTTGAATGGTTTGATAGAAGGCAAGCACACATTGGTTATAACACATATTTCAGGTTTTATTTCCAGGCCAATCAATATAAACTTTATTATAAATTGGACCAAATTCTTAGTGTTTCCTTTGTTTTAGCAGTCTTTGCTTTCTGGGTCATAACTGGGGTGATACAACTGAAAATCAAGCACCACTTAACCTATAAGGAAGCTGAAACATAAAAGATTCAACTGTCAATATCATTAAATTCTCAGTTAATCAATTTCAGTTTGTATTTAAAGTTGAGAATATTTTCTAAACAATCCAATATATTGAGGAGCCAGTGTTTGGAACATATTGCATCATGTTCAGTTTAAGATGTCAGTCAATAGGTTATTTAACAAATGTCAAAGAAATATTAATTTGAATATAAATTTAGGACTTACATTTCTAATTGCATTGCTGTTCACTTAATATGAAGTTTAGAATATTCATTATTAATTCATGTTACTAGGATTTTTATATTTACTTGTTCACTAAGCTCCTGCTCTGTTGAAGTGAACTATCAGCTCTTCCAAGTCAAAGAAAAGCCACTAATCAAGCTAAAAGAAACCTCCAAGGATCACAAAATACATCAAAATCACACTTGCAATTTGGTAAACATTGTTGTTTTCTATTCTTCCATAGGTGAGCAAGAGTATGAACTTTGAACTGTTTGATCTCATACATAGATTTATAAATTCCTATTAATAATCATATGGACAAGTGTCAAGAACACATTGAAATGTCAAAGCTTTTTGAATTTTTTCAAGTGGAGTGTTATAATCATTGCAGGTGTAGCACTTGGAGTTGGAATTCATAATGTCTGAGCAACAAATGATCAGTGTTGATGCTTCTTCCTCTAACTCTTATTCTATGGTGTCTACTAAAAAATATGACGTTTTTCTAAGCTTTCGAGGTGAGGACACCCGCATGAACTTCACAAGCCATCTCTATGAAGCTTTGAAGCAAAAGAAAGTTGAAACCTACATAGATGTCCAGCTTGAAAAGGGAGATGAAATTTCTCCAGCACTTGTCAAAGCCATTGAAGATTCTCATGTATCTGTTGTCATCCTCTCAAAGAACTATGCTTCCTCAAAATGGTGCTTGGCTGAACTCAGCCATATTCTGGAATGTAAGAAAGAGAAAGGACAGATTGTGATACCTGTGTTCTATAACACAGATCCATCCCATGTGAGGAAGCAGACTGGGAGCTACAAGAAAGCCTTTGCAAAACATAAGGGAGAACCTAGGTGCAACAAATGGAAAGCTGCTCTCACTGAAGTAGCCAATTTAGCTGGGTGGGACTCTCGAAACAGGTAAACGAAATGAATTGAGAGTGAGTAAATTTTCTGAAAATCAAAACAAGAAAGATAATGTAACTGATTTTGCCAAATTTGATTCTAAATCCAACAGAAAGATAAAGATGATAAAATTAGGACAAATTATTTGATATCAAACCATATATAGAAGTGAATAGTGATAGATGTAGTTGTTTCCTTCCTCTGTGTATGCTTGTGCAATGCAAATGCTCCGTTTCAGTGAAGTTTATTTGTCCATAAATGTGTCTAACTGTTTAGTGTTAAGAATTTTTTTTTACTTATAGTTTAATAAATGAAAAAAATAAGAAATGCTAAACAGATAATAAAATAACAAAAAATTCCTTCACGCGGCTTGGAAAATTTTCCTCTGCCATAGGTCTCACTAGATTTTCATTATTTATGCAACAATACTTTAATAGTAGTATATTATACACATTGCAGTAATATGTACAAATAAGAGATGACAATTTATTGCACTTTACTCATCTTTTATGAAGTTTAATTTTGAAAAAGATTTCTCTTAACTAACAAAAACAAAAAGATCAATTTTAAACATTGATATCTCAATTACACCCTGACTTCTCTTTTCTCAAATTTTTAAAATTTTTATCCTGTTTATGAGTAGTTGCTAACTTCTAATACTATTACATGCATGTGAGCATACTTTTGTAGTATAACACTTTTCATGGAAGTTAGCTTAGGAAGTTCGTTGAGTAGAAAAAGTAGAGCCATTGATTATCTTCTCTAAATCATTTGATTTTCATTCCCCAATTATATAACACCATTTATTTCTTTGTTTCCCTTTTCATATGCTAGGGATGAATCTCAATTCCTTAAGGACATTGTTAGAGATGTTTTGCGAAAATTGCCTCCTAAATACCCAGTCGAACTTGAAGGACTAGTTGGAATTGAGGAAAAGTATGAACAGATTGAATCATTACTAAAAATGTGGTCAAGTGAAGCTAGAACCCTTGGAATATGGGGCATGGGTGGCATAGGTAAGACCACCCTCGCTACTTTTTTATATGTCAAATTATCTCACGAGTTCGAAGGTGGTTGCTTCCTCCCAAATGTAAGGGCAGAATCATACAAGCTTGGACTTCAAGCTTTACGTAATAAACTTTTTTCTGAGTTGTTAGAGAATGAAAATCATTGTTTTGATGCACCCTTTGTAGTCTACAATTTTGACATCAGTAGGCTTCAACGTAAAAAGGTTTTGATTGTCTTGGATGATGTTGCCACCTCAGAGCAATTAGAAAATCTGACCATAAACTATGGATTCTTGGGACCAGGGAGTAGAGTCATTGTCACATCTAGAAATAAGCAAATACTTAGCCGAGTTGATGAAATATATGAGGTCAAGAAATTGAGCTTTCATCTCTCTCTTCAACTTTTCTGTTTGACTGCATTTAAAGGAAAACAACCACAACATGGATTTGAAGATCTATCAGAAAGTGCAGTTTCCTATTGCAAAGGTATTCCTTTGGCTTCAAAAGTTCTGGGTGCAAGTCTTATTAAAAGAAGTAAAGAGGCATGGGAATGTGAATTGAGAAAACTCCGAAAGATTCCAAATATGGAAATTTATAGTGTATTAAAATTAAGTTATAATGACTTAGATCGTTCTGAAAAGGACATCTTTTTAGACATTGCATGCTTCTTCAAAGGATGGGGTAGAGATTTTGTAACAAGTATACTAGAAGCTTGTGGTTTCTTTGTAGCATATGGGATAGAAGTCCTTTTAGATAAAGCTCTCATAACAATTTCAGATGACAATAGGATAGAAATGCATGACTTGATACAGGAAATGGGTTGGGAAATGGTTAATCAAGAATCTGTCAAAGACCTTGGAAAACGAAGTCGATTGTGGAAACATGAGGAAGTTCATGATGTATTGAAATATAACAGGGTAAGAGGAAGATACAAATGCCTTTTATTTGATAACATGTGCATCATTTTAGAATGTAGCTAGTATGATAACATTTTCTGATTGATATTCAAATTTGTGTTTGTTAGGGAACTGATGTTGTTGAAGGCATAATTTTGGATTTGCAGAAATTAACTGTGAATCTATATTTGAGCCCTGATTCCCTTGCAAAGATGACTAACATGAGATTTCTTAAAATCCATAGTCATTTTTGGGGGCGTAAGGAAAGATTTAAAGTATACCTTCCTAATGGTCTCAAGTCATTGTCTGATAAATTGAGATACCTCCACTGGGATAGATTGTGTCTTGAGTCTTTGCCATCAAACTTTAGTGCTGAACAACTTGTAGAGCTTTCCATGCGTGGTAGCAAGCTTAAAAAGCTATGGGACGGGGTTCAGGTATGAATATAGTTATACATAATGCATTATTCTTTCAATTTAGTGCTAAGTGGTTACTAATCTTGTGCTCCCTTTAGTGAAGCTCATTCACAAGAGCCACACCTAGGATGATGTGCTTCCATGTATGCTTAGGTTTCTCTTTTAGTTAAGGCTCTTGATTATGAACTTGACATCTCTGAACAATGTGATGCATTTTTCTTGTTACAGAATCTTGTGAATTTAAAGAAAATTGACCTTTCGGACTCCCGAGACTTGATTGAGATCCCAGACTTATCTAAGGCAAAAAAATTTGAAAGAGTTTCTCTTTGTTATTGTAAAAGCCTGTGTCAGCTTCATGTTCATTCAAAATTTCTCAATGAACTTCATCTTGATGGTTGTTCATCTCTCAAGGAATTATCAATGACATCAGAAGAAATGGCACAACTGGATTTAAGTGGATTTACAAAGATTGAAAGCCTGAATGTTCATTTTAAATCTCTCAAATTATTGAGACTCAATGGTTGTTCATCTCTCAGGGAATTCTCTGTGGCATCAGAGGAAATGGCGTGGTTGAACTTATCCGACACTGCTATATATGCATTGTCGTCACTAGTGTTATCACTGCCCAACCTTACATATTTGAATTTAAGTGGCTGCAGAGTGATTCAAAGCCTTAATGTCCATTTAAAATTCCTCATTGCACTTGACCTTGATAGTTGTTCCTCTCTTAAGGAATTCTCAATGGCATCAAGGGAAATGAAAAGATTGAAGTTATCTGACACTACTATATGTGCATTGTCGTCATCAATTGGTCACTTGTTGTCTCTAGAAGAGTTAGAACTATGTGGAAGTAATGTTGAGAGCTTGCCTGCAAACATAAAAAACCTTCCAATGCTAAAAGTCCTTTGGTTAAACGATTACAGGAAACTCACGTCTCTGCTAGAGCTTCCACCATCTCTGAGAGAGCTTTATTTAAATGATTGCAAGAAACTTGTGTCTTTGCCGGAACTTCCACCATCTTTGAGAATGCTTTATTTAAATGATTGCTGGAAACTCGTGTATCTGCCAGAGCTTCCGCCATTAGTGACAGAGGTGAGTGCCTTCAACTGCATTTCTATGGAGAAAGACATCATCACACAAGGGCTAGTGTTACAACACATGCTACAGAACCGCATACCCTACTTACACAATGATGATAATGATTATTATAGTGGAAATTTCATTTTCCCGGGAGATCATATCACAGACGAGTGTGGGTTTCGTACAACAGAGAGTTCAATAACTATTCCTTATCTTCCAAAATCTAACTTGTGCGGTTTCATCTTTTGCATCATTCTTTCTAAGGGACTAGTCTCAGATCATCAGTTTTCTTGTTCTATCTATCAAGATGACCTATTGATCGACTGCAAAAGCCGAAGGTTTATAGGTTGTGAAAATTTAATTTCAGATCATGTGTTATTTTGGCATCATGACATCAACAAATTTGGAGGAATAAGTGAAGTATGTGATCATTTCAGCAACATAACATTTATATTTGAATTCAATGTCAATAAAGAGATGATGAAAGGGTGTGCGGTCTTCCCGGTATATGCCACAACATTGGGGTTGAAACTGGTTAGTAGTAGCAACAAGGAAATTTTTGAAAGAGAAACCATTACTCAAATCTTTGATAATGAGTCACAGCCCAGAGCAATTAGAGGAGGAGTTGGAGGCTATAATAATGAAAATGAAGATGACTGGGAACAAATTTTCCCGCATGGAAAGAGAAGGAGGATTCACCAGAAATGAAAATCTTCCTGAGATTAGTTCATTGGTATGAAACTTCACCCACTACTCCTTAATTGTAGGCTCCTTATTTGTTTTTTTTTCTTTCTTAAATTAAGAATTGAAATGATCAGTTGGAAATACTCTTGATTGTAGAAAATTATGCCTAGCATATTGCAATGATATTGTGTTGTAATTACATGTTGAGCAGCTTTTCTTTTGAAACACTTATGGACAATTGATATTGATGGCAAATGAACGCTAGCTTGTTGGGAGAGTCAAAGCTGCACTCAATTGTTTGGTGGTCTATTTCTCTTAATTCAGAATTAAAGAGGATTCAGGTAATATTATGGTATTCATTCTACAATATCCTTGGACTCGATACATGAGTGATATTGAGTTCTTACTTGTGTACTTCACCTTAGCTTTCCATTAGTTGGAAATTTGGTTTTAGTTTCAGGGGGCATTTATGGGACATTTATGTATATTGTTGCATGTTTAACATTCACTGAGACATTGTCTCATTAGTTTAATTTTCATATTCCAGATTGAATAGATATGGAGGATGAAGACAAGCGACCCTGAAGATGTTATGTTTTGTATATTGATATCTTCTTAGGCTGGTTATTTTGGAAGTCTTAGTTGTATTCTTTTGTATAGGGCCCCTGTGTGTGGGAATTGCCCTCATGATGTTTATATGATAATGTTACTTAGGAATGGTGTATGACTTTGAACATTAAATACTTGAGTAATGTAATCATATATGCTTTTATTATCTACACTTTGATGATTAAAATGTAAAGCTCAAGGTAATACTCACTAGGGTGTTATACTTCCCCTCTTGTTTTATGTCCCTTCTCCCTCCCCCCTTTTGCCATGGGCCACCATACACCATCACCAAAGGTGGATTCCCCCATCACTAATCGACACACTTGCATTGCAGACACGGGACTGTTAAGATCTGAATTCAAAGCAATTGCAGTCACAACCGGAATTACATTTTTGACATGTCACTTTCTGTGTTTGATAAACCTTCTTTAAAGAGAAATAATTACTTAAAAAAAACTGTAGAAATTGTCAAAACTAAAGTATTATTTCTAAAGTAAGTTGAATCAAACACAATTTTTTTTCTTTTGTGATTAACAAAACCCCTCGAGTTGTACTTTTATCAGTGTAACTGCATTCAGAATTGTGTCAGTTTTAAAATTTAATAGCTTCTTGCCGCATTAATAATTACATTCACACTTTCATACAATGAGGCTGTAATAAGTCCAAGAACATGCTTGTTTTTTTCTCTCTCGTTATACATTGAAATCCTTGCCTCCTGCTCTAAGTTCACTAGATCTCCCCAAATGACAAGTTGTCCTCAATCCTAAACACTGCAAAATTTGACAACCAGAAAGAAGCACATGGGGCACTATTAATGTTGTAATCAAATGATGACTAACAACTCCACCTAAGATGCCATATGGCCGTTGCCACCTCTGTAATCATTAAGCGTTTCAATATTTCATGCAACAGGAATTTTTGGTTCTCCTAAGTTCACAAAAGCCTCTGCCCTCGTCAATCGGCCCATTGCAGCATCCCAAGACACAAGGTGGTTCATAAATACATCCACATACTTTGCTCTATCATTCTGTCAAAAAGTCACAATAATTGTTAAGTTAATGCCTTAATGGAAAATAACTGATGATTTATGATGGTTACATTACATACCCTGTAATCCAGATAGTATGCATGCTGCAGTAAAGAAAGAGGACAGTCAGTTAGTGATGACTATATAAAGGTTTTCATTAAGTAATTTGCATACGCAGTTTTGAGTTGTAGGAGTGAGAGTGAGAGTGAGAGAGAGAGAGAGAGAGAGAGAGAGAGAGAGAGAGAGAGGCATACCTCCCACAAATCCAAATTGATAATTGGCTGCATGAGAAAAGATAATTAGCTTCATTTCCAATATTAAATCAAAAAAATTTTAAGGAGGAAAATGGAAATTAACTTACTATGTCATCCCAGACAATTGGGCAAATGGCATTTGAAGTTTTGACTATGTCTAGTCGTTTCTCTTCTCTCTTCACTAAACAACCAATGAATATTAGCATCAATCACCAGCATTTTTAAAGCAAAATATCAAACAATAAGGTTGCATTTAAAATAATATATCAGCATAGTTCTAATATACCCAACAATTACAATGCAATTGTTCCGGAACTAAACAAGCTAATGAGGAAAGACTAGTTACTACCTCAATTCATAGAATAATTAAATATTCTCAATTAGAATTTAACAATCACTCCAGATAAAACATAACAGAGGCTCTTATCTTTAAATTTTACATTTAATTTAAACATGTATATTATAAGAAAAATCCAAGGATTTTATGGCATATTAAGAAGAAAATATGGAATTTGAACATTATTTTAGAAGGATTGGGAGACCGCAGACAGGGGAATCAATTAGGAATGGACTTACAAACTAGCCAAATCCAGCCAGAACCAAATAATGTGAGAGCAGCTCCTACAAACTTCTCTCTAAAATTCGTAAATGATCCAAAATCCTTTTCAATCTGTTGAAGGAGACCTAGTTTGGGCATATCACCCCCTCCTGGTTGCATGGATTCCCAGAAGAAGTCATGATTCCAAACCTGTGTGGAAGGGGCAAAAATTAATTAGGGGACAATGGTTGACTTAGACAGCATTTAAATATAAAAGCACATAGAAACTGTTAATATATAATATGATAGAGATTAGGAGATATCATAAGATATTATATAATAAATATTTAGGAGATATGATAGCCTATTTCTAGGAAAGTAGGAAACTTTTTATCTTTCATTATCTCGTAGGATTATATCTCTAAGATTTAGATTAGATTTTATTAATCTTTTCCTTTTTATTATCTTATCTTGTATCTATATATATTCATACACTCTTTGAGTCAATGAAGAGAAATACACAAATTTTCAGTTCTGTCCTTTAATCTTAACATGGTATCAGAGCCAGGCTGAGGTATCACGAAAATCGTGCTTCACCGGGGACCCACTGTCCCCGGTGGACCCTTCTACTCGCCGCATCTTTTAAGGCAATCTTTTTCAGTTTTTCCAATGTCTTTTCTACTCGCTGTTGCCGGTTGTCGCCGCTAGCCACCGTCATACTCTCCAACGTGGCACCATCATTAAGATTGTCCGTCTATCCTAGTTCTATTGTTGTCCTTGGGGTTCGATCTAGTCAAGAACCATTTTTCATCAGTGTTTGGTTGTTTAGCTTCTGTCTTACAAGATGGTTAAGCTTTGAGATGATTTGCTTCTGCCTTATGGTGGTTAAGCATTCTCATTGATTTGTGCTTCTGTCTTGAGTGGTTAAGCATTGTTTGGCTTCTGCTCTTGATGGTTAAGCTTGATTGCTTCTGCCTTATGGTGGTTAAGCATTCTCATTGGTTTGTAATTGTCCTTGTCCCAGATGCACTGGCCCCGTCTTTGTCCCAGTTGCATTGGCCTCGTCCTTGTTCAAGATGCATTGGTTCGTCTTTGTCCTAGTTGCACTGGCCCTGTCTTTGTCCCAATTACACTGGCCCTGTCTTTGTCTCAGCTACACTGGCCGCATATTTGTCCCTGTAATTGGCCTTGTCTTTGTCCTAGTTGCACTGGCATTGTCCTAATCATTACTCAATTGTTGTCCTTGGGGTTCGATCTGGTCAAGAACCGTTTTTTTCAGCAACTACTTACCTGTCTCATCCATTGTTGCCATGGATATCAGTTTATCCCAACCGTCTAATCAGTTTGAAGGATAATGTACTGAAACAAGCTAAAAGCGTAGACAACTTTAGCTTGAAGGGGAGTGTTGGAAGTTATGACTCGTCGGCTCTTCCTCTGCTTGTTTCAAGTCCTATTGTGCTGATATCTGAGTCTTTGATGTCCTTGTATTACTTGTCTTGGGTTTTAGTCTACTCCCCCGCAACATCTGGGTTTGAAGAAGAATATTTAGTTTTTGGTGTCGTACTCTACGCATTGGAGAGTCCTCTACCTTGGAGTTGTTTTATTTTTTTTATGCTTCAGTTATGTTCCAAGCTTGGAGCATTAAGTTGTCTGCTCCAGTTTGAGGGGGAGTGTTAAGATATAATATGATAGAGATTTAGGAGATATCATAAGATATGATATAATAGATATTTAGGAGATATGATAGCCTATTTCTAGGAAAGTAGGAAACTTTTTATCTTTCATTATCTCGTAGGATTATATCTCTAAGATTTAGATTAGATTTTATTAATCTTTTCCTTTTTATTATCTTATCTTGTATCTATATATATTCATACACTCTTTGAGTCAATGAAGGGAAATACACAAATTTTCAGTTCTGTCCTTTAATCTTAACAGAAACCACAATTGTAATTTCATCATTATTAGCAATCAGACGACCAGACAAGATTAGCTTCATCACACAGAGAGGACAGACTACTCCCAATATCATGCCAGCTATAGAAAATGCAAACAACCAAATAAAAGTTTGATAAATGTTTCAAGAAAAAAAAGACTACAATCTAGAGAAGGGAAAATTATTTCAAGAAAACAAGGACAAATGGAAATGGTGCAGGAACCACCAGAATAAAGATTATTAATTTGTTTCAGCTTCCCAATCACATTTATTTAGTTTCAGACTCAGATTGTTGTATTTAATACTTTTATGGAGATGGAAACTTGGTATCTTTATTGCAGAAATATAGGGATGAACTTCCTAATTTGCAGAATATCTGACCGTTCATAAATTAATCTCACCTGCCCTCTTCAATTTTTCTTTTCCAGTCATATATACCATTCATATAGCCTTGTGTATAGAAAAAAAAATTAAAGGGAATGAGTGTAATTGTGCAAATCTTAGAGGATGTTAATATTGTCAACATTGTGTATATCCTAATTTAACTATATACTATACACTGGAGTCTGGAGCATTTTCAATAGTTTTATGAATAAGCAAGCATTTTCAGAATCAATTTAAAATGATCAAAGCCAGTGAGCAATCAATCTAACAAGTACCTCAGCTGCATTGTTGAATTCAGGGAAAGGATTCCCATTGTTGTATGTCACTTTGACTAGTTCATCCAAGGTGTAACCATATAGTATATCATCCTTCTCTAGCTGTTTGTTCAAACCTTCTATAAAATTCCGATGATATTCACCCCAGTGCATGTCAATTGTCCTCTTACTCATATAAGGCTCTAAGGCATCCTAAGAAATATTGAAGCAGAAAAATAAAGTCAGAATTATCACTTATGATATAAAGGGCCTATTAGTGGCTGCTGTTAGTAATGTTGAGCATCCAATTTATAAAGGCCACAAAAGGGTTCTAGGATTCCTGATTATCAATGTCATATGGGCTATTAAGTCATAAATCTAACAGTGTTGGGTCACATGGTGAATGGAAACTTTCTTATTTCTCTAAACTCTCTCCTCCTTGAAAAGTTATAATTAGTTGTCATTTTCCTCTCTTGATCTCTCTGAATATCTTAATATATGCCACATGCAGCAAAATGTAATAGTACCTTCTTGTTTCCATTTTATCCACAATAGATAACTCGACAAATTAATTGAAGGTATTGAATTATAGAGCTTGAGTAGGGAAGGAAGAAAAGAGAGGAAAGGAATACTAGGAATAATAAGATCATATTGATATTGGGGGGTAATGAAGTGATACAAAAGACAAAGCACTAACTAATATTTATACTAGTGTTAGACTCCTAATCCTAATCAAATAAGGAAATAAATCAGAAAAGATAATGAAATCTGGAAATAACTCTTAAAAGATCATATAAGGTACCCTAAAATATAAGATACAATAAAGATATTATGAGATATTTTCTAGATATTCTAACAGAAGACAGACCTCTTTGTCTCAATAAAAAAGATGGTTGTAGTAAAAAGAAATTATCTAAGAGAAACAAATTTTTAAATAAAAGGTATTTCAAAATGGTAACTCATATTTTAGAGTACATTGAAGGTTGGATGTAATTGTATGTTTCATCATAAAAAAAACCTTCTATGTAATGTCATCCCTTTGTTAATTACAATGTTATTTTTCCCAATTCCTAGCTTCTTTTTTTATCATTATAATGGTTGAAGTGGCAATAGTCATTGTAACTAGCACTAGCTTATACACAGATGAATATGACAATTTAACCTACAAATGCAATTATTTATCTGATAAGCTTACTGGTGCATTAGATTACTCAACTAATCCAAGCATATAGGTCAAAACAGTATAATTATCTCCAAACTAAAACATGGATTCAAACAACAAAGTGAGTCACTTACAAGTTCATAAGGAGGGGTCTTCAAGCCATAAAATGCAGTGATTTTTGAGGATCTAGGTGAGCCATCAAACCTCTTTTTCTGCTTAAAATGCAGTGAGGAAAACATGTCAGCACAAATCAGAAAAGGAAGTTGTCTTAGGGAAGAAATCTCCTCTGATGAATCAGGATTCAGGAATGATATAAAATCAATTTTGATCTATCAAAAGAAGCAGTCCATTCCATGGCTGGTAGCGAAATTCATTTAGCTTGCCCAAATGCTTTAGAAGAAAACATTCAATGACTCTTCACAATTTTCTATGTTAAGGAATGATGCTATCCCAATAGCCACTCCATGTTGTCATAAACCTTTTATACTAAAAAATATAGAGAACTGACAAAACACACTAATTCTACAAGCAACCAACACAACAGAGCCTCACTATTTCCAACTTTATGCCTATTAGTCATTTACTCATTTATTTTCCTTGTAGGATTAACATTCATATTTTGTTTCTTTAATTTTTTTTTTTTATGAATTTCAATACTGGAAACCCACCTAAAGGCAATGGAAACTTAGCAATTCTAGGTCTTAACTTTGTAGCTTTATCTGTTTCCATTTCTATGAAATAGAATAATAGCTCATGCATTTTTCATACAAAACATCAGGCTCGCTCAATTCAATGATTTATCATGTCTTTCACAAAAATTAAATTGTTTAATTTATTGTCTGTATGACATGTAACTTCATTTATAAAAACTAATCAAAAGACAAACATGACACCAAAAAATTGATGCAGACAATTAATCTCAAGTGCAATGCATGTTCATGTTTATTAAGTATATCACCAGATAAGGTACCTAAAGAAATTACAATAATTTAAAAGGGAAACTAATCAGCAAGACAATGAGACAACAAATATCAGTCCAAGAAAGTTACCCTGTGAAGAAGCTTTGGAATCTTGAATTTTGTAGATAAATCTGCTGAAATGAGATGAGAGCTAGTAGGGAGAGGATTGAAGTAACAGGAAGCCATTGCCACTTTGTTCCCTAGCATTTACATAAGCATATTTATGCATCATTTAGCAGTTGATTACGTTCCAGAAAACAACCATTGTAACCCAAAATGTAGGTTTAATGCAACAAATCAATGATACAATTCTCACATCTGAGTTAAATTTTCAGATTCTAGATGAACAACAATGCAGTGGAGGATAGAAAGTAATCATGGCATTTTCAATACAAGACTGATGCCAGCCACCACCCAAAACCCAAGCACATGCCTTTCCCACATGGGACAACAACATATAGACAAAAGAACTCAATTGAACAGACCTTGACCCAAGGATTCACCTGGCATCGGCTATTGATTCCAGATATTAAATTTCAGTTAAACCTAATAGACTAATAGTGCATCTTCCCCCCTTTATATACATAGGAAAGATACACATAATTGCTACCGCAAAACATGGTTTTTAAACCAGTGTAATTGTGAACTCTCTTCTAAGCTTCACATAGGGTGTGTCTCGGTGCATGAAAACTGTTGTGATTTCACCCAAAATCACACAAACAAAGCATATCAAATAAACATATAATATATGGTCAAGTATCCCTAAAAGACAATAACAATAACAACAACACGGAGCTTTGAGATAAGGTTGTAAAGCACAGTTAAAAATGTTCACAAAACAGAAAGAAAATAAGTTCGAGATTTTAATCACATAGACATTTAAACAAGCACTTGCCATGCTTATGAACTTGATTCTCAACGAGACAAAAGACAGCGTGTCCATCAGATTAATCCCCAATATAATGGTGAACCATAGGCCAAGGAAGTCAAAAGCAGAGTGCAAAGACACCAAAGATGCCACCTTTATTGAATGCTAAACCACCCATTTTCTATATAAACGTGTCCCATAATACTAGCTAAGATTTGAACTTGTGTAAGCACGTTGTATAGACTAAAGGGTTGGCTTCAAACAAAAAATGGCAAAAAACAAAGGCATCACTTGCAAACCCCGTAGCATAAATAAAAAAGAGAAAGCAACGCAAAAACTCATGAGAAGCAAAAAAGACAACAGAAAACTCAAGTTGCAGAGAAAAACAGTAAACCCAAACACGGGGAATTGAGAAAGGGGAAAGGGAATTTACAAGAACCGCAAAGGGTGTTTGTTGGTGCTAAGGTGAAGACAAAGGTGATGTCGGTATAAAAGATGGAACAAAACAAAGTCTTCAAACTAAACCTTCTATAGCTTCTGGGAATGGTGGAGTTGTTGCTTGCTGTTCAGCTGAATAGAAGATAATGTAACATACACATTTTAACATCCACGTGTAATTACCGTTATTTGTTAGAATTAATTAAACTTTTGTGTTTAGTCCTTTAAAAAAGATTATGAATTTTTATTTGATACTTTATTTTAGTTTTATTTAAGTGAGTTTTTTTTATATAAAAAAGTTCTTGCAAAATAATTTCTTTCATTTATTTCTTCCTTATTTGGTATTTCTAAATATTACAATTTTTTTTTTAATTTAGTCCCTTTAAAAGAGAGACTAAATTTGCTCATGATAAAAAATGCTAGTAACACATTTTTTTAATACGTTCTTTATTATTAATTAAAATTTATTGAAAATTACAAATTTGAGTAAGTCCCAGACTTTATTTAATAAATTTTATTTATGATTTTGTAGTTTTTAATGAATTTTAACTAATTAAAAAAGATGTTAGAAAGAGTATATTATTAATACTCCTCAACTCATGATATTCTTACGAACAATACAAATATTTTTTATTATATTTTTTTTTCTTTTTGTTCATTTTATTTGGCAAGTATCATATTCCAAAGATTTGATAGACTTTTGTGTCTAGAAATTTTGGGTCATATATAGACAAAATTACTAGAAAGCGTCTATTTGATTCCTTCTTACTTTTTGTTTTAAAAACTTTTTTTAGAACAATTTCATATTACCTGGTGATAATTTTCTCATTCAACATCTATTAAGTTTTAAAAATTATTTCTAGAACAAGTATTTGAAAAAAAAAAAAGAACATCTCAGAGATATTTTCTCTTTTTTTTTTTTTCTATTTTCTTCAAGTGTTTTGTTTAAGTAGTTAGGAGCAAACTATAAAAATAGAGATGTATGAAGATAAACACTTTCAAATAGGTTTAAGGGATTAACAAATTTTTCTGTAAAAGAAAAAAAAGGGACAAACAAATTTTAGAAACCAAAAAACTATTTTCAAAAACATTAAATATAGTAATAAACAACTCCTTAGGAACATAAGTATGACTGTACCAAAACATTTTGAAACCTTATGTTAAACATAAGATAATTCATAAATTCTTATTTTTGTTTAATGACTTGTAGAATTATTTATCAAAGATTAATATTTAAATAATTTTAACATTTTTAATAAATAAAATGACCCATCTATTTTAGTACATAATCAATATCAAATAGGATTTAAATATTTTTTAATTTTAAAAAACTTCTTTTGGTAGTAGCAACAATCACTTAATTGTGAATAATATTCTTTTTTTTTCCTGGGTCAGAGACCACGGGTGTCCCCCAACCCACTGGATCAGAGACTAATCCCACTAGCGGTGCGTGACTGCCGTTAGTCCAAGGAAATTTTACACACAGAGGGAATTGAACACAGGTTCTCCTACTAAATATATAATTTTTATTTAACTTAATACTTCTAATAAGATGTTATTTTATTTTATTAGAATTTCTTTTAATATCTTCAATTAAAAAATGTACTACTCGGACTCGGCACTCCGCTTAAACTGGTGGTCGAGAGACGAGTGGACGTCACTATAACCGATCAATGACTTGGCCTAAGATAGCAACACAGAAAAGGAAAGTTTATCTTTATCACTTTAAAAGATATAAATGTGAAAAGATATGAAATGATCAAATAAGAAAAGATATGATAAGATTTATAACAAGAAACTAAGCCCATGGACCTAAGGGAAAATTCTATAAAAGCAGAGCCAATATTCCTATGCTAGGTACTCAATTCTAATCCATTAGTGATATCTGCATCTAACCTCTGCTCCACTAACTTGAGTGTTGGAGTGTCTTTGCAGGTACACCCCACCGCCGCACTGAGAAGACCACAGGGAGGAGCAATACCACAAGTGAGGTTCTGCCAATTCTGGTAGGAGCATAAAATATATCAAAATCATTTAAATATGAAAAATTAAGAAAAAGTTTGGCATTTCTAATAATGGTCCCTCTCATTTTTAATTAAGAGGTCATGAGTTTAGTGCTCGCAAAGGTGAGAGAATTAAACATGTCTCCTACCATGAAAAAATAATTTTAACCATCAGATTTACTTATTTTAAAATGAATGGATGAGATTTTTTTATTTTTCTTTTCTCCTTTTTATCTTTCTTTCGCAATTTGCCCTTAGTCCCTGACTACCCTTCAATTCTGATTTCCCTCTTCTCCTTTTTATTTCCTCCTAAGGCTCTCCGTCTCCACCATCAATGGCACCGTCGTGTTGCTTCTCTCTCTCTCGTAGACTCTAGCAGTTAAGAGTAACTTTTGTCCTGCAACCAATTTCTGTTCCATAATTGTGTGCATTTTGCTATCCGCGTACACAACATATAGGTCACTAAATAATTTGAGGACAGGCGAGAATGAGAATTTAATTTGCTAAATACAGATATGGCCCCTACATGGTTGACTGGTGCTATAGTAATGACACACACTTATATCTTTAAGGATGTGTTTGGTTGAGGGGAGGAGAAGAGAAATAGAGGGGAATTTGTGTGGGTTTCATGTGGGTCTCACACCTTCTACATTCTACTTTAATTTAAATATATCTCT
This sequence comes from Pueraria montana var. lobata, assembly GCA_026413185.1. Lineage (NCBI taxonomy): Eukaryota > Viridiplantae > Streptophyta > Magnoliopsida > Fabales > Fabaceae > Pueraria > Pueraria montana. The sequence goes on from CM048655.1 coordinate 12,253,256, forward strand.
TTTATTTTCATCCTCTCAATCAAGCACAACATAAAATTAATTTTTACAACTCATATCAAATCACAAAATTAAAGAACGAGCTAACATCTCCAATATTTTAGCCACAGGGCAGTTGGATGTAGAATTCCACTATGAATCCCACCATAAACCCCACACAAACCACACCGTAAACCTTCACGAAGTCCACCGCGGAACCCACCACTACCCACCTCGAATCACACAGTAAACCACATTGATCCCCATTGCTTGTGGCCGTTCGTAGTCATGCGTGGTAGAGCAAGGCAATGGAGGGCAAGGCAATGAGGGTTGGGTGAGGGTTTTGATTGGATTTCTTGTAAAAGGAAGTGTACATTGGGAAAGAGATAGGGAAAGAGGGAAAAAAAGGGAAAAAAAATCTTAGTCATAGATTTAAAATTGAGGAGATCTAATGGTGAAAAATTACTTTCCCATGGTGGGAGACATGTTAAGTCTCCCACCCTAGCCAACACCCATAAGTTTAGTTTTAGATACACGTAGAATACAAATTGAAAGAGTATTAATAAGTAATTAATATTTAATGTAATTAATGTATTTTATCATAATTTTCATGTACAATTAGTGCAATTTTTTTTATTTTATCAACTAATTAATTAGAAATCATCCTAAACATAACTTTAAAAATAGTTCTTATAAAAGTAAATAAATTTATCATATATAGTAATGACGACGGCTAAGGTGGACAAGTTATGTGGTTTACGGTGGATAGCTAATTTTTCACCAATAGATATATTAACAAAATATTGAACGGTTCAAATAAAACTTTTTATCAATTTTTTGTAAATAAAATTATTTGACACATTTTCTATTTTGCCCCTTAGCACAATCTCCTTCCTCTGTTGTCTTGGCCCTTCAATTCCTCCCTTCTCGCTGGCCTCTGTCGTGTGTTATTGCCAGAAATTGCTTCTAGCGATAGAAACATTGCTACTTTTTTTTTCTCTTTCCTGTTTCCTCTTTCTTCCCCTTCTTCTTCCCCTCTCATTGTCTTCGCACTTTGGTGCCTCCATAACTAGCTTTATAGTCACACGACACACCCTATTCCTCTTCACCCCTTCTTTCCCCCTCATCAATATAAACATTCAACTGCATGCCTGAAAAAAAAAAAAGCACGCACGCAGATATGAACCACTGATAACATTCAACCTCATGCCTGAAAAAACAAGCGCACACTGCTCTAAATTGATAAGAACATTCAACGTATTCCTAAAAAAAAACAAGCACACATAGCTATGAATCGATGAAGGCATGCTTTGTGTAGTCAAGAATTGCTCAAAGTTGGATTGGTGATGCGTCATGTAACGCTATGATTTTCTTAATTACATGATTAAGTGTTTTTAATTAAATTGTAAGAATAATTAAATTTATTTTATGTTGTTTAAAAATATAAATTAAGTGGATGGTGTTATGTGTTGTTTGTGAGAGATGAGTTAGATGTGTGGGGTTTTGGTTTGGGTTGGGCTTTAGTGAGAAGGGCCCATTCTCTTTTCCTTTCTCCTTATGAGTAACCATTTACCTAAGAGACACTTTCATTTCTCTCTCATTTCCCAAGTGCTCTCTTTTTCTCTCTTCAATCAAGAGCTCTCTTTTCTCTCATATTTTTCTCCACCCACAAGGGGCTTTCTCAAGAAATGGGACTTGGCCTCCCTTCAAGACAAGTTATCCCTTTGATAGTTGCTGTAATTACTTACTTTGTGAGTGGTTTTAGAGGCAATTATCTCTCTTTTTCTCTCATTTGGAGTGTTGTTTTACTCAATTTGCTTTAATTTCATAATTAGAATTTATTTTATTAGAATTTATTTTAATATCTTCAATTAAAAAATGTACTACTCGAACTCGGCACTCCGCCTAAACTGGTGGCCTAGAGACGAGTGGACGTCACTATAACCAACAAATGACTTGGCCTAAGATAGCAACAGAAAAGGAAAGTTTATTTTTATTACTTAAAAAGATATAACTATGAAAAGATATGAAAGGATCAAATAAGAAAAGATATGATAAGATTTATAACAGGAAACTAAGCCCATGGACCTAGGGGAAAATTCTATAAAAGCAGAGCCAATATTCCCATGCCAGGTACTCAATTCTAATCCATTAGTGATATTTGCATCTAACCTCTGCGCCACTAACTTGAGCGTCGGAGAGTCTTTGCAGGTACACCCCATCGCCGCACTGAGAAGACCACAAGGAGGAGCAATACCACAAGTGAGGTTCTACCAATTCTGATAGGAACATAAAATATATCAAAATCATTTAAATATGATAAATTTAGAAAAAGTTTGGCATTTCTAATAATGGTCCCTTTCATTTTTAATTAAGAGGTCATGAGTTTAGTGCTCGCAAAGGTGTCAAACCCCCGGGGGAGATTAGTCCTCATGTTCGATGGGGGATACTCCTGGGTAATGCACAAAAAAAAAAGGTGAGAGAATTAAATATGTCTCCTACCATAAAAAAATAATTTTAACCATCAGATTTACTTATTTTAAAATGAATGGATTAGATCTTTTTTATTTTTTCTTTTCTCCTTTTTATCTTTCTTTCGCAATTTGCCCTTAGTCCTTGACTACCCTTCAGTTCAGATTTCCCTCTTCTCCTTTCTATTTCCTCCTATGACTCTCCGTCTCCACCATCAACAACACCATCGTGTCGCTTCTCTCTCTCTCTCTCGTAGACTCTGGCAATTAAGAGTAACTTTTGTCCTGCAACCAATTTCTGTTCCATAATTGTGTGCATTTTGCTATCCGCGTACACAACATATAGGTCACTAAATAATTTGAGGACAGGCGAGAATGAGAATTTAATTTGCTAAATACAGATATGGCCCCTACATGGTTGACTGGTGCTATAGTAATGGCACACACTTATATATCTTTAAGGATGTGTTTGGTTGAGGGGAGGAGAAGAGAAATAGAAGGGAATTTGTGTGGGTTTCATGTGGGTCTCACACCTTCTACATTCTACTTTAATTTAAATATATCTCTTTTATTTTCATCCTCTCAATCAAGCACAACATAAAAGTAATTTTACAACTCATATCAAATCACAAAATTAAAGGACGAGCTAACATCTCCAATATTTCAGCCACAGAGCAGTTGGATGTAGAATTCCACTGTGAATCCCACCATAAACCCCACATAAACCACACCGTAAATCTTCGTAAAGTCCACCGCGGAACCCACCACTACCCACCGTGAATCACACAGTAAACCACATTGAACCCCACTGCTCGTGGCCGTTTGTGGTCATGCATGGCAGAGCAAGGCGATGGAGGGGAAGGCAATGAAGGTTGGGTGAGGGTCTTGATTGGATTTCTTGTAAAAGGAAGGGTACATTGGGAAAGAGACAGGGAAAGAGGGGAAAAAAGGAAAAAAAAATCTTAGTCATAGATTTAAAATTGAGGAGATCTAATGGTGAAAAATTACTTTCCCATGGTGGGAGACATGTTTAAGTCTCCCACCCTAGCCAACACCGATAAGTTTAGTTTTAGATACACATAGAATGCAAATTGAAAGAGTATTAATGAGAAATTAAAAAAAAAGGTATAATATTAATGTAATTAATGTATTTTATCATAATTTTCATGTACAGTTAGTGCAATTTTTTTTATCAACTAATTAATTAGAAATCATTCTAAATGTAACTTTAAAAATAGTTCTTATAAAAGTAAATAAATTTATCATATATAGTAATGACGACGGCTAAGGTGGAAAAGTTATGTGGTTTACAGTGGATAGCTAATTTTTCACCAATAGATATATTAGCAAAATATTGAACGGTTCAAATAAAACTTTTTATCAATTTTTTGAATATAAAATTATTTGACTTATTTTCTATTTTGCCCTTTAGCACAGTCTCCTTCCTCTGTTGTCTTGGCCCTTCAATTCCTCGCTTCTCGCTGGCCTCTGCCGTTCGTTATCGCCAGAAATTGCTTCTGGCGACAGAAACATTGCTACTTCTTTTTTTCTCTTTCCTGTTTCCTCTTTCTTCCCCTTCTTCTTCCCCTCTCATTCCTTCACACTTTGGTGCCTCCACAACTAGCCTTGTAGTCACATGACACACCCTATTCCTTTGCACCCGTTCTTTCCCCCTCATTAATCTAAACATTCAACTGCATGCCTGAAAAAAATGCACGCACGCAGATATGAACCAATGATAACATTCAACCTCATGCCTGAAAAAACAAGTGCACACTCATCTAAACTGATAAGAACATTCAATGTATGCCTAAAAAAAAAAAACAAGCTACATAGTTCTGAATTGATGAAGGCATGCTTTGTGTAGTCAAGAATCGCTCGAAGTTGGATTGGTGATAATGCTATGATTTTCTTAATTACATGATTAAGTATTTTTAATTAAATTGCAAGAATAATTAAATTTATTTTATGTTGTTGAAAAATGTAAATTAAGTGGATGGTGTTATGTGTTGTTTGTGAGAGATGAGTTAGGTGTGTGGGGTTTTGGTTTGGGTCGGGCTTTAGTGAGTAGGGCCCATTCTCTTTTCCTTTCTCCTTGTGAGTAACCCTTTGCCTAAGAGACACTTTCATTTTTCCCTCATTTCCCAAGTGCTCTCTTTTTCTCTCTTCAGTCAAGAGCTCTCTTTTCTCTCATATTCTTCTCCACCCACAAGGGGCTTTCTCAAGAATTGGGACTTGGCCTCCCTTCAAGACAAGTTATCCCTTTGATAGTTGCTGTAATTACTTACTTTGTGAGTGATTTTAGAGGCAATTATCTCTCTTTTTCTCTCATTTGGAGTGTTGTTTTACTCAATTTGCTTTAATTTCATAATTTAGTTAAGATTAGTTTAATTTTCTAGTTTTATGGTTACTTCTTAGTAATTTGCCCCACTTTTTGTAGAAAAAGGAGATTGAAGCTGTACAACGCAAGTTAGAGCTGGATTCTGATGTTTTGGAAGCCTAGAAGGGTCATCCGTAATATCATTAAGATGAAGTAGCATAATTTGCCAGTCAGCCAAGCCAGATTTCTTGGCTGATCGATTTGTCACTTTAAGAACTTTTGCACATGTACATAAAGGCTTGTCCCTCATTTATGATAGTTGTCTTAGGACTCACTCCCCCATTCTGTTATGAAATTTTGTTTTGTACTGTTCTATTGGGGAGAAAATGCTCTCTCTTTTGTTCTTTGTGTTCTTCTCCATCTTCTTCCCTTCCATGTGTATTTTGCAGCTACTCATGTCCATGAGTGGCTGAGTTCCTCAGTTGTAAGGGGTTAGATGTAACCATACTTAGACTCTCTTGTATCTTTTGATATTTATATATATATATATATATATATATATATATATATTCTGCATATTTGTGTTTAATGTTAGTATTTTGCTTCTTTACTTAAAGCTTGTTGTGGCTTGGTCACCCATGGCATGATCTTTGGACATGATTGTTGTTGGGAAACACTTTTGTTGTCTAGATTTGAAGCAATATACCTCATGAACTTTGTGTCTAGGAATGAAGCTTAGTTCATGAGTTATCTTGTGTTACTAGGCTTAAAGCTAGTTCCTTCGTTAAGTTGTTGGGGGATCAAGGCTTAGGGAAGGAACTAAGACTCTCTGCACCTAAGGGAGATTATGGTTGAGAGCATTTTTATTGGCTAATTTTAACATCTAAATGTAAATGGAATATGTATTATGCGTTAATGCAAGAAGAGAGTAGAGTTTTGTGAGATCTAACCCCTGCAACATTGTTATATTATGTTTTTATCCTCTGTCACAGCTGTGTTATTGTTAAAAATCCATAAAAACATCTTTTTAATTTATGTTCTGTACTAGATCTGCTGTAAAGTCTCACAAAATCAACTAAAGTTTGTGTTTTTACTGCTTTCCTGTAATAATCTATTTGGTTCAGCTAATATCTACGTGAACACTGCCTATATTATGCGATTCCCTTGGGAAAATGATACTTGGACTTATCCATTTTACTACTTGTTCGATTTGGTACGCTTGCCAATAATCGTTAACAAGTTTCTGATGCCGTTGCCGGGGACTTGCGTCTCAATATTATGCAATTTCACATTTTTACTATGTTAAGCTTTGTTCTTTTATTCTTTCGTTTGTTGTGTTTTTATTTTGTTAAGTTTATTGTCTTGTGCTCACCTGTACATTCTAGTTCTGAGTTTCTTTTGCAATAGTATAGAAAGGAAGAGTAAGAAATTAGATGATCATGAAAGTCAAGAGGCAACTTTGTCCACACCTCTTTTGCCACCTATCCTAAAAGAAGAAGAAATCATGGCAAAAGAGGAAGAAATTCATCAGCCAAGGAGGACTCTTAGTGATTATGCTGCTAGAACACGTCCGAGATATTTCAATACCATTGCAAGGCCTGTGGTGCAAGCTAGCAATGTGGAGATAAATCCAGCTCTTATTCACTTGGTACAAAACAACCAATTTTTGGGACTTGATCATGAAGACCCCTATGCTCACTTGACCACTTTTGTGGAAATTTGTAACACGGTCAAGATCTATAAAGTGCATGATGATGTCATCCGAATTGGTCTTTTTCCACTCTTTCTTAATGGGAGGGCCAAAAATTGGTTCCTATCATTTCCTCCGAATAGTGACATGAGTTGGGATGAGCTAGTAGACAAGTTTTTGAATTGATTCTTCCCTCAATCAAAGATCGATCAAAGGAAGGTGGCAATTTCTACCTTTGCGCAAGGATGGGATGAGCCATTGTGTGAAGCTTGGGAAGAGTTTAATAGCTTGTTGAGAAAATGTCCACCTCATGGTCTTGATAAAGGAGCATATATCAATACTTTCTTGGTGGGATTGAGGCCTTAAACTAAGCTCCTTCTTGATGTTATAGCTGGTAGCAAGATTATGGGGAAGACACCGGATAAAGCTAGGGAGATAATTGAAAATATGGCTTTAAATGATTATGAAGTCTAATATGATAGAGCTCTAATGCAAAGAAGAGGTGTCCTACAGATGAATTCCCTAGATATACTCTTTGCTCAAAACAAGCTCCTCACTCAACAATTAGAAGCACTCACCACCACAACAAGAAATGCATCAAGACCGCAACAAGTCTTAAGTTGCGAGTTATGTGGCGGTGGTCATCAAAGTGGTCAATGCATCATGCCATCGGGTTCCCAAGAAGAGATAAATTATATAGGGAATCAAAACTGGCAAGGCAATTATGGCAACAATCCTTACCCTTATTCTTTCAATCAAGGGTGGAGAAACAACAATGCTGGTTGAAAGCAAGATGTTGGTCCTTCCAATAGACCTCCTTACCAAAGCCACTAACAACAATATCAACCTTTTCATCAAGACCGTGTGTCTAAGTTGGAAGATACTCTTAATCAATTCATGCAATTTTCTATCACCAACCACAAAAATACGAATGCTTCCATCAAGAATATTGAAGTGCAAATGGGACAATTTCCTAAGGAATTGGTGAAGCTTAAAAATGGAGCATTTTTGGCCAATACTTAAGCAAATCCCAATGAGCAATGCAAGGCTATCACTACAAGGAGACGTACACTAGTAGGTGATTTGAGTAGAGAGAAAAGTGAGCAAGAGGGAGTTGTGAAGGAGATAAAAGATTATGAGGAAGAGAAAAATGAGTTGAGTGAAAAAGAAGTGAGTGAGAAAGAAAAAGAGCAAAATTGTGAGAAAATGATGAAAAGAGTGTGGTGGTTGAGAATGTTGAGCCAAAGAAGACTAAAAGCCAACTTGCAAGAGAGAAGAAGAAAGAGTCAAATCATATTCCTCCGGTGTGGTTACCTTATCCTTATGTGCCGACAAGGATGGACAAGGAGAGGCAATTTACACAGCTCCTAGAGACATTCAAGCAGCTGCAAATCATCGTTCCTTTCTCTGAAGCTGTTGAACAAATGTCAACTCTTAATGAAGTCTTTATTGACACCAAGCAGCAGTTGCATATCTCCTCCCCCCTTGAAAAGCCTCTTAATGATGCAATTGAAGCCCTAAATGAGGAGGAAGAAAAGAAAATTGAAGAATTCATCAAAAGCCCCAATGTTCTAAATGAGGTCCCTCCATATGAAGTTAAAATTAAAAACTTGAAGAAGGAGGAGAAGGCGGAGGAAACGAAGCCAAATGACACTTCTTGGGCTCACGGGACTGCATTCAAAGCACCAATTAACTTATCTTCCTTCCAAATGGTTTATGGAGAGAAAAAGCTTCAACAATTGCATGAGTTAGAGAAAATAGGGATTGGTGCATATGAGTACTCCAAGTGTCATAAGCAGAAGGCAAGCTGAAGTTCAAATGGTCAGTTCCTTTCATCATCAAGGAAGTAAAATTCTATGGTGTTGTTGACTTGGAGGACCCTTCATCAAGACAAAGTTGAACTGTCAATGAACAGAGACTTAGGCCCATTTGGGGGGTGAAATTGAGAGGCTGGCCACAATTCTGCATCTAAGTGACCCTTGAGGTCACCAAATGTCAAGCTAATGACATTAAAAGAGCGTTATCTGGGAGGCAACCCAGTTTTCTTGCCTTTTTACTGTTGTAATTTACATTTTGAATTGATAGATTTAGTTAGTTATGTGTTTTGATTAATTTGAGTTCATTTGTTTAAATTTTGTGTGCTGTTATTGTTAGTATTGTTTCTTTGTGGTGTGATCATTTGGAAGCATTGTTGTGTAGTTGTACATATTCCATATGTTTGTTATGTTGCGACAATTAGGCTCAATTCTACATATTCTGCATTATGGCCATGTCAGTGAAAAATTGCTCTCGGGGTTGATTTTTGGCTTAAGCCACCTACCATTGGTAAGCCAACATTCACTTTTGGGATCCTTCCCAAATTCGTGCTTTTTGCCAAGCCATGTATGGTGGCCAAGCCGTTGTCCACTTTTTCAAATCCTCGGATCTTTTTCAACTTTCTCAGTTCCCAAGATTTTTGTCGTTTTCCAATAACTTTTCTAGTCCGTTTCCCATCACCTTTTACCGTCCCGTTTACTTATATATAACCTCTACTATTTCGTTTTCCCACATCACTTCTCCAGCAATCATAATCTTTTCACACTTTTCCCACTGCTTTATGTGTTCCCCCCATACTACCACCACTTCTACTCCTTACTCCTTTTTACTTTTCCTTACCCATCATCATCTTGACTACTACTTTCTTCATCTTTCAACTTATCCACCATCATCAGGAGTGTGACCCATACCTCTAAGTCTACTCACCCTCCCCACCTCGAGATCAACCCATTTTTGTCCATACGTGAGTGTCCCCTTTTGTTCTTGCATCTTCATCCCTGTTTGTCTTTTTCTTTTCATCATAGAAAAAGCATATAGGGTTCTTAGGTTTTTTCTATTTTGAGGGTTTGATTTCTCTGTTTTCTGTTTTGAGGTTTGTAAAAGCTTTTAGGGTTTCATTCATATGCATTTCTGTTTTGTCATTTTTATTGGTGCATTTTCATTTTCATTTAAGTTTTGGTGCATTTGCATGTTTATTTTTCTGTGTTTTAGTGTTGTGATGTTAAATCTTTGACTTTTGTTGAGTGGGTTGTCGTTTTCTACCCCTTTTCGTTGACAAAGTTTCAATCTTTGTTAGTTTTCTCTTTTGTTTTTACTGTTCAGTGGTGTTTCCCTATTGGGAGTGTGCACGTGTTTGTTTTCCCCTTTCCCCTTTGTGTTTTCTGTTCATCTTTTTGGAAACTCTCTTTTATTCTCTTTGTTTTTGACATTTTATAATCTATACTATTTTTATTTTATGGATCTTTGTGGTTTTTGTCTTTTTCTGCATTTTTGGGACCACTGATGGTTCAAGATTTGGTTTTTCTAAATATTCTTCGAAGTTTCTTCTGTTTATTTGAGTTTTAGGACCTCTTTTGGGTCCCTGTGCTGTTGTGTTTTGTTTATTATTTTCGTTTGCTCTTGTTAGTGTTTGGAAAGCACATGGGTCTTGTTGTGGCTTTTCTGTTTTGTCCAAAAAGCAACCTTTTTTCTTTTACTTTTTCTTTTTCATATGTGTTTCCTTAACTAAGAACTGAGACCACTCTGCTTTTAATATTCACTAAGTCACCCATACTTGTTGGAACCACCTCTTTTGAAAAATTGCGAACTGCATGTGCATCAGTTTTAGCAAAGCCACTTGTGGAGGCTAAGCCAAAATCACTGCGCATCTCTGTGTTCATATTTTGTTCTTCAGCAAGTGTTAGTGACGAAGTAATATCTCTATTTAGTGTTTCTCAGTTTGTTCCTTTATTTAATTTTTAGTTTACTTTTCTATTTTTCTTTTTTTTTTCTTAATTGTTATTATCATTTCTGTTTTATGATTCATGTTTCTAATTTTTCTCTATTCTTGCCTTTTATTCTTGTTTACTGACTTATTTATTTCTATGTGTTTTTTTTGTGCCTTTTGTTTATGTTATTTTATTATTGCAACATGGCACCCCCTAAGCAAAAACAAGTTGATGAACTCACTACTCCTTCTTCCAAGAAGCAGCAAGTCACTAGGTGAGATGGCTGCCATTGACCGATCCCAGCAACGAGTCAATTTATCGTTTCCTGAATCCTGCAGCACCTGGAGCACTTGGACCTTTTCATTGGCCAACTCCCTTGGAATTTGACGCTGTAGCTGCTTGGCCTAGGGATCAACCCTTCTTTTTGGGGGGTGCTGGTGGCCCATGTGTTGCTGCTGATGTTGGGAATCATGGAGCAAGGCTCGGAAGAAGGAACCAAGGAAGAAGAGGAGGAGTTTGGCAGCTTTGAGGCCAAGGAGGATGTTGATGATGTTTAGGGGGATTTGTGTGTTTTATCATCATGCTATTAGGACAATTTAATTTTCTGTATTTATAAATTTTAGTATTTTAATTTCTGTTCAGTTTGCATGTTTAGTTTAGTATATGTTTGTTTGCTTTTGAACTTAGTTTACTGTTAGTTTTAGTTTGTTAGTTTGGTGATATTGACCTATGACTCAATCATGTTTATGAACTTAGTACCTTGTTGGTGTTTGCAAGTTTAAATTATTATGTTGTGTTTCATGGTCATAGAAAAATTCCATCGTGCATTATCTTAGCATGCTTCTTGCACTTTTGTGAAAATTGCGTTTGCGAAACCGTGATTTGAATGGTTGTTTGTGGTTGCACGTTTCGTTAGCATAGCTTGGATGCATGTGTGATTTTGAGAAAAGTTTCAAGTATGACATGATTTTGATGACAAATTTGAGAATGTTTGAGAAAAATAATTTGTGAGTTGTGCGTTGTTTCAAATGGAGATGAGTGCCACCTTTGGCACCACACTTGGTTTTGAACAATTCTCTTATGATGAATTTTTTCCTGTGGATAAAGAAATGATCAAGACAAATTTTGTTTCATGATTGTGAATCCTAGAGCCAAAAAACCTTTCCCTTTTTCTGTTATCCTTTTGTGCAGCCCCTTTGAGCCTTTAATTGAATTAATTTCTTTCATCATAACCCAAAGAGCCTAAAAGAAAAACAATACACTTTCCTTACCATAGGAAAGGAGAGCAATTATATGTATTGGGTTCAAAATAAGTTTGGGGGAATTCTTGCATATGAGGAACAACTTGGGAACAATTGTTGGATCACTTTCATTAAATTAAAAAGAGTGTCACAGCTGTGTATGTTTATGTTCTGTAATTTCCATATATATATATATATATATAAAAGAAAACGAGAAAAGAAAAAGAAAAAGAAGATTAAGGAAAACAAAAAGAAATAAAGTTGTGATACTTGTTGTGATTATAGTGGCACGTTACTGAACTTAATTTGAGAAATGTAAGGATTTGGTATCTTTTTCATTGTGAGAAAAAGAGGGATTGGGTAATTTGAGAAATACATAGATTGCTCTCTTTATCTCATGGTGTATTGCTTCTAGAAAAACCAATTTCCTTTCAAGCCTAGCCACGTTTCAAGCCTTGATCAAGTCCTTGTGATCTTAATCTGTATACATGAAATTCGTTGCTTTGAGAAGGAAAGCAAAATTGATGTGTGTTTCCATCGTGTGATGTTTGTGAGAGAATTCAGACCTAAATCAATTGTGTGCTTGAGTGAGACACTTGAGTGAAAGAATCAAGCATTCTTGGATTTTGTCAAATATTGAATGTTATGCTTGTTTCATTTCTTGAAAATTTAGGTTCTTGCATCCTTGTTATGGTTTCGGTACAAGCACCATGGTTGAATTTGAATCATTGGTTTGGTGCTTTTCAAGTTTTAAATGGAAGCATGTTTTGGATTTGCTAGGATGGGATTGATCTTAGTCCATGTTTTTTTTGTTTTGTGATAGTTATTTTCAGTTTAGTTTAGTTAGTTAGTTGTTGTTGTGTCTTTTGCTTGAGGACAAGCAAATCACCAAGTTTGGGGGAGTTTGATAGTTGTTGTAATTACTTACTTTGTGAGTGATTTTAGAGGAAATTATCTCTCTTTTTCTCTCATTTGGAGTGTTGTTTTACTCAATTTGCTTTAATTTCATAATTTAGTTAAGATTAGTTTAATTTCTAGTTTTATGGTTACTTCTTAGTAATTTGCCCCACTTTTTGTAGAAAAAGGAGATTGAAGTTGTAGAACGCAAGTTAGAGCTGGATTCTGATGTTTTGGAAGCCTAGAAGGGTCATCTGTAATATCATTATGATGAAGTAGCAGAATTTGCCAGTCAGCCAAGCCAGATTTCTTGGCTGATCGATTTGTCACTTTAAGAACTTCTGCTGATGTATATAAAGGCCTAACCCTCATTTATGACAGTAGTCTTAGGGCCCACTCTCCCATTCTGTTCTAAAATTTGTTTTTGTACTATTCTATTGGGGAGAAAAAGCTCTCTCCTTTGCTCTTTGTGCTCTTCTCCAACTTCTTCCCCACCATGTGTATTTTACAGCTGCTCATGTCCATGAGTGGTTGAGTTCCTCAATTGTAAGGGGTTAGAGGTAACCATACTCAGACTCTCTTGTATCTTTTGATATATATATTATGCATATTTGTGTTTAATGTTAGTATTTTGCTTCTTTACTTAAAGCTTGTTGTGGCTTGATCACCCATAACATGATCTTTGGACATGATTGTTGTTGGGAAACACTTTTGTTGTCTAGATCTGAAGCAATATACCTTATGAACTTTGTGTCTAGGAATGGAGCTTAGTTCATGATTTATCTTGTGCCACTAGGCTTAAAGCTAGTTCCTTCGTTAAGTTGTTAAGGGATCAAGGCTTAGGGAAGGAACTAAGACTCTCTGCACCTAAGGGATTAGGGCTGAGAACGTTTTTATTGGCTGATTTTAACATCTAAATGCAAATGGAATATGTATTATGCGTTAATGCAAGAAGAGAGTAGAGTTTGGTGAGATCTAACCCCTACAACATTGTTATATTATGTTTTTATCCTCTGTCATAACTATGTTATTCTTAAAAATCCATAAAAACATCTTTTTAATTTTTGTTCTGCACTAGATCTACTGTAAAGTCTTACAAAATCAACTAAAGTTTGTGTTTTTACTGCTTTCCTATAAAAATCTGTTTGGCTTATCTAATATCTACGTGAACACTGTCTATATTATGCAAGTCCCTTGGGAAAATGATACTTGGACTTATCCATTTTACTACTTGTTCGATTTAGGACGCTTGCCAATAATTGTTAACACCCTTCTTCTTTCTTGAATGTGTGGTTCCATTGTTATCGGTAAGCACTCATTTTCTTCTCTTTCAATTTTCCCTTAGGTGACCCATTTGGGGTTTTGATTTCAAAATCTGAGTTGGTGTTTGTTTTTTTATTGTTGATTTTCATGGTTTTGGTAGAGGTGTTGGTGTGTTTGGGAAAAGCTCTTTCCTTGGACACAAATGGTTGTTCTTTCTCCTCTTTCTCCCCTAAACTCAAAAGCTTGGATCTTCAAGAGGTAAGGGAAGCTTACCTATTTTCTTTTCTTTTTTTTTGATGTGTTCATGCTATGAGGATGAATATTGATTGAAAAAAATGATTTAATTTGCTATCATGGTTTGAATGTTGGTGATTTGAGAATGAAACCCTTAAAGCCTTTAAGGTGGGTATGTTGATTTGATGATTTGAGTTGAGCTGTTATAAATGCAATTTATTGTTTAGAAATGCCTTAAAGATGATGTAAATTCGTTGTTGAAGCTTTTGGGCTGAATGAGTTGGTTTGATTTTGATGAAAGATTAAAAAAGGGTTGCAAGATCAAGTGTTTTGCAGTTTTGTAGTGTTTTAATCGATTACGTTATATTGTAATTGGTTAAAATGAGCTAAAGGGGTTGGTTTTTGGGCTCTGGGTCTGTTTTAATCGATTACATAGGTGTGTAATCAATTAATTCAAGTCCCAGGGAGTGTTTTGTTAATCCAAACTCTGTTTTAATCGATTACAATGGGTTGTAATCGATTACATCGAGATGTAAACTGTTAATTTGAAATGTAATCTGTTACATCGAGATGTAATATGTTACAACAGCCAAAACTCAAATTCCTTTTAGAGTGAGAAATTGGAAATGTGGTCTTCATGAAAGTTGTAAATAATCTTCTAGTTTCAAATGAGAACTTAAGAGGATCTTAAATACTTTAAAAGTAAAATCAAATATTTCTTATGGATGTTTTCTAAAATGAACAAAAGCGTGGCTTATGCTTGATATTATTTTGATGTTGAGATGATTATGTTGTTCTTGAGGTGTTTATAGTATGTTAAGGTGGTTGCAATATTGTTGCAATAATTATGTTTTGATGAGATGATGATGATGAATGATAAACTTGTATTGTAAATGTCCCTATATGTTGGAGGGTTAACTATGTCCTTTGGGAATGTTTTTATTGGAAAATGGTATACTTGGGAGGGTGAGTTTCACGTCAGAACTCTGGCCCACTAAACCGACCTAGGGGTCTTGCCTAGTGGGATATCTTCCCGAGTACCACCCCTATGTTTTGACTCTGAATGACGTATCGGAGTGATGAAAATTGTTTTCCCAAATGGCATAGTTGACTCTTTTGGTATGTATAAGATGAATAGTTATTGTTGTCGATATTTGATTGATGAGATGTGTTTGGACCCTGAAGTCAGACTACAGAGGTGCCAGGTGCCGTATCTAGGATTGTAGGGGATTCCAAATATATTTTGTCGTTGGGAATACAGTGGGTACATAGAAATATTCCTTTGTCGTTGGGAATAAAGTGGGTGCACAAAAATATTCCAAATATGTTTTTATATGTAGAGACTCCATTGAGTAGGGTCTGTCTTTGGTGTTTGAGTTTGGTGTACTTGGTGATGATGATTGATAGACTCGTGATGATGATGTTTGATGATTGACTTTTGAGGTTGATATACTTGTTTGAGACTCATGATATCTATCTTGAGATATTTTTTAATGATAGTTAGATGTTGTTATTATTTGATTTTCAAAATGCTATGTATTAAAGATGTTAGTATTTTAAATATGTTTTATTCTATTAAGTTTTATTTGTTTGAAGCATATATGTTCTTTGGTAAGTTTGTCCTTGCGTTGTGGCACATGTGGTTGTGACTGTAATGATCTCGAACTTCGCATTCGTCGGAGCAGATGGCTAGGTGGCGGATCCTTCTTTGAAAAGCATCGTGGATGAACATACAGGGACATGAAGACGTGTTTCCTTATTTTCCTTTTGTTGTTATAATTCTTTTGTATAGTGTTGACCAGCTTAGGTATTTAACATATTTACCTTTCTAAGAGTTGTATATATTTGTATATATATATAGATGTGCGTTGAGTTCTTTTGATGTCGTACCTTGTGATGGCATGTTGAAGTGTCGTAAGGCACATGGTTTTATTCAATTGTTTATGTTATATATGGTGTTTATCTTGTAGTTTTGGTTTTTAGCTTTTGAAACACAAAAAGAAAACCAGTATTTTCATAAATAAATTAATTGAAGAGTTTGAACTAAATTAAAATAATTAGGTCCCTAAACAATTTTTTCAATTAGGCCCCTGAACTATTTAAAAATTTTTAATTAGGTCCCTAAGCAATTTTTTCAATTAGGTCCCTGAACTTCTATTTATTTTTTAATTAGGTCCCTGCCGTTAATGGGGCTAACGGTAGTTAATGGCAGGGACCTAATTAAAAAATAAGTAAAAGTTCAGGGACCCAATTGAAAAAAAAAAAAGTTCAGGACCTAATTAAAAATTCCTAAATAGTATAGGGATCTACAGATTAATTTAACCTATTGGTTAAGTAGAGAATTAAAATTTGGGGAAGGAAGTTCAAAATTTGAAAAGTCAAAGATAGACTCATCTTGGTCAAAAGTCAATGGAAAGGGATTTAGTCAACTCATTAATGACATTTTGGTAAATCTGTGGAACTTTTGTCTAGAATGGAAAAATTAGAATTTTAATGGCACAAATGATTTACTAATAAGTTGGTAATAACTTTAATTAGTGAAATTAAATGTTCTAAGGTAATTAGTGATTCATAAATTCTAATTAAGGTAATAAAACTTAATTAAGCCCAATTTTATTAATTCATGTCTAGAAAGGACTAGATAGAAATAAAAATAGAATTAGTGATTTATATAATTTAATTAAATTGTTTTACTGTTGAATTAGTTCTAAGTGACAAATTAATTAAAGAATTAATGAAATTGATGGAAATAAATTTATTAGGGATTTAATTAATTAATTTATGTCTTAGAAAAATAATAATTGAAGTGAGATTGAATTAAAATTCCATCTACGTGATTGTTAGTGACCCAGATGACCAAAAATACACAGAGACCGTAACCCTAATGGGCCTCGTATGGGCCCAATTTAAAAACCAACATGGACCCCTAATGCTTAGAAGTGCGGGCTGACAAAGAGGAGAGAGAAATGGCACATACTTTTTACTTTTTCACTTTTCCCTCTCTTAAAAGTGTGTGTATGTGCCTTTTTTCTTCATTCTTCTCCTTCTCCACCAAGTTTCCTCCATTTTCTCTCCACCTTCTCTCTAAGAGCTCTAACTTCTCTCTAGGTTTTGAGAATCAATTTTCGTCTTTCACCGTTCATTTTTGGATATGTTAGAGAGGAGCTTAAGAGCTTCAAAACCCACCGATTGGATTTTGATTTCGTTGAGGTATGGAGGGGTTTCTTTCTTTCCTAAGCTATTTTCTTGTTTTCTTGTTTAATATTGATTGTGGCTGTTGTTGGTAGTCTATAGACACCATGGGTGTTACAAGAACTTTTGAAAAACTTAAAATGAGCTAGTTGTTATTTTTGCTCTGCAATTGTGTTTGACTTTTTGTCTTGCTTTTAGTGCATGATTTTGAGGATGTAAATATATTTTTTCTATGTTTTGATGCCTCTGGATATCATGGTATTTTTTTCAGATTTGTTTGAGTACTGTAACTATTTTTACCAGATTTATTTTCGAAAACTGTTGATTCTGAGAATGGGGCTATTTTGATTTTTACAAAAAATTTTGGGATGTGATTTTGGAAAACTGGAACCATGGGTTCGTTTTATGTACCATGAGGGTCATCCCTGAATTTTTTTAAAGTCAGAAAAGCTTGGGAAGTATTTTTACCCATTTTCTCTTTGAAAAACCCAAAAGTTGGATAACTGAGAGATAAAATTAAAAAAAATAACTTTTCTTGGGAAATTTGTTCTGAGAAAATTACTTGACACATTTTGGACCATGTGGAGTGTCCATGAATGTTTCCAGAATTTTTTAAGTGCTTTTTGTATTTAAGTTCATTTTCTCATTGTAAACTCTGTCCTGGAACAATATTGATGTTGAAATACAAAAAGGGCATTTTTCGTAGTTGGACCATATTGGAAAAATTATATGTGATAATAAACATGCTAGGGATTTTATCTGTAAAATTGCATGAAAAACAGAGTTGAATTGGTAATTTCTAAAATTCTTAAAGTGTGTTTTGCCGAGAGTATCTAGCCACTATTTCTAATTCCAAAAATATTACTTGTGGGTTGAATTGTGGGAGCTAATTTTATGTGTTAATATATGCATCCTGATAAGTGTCTCTGCAAAATTTAGTGAAATTCTAATTCTAAGTTGATTTACTTTGTCAAATAATTTATGATTGATGATTTCAGCTCTATGTGTTTAATTGTGATGTACTTGGAATAATTGTCTAAGTGATGTTGTTTGGCTTATTTGTGTTAATGATGAAGTATTCCACCTAAAAAGGGGGATCTTCCCATAAATGTTAGTGTATTAATTATTAATGATTTTTGTGTTTGAATTGTGATTTATTGACTATTACTATTTATCTTGTTTATAATTGTAAATTAGAGACCGGGAGGAATGTGATCCTCGGGCAATGAGTGCTGGAATATTGTTTGTGCATGTTAATTTTTGTGATGGTTTGTTGATTGTGGGAACAAGAATATTGCATTCTTAGATGGGAGCAAATGAACTCCAAATGGAGCGCATTTGTGAATACTAGGATGGAATCCTAGTAACTAATAATATTCACTATGAACAATAGTGAATAAATTGTAATTAAAGAGTGTGAATCTAATAATATTATGGATTGGTAATTAATCAGTACCTTTGCACGTGGAGGATGCCGAATATCTGGACTTAGAAGGAAATTTAGGACCCTTGCATGGACCTTGAGACTTGATAATTAAATCAAGCATAAAAATTGAGAGTGAGCAATGATTCAATAAGATGTAATAGGATAGAGAAAATCATGATTCGGGTCATGATTGGGTGATGTGCATTACGCACGTGTGTTTTGTGGTTGATAAGTTATTGTTTGTTTCTAGACGTTGTGAGAAACGAAAAGAGGAGGAAGAACCTCTACCGTTGGGTCGTGCGTGTCAATTGAAATGGAATTTGTTCGTGGATAAATGTTATATGTCAATTGAGAAGGATAACCTTACGTGATCGGATGCCAAATGGGCAAGTGTTAGAGAGGTCGTGTGAAGGCTTTATCTACGGTAAGCATTGTGCTTGTGAGATAACGGGGTCGTAATGTTTAACCACTGTGATAGTGGGGGAGTTGGATCTCCGTGTTGTATGTCTAGGACATATGTTGATTGAGAACAGCCATCGAGTACCTTTGGTAGAAAAGCCCACACGGACCTGTAAAAGACGAATCCCGATGGGGAGAGTGGTTGAGGAGTCAGTCCTCAGAGATTGGATGACCATACAGAGTGGTAACTGAGGTATGCTCGCTGACTTGCTGTTTCTTGGGGATCTGGCATCGAGTTTGTGGTCGTGTTTCCACAGTGCCGACTTGGCAATCCCGATAAATGCGAGGCATAACCGTGTTGGTGAGAGCCATACCATTGTACCATGGTGAAGGGTGTACTCCTAGCAAGTCATCCAGCTTAAATTGTGTAAGTCCACTGAGTTTTGGGAGATCCAGTGGCAGCGGGCCTGAGATGTGATGAGTTAAGGACTAGTCTGAAATGTGTTTAGGGTTACAAGTGAGATTCGTGAGAGTACCACATCGAGGTGGTTGATGTTGTGTGCTTGTGACTGTTTGTGACCGGAAGGTCGTTTGGTTGTTGGTTTAGAGGAGGAAAGAGACTCACTCCATATGCCTTTATTTTTCAGATTTAGACGAATGATTTTGTGCAAACAACGAAGATGGAATGAAAGGCTACGACAGGCACTGTGAACACGAGTGGATGTTTTAAGAGAAAGAAGAGGATCCTTCTAGGATGCTACTTGGGTTTATTGGGTATTTTGAAATTTTCATCGAGTCACTGCTCTGAGTCTCAGTCTTTTCCTGTATAAAAGATGGTAGACTAGATTTTAATATTATGATGTACAATTCTTCATATATGGCTCAAATGTATAATGTGTTAAATTCCAAGAATGTAAATGCATGAGTATATTCTATGTAATAGAATAATATAATGATGGATTTGAGGATGTTCTTAATTAAAGAAGATTTTGTTATGTTTCATGGTTTGCAATGAAGTTAATATCTTATAAAATGAGTTTGACTTATTAAGACCGATATTTCATTAAAAGGGATTTTGATATGTTAATAAGTTGTTATGGATGATTGTCATTTGGAATTTTAAGTAACAACGTTTTAAAGGAAAAACAAATGTACCCGTATTTTAAAGGTTATTTTCAATAATTGGATATCAAATTACTTCACGAATTTCTTAATTAATAAGAAAATCTTTAATAGTAACAAGGGGTGTTACAGTCGTGGCTTATATACATAATATTATATTATATAAAGAAGATCAATTATTAGTTATACTTTTCATATTCAAATATTGTATTAAATTGTTAATAATATAGATATAGATGTAGGAAAATGTTGTATACATTTATATTATAGAATGTTGTTAAAATAATTGATATACATACACTTATCAAGTATTGAAAGTTTAAAACATTGTTTGACCTCATTTATTGGCAATATATTGCTGGAATATGGATACTTCTATCATATTGGTTAGTCTTATTAAAATTTTGGCAAGTTGAATATGTCAATGCATTAGGTTTTTTTTTTTTTTTTTGGTTTTAAGTTATAATATTTTATGATATTGCATTAGTCCATTTTCATTTGCTTCTGAATTATTAATTTCTTATATTGAGGCTATGTTTGACAAAATTAGCTGAAAAGCTAGCTGGAAGCTGAAAAGCTAGCTAATAGCTGAAAATTGTTAAGCTAGCTTATTGAATCATAAGTGTTTGATGAGATTATCTGTTAAAGTAGCTGAAAAATGAAAAATGACATAAATGGATGTAACATCCCCATAAATAATAAAATGGGATAATGTCTAATTGCTTTATAATATTCTTATAAATTGCATTTTAGGTGTTTTAGTGGAGTGTGTGCATTAGAGTAACTTATAGAGTAAGGAACCATAAAACCAGTACTATATATATATATATATATATATATATATATATATACCCAAATCCCTTCCCTCCCACACTTAACACACAAACAAACATTTTTTAGAGAGAGAAAGAGGAGAAGAGATAAGGAGGATAAGAGAGAGGAAGGAGAAGAAGAAGGAGGAAGCTAGGAATACATAACACCCCACTCATCATTCTTAATCCAAAGGTTCTTGGTGAGTGTTTCTGCATCCTTCTCTATCCCCCATCTGTTGCTTGGGTAGAGATTGATGGTGGGTTAGGTTCCTTCAATGGGAAAAGAGCTCAAACCCCCAATCTTTGGGTTTAGTGTGAGAGATGCATAAATCATAGCTGTCTTGTTGGTTTGGCATTAGACTCAATTAAATTGCATTAATATGAGGATTTGGGTTGTTGGGTAGCATTTATGGTAAAGGGGTTTCGCACAATCACGACCCCATATCCTGTAGAGTCGCGGACTCTCGCTTAAGAGAGCTCTGCTCGGCGTTTAAGCGAGGAGTCCCTGGGACTGGAGGTACTCTCTGTAATCCACGCTTAAGCGAGAATTCCTGGCGCTTAAGCGAGGGAGTCTGGCGCTTAAGCATGGAGCTCCAGGGATCAGGACTAAGTTCAGCATCATGTCACTTAAGCGAACTCTGCTCGTCGCTTAAGCGAGGCACTCGGGCGCTTAAGTGCCAGGATTGGGCACTTAAGCGAGAAGTGCCAGGGTCAGATCTGTTTTAAGCATAGGATTTCCTTACTTAAGTGACTGACCCCTGCAACAATATGTCGAGTTCTATCTTTTTCAAGTTATTTCTTTAATACACTCTTGTATGTTTACCTGATCTATGAGGATAATGATATGTTTAATTAATGAAAGAGGGGATTCCTGTGGGGATCAAGGAAAGTGTTATATTTTGATAAGTTAAGCATGCAAATGAAAAGAAATGCTTGCTTTAGAAGGTAGGCGGGATCCTTCCGTCACTTCCTACCTTTCGAAGATGTGGCATAGCTCCTCGGGCAGGAGGAGAATAATACAAGGCCATGGCATAAAAGGAAAGGGACACTTTTCAATATATTGAGCTCAATAGATGCCGTAGGACGGAAAAAGAATAAAGAAAATTAACTTAAAACATGCAAAATAAATGTTAAGATTATGTCAATAGAGATGTAAAAGTAGCATATGATAGTACTTCATAGTACCCTTATGGATGATGTAATATTATGATGCATGTGTTTAACACTCACTGAGACCCTGTCTCATTAGTTTAGTGTTTGTGTTCCAGATTAAACAGGTTGGAAGCACGGAGATAAGAGGCCTAGAAGATATTATGTTTATGTATCAATATCTTTATAGGCTAGTTTTTGTTAAAGAACTCCTTATGTATTCTTTTGGCATATGTTTCCATACATGGGATTTACCTTTTAGTATATATGATGTAATTACTTGAGAATGATGTAGACCCTTGAACAATTATACTCTTGAGTAATGATATCATATATGTTTATGTTATCCGCGTTGATAACTAAAATGTATATTAGAGGGTAGTACCCGTTAGGGTGTTACAATGAACATATTTATGTAATGTTTTTATACAATTTTCAATTTGATTTTCATGATAAAAATATATTTTTGAGTATTTATAATTTTAGTTTTTAATTAATTTAAAACACATGTAGTTTTTTATTTATAAAATATCCAAAAATAAAAATAAAATAAAATAAACTTATTATATATATATATATATATGTGATAAAAAGGTAAAAATGAGAAAACACTATCATATGTAAAAAAAAAAAAGATTAAAAATACTAAAATCTTACCTTAACTAGGAAAGATTAAAAAGAAAATCTAATAAATGTTAAAGGACAAAAAAGGAATGAATATAAAAAGCTAAAAGCTAGAAGTTAGCGTTTTAAAAAGCGCTACTTCAAGTAGCATCTCAAAAAAGGCTAGAAACTACTAAAAAAAACTTGTTTACTAAACAGTCAAACAAGTTTTTCAGTTAGTAAAAAAAGTTAGAAGCTAGCTGAAATATGTCTTGCCAAATATAGTCTAAATTAGTTAATTTATTTTCTTAGTTTATCCACACTTTTTATTGATTAAACTATTGTCATGTAGTATTACGACGTTATCATCTATATTATTAATTTTCTAATTGGTAATATAAAAAAAGTAAGCTATATATATATAATTATTAGTAAGATGTCGATCATAACTACTTTAGTTATGCCACTACGTACTCTTGATAACAAAATAATTTACAACTTATAGTAAAAGGAAAAGACATTGTTTTTGATAATGATAGAATGGATCCCTTTTGCAATTCTTGTATAGTGTCATTCTTTTATAGGTAAATAGCCTTTTTAGTCCCTGAACTATGCATTTGCGGACAATTTAGTCCTTACATTTTCGAAATGACCAATTTAGT
Organism: Pueraria montana var. lobata; assembly: GCA_026413185.1. Lineage (NCBI taxonomy): Eukaryota > Viridiplantae > Streptophyta > Magnoliopsida > Fabales > Fabaceae > Pueraria > Pueraria montana. Next base: position 12,276,456 of record CM048655.1, read on the forward strand.
CCAAAAATGTGCAAATGTTGTGACAAATTAGTTCAACCGTTTATTATAAGCCATGTATGTCGTGGACTAATTTGTCAGTAAGTAATATAGTTTCAGGATCACTCTGACATTAAGTGTCATACTTTAAGGACCAAATTGTCAGTATGTTTAACGATTGGATTAATTTGTCGCAACATTTGCACATTTGTGGACTAAATTGGTCATTTCGAAAATGTAGGGACTAAATTGTCAATGAATGCATACTAAATAGGTTATTTACCCTTCTTTTATTTTTTGAACAACAAAAAATTTATTAATAGTGGCCTCTAAAAGAGTACAATTAGTACCCCAACATGACCCAGAAAAATATATGCAAAAGAGGTATTAATGACACGTGTTAATACCATGCACATGATGTATACATGACATGTGTCTCCTTTACAAAACAGACTTGTAATTTCCAAAGACCCACTCACACCTATAATAATACAACAACCATGATTCCCAGCACCAAATTTTGCGCGAGTTCTTCTGTACCTGTTTCCACCAATCCCGAATTGTTTATTGCCACCAATCACAACATACAGTTCCCATGCATGAAACCACCAAATTTTGTGACCCTCCTTACTACACAACATACAGTTCCCATGCATGAAATCACAAAATTTCATGACCCTCCTAACTAATAGCATACTGCTAACATTTCTTTGCCATATATAATTATCCAACACTGCTATTTATTGTATGTCACTCTTGATTAATTGTTACTTCACCTTACACTTAAATCAATTTAAAATTTTTGTTTACTATTTCATGTCGGGATATATAATTAATTCATATTCTATAAATAATTTAACTAATTCAATTAGTGAATATTTTGAGTAGAAAATAATAATTTGTGTAATTTTAGTAGAAGAAAATTGATGGAGAGACTAAAATTGCTTAATTTAATAGAGATGCATAATTATCTAAAAAAAAACCTTAGAAGCTAAAATCATATGAATCAAACTAAAGAGATCAAAAGTATAATTACTATTTTTTTATTCCGGCAATGCAAATAATACTAAACATTAAAAGAAAAAAAATGCATGAAATTTTTAATTAGGTAAATGCATATAATATTATTTTTTGTATTTTATATTTCATTTATCCTCATGTTCAACAACATGAATTTTTTTCCACATTAATATTTCATTTACCTAATATTTGTCATAATTTTAATTTACAAATGAATATATTTGTAAATTATATGTAGAAAACATATATTTGACCAAATTTAGGAGATAAATATAATTAGGATATTCTGGAAGATGTTATCTTAAGTGTAATCGATGTAGTTGTTGAACATGAGGATAAATTTAAATATTAGTATTAAATTTTATAAGAAAAATTAATTATAATATTTGTTTGAAAAAAGTAGTTTTAGAGGATTAATGTGGAAAATAAATTGTAAACAACATGAATTTTGTTGGTGTGTTATTTTAATATTTACAAAGAAGAAAATATAATAAAAAAATTAGAAAACATTAATTAAAGCATGAAATATTATATAATTATGTGAATGATTTGCAAAGCTTAAAAAGAAATGTTTGCTTTTTCATCTAGTGGTTTCATTTTTAATAAGATTAGATGCTTGTCATTTTGTGTTTATAAATATTTTACCGGCAATCTATTCAAATTTTGGAAACCCAATTATCTTGATCTGTGTTGAGATATGGAGAAATGAATATTTTATGTTAATTTGTTTGATTCTTTTGCAAAAAAAAAAAAAAAAAAGGAGAAGGTAGAGCAATATTTTTATTTGCATAACACATTCCATTTATATAGTAATGTAAGAATTGAGAGAATAATATATTTAATATCGTGTGTAAGGTAAGTAATTATTTAAATTTTATTGAATTAGTGAGATGGTTTATCTTATATGAGAGTGAGAGGAATATATATATATATATATATATATATATATATATAGAGAGAGAGCTTATCTTATATGAGAGTGAGAGGAATAAGTATTGACCATTAGATCATATCTTGAATGGTCAAGATTAAAAAAAACTAAGTCATGTGAGTTTTTTAAAATGTCACTTTAAGTAGTCACATAACATTAAATCTTGATCCTCAATGTATGGTTGTATGGTCCAGATTTAACCATCTCATTCTCATGTAAGATGTCTTCCTATCATAAGATATGTCATCTCTCTCACTCTCTCTCTATATATGTATGTATAGGGATAGGATCCATTTACACCAGGTGTAAGTCTAATGACTTACACCAAATCTTAACTGTTGAAATTAATAGATCTAATGGTTCATAAATATTTTAATTAAAAATTTAAATTTAAAAAATAAGATGGCACGTGATTTTTTTACTGCTCATCCATCCATCATCTGTAACTCTGTAACTTCTGTTTTCAACAGGCATCTCAACAGGCACCTCCTCCAAGTTGCCTTGACTTCAGAAGGCGTTTCTGTATCGATTGGTCCCTATTTTTGTTTTGTTTTACATATGTATACAGAAGGAAATATTAGATTAATTGTGCACTTCAATTACATGGTTCACTAATTATGTGATTTCGTGATTCAGTTATAATCAATTTTAATTTTTCAATTGGCATTGCCCTCCTAATTTTTCAAAAGCAGCGATGTTCTCCAATTCTCCAATTCTTCAATTGAATTAAGATGTAAGTCAATTGAATCCCGTAATGCCCATATGAAAGGAGAGTTGCAATTCCTAAACTAATTTTGGGGTTTCAGATCACGTGACTAACTTCAAATTTTAAAGTGAAATATTAAACACCATTGGATCTAATTGAATGGATGGATGAGATTTGGTGTAAGTTATTAGACTTACACCTGGTGTAAACGGATCCTATTCCATATACATATATATATATATATATAAAATTACACCGGTGTAACTTTGATCAATTATTACACCATTCAATAACTTTCAATTGAATGATGTTTTCTTAAAACCCACTGTTGGATTGAAAGTTCCTTTCACATAGATCATATATATATATATATATATATATATATATATATATATATAATTTCATATTAATCCAAAATTATTTGCTACCTCATTCATATAGATTAAAATCGACGTAATATAAAGTTTTTAAAATATACTAAAATATGGATCATTTGATTACCTTCTTATTGTTGTTCAATTTTGAGAAAATTTGACACATACAATCTTGGTAATATGTAGATATAATTCAACGGTTGGATCGATAGAAATCACATTCTATATCAAGTTATTGAACAGTGTAATAGTTGTTCAAGTTGCACCGGTGTAACTTTGATCAACTATTACACCATTCAATAACTTTCAATTGAATGATGTTTTCTTAAAACTCACTATTGGATTGAAAGTTCCTTTCACATAGATCACATATATAAAATTTCATATTAATCCAAAATTATTTGTTACCTCATTCATATAGATTAAAATCGACGTAATATAAACTTTTCAAAATATAATAAAATATGAATCATTTGATTACCTTCTTATTGTTGTTCAATTTTGAAAAAATTTGACACAGATAATCTTGGTAATATGTAGATATAGTTCAACGGTTGGATCGATAGAAATCACATTATATATCAAGTTATTGAACGGTGTAATAGTTGTTCAAGTTACACCGATGTAATTTGATCCCTCCTCTATTAAGAATTATTTGAAATTAAATTATATTGGTACATTATGCACAAGTCATTTAAATTTAGTTATTAAAAGTATAAAGTTAAATTTTATTTTGAATTTTATAATTAATTTAAATTAATTTAGATATATGTTTAGAGTATCATACATTAAAGAAAATGATAATGAAAATAAAGTTGGTATTAAATTTCTAATTAGTAACTAATAATTTGAAATTTTACCTTGATGATGTCGTTACATTCTTGTAATCAGTATAATTTTAAATTGTATTTAATTGACACTTAAATATTAATTATTTTGTAATTAAGAGACATCATAATGTCGTTACAATTTCAATTAGCAGTTATATACTAATAAATAATTTGTAATTAAGAGACTCAATTTGATTTAAACATCAGTTTTTGTAGAAAAGTAAATAGTATGTAATTTTTTTAAAATATAAATATTAGAAAAGAATAATTTTACATTAAAACTTATTTTTACTACAATTTTGCACTAAAACTTAAAAAAAATCTAGTTATATGACAATTGAATATGGTGTTACATATTTGAGAATAAGAGAATTTTTATAGTTATGGTAATAAGATATTTTTCAATTTAAAAATGTTGAGACAATATGGCTCATAATAGATGTAAATAAAATAATGAGTCTTATAATTATGAAAGGAAATAAAAAATTATAACTCAAAGTTTTGTGATTGATGATATTCATAACATACAAGGTGAACAAATTGAAAGAGAAAAAAAAAATGGAGATATAGTGAAGTATCTCCTAGAAGAGAACTACAATAAAAAAGAACTCTTCCTTCTAGCCACCACTTCCTTTCTTCCCACCGGCAAAAGGAACATGTAGCAAGTGGGAGCATGAATTAGAATGTAGAATCTATGATACATTGACACATAAACAGATAGGATGATGTGAAAGTTTATAGTATGTCAATGTGGCAGCGCAAGGTTTCTTATCTCAAAAAATATATATTATAAATAGATTTTAAATACATTCAAAAAAGAAAAAAAATCGGTCAATTAATATTATAAATTTATATACATGTGTTTAACATTTAGGTAATTTTCTGTGTGAAGATTGACACTATTCTTTATGTGGAGATTGACACTAAATAGACTTCCTTTTAAGGAAAATTTGATGAGAAGAAATGTACCGGTTGAAGATTAGAAATGCCCATTATGTAGGAGGGTAGATGAGACGTCAAAGCACATTTCTTTTCCATTGTTTGGTTTCTATACAGGTGTGGCAAAAATGTTATAACTGGATTGGAGTTCTAACTGTAACACCCTGAAAATTTTAACTCAGTTATATAAGTATATATATATATATATATTTATTTATTTATAAATATGTATATATTTATATATTTCTCTGTAAGTAACTATCTAGAATGAATGTTTTACAATTAATCATCTGTAGTTACTTTCCTGTGTTTTGTTTGTAAATTTCGATAGAATTCTGTGCGATTGAATTGTCTATGTTGATCATTTACTTGTGTAGTGTAATATGTACTTAATGATCAAGTACGTATATTGTCTGTGAATGTTTATCTGTTATGCCTGCTAGTAATTAATTGAGCGGGGATTAATTACTAGTAGTAAAATATTTAAAATATCTATTGCTATGTACTAATTAATCTATTATTTTCAAATTGGTTTTAAGTATTTTAATTATATTAAATTATAGTAACTTGCACACCAAGTTACCTCTTATCAAGTTTATCTGTAAATAATTTCTTTACAGAGGAAATTTTATTTGAGCTATTAGAAAAGTTTTTATTACTAGAAGTTTTATAAAATTAATTAGATATTTGGAATTAAGTTTTAAAATTTTAAAACATACCCCTTTACGATTACACAGTATAAAATTACACTGTGTAAATTAAATTGAGTAACCAAATTCCATAAGCCTAAACTAATGACACCTAGGCTAAATGCATGTATGCATGTAACCTAAGATTAACACCTAACCCACATGCAAGTCATAATGGCTTGACACTTAGCCTAAACCAACACCTAATCACCCCCCAAAACCCACGGCCATTCCAAGCTCCCACACTCACTCACTAATCCTTTCAACCAGCAAATTTCACACATCAAAATTCTCTTTTCTCTTACCTTGTCTTCCTTCCTTGGCCGGGACACCAACAAGAGGAGGGGAAGCCATGTTTGGAGCTTGAAGTCTTGCATGCACACCATCGACAGTCCTCATCCTCTCTACCTAGTATCCTCATCATCTCTTCTTCCTTTCTATTGGCTGGAAACCAAGAACCAAGGTGAGGGAACTCTCTTGTGGACTCTTGGTTTTATTCCCTTTTTGAGAATATGGTTAAGGGCTGGGGGCCTTAACCATAGTATATATGCATGCCTCCATTGCTGAAAATTGAGAAGTGTTTGATTTGTTTGTTGAGTTGAACTTGGATGAATGGTGTTAAATTTTCTTTGGCAGTGGTGATGAGCCTTTGCATGTAAAGGGTAATTTTATTTTCACCTTGTAATTGAACTGGAAATGGCTCTGGAAAAAAATTAAGTCATGTACCTTTTCTCAAAAATAGTTTTGATCAAGTTTTCTTTGAAAATTTTTAACTCAAACTCGTTGGCAGTGGCTGTCCTTTCGTTTAGCATGGAACAACCCTCACTGTTTTGCCATTTTTGAAAGATCTAACCGTTGGTTTTGCGTGAAATTTGTTTTCAACGAAAATAGACATAAACTAAAACAACTTTTATGTTGAAATATTTGAAAAATAATTTCATCTTGGGGTTCATCCATGGCTCGAAAGTGGACTGTCCTGTTTTGGGGTTTCACTGGAACAGGGCTCGATTTTTGTTAAAATTCTCCCTGTGTACTTATTGTTTTTAAAATGTACTTAAACCTTTAAAAACTAGACACAATAATATTTTTAACCATGTATATTACTAGAATTTCCAAGCATAATTTATAAATTAATTTTTCAATAAGAAACAGAACAATGGTTTAGAACCTGTTTTGATGTCAACATTGTAAGCTCTTAGTAATATTTTTACTGGGAACAATAGAAAATGAATTTGGAAGCAAGAAATACCTTTTTGGAAAGGTCAAGGGGTCAGATTTAAACTGTAAAAATTTTCAGTTAATTTAGTTTTGGGAAGTGGGAGAAATTTACATTTCTTTGAGCTATGTTCAGTGGACACTAAAAATCTAGAGTTGCTGACTTAGAAATTTTTTTATAAAATTTTCTAGATGTTGATTTTATAGGTGGAACATCTTTCTGTAAACTAGATTTCAAGAGCTTCGATTTGATATAAAAAAATTTAAATTCCAAAGTCATTTGCTTGTTTCAGTGAGAGCTCACATTCAGTAATGCCAATGAAAATTTGACTCAATAGTCAAATGTGATTATTAATATGTGTACTTTTGTCATTTTATCTTTAACTAATATTTTGATTCTGTGAGATAAGGGATATAGTATAACTATTATTTTGATTGATTCATTCAAGTCTTAGGGAGAAAAACCTTGAGCATTTGATATTTGAATGTGTGAATTTCTCTATTTTGGTGATACGGTCTGTTGACTGTAGTTTGAATATTGCGGTGAAATTGTTTGTCTGTGTGATGTGTTTACAAGACTCGACGCGAGTACTTGTAGAACTAGAATTGATTTCTAGTGTCAATAGCAAAGTTGCTATTCAAAGATAAATACAACTTGTATAGTGAGCACATTTAAATGATCTAAGAGATTTTATTTATTTTATTTAGTTTGTTAAATATAAATTAATAAATGAACTCTTTTGGTGAATATAAATACTGGATTTTTATAAAAATCATAAGACACTTGAGAGGGTAAGGAATATATAAAACATAATAAAATATATGACGCGCTGTGACTTATGTGAGTTGAGAGTCGTACTATGAAGATACGAGAGTACGGCGGATTTGTGGAACTTCAAGAATTTAAGAAAGTCGCGTGGGATATTTCGGCTGCGAGTTATCTGTGAACCAAGGTCGGATTACGAATTACGCATCACCTGGGGTGATGAGATCGTTACGATATAGCGATAAAGGCAAAGTCCTTACTTATATATGCATATGTGAGCGTAGAGGTGGTACCTTTAGCTCAGCGTCAATTCATCCGCACCTGTACCATGTGCAGCGGGAAACCCACAAGCGACGAAGAAAGGAAATCAACTCTGTGAGGTTTGTGTTGAGGAGTCAGCCCTCAGAGCATTAGATGACCACTGTTGGTACCTGGGAGATGATCGTAAGGAGGCCGTCCTTGGGGGATATATGGCGCCGAGTTGTGACGCTAGTCACATAGCCGACTTGGCAATCCCGACAAAAATTACGAGTCATCATCGATTGGTGAGATCCCTGCCATTGTACCGTGGAGAATGGGTGTACTCCTAATATGTCATCTAGCATAAATTTATGTAAGACCACTGAGTTCTGGGAGTTCCAGTGGCAGCTGTCCAGTAAAAGATAAGTAAATTGTTCTAGTGATGAAAACAATTAGGTATCGAGTGTGATCGGTAGATAACCACATCGACGTGGTTGTTTGTAGGTGTTTGTGACTTCTAAAGTCATTTTGTGTGTACTGCTTGACGAAGCAGAGAGTTACCCTCTTGTTGTTTGTTTTTTTTAGGATCAGATGGCAGTTCCGGACCCGCACCATTTCTGAGAAGTTGAGTGTCTCTATGGGAGGTGGGAGCCCGACTTGGTTAGACATGTAGATCATTTTATGGGTTATATTCGCTTGATTCACACACCAGAGTACGAGCCCGGGGTTTACCCCATTATCTATTAGTATTTCGTGTGGTGGACACAGCCTACACCACCCTACTACCAGCCAGCCGAGGCTGTGGAAGTCATTTATGTCTCTTCGACTGCTACGACATCTAGGGGGCCGGGACCGCACCCGAAAGATTCAGAGCGCACCCCCACTGAGCCCCATTCCTCCCAGTTGGAGTTACTGTTAGGGGAGCACAACTATCCTGAGCGTTGGGAGATGGCTCAGGTAGATGTAGAGGTACAGGCGGATATGGAGGAGGCTCCCATTGAGGGGAATCAGGCGGTGCCAGTAGCAGCCGCAGCGGCGGCATAGTTGGTTGAGGAGGCTCCAGCCAGTGGAGGGGGTTGGTTGGTAGAGTCCGACACAGAGGAGGATCCGGAGGAGGACTTAGAGGGAGAGTCTCTTGGGGATTCATTTGAGGTTTTCTCTCGTGAGTCTCACTGTTAGGACCCCATCGACTAGCGACCCACATAGGCTTCTGTATGAGTCTTTCACAGGGTAGGGATAGACGATGACTGCTCTGAGAGCTAGGATCTTACTTTGTTTTATCATGTATTTGGTTGGGTAGATCTAGGCATCTCAGATATTTTGTTGTACATACTCAGTCATCATGTGGACCATGTAGTATCTTTCTGTACTTATGCTCCGGGAGTACGTTATGTCTTTTGGTTACGTATATGTATATATATACATGTTTACATTTCCAGTCATATGTATTTTCCATTGTTTTATTTCCACATATTCAAAAATTTATTTATTCTTTTACGATTGAAGCTACGCTTGACCTTTTTGTTGAATTAAATAATGCGTTATAATTGCTAAAGGAAATTATAACTTTCGCAATTAAAATTGAATTAAAAAGTTTAAAAATTTCCTAGAAATTCCGGTTATGTTTCTTTCAACTTTCACGTGTTTTCTTAAATAAATTAATTAAGGCATTTTACAAAATCATCAATTGAATGAAACATCATATGTTCATCATTATAGAATTTAGGGTGTTACATTTAGTGGTATCAGAGCAGTTCGTCCTATTAGGACTGGGGTATGGTCCTTACCATGAGTATGTTTTGTGTTTCCACGAAACTGCCATGATCATAGTGTGATACTAGCTTGGTTGTGTGGCTTTTACTCTGCCTCTCACAACAGAGTGAAATCACTTTTGTGTGATTTGATGATATTCTTACGTTGACTATTGTATAGTTATGTGGAATTATTTGTATGTTGTGTGTATCTTATACTTTAATGTGAGTGAAACAGTAGTATTGGATGAGTGAAGATGTTAGTTCCCAAAAGAACTAATAGCTACGTTTTCAAGAACAAGATGGCCGGTGGAACCAGTGGTCCAACTCAACAAGTGCTCGATCGCATCACTACTGTGCTAGAGACTTTAGTACAGGATCGAGAGGTGGAACCTATAAAGTATCGGGGGTTGTCTTCTTTCAAGAAGAATCACCCACCAAAGTTCAGTGGAGGCTTCAATCCCGAGGGAGCGCAGTTGTGGCTCTCGGAAACTGAAAAGATCTTCGAGGCGATGGCATGCTTTGAAGAGCACAAGGTGACGTTCGCTACGTTCATGCTTGTGGGGGAAGCTGAGAATTGGTGGAAGATGGCGCGATGGTTAGTACCCACGGAGGATGGGATCATTTTGTGGGATTCGTTTAAGATGGTATTCTTGGAAAACTATTTTCCAACTGATCTGCGTAAGCAGAAGGTGAGGGAATTCTTAGATCTCAAGCAAGGATCCATGACTGTCGGGGAATATACCGCGAAGTTCAACGAGCTGCTAAAGTATTGGCCCCATTATCAAAACGGATGAAATGAGGAAGAAATTTGTTCTCACTATGAGAATGGATTGAGGGCAGATATCCAGCAAGCGGTGTGCTATCTACAGATCACTGACTTTCCGACGTTGGTGAGCAAGAGCCGAATATACGAGAATAAGACGAAGGCGAAACAAGCGTTGTGGAGACCTGGGGGACCACAAAGGAATGATAGGAAGAGCTTTGGAGGGAACCCGAAGCCCTACTCAAGGCCAAACCCGTCTATTAGAGGAGGTTTTGGGCAAAGGAAACTGTCAACAGGGGGATATCAGAACCCCAACCCGAACAACAACAAACTCAAGTGTTTTCAGTGTGGGGGACCACACTTAGCAAGGAACTGCACTCAGCAACAACAACAACAACAAGAATAGAGACAACAACAACAATCACAACAGCAAAGACAACAATCGATTATCTGCAACAACTGTGGAAAGGCGGGGCATGTGACCAAGAACTGTTGGAATGTTCCAAGGATTACTGGAGGTATTGGCAATGCAGCGAGGAACAACCAAGGTAGACCAAGGGTTGCCACAAAGGTGTTTGCTATGAGTGGCTTCGAAGCTGTTACATCCGACGACCTAATCCAAGGTAAGTGCGTCATAAAAGATAAACTCTTAGATATGTTGTATGATTCGGGTGCAACGCATTCTTTTATATCACATGACTGTGTAAAGGATTTAGGATTGTCTATGTCTTCTTTACCTTATGACATCTTGGTAGTAACACCTACAAACAATTCAGTTACTATTTCCCATGCATGTTTGAGTTGTCCTGTGTCCATAGAGGACAAGACTTTCTTTGTGAACCTTATTTGCTTACCTCTTTCTCATCTTGATGTCGTGTTGGGAATGGATTGGTTATCTTCCAACCATGTTCTTCTCAACTGTAAGGACAAAACCTTATTCTTTGGTCCTTCGACTCAAAATTCTTCCGAGTCTTTGGGGTTAAGAGTGACCGACGAAGGCAAAACTACAAAAAGGGGGAACATTTAAGTATACATGGTTCTGTTTTCATCTAAAACCGAGGAACACTCCGATGTCAGTAACTTGCCGATTGTGTGTGAATTCCCTGAAGTCTTTCCTGACGATGTGATTGAGTTACCACCCGAGAGAGAAGTAGAATTTACCATAGACTTGATCCCTGGATCTAGTCCTGTATCGATAACACCTTATAGGATGTCACTAGTAGAGTTAGCAGAGGTGAAAACCCAAGTAGAAGACCTTTTGAGCAAACAGTTTGTGAGACCTAGTGTATCATCTTGGGGAGCGCCAGTGTTGTTGGTGAAGAAGAAAGATGGAAGCATGCGAATGTGTATGGACTACCGTCAGCTCAACAAAGTGACAGTCAAGAACAAGTACCCTTTACCAAGGATTGATGACCTTATGGATCAGTTGAAGGGTGCTGTGGTGTTTTCAAAGATCGACCTGAGATCAGGATATCATCAAATCCGAGTTAAGAAAGAAGATATTCCGAAGGCAGTGTTTCGAACACGCTATGGGCACTATGAGTATTTAGTTATGCCTTTCGGTGTAACCAATGCTCCTGTCGTCTTCATGGATTACATGAATAGGATCTTTCACCAGTACTTGGATAAGTTTGTGGTGGTCTTCATTGATGATATCTTAGTGTATTCAAAGAGTCATGAGGAACACGTGGAACATTTGAGGATTGTGCTGCAGATTCTTAAGGAAAGACATCTCTACGCTAAACTTGCGAAGTGTGAGTTTTGGTTGGAACAAGTACAGTTTTTAGGACATGTGGTCACAAAGGATGGCATTAACGTGGATCCAGCAAAAGTAGAAGCTGTGATGCATTAGGAACAACCTAAGACTGTTACAGAGGTAAGGAGTTTCTTGGGATTAGCGGGATACTATAGGAAAATCATTGAAGGGTTTTCCCGTTTAGCATTACCACTAACCAAGTTAACTCGAAAGGGACAAGAGTTCGTGTGGAACGAAGCCTGCGAGAAAAGTTTTCAAGAGTTGAAGAAAAGGTTGCCTTCTGCACCTGTGTTAACCTTACCCGATACGGAAAAGAAGTTCGAAGTGTACTGTGACGCATCTGGACAAGGACTGGGATGTGTGTTGATGCAAGAAAGGAAAGTGATCACTTGTGCTTCAAGACAGTTGAGGACACATGAAGCGAACTACCCAACTCATGATTTGGAGCTAGCTGTAATAGTCTTTGCTCTGAAGATTTGGAGACATCATCTATATGGAGCAAAGTTTGAAGTGTTCAGTGATCACAAAAGATTGAAGTATCTGTTTGATCAGAAAGAGTTGAACATGAGGCAGCGAAGATGGATAGAATTCCTTAAGGATTATGACTTTACGTTGTCATACCATCCTGGAAAGGCTAACGTAGTGGCCGACGCTTTGAGCTGAAAGTCGCTACACATGTCTGCTATGATGGTAAAGGAACTGAAGTTGATTGAAGAGTTCAGAGATCTAAACCTAGCTGTGGAAAGAGTTTGTCTTTAGGAACTTTGAGAATTACCAACAAGTTTTTAGAACAAGTTCGGGAAGCTCAGCAATTGGATCAGTTTCTACAAGACAAGATGAAGTTGAGAGAAGAAGGTAAAGAACTAGAGTTCAACAGGATGCTAATGGACTCATCAAGTACAAGGATAGGGTGTGTATACCCTATGAGAGTGAATTAAAGGAAGCAATCTTGGAAGAAGCGCATAAGAGTCGACTTAGTTTTCACCCGGGATCTACGAAGATGTACCAAGATTTAAAGAAGAGCTTTTGGTGGTACGGTTTGAAGAAAGATGTGGCAGAATATGTGGCAAAGTGTCTGACTTGTCAGAAAGTAAAGGTGGAACATAAGAGACCGCCCGGTGAGGTACAACCTTTGGAGATTCCAGAGTGGAAGTGGGATAGTATCTTGATGGATTTTGTCTCTGGCTTGCCAAAGACCAAATCAGGTTAAGATGCTATATGGGTAATCGTGGATAGATTGACAAAATCTGCTCACTTTATACCCATCAACATGAAATACAAGTTGGAAAGGTTGGCCGATTTGTACATCAGAGAAGTGGTTAAGTTACATGGGATACCTTCTAGTATAGTTTCCGACAGAGACCCTCGTTTTACTTCTAGATTTTGGGTAAGTCTACAAGAAGCCTTAGGAACCAAACGGAAGCTTAGTTCAGCTTATCACCCTTAAACAGATGGTCAAACCGAAAGAACTATCCAATCTTTAGAAGATCTTCTAAGAGCCTGTGTGATGGAAAAAAAGGGCAGTTGGGACGAGTGTCTATCTTTAGTGGAGTTTAACTATAACAATAGTTTTCATGCCAGTATAGGAATGGCACCTTTTGAAGCCCTGTATGGTAGAAAGTGTAGGACACCAGTGTGTTGGTATGAAACTGGTGACTCTCTCTTGATAGGACCTGAGATGTTACAGAAAACCACAGAACAAGTGAAAGCCATTAAGGAAAGGGTCAAGGTGGCTCAAGATCAACAAAAGAGTTATCATGACAAAAGGAGAAAACCTCTTGAATTCCAAGTTGGGGATCACGTATTCTTGAAAGTTACACCCATGACCGGGGTCGGTCGAGCTCTCAAATCTCGAAAACTTTCTCCAAAATTCATTGGTCCTTACCAAATTCTAAAAAAGATTGGCTCTGTAGCCTATCAAATAGCTTTACCCCCAAATCTGTCAAATCTACATCCTGTCTTTCATATATCTCAACTCAGACAATATCATCCGGACCCTTTTCATGTGATTGAACCAGATCAAGTACAAATAAGAGAGAATCTTACCTATGACGTAAGTCCCTTGCGAACTAGTGACCGAAGGGTAAAACAGCTTAGGGGTAAGGAGATTGCATTAGTAAAAGTTTTGTGTAGCGACAGCAGTGAAGGCGACGCAACCTGGGAGTTGGAGGATAAGATGAAGGAGTCTCATCCGCATCTTTTCCAAGGTTAGTAAATTTCGGGGACGAAATTTCTAAAAGGGTGGGAGAGTTGTAGCACCCAGAAAATTTCAACTCAGTTATATATATATATTTCTCTATAAGTAACTATCTAGAATGAATGTTTTACAATTAATCCTCTGTAGTTACTTTCCTGTGTTTTGTTTGTAAATTTCGATAGAATTCTGTGCGATTGAATTGTCTATGTTGATCATTTACTTGTGCAGTGTAATATGTACTTAATGATCAAGTACGTATATTGTCTGTGAATGTTTATCTGTTATGCCTGCTAGTAATTAATTGAGCGGAGATTAATTACTAGTAGTAAAATATTTAAAATATCTATTGCTATGTACTAATTAATCTATTGTTTTCAAATTGGTTTTAAGTATTTTAATTATATTAAATTATAGTAACTTGCACACCAAGTTACCTCTTATAAAGTTTATCTGTAAATAATTTCTTTACAGAGAAAATTTTATTTGAGCTATTAGAAAAGTTTCTATTACTAGAAGTTTTATAAAATTAATTAGATATTTGGAATTAAGTTTTAAAATTTTAAAACATACCTCTTTACGATTTCACAGTATAAAATTACACTGTGTAAATTAAATTGAGTAACCAAATTCCATAAGCCTAAACTAATGACACCTAGGCTAAATGCATGTATGCATGTAACCTAAGATTAACACCTAACCCACATGCAAGTCATAATGGCTTGACACTTAGCCTAAACCAACACCTAATCACCCCCCAAAACCCACGGCCATTCCAAGCTCCCACACTCACTCACTAATCCTTTCAACCAGCAAATTTCACACATCAAAATTCTCTTTTCTCTTACCTTGTCTTCCTTCCTTGGCCGGGACACCAACAAGAGGAGGGGAAGCCATGTTTGGAGCTTGAAGTCTTGCATGCACACCATTGACAGTCCTCATCCTCTCTACCTAGTATCCTCATCATCTCTTCTTCCTTTCTATTAGCTGGAAACCAAGAACCAAGGTGAGGGAACTCTCTTGTGGACTCTTGGTTTTATTCCCTTTTTGAGAATATGGTTAAGGGCTGGGGGCCTTAACCATAGTATATATGCATGCCTCCATTGCTGAAAATTGAGAAGTGTTTGATTTGTTTGTTGAGTTGAACTTGGATGAATGGTGTTAAATTTTCTTTGGCAGTGGTGATGAGCCTTTGCATGTAAAGGGTAATTTTATTTTCACCTTGTAATTGAACTGGAAATGGCTCTGGAAAAAAATTAAGTCATGTACCTTTTCTCAAAAATAGTTTTGATCAAGTTTTCTTTGAAAATTTTTAACTCAAACTCGTTGGCAGTGGCTGTCCTTTCGTTTAGCATGGAACAGCCCTCACTGTTTTGCCATTTTTGAAAGATCTAACCGTTGGTTTTGCGTGAAATTTGTTTTCAACGAAAATAGACATAAACTAAAACAACTTTTATGTTGAAATATTTGAAAAATAATTTCATCTTGGGGTTCATCCATGGCTCGAAAGTGGACTGTCCTGTTTTGGGGTTTCACTGGAACAGGGCTCGGTTTTTGTTAAAATTCTCCCTGTGTACTTATTGTTTTTAAAATGTACTTAAACCTTTAAAAACTAGACACAATAATATTTTTAACCATGTATATTACTAGAATTTCCAAGCATAATTTATAAATTAATTTTTCAATAAGAAACAGAACAATGGTTTAGAACCTGTTTTGATGTCAACATTGTAAGCTCTTAGTAATATTTTTACTGGGAACAATAGAAAATGAATTTGGAAGCAAGAAATACCTTTTTGGAAAGGTCAAGGGGTCAGATTTAAACTGTAAAAATTTTCAGTTAATTTAGTTTTGGGAAGTGGGAGAAATTTACATTTCTTTGAGCTATGTTCAGTGGACACTAAAAATCTAGAGTTGCTGACTTAGAAATTTTTTTATAAAATTTTCTAGATGTTGATTTTATAGGTGGAACATCTTTCTGTAAACTAGATTTCAAGAGCTTCGATTTGATATAAAAAAATTTAAATTCCAAAGTCATTTGCTTGTTTCAGTGAGAGCTCACATTCAGTAATGTCAATGAAAATTTGACTCAATAGTCAAATGTGATTATTAATATGTGTACTTTTGTCATTTTATCTTTAACTAATATTTTGATTCTGTGAGATAAGGGATATAGTATAACTATTATTTTGATTGATTCATTTAAGTCTCAGGGAGAAAAACCTTGAGCATTTGATATTTGAATGTGTGAATTTCTCTATTTTGGTGATACGGTCTGTTGACTGTAGTTTGAATATTGCGGTGAAATTTTTTGTCTGTATGATGTGCTTACAAGACTCGACGCGAGTACTTGTAGTAACTAGAATTGATTTCTAGTGTCAATAGCAAAGTTTCTATTCAAAGATAAATACAACTTGTATAGTGAGCACATTTAAATGATCTAAGAGATTTTATTTATTTTATTTAGTTTGTTAAATATAAATTAATAATAATAAATGAACTCTTTTGGTGAATATAAATACTGTCTTTTTATAAAAATCATAAGACACTTGAGAGGGTAAGGAATATATAAAACATAATAAAATATATGACGCGCTGTGACTTATGTGAGTTGAGAGTCGTACTATGAAGATACGAGAGTACGGCGGATTTCTGGAACTTCAAGAATTTAAGAAAGTCGCGTGGGATATTTCGGCTGCGAGTTATCTGTGAACCAAGGTCGGATTACGAATGACGCATCACCTGGGGTGATGAGATCGTTACGATGTAGTGATAAATGCAAAGTCCTTACTTATATATGCATATGTGAGCGTAGAGGTGGTACCTTTAGCTCAGCGTCAATTCGTCCGCACCTGTACCATGTGCAGCGGGAAACCCACAAGCGACGAAGAAAGGAAATCAACTATGTGAGGTTTGTGTTGAGGAGTCAGTCCTCAGAGCATTAGATGACCACTGTTGGTACCTGGGAGATGATCGTAAGGAGGCCGTCCTTGGGGGATATATGGCACCGAGTTGTGACGCTAGTCACATAGCCGACTTGGCAATCCCGACAGAAATTACGAGTCATCATCGATTGGTGAGATCCCTGCCATTGTACCGTGGAGAATGGGTGTACTCCCAATATGTCATCTAGCATAAATTTGTGTAAGACCACTGAGTTCTGGGAGTTCCAGTGGCAGCTGGCCAGTAAAAGATAAGTAAATTGTTCTAGTGATGAAAACGATTAGGTATCGAGTGTGATCGGTAGATAACCACATCGACGTGGTTGTTTGTAGGTGTTTGTGACTTCTAAAGTCGTTTTGTGTGTACTGCTTGACGAAGCAGAGAGTTACCCTCTTGTTGTTTGTTTTTTTTAGGATCAGATGGCAGTTCCGGACCCGCACCATTTCTGAGAAGTTGAGTGTCTCTATGGGAGGTGGGAGCCCGACTTGGTTAGACATGTAGATCATTTTACGGGTTATATTCGCTTGATTCACACACCAGAGTACGACCCCAAAGTTTACCCCATTATCTATTAGTATTTCGCGTGGTGGACACAGCCTACACCACCCTACTACTAGCCAGCCGAGCCTGTGGAAGGCATTTATATCTCTTCGACTGCTACGACATCTAGGGGGCCGGGACCGTACCCGACAGATTCAGAGCGCACCCCCACTGAGCCCCATTCCTCCCAGTTGGAGTTACTGTTAGGGGAGCACAACTATCCGAAGCGTTGGGAGATGGCTCAGGTAGATGTGGAGGTACAGGCGAACACGGAGGAGGTTCCCATTGAGGGGAATCAGGCGGTGCCAATAGCAACCACAGCGACGACAGAGTTGGTTGAGGAGGCTCCAGCCGGTGGAGGGGGTTGGCTGGTAGAGTCCGACACAGAGGAGGATCCGGAGGTGGATCCCGAGGAGGACTCAGAGGGAGAGTCTCTTGGGGATTCATTTGAGGTTTTCTCTCGTGAGTCTCACTGTTAGGACCCCATCGACTAGCGACCCACATAGGCTTCTGTATGAGTCTTTCACAGGGTAGGGGTAGACGATGACTGCTCTGAGAGCTAGGATCTTACTTTGTTTTATCATGTATTTGGTTGGGTAGATCTAGGCATCTCAGATATTTTGTTGAACATATTCAGTTATCATGTGGACCATGTAGTATCTTTTTGTACTTATGCTCCGGGAGTACGTTATGTCTTTTGGTTACATATATGTATATATACATGTTTACATTTCCAGTCATATGTATTTTCCATTGTTTTATTTCCACATATTCGAAAATTTATTTATTCTTTTACGATTGAAGCTACGCTTGACCTTTTTGTTGAATTAAATAACGCGTTATAATTGCTAAAGGAAATTATAACTTTCGCAATTAAAATTGAATTAAAAAGTTTAAAAATTTCCCTGAAATTCCGGTTACGTTTCTTTCAACTTTCACGTGTTTTCTTAAATAAATTAATTAAGGCATTTTACAAAATCATCAATTGAATCAAACATCATATGTTCATCATTATAGAATTTAGGGCGTTACACTAACCGTGCTTCCAGATGACACTAAAGAGCATATGCTACAAGGACCAAGTAAAAAGACAAATCAGGTGTGGTTAATAGTGTGAGTGGCAGTCACTTGGTCTTTATGGAACCATAGAAATGGTGTTGTGTTCAGAAATAAAGTGGTTGATGCTGAAGAGGTTTTCGAGTTAGCCAAACTAAGAGCGTGGAGTTGGATTTGTACAAAATTCAAAATTTAAAAAAACAAATTTCTTATTTCATATGATTGGTGTACTAACTCACGAGTTTTGATAAAGGACTAAGAAGCTACAAAAAGAGCTTAAAGTGGAGTCAATTCTTAAAATATGAGTTTATATAATCGAGCCTTTGTAATTGGCCTTCTTTTTTTTAGTGATGTTTCCTTTTTGTTTGGGTCAATTATGACTTGTGTTGGACTTTTTTAGTTATACGAGATTTTTTATTACAATTATTATAAATAGGTCCTTAGAACACATTTGTAGAATGAATTGAAAATTTAGCTTGTTGACAATTGAGAGTGTTTCTCTTGGTTCTTCCTTAGAACCCTTAATTCTCATCAAAGAATTCCTATTCTGTGGCGAATTCTCCTCAACTCATCAATCCTTAGAGATTGTGGCTTTCTTCCCATTTCTTGCCTCAACCCATTTTTATCATTTTTATTCCTTTTAATTTGTCCAATTAAGATGCTGAAATTTGATCCACATTTAGGGCTTTTTTTTTTTTTTTTTTTTATCAAGTTTTCCTACAATATCTTGCAGTATATCAGTGGCCCATAATATGGGGCATGAAGGAAAATGGTATATGGATAGAGAGAAGAGTACTGGATGGACTTCGGCAATAGTAAGTAAACATGTTTTTGTTGGCTGGGTGTCTTGATTGGTGATTTGGGTTTCTGCTGATGTAACTTATCAAGAAAGGTGGTACCTTCGAGACATGCTATTCGGCTCAACTTGGAGTTGGGAGAATGCAGGGATTACAGTGGACTAACTGGCAGTTTGATTCTGATGGAGTATATGTGGATCTGTTTTCTACAGTTCTTGCAATATAAGTCATACAAAGATAGGAGTTTTAGTACAATGATACCAGTTTATTGCTATGCAGAGTCATATTATATATGTTGTACTGGTTATAGGTTATAATATGATACATTGTATGTTTTGTGCATGGGATGGGTACCCTTGTACTTTTTTATTAAGGCTTAAATATTTTTTTAGTCCTTGCAATTTAGCGTTTTTTTATTTTTCGTCCTTGCAAAATTATTTTTTTGGTTTTAGTCATTGCAAATTATGTTTGTTTTGTTTTTCGTCCTTAAAGTAGTTTAGATAGCGCTTTGAATAGTGAAAAAAACGCTATCTAAACCGTTATAAGGAAAAAAAAATAAACATAATTTATAAGGACTAAAATAAAAAAAGTAATTTTGCGAGGACGAAAAGAAAAAAAAATACTAAATTGCAAGGACTAAAAATGTATTTAAACCTTTTATTAATAATATTGTCTTTTGCTGATAGCAAAAAATTAGGTAATTTTCTTTATTGTGTGAGAGTTTGCAAGTTAAAATATTTATTCATTGGAAGAGGCAGATCTGCAGGTTTAGTTATACTTTGTATTACATTGAAACCAATACAAGCTTTCCTTTGACAACACAACATCTGTGTCGACCCTCGATAAAAAGGTTTGTGACGACCAGGTCTTTCATTTTTCCTATAGCCAATGATCGCTTACATGTAAAGCATTTTACACATACCATATAGGAGCAATTGAGTATTTGATAGCTTTGTTTTGGTTGTGGTATATTATATCCAATTATCGATATTTAAGTGCAGATTCTAACGCCAAAATAGTGGCATCTGGATGGTATTAATGTTGTAAGGAGGCACAAACTAACATTTCATATCTTTCTTCTTGTGTCATGAACATTTTTTTTTTTTACTTTTTTATTAGAAAGTTACTTCTTTTTCTATGACTCACCAAAACTGGAAATTTTATAATCTAGCCAATTGAGATTTGATTTCACCGCAACTATATTCTTTTATTTTCCTAAGTTATAAAAAGATACTTAATATGAAATATTCAATCATATAGCACAAGCGTAAGACTATGAAATTAGGCAATTAGCAAGACTAAACCCAATGCAACAACAACAATAAAAAGAGCATCAATCTATCACTTGAAAGCTTGCACTAAAATCAAAGTAAACATTTTTAAATAATTATTCTACTTGGAGCAAACAGGGACAAAAGAACATGGCTAACACACTTACATTTTATTACATGAAAACACCACTATCAATCAGCATCAAACTGCAATAAAAAAAATCCTATTTTTGATACGCATAATATAGGATGATCCCACAGGAAAACCACCTAATAGGACATAACATCATAAATATAATCCAATACATTCTAGTTTTACAAAGTTTCACATCAGGAAAACCATCTAACAGGACATAAACCTCAACAAATCACATGTTTAGTTTGAACTAGTATAAATGTTTTGGAGGAAATTCGCAATGTTTGGTTTAGATGCTTCAATGGAAACCTTCCAATGTGGAAAAAGCAATGTGAGAACGAGATTGAAATGCATTCGAGCGATACGACCAATAGAGTAAACTAGAACCATCACAGCTGGTAACTAGTACGTGCCCATCACCTGGTGCTACCAACTGCTTTCATGAGGAAACAAAACCATATTGTCTTCTCTAGTAAAATTTTCAAGATCAGTATTATCAATAAGATTAGTTCAACATTGTATTATTCCACAAGTTTCAGATTAAAACAAATATAACAATCAATTTCATCAAATTAAGTGCCATTTGAGTTTGTAACAGTATTTCCTCCCTTGGCATATACCTTAATCCATCACACCAAGATACCCTTTTGTTACACTATTCAATATCTACTAGAAAACCACCAAAGAACTAATATCTTGTGAAAAGCAAGACTATATATATAACATAAGCACTAAATCTGATATAAAATCAGGAAACAACCATGTAATTCCTACCTTTGAATACTTCCTAGTCTTGTCACTTTGCCTTTCTTTGGAAAACTGATTGATGCAATAAACTCAATAAGATCCTCCCTCCCTGAACCACAGTCCAAAGTACTTCAATAACACCAAAAAGTGGCTTGAAACAAATATTCCATTGGTAGACAATAAGCCGTCAACCATAAAGCGTGTGGGCTTTGGGCCTAACAATCACAAAAAATTAAAATAGAAACAAAAATGCCATCATGAAATGTTACTTCATTTATATACGAGACAATGACATTGACATTGTACTTACTCAAAAATTCAAAATAAATTAATCCTTTTTACCCTTTCTACTCATCCAACAGCTCATATTGTTACTTCATCATTTATCTCGATAGCAGGAATATGAGCAATCTTAGACCAGTATTTCCCTTTTTGACTTTGATACCTTGCTTTCAGTAAAGGACAGTTATATATGCTCAGTATTTCAAGAGAGGATGGCAACTGATCTTTTGGCAAGGACTCAAGGCTTTGACATTTGATGATGATAAGCTCTTGGAGAGAAGTGAGGTGTTGAAGCCCTTTTCCTTCCAACATCTTTAAACCACCAAAATTTTCTAGGCTCAGACACTCGAGAGAAGTGGGCAGTAACTGCTCCTTTAGCAAGGTATTAATCAGATCTTCCTCCCCATAACCCCAAAGGTGAAGAAAT
The DNA here is from genome assembly GCA_026413185.1 of Pueraria montana var. lobata. Lineage (NCBI taxonomy): Eukaryota > Viridiplantae > Streptophyta > Magnoliopsida > Fabales > Fabaceae > Pueraria > Pueraria montana. The sequence continues at coordinate 12,298,808 of CM048655.1, forward strand.
GACAGAGAAATGAGGCGTTGGAATAGCAAACCTAACTCGTGTTTAGACATAGTTGATAGTATTCCAATATCAACAGATAGTGATTGGAAACAGGAAAGCAAATACCTTAAGGACAATGATGCTAGCTCTGGAAGGTTATAAATTGACAATCTTACAAGGGAAGGGAGATAAATCTGTTCTTGAAGTGACTTAAGTTTCTTACAATTAATGACCATGAATTCACCTAATTTGGGAGCAGCCCCTTCACCTTGAGTAGTAATTGCTTCCAAGTTGGGACAACAACGTATCCAAAGATATTGAAGGGCAGGGAAACAATCTAAGGGAAAGGATGTCAGGGAATGACAACTATCAACAATTCTCAGAAATTCAAGTGATGTGTATTTATGCCATGTTTCAGGAGATAGAAATCCCAAGTTCTCACAGTTTACTATGTTAAGTGATCGCAATGAGGTGGGCAAACCCTCCATTGGGAAGGAAATCAAAGACGGGATATCTGTAAGATACAAATCTTGAAGACAATTGGCACCAACTATCATTGGTGGCAAAGACTGCAAGTTGTCACACTTTTCAATTGTTAATTCCCAATAAGAGAAGTTGTCAAGAAAAAACAGTAAGCCTTGTCCCCCTTCTTCAATACATATTGCTTCAATTGATGTGTTCCAGTGTAGATCACATGATTTTGCCTCTAGCTCGTTGCATCCTGAGATACTAACCTCTGTCAATGAAGGTAGATGACTGGGCAAGTTTCCTCTCAACTTGGTAGACTTGGATAAAATCAAACTCTAAAGACAAGGAAAAGGAAAATTGCTATCTTCAACTTCAATTGACATCCACTTCTCCCACTCTAACATCTCTTCAAACTGGAGACTCTCTAACAATGGAAATGGCTGAAAGGAAGGGGGACCTCTATCGCTGTGGTAGAATTCGTGACCAATTGTATTCACCATTTTCATCCTTTTAATGACAAGCTCCTTAAGAGAAGTTAATTGTTCAAATGGTGGAAGCGACAAACAATAGTTACAATCACTTATGCCAAGGACTGTAATGTTAGAATATGAAGAATCACCCAGCCATGTTGGAAAGCTTGTACCTGCATAGAATTTAATGTTGAGTTTGTTTAAATTTGTTGACGGTTGTAAGTTGTCAAATACATCCTTGACGACTTGTGCATCTTGTGGATCACTGCCCCACACTAGAATAAGCTCCTCAATCAGCTCTTTTTTCTGTAAGTCGGCTTGAAATGCATCCGTGGGATTATCAACATTTTGTAACTCCAAAATGGAAAGCTTTCCCTGCAGATAAGGAAATCTTCTTAATTCTCTGATCCTTAGCCCATCTTGTTTGCCTACAACAAAAGAAGTCAACGTATGGAGGTCTTGTAGGTTGCATATCTGTGCTGGCATCTCCAAATTTGTCTCACTAATATCCAGGTAGCGTAAATTGACCAAATTTTCTCTCTGTCCTGGTAGCTGAATGAGAAATTTACAAGTATTGTTCCTGAAAGATAGACAAAACATATGCGGACGATGCTCAAATGCTTTGGCATTGTGTGGCAACCCAAAATACTTGAACCAAAAGAGCTTCTTGCCCTGCTAAATTCTTGACAAAAGAGAGAGAGAGCAGTTTGTGAAGAGCCCACACAACCCTTTTACTCTGATATGTCACTGTTCGGATCCAAATTGTAGAAATCATAATGAGGTGAAATACAAGGAAGATACCGAAATTCATGTAGCCAGCTCTCTATCTTCCTCCTCAAACCCTTTGATGGAAAAAAAAAAGGGGGAAATTCAATGGTCTCCTTTTCATGACATTTTTCTCCATTACAGAAAATACCTTTTCTCTGCTTTCAAGAGTCAACCCCTTTAATCCATCTTCCATCTCTACAAACCTGAAAGATTCATCAAGATTTTGTTCAGGGTACCGCAAATTCATTAGGAAAACCTCGAATACCACTGCATCCCTCAAATTATCTTTAAAGGCAGAACATTTTCTCTTGCGGTCAATATTTTCTTCCTCAACCTGGATGTTAGGTTCTCCCTGCATTCTTCATACACTCTCTTCTCGTCCCTGTCAATCTCAACAGCTTCTGATGTCAACCTGAACCAAGGAAGATTGTATTTAGGACCTTTAATCTCCTCAAGATGGAGGTACATTGCCTCATAAATCCTGCAACCTTCATTAGCATGAGTAACTCTTCCCCTCTTTGACACTGCAGAGATAGGGATGCACCGATGCACCTGTAGTGGATCCTGGGTTTTTGAGGGCAATGAGAGGCTAGACCTGAATGGACATTTGGATGCGCTCAATTGAATCATAGCATGAAACTTTTTTCCATTTCATGTACACATTCAGTGTACCTTTGGATGTGCAAGAAAGAAAGACTGAGAATGTTGTATTTAAAGAAGAATAATTTTTCCAAAGGGCTAAGCAGCTTTCTGATTGTTTTGGATGCAGATTTCAAAGTTGAAGAACATTGTGCCAGAAAACTTGTAGGAAGCATGTGCCAGCAAAATGAACGGTGAAGGTTGCAAAAATACTTGGGCTTTGATTGACAATTACTTTTGAGGGAGCTCTGTATTGACTAAAAGAGATAGAGATAAAGAGAGAGTTTGCCCTGTGTGAGATAAAGGAAAAGTGAAAATCTTCTAACAGCAGTAGCGTAATGACATAGGTGCTTTTATTTATGTAGTATATGATATATGAGTCATATATCATATATCATAGTAGATGGAAATCCTCTGTCTCGTTAGCCTGTCTCACCCCCTGTCCCCCCAATGAAACATTGACACGTCATTTAATGAATCTGTGTCACTACTTCCTTACTTTAACGAAGGATTAACAGCGTCATTTTGACGGATGGAAATCCTCTGTCCCGTTAGCCTGTCTCACCCCCTGTCCCCCCAATGAAACATTGACACGTCATTTAATGAATCTGTGTCACTACTTCCTTACTTTAACGAAGGATTAACAGCGTCATTTTGACACAATGTCTTCCTCTTCCATTCGCAATTCTCGTTCCAGTGCTTTAACTAATTGCAATCAAATTTCTAACCAAAATTCATGACTCCTTTTAACAACTCCAGCAACCATTCATTTTGGGAGCAAAAAAATGAAAAAAATCCAGCTCCGTTCATTCAGTCCAGCCTTGTTATAAGCAAGGGAAGAGCAAAATTCATCCAAAGTGCAGGTTCCATAAATCACCAATATTCCAAATTACATTTTTGGGAGCGTACACCTCGACAGCCATCATGGCGGCCGCGCCCTTGGGCTGGAGGGCGATGCACTTGGCCTTCGTGGACTCATTGAGCACGTCAGCGCCAAGGGGAACACCATCAGGCGGCGGCAGAGGCAGTGACACAACCTTGGGAATGGGGACCTAGATGGTGTCATCGTCCCTGCGAGTGTCGGCAAGGAAGTTCTAGAGGGCGGCAACACCGTGGAACACGCGGTGCAGAAGCAGATTCAGCACATCAAAGCGGAAAAAGAACGAAAGGGGAAAGGGAAAAGGTTGAAAAGGGAATGAAGAAACAACGTTAATGACATCGTTAATCCTTCGTCAAAGTAAGGGAGCAGTGACACTGATTCATTAAATGACGTGTCAATGTTTCATTGGGGGGACAGGGGATGAGACAGGCTAATGGGACAGAGGATTTCCATCCCATAACTATATGGTTATTGCTTTGGGAGGAAAGGATACCATTAAATGGTTATTTTTAAATGGTTTATATCTTACCATTACATTTATTTATTTTTATCTTATGCTAGTAAATTAGTAATCAATCAGAAGGCATACCTCTTTATAAACGAGATGGTTGTAATGAAAAAAATTGTCCTAGATAAATTTTTTTTCACATAATAAGTTTTCAAAATGGCAAGTTATAATTTAGAGTTCATTAAGGTTGGATGTAATTGTATGTTTAATCATAAACAAGACCTTCTGTGATGTCATCCCTTTGTCAATTACAATGTTGTTTTTCACAATTCCAAGTTTCTTTCTTGATAATTATAATGGCGGAAGTGGCAAAAATCATTGTAACTAGTACTAGCTTAAACACAAATGAATATGACAATTTAACCGAATGCAATTATTTATGTGATAAGCTTACTGCTGCAGTAGATGACTCAACTAATCCAAGTATAAAGGCCAAAACAGTATGATTATCTCCAAACAAAAACATGGATTCAGGTAACTAAGTGAATCACATACAAGTTCATAAGGAGGCATCTTCAAGCCATAAAATGCAGTAATTTTTTAGGCTATGGGTGAGCCATCAAACCTCTTTTTCTGCTTAAAATGCAATTGAGTGAAACACATCAGCAGAAATCAGAAGGTTTTTCCTTCAGTGCAGTTTGTCAATAGAATGCACTAGTGCAGTCTGTGACATGGCACACCCTTATTGGTCCATGTGTTATCATTTTCCACGTCATCCATTGGCCTCCTCTTTCATTGTTTAAACAGAACTTGAAGGACATTTTTGCAACTTTTCAAAACTTTAATTTCTTTTAACATTATTTTTAAGACTAATTTCATTTATTCCTTTTAACTTGAATGCCACAGGTTTGGTATTAGAAAAGGGGGAAGACAAAATTAGGGATTTGAAGTATCGGTGAAGTATCCAAAGAATATTAGTATCGAATACGTGAAGCAAATTGAATTATTTGATTCTTCATAGGTTTGGATACTTCACCGATACATATCGGTGAAGTATCCAAGAGTATTGGTATCGGATATGGATACGTGAAGCAAATTGAAGTATTGATGCTTCATAGGCCGTCAACATAAGTGTGTGTGACTTGTGTATGTTAGTTTCTTGGGGTTTTGGCCCCAAGGATCACAAAAGAAAAAAAATTACATTATTTATATACGTAACAACATTGACATCATACTTTCTCAAAATAAATGAAGCCTTTACCTTTTTTTATGATTATTATTCATGCAAGAACTCATATTATCACTTCATCATTTATCTGGATTGCAGGAATGTGAGCGATCTTAGACCAGTATTTCCCTTTCCGACTTTGATACCTTGCTTCTAGTAAAGGGCAGTTTTCTATACTCAATAATTCAAGAGAGGATGGCAGCTGATCTTCTGGCAAGGACTCAAGGCTTCGACAATCCCAGATGTAAAGCTTTCCCAAAGAAGTGAGATGTTGAAGCCCTTTACCTTCCAACAACTTTAAACCACCAAAAGAACATAGGTTTAGACCCTGGAGAGAAGTGGGCAGTAACCGCTCCTTCAGCAGGGTGTTAACCAGCTTTTCCTCTCCAAAACCCCAAAAGTGAAGACTTGACAGAGAAGTGAGACGTTGGAATAGCAAACCTAACTCATGGTTAGACATAGATGATAGAATTCCAACATCAACAGCAAGTGATCGTAAACTGGAAGGCAAACACATTGGGGACAACTCTGGAAGATTATAAAGCAACAAGTCTTCAAGGGCAGGAAGATCAATCTGTTCAGGAAGTGACTTAAGTTTCTTACAGTCATTGACTACAATGTTAAATAATTTGCGAGCAGGCCCTCCACCTTGATTAGTAATTGCTTCCAATCTGGGACAACCATGGATATCAAGTTGTTGAAGGGCAGGGAAACAATGTAATGGAAAGCATGTCAGGGAATGACAGCTATCCCAAATTGTCAGATGTTCAAGTGATGTGTATTTGTGCCATGTTTCATAAGATAAAAATTCTAGGTTCCCACAGTCTTCAATTTGAAGTGATTGCAATGATGTGGGCAAACCATCAATTGGAAAGGAAATCAAAGATGGGATATTTGTAAGAGTCAACTTTTGAAGACAATTGGCACGGAGTATCATTTTTGGCAAAGACTGTAAGCTGTGACACTTTTCAATCAATAGTTCCCAACAAGAGAAGTTGTGAAGCAAAGACAACAAGCCTTCTCCCCCTTCTCTAATATGTATTATTTTAACTGATTTGTTCCAGTGCATATCACATGATTTTGCCTCTAGCTGGTTGCACTCTGAAATACTAACCTCTGTCAATGAAGGGAGAAGGTTGGGCAAGTTTCCTCTCAACTTGGGGCACTTAGATAAACTCAAAAGCTTAAGACAAGGAAAAGGAGAGTTGCTACCTTCAACTTCAAATGGTAGCCACTCCTCCCACTCTGACATCTCTTCAAACTGGAGACTCTCCAATAGTGGAAATGGCTGAAACAAAGGGGAACCTCCATTTCTGCAGTAGAATTCATAACCAACTGTCTTCACCACTTTCATTCTTTTAATGACAAGCTCCTTAAGAGAAGGTAATTGTCCAAATGGTGGAAATGACAAACAATAGTTACAATCACTGATACCAATCACTGTAACATTAGAATATGAAGAATCCCCCAACCATTTTGGAAAGCTTGTGCCACCATAGGATCTAATACCGAGTTTCTTTAAATTTGTTGACGGTTGCAAGTTGTCAAGTACATCTTTCTCAATTTGTGAATCATGTGAGTCACTGCCCCACTCCAGCATAAGCTCCTCAATCAGCTCTTTTTTCTTTAAGTCGGCTTGAAATGCATCCATGGAATCAATAACATTTTGTAGCTCAAAAATGGAAACCTTCCCCTGAAGATAAGGAAATCTTCTTAATTCTCTTATCCTTAGTCCATCTTGTCTGCCTACAACAAAAGAAGTCAATGTACGGAGATATTGTAGTTTGCATATTTGTGTTGGCATCTCCAAATTTGTGTTAGTAATATCCAAGTGGCGTAAATTGACTAAATTTCCTATCTGTCCTGGTAGCTGAGTAAGAAATTTACAATTTGATAATTTCAAAGTCTGCAAATTGTAAAGCATGAAGGTTGCATCAGACAACCTTTTGATGGAAGTATTGGAAAGGTCAAGATATCGCAAAAGCACCAAATTGCCAATTGAATCATGCAGCTCAGTGATATTTTTGTATTCAGACAATGACAGTATTCGCAAGCATCTTAGTTTTGGTAAGCAACCATGTGATACTGCTTTAGTTAAATAACATTCTTGATCTGGATATTGGAGTAGTGGTAGAAAGGTGCGCAAAAACTTTAGCTCATACAAGCCCTCGAATCTTTTAGAGACATCAAAAGTCAATGCATGAAATGCTAAATGGCGAACAGTACATGGGGTTTCACCACCTTCAAAGTAACAAGAACTTTTTCCAGATACTAGTCTAGCTAATTCATAGATGAGGTCATGCATTTGAAACTTTTCCTCCACTTCAGCTTTGTTTTTTTCAATTAAAGATCTAGATAATAATTCATTAAAGCAGTCATCACCTGTTGATTCCATTGCTTTCTCTCCGTGGATTTGTTGAAGAAAGCCTTCAGCCATCCATAACAAAATCAATTCCTTCCTATCCAACAAATGTTGCCTTGGAAAAATTGAGCAATAGGCAAAACATCTTTTCAATTGTGCGGGAAGATGAAGATAACTTATGCGTAAAGCTGGTAAAACATCATCATGTGCCCATAAGTCGCTATTCAGAATTCTATTCCATTCCCCAGCATCAACATTCGATCGCAAAAGGCCTCCCAATGTTTTAGCAGCTAATGGTAGGCCATTGCATTTTCTTGCAATTTTCCTACCAATTTCTTCTAGGCTTGGATATTTGTCATAACCTTCATTCCCAAATGCATGTCTAGCTAGTATGCGCCAGCAATTTTCATCAGTAAGAGGTTTCAACTCACAGATGGGAAATGTATGAGTGACTTGTGCAACTCTTTGTTGTCGGGTTGTCACAATGATCTTACTTCCCTTTTTTCCGCTGTTGAAAGGAGTTATCAGGTGACTCCAGTCATTATGCTTGTCATTCCAAAGGTCATCAAGCACAAGCAAAAATTTCTTCTCTCTTACACTATTCTTTAGTTCAACACGAAGAACATCAAGATTAGTAGTGTTACAATCTTTTGATGTGAGAGACTCAACAATTTTCTTTGTTACCCTAAAAACATCGAAATATCCGACACCCATGCCCAAGCTGTCAAATCAAAATGCTTCTGCACTTCACTGTCATTATAAAGGCATTGCGCAAGGGTTGTTTTCCCAAACCTCCCATGCCCAATATTGTGATCACTTCTATATCATTATTTTTCTCATCGTCCAATAGAAGCATGTTCAGTAGCTTCTCCTTGTCATCATCTCTTGCAACAACAACAGATTCAACCAATGAGTCAGTAGCTGTTCTATGACACACTCTCCTAGAAACACTTTGCAAACCAAGAATATCTTTTTGGTTCACAAAAAGTTCTAGCCTTCTAGATATTGCTTCAAGCTTGGAATTCACACTCTTATAGAATTCTTTAAAGCGAGAAGAAAGTATTGATCTGACCTTGGTAGTAAATGTTTTAGATTCTCCCTCCACCTTGCATCTCAAAGATTCTGTGTTGATTTCATCCAACAAATCTTCAGCATCATAGACAGCATCTTTCAACTCATCAAGCCACGCCTTCACTGCAAGATCAGTGATCTGCTTCTCCTCAGCATCATTGAGCACAGCATTAAGTGCCAACAGCTTTATCTTCAACTCATCCAACATAGAAACATTCAGCTTTGTGCTGGAAAAGAAATCTCGAAACTCTCTAGAAGCTATCCTGTTTAATAAGATCTCCACAGAAGCAGAGATGAGTGCCTCTCCCACCATAGCTAAAGCCATTTCTTCTCTTGTCTTGCAAATTGGATCAGAATACTGAAGCTCTGGCCAAATGTTGAATGTGATTCGTACAACCTGTGGTCGTGAAGAATTGCTATACTATAATGCTTTTAAGTCCAAGTCAATGGTTTGATTTTGCAATCAGTAGTATCGTAAACGCGTTAACGTCTTTGCTTTTTAGTTTTTGCTTTTTGCATAAATGTTGACTAACTGGGCGTATGGCATCATTGTAATTGTAGTCTAGAGTTTGTGTATTTGTTTTTTATTTTACTTTCAACTAAAATATCTTCTAATTTTCATTATCAATTTTTTAATATAATATAATATAAACTAATTCAGGTAGCTTCTTTATTATAATAATAATACTGAATAAAAAAAGGCTTCTTTGTTTTTTTTTTTTTTGCAAAAAAGCTTCTTTTTTATAGTACTACAGTTTCTGGTTAAACTCGATCCATCCAGAATGTGAAGTATGTTATCCTTTATGTTAGATAAAAATTTAAAACAAAACAGTATAAAACAAACATAGCAGCGGTAAACAACAATTAATAAATACAAAGGATGAAAATTTAATAAAGGAGAGTTTAGAAAAAGTCTAGATTGAAGCGCGCAACTTGAAAATTGATGTTGTGCTCCTTTTCCGAGATACGTCAACCCATTAGATCAATCTTATGCAGAGAAAGATTTGATCCCGAACCAAAGAATACTATGCTCCAAAATATATTTTAATATAATAGTAGAATTTTATAAAAGAAAAATAGGCAAATCATGTTATTTTTCTATACGTGTGTGTGACTCTATATATCTTTTTCCATAGCCAGCAACCATGTATAAGGAGCAAAAGCTACGAGTGTTGCCCCCAAAATCGCAACGTGCAGCAACGTTAAGAAAATAAAATCCTAAACAGAAAAACTCCCCCAACATGAAAAAGCCCTTAGAAAAGAATTGACCCAGTAGAGAGAAATTCCTATAAGATAGGAACAGAAAATATAAGGAGAAAAACAAAAAAGATAGTGGAGAGATTTTATCCTTAAAAACAAAACTGATTAATAAAATATATTTTAACTTTAAATTTTAAATTATAAATACAATATTTTCCAACACTTTATACCATTAAACTTTTTTTTTCTTGCAGATATTTTTATTTGCTTTTGGTTGTGCGCACAAACTTAGTAAAACACAAAAGTTGAAAGGGACTTTTTTGGAGTATCAATAACAAGTACTGTATTAAAAAAAGTCCATCCTTGAAATGCCCATCCAAGTCCGACAACTTTGCATTTGAACTTTTTTAATGTATACATAAATTTTCTCCGTAAGTACAAAACATAATATTGTTAGAAAAATCATAAAAAAGAAACTGACCAATAAGAAATCCTATCCTATTCTAAACAAAAAAGGATGCAATGCACTATAATAATGCTATTTATTAGGTTACATCGCACAAAAACTATTAAAACAATATTATTTTGCTTTAAAAACTGAAAACAAGCTGCCCTTAATTTTATCTTGAAGTAGATTCTACAGTGACAACGATTGTAGTTAGATTAAACTTATCTATTGTAACAACACATTTTAATTTAAATTATTAGACCTTTTTATCTTTCGTACAAAGCATGTTTGTTAACAATCCCACATATGTATATAATAGATGTATCACAATCATTCATGAATTGAATAAGACAGCTAGATATTGACCCGCATGTTGCGCGGTTTAAAAGAATGTATACGATGTATTTGAAAGAGATTAGAATTATGTTAAAAAATATTATGTTGATAATTATTACATTTTAAAATTGTGAAATATTTATTGAAATAGGAAATTGTAAGGATTATAAGTAGAATACATATGTTTGTCACAAATTAGGAGATGGACATTGTTCAGACATTGTGAACGAGGCGATTGTAAATATTTTAAGAGTAATATAGTAAATAAGGATATGAATAAAAATTTAAATTTTGTGTGTGAAAATTGGAAAAAAAAATGACATACGAAAAAAAGTATGACATATGTTAAAATTTACAAATATCATTATTATATACTAAGGTAGAGCAAACTATAATTAATAAAAAATGAGGTTAATTAAGGTAAGCAATGACATACTGACTTAATTGAAATAAAATAAAAAATTATAAAATTAAATTTTAATTAAAAACTTAAGAGATTAAAGGGACATGTTAAGAATATCAAAATCGTCAATTGCATGACTCCTAATAAAATCATTATAACGAAAGATATGTCACGGTTTAAAATACTCTCAGAGTTCCGAACTGGTTTGTCTGTGTTGTACCACCAATAACACAAAATCAATACCCGAACCACTAAATAATAAAAACAACACAACAAAATATCCTCTTTCTTTTCTTTTTATTTTTTTTTCCTTTTGTTTTGAAATGAAGAGCTTAACTGGTCAAAGGTATCCGTACGGAAAGTCTACTATCCAAGAGAAACCCATGAAATCCATTTATCCTTGAGCTCCTTCAAGATGTGTTTTGACTCCATAGCTAAACTTCTGAAAAAAGAAGAGAAAAAAAAAAAAAAAAACACTGATCCATCAGCAACACATCATTATACCCAGAAACCATTCAACAATATTGAACCCAAAAAATGTGAAATTAATTAAAAAGGAACCAATCAACATGGGAAAAGGGAGACAAAGAGAAAACTGGCCTAGGTCAGAATTGAATAAGACCAAACGGATTTAGACAATGAAACTGTGATAAACACAGAAAGAGAAAGAAAGGGGGTTGAAGAAGGCAAAAGGAGAATAAAAGAGATAAACAAAGAGGGAGATTCTATGAACTTAAGAAAGAACTGGTATTAGATGATACTTTCATTGTCACCTTTAAGAGAAGAAAACAATACAATTTTGTTGTGATTATCCTCATCAATTTTGTACTTGCACAAATGATAAAGGCAATTCAGATATAAAATTTCATTTCATTTACATATATATGGTTACATGGGAAAATTTTCAATTTAGATTGTACATAATATTTCTTGAACTATGTTCATCTTCCTAAACTTTTCTTCAAGCATAATACATGCCAAACACTTTTGTCCGTGATTACATTGACTATATTTCTGGTGATATATCACTCCGATTATGATTTGCAACCTCAAAAGGGGCCAGAACATAAAAGAATAACTTGGTAGCAATTCAAATTTTCAACCAAATATGCTGAAGCAACTTATCACCTGTATATGTTTTTATTTAAAGATAAGAACATTTATATGTCAAATCTAGACAAAATCTAATTTTTGACATCTATTTCAATTTCTTAAAAGGACAAATTTGAAAATATAGAAATAAATAAAAATGAAAAGCTTCCATCAATGAATTTCTTATACATATGAAACAGAAACTTACAACAGAGGATTAAGTTCAAAGTCAATCATGTCAAAGAAGATACCTTGGATCCAAAAGAAGCTCCTCAGGAATGTAGTTGATGCCAACTCGCAGGTCCGTGGCAGCTCCAAGATCAATGATTTTGAATGTACGAGATTCTGATCCCCATGGTTTAAAAAAATGTGAGCTTAATTTGGATTATGGATCTTTTTGAATTGGATAAAGTTATGCAATCTCTAAATTCTTTACTTCAAAGAAAATAATGTTGTGTGGCTTAATATCCCTATGCACAATACCAGTAGAGTGAAGACCATCCAGTGCAAATAAGATCTGCCTCATGATTGTTTGAATGATTCTATTTTCTCTTTCCAATCATTTGGGCAAGTCTTGAACCTCACCCTAAATTAATGTTTCACCCTGAAATTTGTGGCACCATCATTTGGTTTGATATGAAGACTTTAAGCAATCATGATTTACCATGGGAGAATAAGGGGCGTTTACTTGCGATTCTGTTTTCTGTTTTCATTTTCTGTTTTCAGTTTTTAATTACAAAACTGCCACCTTGTTTTCATTTTGTTAATTTTCTGTTTTCTAAGATTTGTACAGGAAACACTGAAAACAACTTTTTTTTGTTTTCTCTGTTTCCTGTACAAATCTTAGAAAACAGAAAACAAAATGAAAACAAGGTGACAGTTTTGTAATTAAAAATTGAAAACAGAAAATGAAAACAAAAAATAGAATTGCAAGTAAACGCCACCTAAAATTCCAATAGAATATAAGAACAAAGTGCTTTAGTTCAGAAGCATAGTGAAGAATAGTTAAAGATTATGAAACATTTCAACACAAATTAATATTTGAAAATGGATGTATTATGTAACTCCACCCCCTAACTTTCTGACACAAGGAAAGAGGGTATAGAATCAGTTTGGATAAACCTCTGGAAAAAAACTTAAATAAAAACAAAATAAAATGAACTTCTCACATAAGTAAAAATCAACTTTGATAGTAAGGTTTTAAAATTGAAAAGCTCCCATAATCTAGAAGCTAATCCAAATTGGGTAATACTTTATTTCTTGAATGTAGGACAACTGATATAAACTTCATTAGAAAATTTAAGGCCAAAATACTATAAACCCCAACAATTTATCAAATACAACCAGGTTGATTAAATAGAGTACCAACATTATATGGAAACTCTACTCTGCATCAAGTCAGCTAGGGTGGCATCCCCTTCAAATTTCCATATAAACCAGTATTCAACAGCTTTTGAAGAACTCTGCAAACATTATGTGATAACATTTGTATTTGTCGTGACTGAAACTAAATTGTTAAATGATGTGATGAGAATGTCTTTGATTTCCCCATACAAGTACAACAATGATACCCAAAATTCGTAAGGCGGTATTAGTTTTAATAGAGCAAACCTCAAGAAAACCATAAACAAAATTGGCACAGCTGTTTGCAAACCTTAGTGAGAACATATATATATGGAAAAAATGGTAGTATGTTGCAGAACAGATTGAAGAAGGGAGTGCAGAACCTGTTGAGCAATGACGGCTCACCCATTAATTAATTTAAAAAAAATTAATGACAGTTTAGTAATCAATAAATAGCATTTGTTTCAGATTTTAAACTCATTGGGAGACTGATATGGAAAAGTTTTAATCACAGTTTAGTAACAGCCTGAGTAACTTGTGTCTCAGAATTTGAAAAGGAGAAATGAGAAGAGTATGCCACGTAAGCGAAAAGGCTGAAATGGATGAATTAATCTCTGCTTTCTACAAATCTGAGATGGCAACGTCACAGCCTGTGTCTCAGAATTTATATATTATAAATAGATTGACAACCATTCTCTATATGGTATCAAGGCTCAAACTGTGGCAAACAATATCATCTTCATCACACTTCAACAAATCGCAACAGCTCCTTGTAGGATATATGAAAAGAATCTAGAGGGGGTGAATAAAATCTTTTAATCTTTAAGATACAATTGATTTTTCAAAACTTCTTTCACCCTTCCTTCATATGAATCAAGATTTTATCAAAAAGATTTATCAGAGTTTGTCCCAAAAAATATGTGTTGAGTTTACAATTCAGAAGACAATATCAGAATATGATGAGAAATAAGAGTTTAGAAAAGAGAAGATAAGATGACAAAACAATTTATATTGGTTTAGTCCAAAGGACCTACATCCAGTTAGATCTAACAATCAAACTAGACCTTTCCACGATAGAATTATTGAGTTATGAACACTATGCACACACAACAATCCTAAACTATCTTTTTCTTTTCTTAAACCCTACAAGAAAATCACCTATGCAGAACCCTGCCACATAAAACCCTTAGAAACTCTATCTAAGCATCTAAATCAATCAAACAAAACACAAAGATATGGATAAGAATACACCTATAGTGTAGAGTATCCAACAAAATAAGCTCAAGAGGGATCCATCACTTTGCCTTGGCCTTGATCATGATAAGGAATTGAAATCTCTTTATTAGTGATCAAATCTTTGAGTTTGACCCTTCTAAGATCTCTCTTCTATGAGTTATGAATGTTTATTTTCGAAAAGAGAGTTAATGAAGAGAATTAGAAGTAGTCTATTGATGCGTAAAATGCGTTTGCAAAGGGCAAGCGTACCCTACGCAGTAGTAACAGTGGACTCTAGGAGTCCGGATATCGAACCCAAAGGACCAGTCGCGTTTCCAAATAATCAATTTCACAAATAACTAAGCAATCCAGAATATAAAATCAAATTAAGAGGAATGGTGGTCAATTATTCTTTTCAAAAGAAAGAGAATCGAAGCAGAAAGATTAATGTGAGAACAATTATGATAAAGAAGCCTAGGATTGTGATTTCATGTGTACCCCTTTTTCCCCAAATTCTAATCTCAATAAAATCCCTAAATGTGTTACTTGCCAGTGACCTCTTAAATTCGTTAATTAACAATCGATCATACTTAATAACCCTATTTCCCCTAATTTAATTCCCAATTGATCATAGGTGAATTAATTTAGAACAAATGATAAGTCTCAGAGAGGTTGATTAACAGGTTAATCAACTGGAAATTCATACAATAGGTTTGATCAAGCAAATTGTACGAATCCAATCACTTCACAGTTTAGTTAATCGCAAGCAATTGATCATAGACAAGAGATT
This sequence comes from Pueraria montana var. lobata, assembly GCA_026413185.1. NCBI lineage: Eukaryota > Viridiplantae > Streptophyta > Magnoliopsida > Fabales > Fabaceae > Pueraria > Pueraria montana. The sequence continues at coordinate 12,313,949 of CM048655.1, forward strand.
AACTTATGTTTAGACTGATCGGTCCTAAAAAGCAATAAAAGTAGTGAAGAGATACAAATAACTGAATAACATCGAGAGGTTTTATTAAAATCAGAACCGGGTACAAAGGTACAGTTACATCACAATCTGGGACTAAGAGAAACTAGCCACTCATGTTCATGATTAAGCCAGAAAACTCAAAAGAAGATATAAAGATTACAAAAGGGAAGAAACTTTACAATGGTGATCCCCGATGGTGCTCTCTACATCCTCCCGCAGCTCAGAGTCTCTCACATGACCTCTTTCTCACCCAGAACCCTTCGTTTTCAAAATAGAACAAAAGATAAAAGATAAAAGGGTTTCTCCTCCTATTTATAATAATTCAAAATTTAAATGGGCTGACAGCGCAACTTACCACAGCCATTGTCCTTGCATAAAGGTCCAATTCTGCTACGCAATCAGCATGGCCATGGTAAATTTACCATGGCCATGGTCTTTGCGTTACTTCAATTCTGACATTTTTTTTCTTGGTCCTCCAGACAGTGGCATTTTTGCTCCAAAAAGTGCAATTTTCAACTCTTTTCCTCATGAAGCCTCTTGAGTACTTGTCTTGCACCAACTAACACCAAACAGTGAGTTTTGCCAATAAAATATATTCAAAATGTATGAAAATGACATCTAAACTCACATTAAAATACAATGAAAATCCAGTTTATTAACCTCCCCACACTTGAGCATTGCTTGCCCTCAAGCAATTATTCTGAGTCAAATATCGAAACCAATTCCCTCTAGTTAAGAACTTGTAACAGAACCCCAATTTATTCAGAATGGAAAATGAAACATAAGCAACAATAAAAGCAACAAAATGTAGTAGAATTTTTCCAAAGAATCCATTAGGCCTAAAACACCCGCATAAATGACCAATTTCCCATGAGCCCGGTTCACTCATCTCTCATTCTCTCAGTGTTGCAAGGTCTACAGAAATTCTTTCAATTCACACCTAATTGAGCATGTTCACAAATCTATTCATCAATCAACTCAACTCAATCAACTTTTCACAAACAGAACAAATGAGGCATGACAGGGTGTAATAGGGCCAAGTTTATAGTGATAGGTAGATGCTGAAAGGAAAAGACAACAAAGGGTTCTAATGGCAGTTCACACTCAGTGATCTAAAATCAAAGGGAGCCAATGTCTTATTTCATCCACTTTTTCACTACCCATATTTTAGCTCTCACTTCTTCTCCCATTATTCTATTTTCCTTCTTTTTCTTCTTTTTTTTGAAGGTTTTTGACCTTATTTTATCCAGTTCACAGAAGAGGAAGTTGAGAGACATTGAATTCTTTTTTTTTCTTTTTTTTTTAAACTGGATGCTCTGCATTACATTGACTTTTCCCCCATCCTTCAGATCACCAAGCATAAACAAATATACACAATTTCACAGAGTAAGGTGACAAATGAATATTCAATCAGGCTCAAAACAGGCAGCTAGATGGGGATGTAAAACAAAATCTGAATCTAGAAAAATGCCTAACCAATGCCTCAACAGTTTCAGAAAATAAAAAGCCAATCAAGGATATGTATTTCAAGATAGAAAATAGAGCATGCCACTTAAGGTGGATCAGAATCACACACTGAAAGAATTAAAAGCTCAAAACTCACATTTCTATGGCTAAGCTCAAGGGAAAACAATTTATTCAATTATGTTCAGTGCTAATGTTCATTTCCTTGAAGAAAATCCCACTGCTATGCTGCAATTTTTTTTTTCAAAAGGATTTCTGAAAACAAAATTTCATAACTATCAAGAATTCAAAAATAACACAGAACAATGCACTGGCATAATCACAAATCACAACATCTCAAAGCTGGGGAGAAAAATCGTGACCCCCTCCCCCATACTTAAAGGATGTAATGTCCTCAATGCATCCAAAAACATAAATGAAGACATGAAAATAAAATGTACTGAAAGGGAAAAATAAAGTACTGAAATAAGAAGACTAAAAAATAGAAAAAGAAAATAGAAAAACCTCCTCAAAAGTGGGCCTCTACGGTATTTGGTAATGCTTCTGGTGAGGAGGGACCATGAACCTGAAAAAGAATTTTTTTTTAGGTTTTTTTTTTACCATGGCCGTGGTAAAATTTACCAAAGCCGTGGTCGGAAAATTTTGACGCTGATTTTCAAAAAAATTGTGAAATTTTCACTTTCAGGGTCCATTTACCACACCCGTGGTCATTGACCACGGCCATGGTCAATTTAGCACGGCCGTGGACGTAAATGACGTTGTTTGGGCATGCTGGGAGCACAACTGTGGTCAAATATAACCATAACCTTGCTTCTACCACCACGGTTGTGCTCAATTTAGCACGGCCGTGGTCCCTACATGCGAGAATAATGAAAAAATAAAAATAATTCCTAAGCTCTAGAATGCAAAATAAAATAATTAAAAGGATACAGTGGGTTCATGAACCCACTCTTCACAGGTTGCCTCCTGAGTAGCACTTGTTTAACGTCCCGAGCCTGACGGATGAAAGGGAAATCAACCTCCCTCAAACAGGGTGGTATTCCCTTCTTGCAGTAAACCCTCAACATGCATCCACTCTATAGCCAGGAGCTTCCTTCCCCATACTTGGGTGAAGCTCAGCATCAATCATCTCCACCTTGTCAATGGCTTGCACAAAATTACAAGAAGGGGAAGAGGAGGAGCTTTTCGCAGTATCATGCACTTTAATCACTTCCTCCTCATCACCTAGCCTCCAAGCTAATCTCTCTTTTTGGACCTCAATCACGGCATCTCCTGTGTTGAGCAAGGGTCATCCCAAAATAATTGGCATTTCCTCATCCTCCTCAATGTCCAAAATCACAAAGTCAGCAGGAAAAATAAATTTCCCAACCTTAACCAGCAAGTTCTCCACTATTCCTCGTGGATAGGTGAGAGTCCTATCTGCAAGCAAAATAGAGATGTCAGTGGGTTGGGGTTCTTGTAACCCCAACTTCTTATAAATAGAATAAGGCATCAGATTAATGCTAGCACCTAAATCACATAATGCTCTATCAAATTTTAAATTGCCAATAGTACAAGGAATTGAAAAACTCCCTGGATCCTTAAGCTTAGGAGGTAATTTCTTTAAAACAACAACAGAGCATTCTTCGTTGAGGCCAATTGTAGCAAAGTTCGCCAACTTTCCTTTATTTGAAAGAATTTCTTTTAAATACTTGGCATACTTTGGCATTTGAGCAATTGCCTCAGCGAAGAGGATATTAATATGTAAACCTTTCAACATCTCTACAAATCTAGCAAAATACCTATCCTCACTCTTGTCTTTCAACCTTTGGGGGAAAGGAACACTTACCCGAGGAGGTGTCAGTACCTCCTTTTCCTTTTCTTTCTCAATAGTTGGGTTCTTTTTAGTAAGAACCTCCTCTTCTGGAGTTGGAGCTGACTCTTCCTTATTCTTTTGCTCCTCTTTAGCCTTCTTGCTCATAGTAATCACAACATTCACCTCCTCCTTCTTAGGATTAGTTTCAGTCTGAGAAGGAAGGGTACCAGGAGCTCTCTGGGATAGCAAAGCTTTCATGCTAGAAAGCTGAGACTTCATAGTCTTCATGCGCTCATCACTCTTGGCTATATATTGCATCATGACATCCCCCAGTGATGGCATTCTCTCTTATTGTCTTGACCTCTGATTTTGCATATGTGGAGGCCTATACACATTTTGATTCTGCTCCTGCCTGGGACCTTGGTCCCTCTGGTCTCTCCAAGAAAGGTGAGGATGATCCCTCCATCCTTGGTTGAATGTACTGGAGTAGGGATCATATTCTGCACTCTTCCCACTGGCATAATTTACCTCCTCCATAGCTTGAGCAAGTGCATTACTCACAGGGCATTCTCCTCTATGGGCTTCCCCACACTTATCACAAATTGGTGGTGAAAGAGCTACAGTCAGAAGTTGTACCTGTGCTTTCATCACGGTCTCCATCTGCTTAGATAACTTCTCTAACTTCTGATCAATGCTTGAACTAGATGTTCTAGCTTCCACTTGGTTCACAGGTTTCATCAGACTACGCCTATCTGCAGTGTGGTTGTAGGCGTTGGAGGCCATGGCTTCAATGATTCTATTTGCCTCTATTGGTGATTTAGCCGTCAAGGAACCTCCACAAGCAGCGTCGAGGCTAGTCCTATTATGGCTGGACACACTTCCATAGAAAATCTGGATGATTCTCTGCTGGCTAAACCCATGATGTGGGCAACTCTGAAGCAGCTCCTGAAATTTGTCCCAGACTTCTGACAGGCTCTCCTGCTCCCTCTGAGCAAAATTGCCTATCTCTCTCTGCATCTGGTCTGTCTTCATTACAGAATAGTACTTCTGGAGGAATTTGTTGGTGCACATCTCCCAGGTGGTGATGCTGTTGGCCGAAAGTGAGCACAACCAACTGAGAGCTTTCCCGTTGTGTGAGAATGGGAAAGCAGCCAGTCTGATATATTCAGCAGACACCCGAGGATATTTTACAGTGCTTGCCATCCTCATGAATCTTCTCAGATGCTCCATCGGGTCCTCAGTAGCCAGCCCATTGAACTAGTTACTCTCTATCATCTGGAGGAAGCCATGTTTTAATTCAAAATTGGCATCCCCCAGTGCTGGCAATAAGATGTTGTTAGCTACCCCAACTTGAGGAGTGAGATAGTCTAAGAGAGACTACTCCATCGGTGGGTCATTTTCTTCAGCCATTACTCTTCTTCTCTGTTATGCTCTGTTCTTCCGAGCAAGTTTTTCGATTTCAGGTTCGTTCACAAGCTCTAGTCTCTGGGACCTGGTTAGCATAATCTGTCAACACAGAAAAAGGGATTAAAACGCAACTGGCAAAAGAGAATGAATAATTAAAATAACAGAGTTTTGTTTTTTTTTTATAAAAATAAAATAAAATTTCAAAAATTAAACAAACAAAAAAAAATAAAAAAATGAAAAAAATAGATAAAACAGAAAATTAAAAAGAACGAAAACTATGCACAATATGAACAAGAATTGCTTATTTTTCACAAAATAAATTATCTAGGAACTACACAACTAGTCCCCGGCAATGGCGCCAAAAACTTGATGCGTAAAATGCGTTCGCAAAGGGCAAGGTACCCTACGCAGTAGTAACAGTAGACTCTAGGAATCCAGATATCGAACCCAAAGGACCAGTCACGTTCCCAAATAATCAATTTCACAAATAACTAAGCAATCCAGAATATAAAATCAAATTGAGAGGAATGGTGGTCAATTATTCTTTTCAAAAGAAATAGAATCGGAGTAGAAAGATTAATGTGAGAACAATTATGATAAAGAAGCCTAGGATTGTGATTTTACATGTACCCCTTTTCCCCCCAATTCTAATCTCAATAAAATCCCTAAATGTGTTACTTGCCAGCGACCTCTTAAATTCGTTGATTAACCATTGATCATATTTAATAATGCTATTTCCCCTAATTTAATTCCCAATTGATCATAGGTGAATTAATTTAGAACAAATGATAAGTCTCAGAGAGGTTGATTAACAGGTTAATCTACTAGAAATTTATACATTAGGTTTGATCATGCAAATTGTACGAATCCAATCACTTCACAGTTCAGTTAATCGCAAGCAATTGATCATAGACAAGAGATTAACTTATGTTTAGACTGATCGGTCCTAAAGAGGAATAAAAGTAGTGAAGAGATACAAATAACTAAATAACATCGATGTTTTATTAAAATCAGAACTGGGGTACAAAGGTACAGTTACATCACAATCCGAGGCTAAGAGAAACTAGCCACTCATGTTCATGATTAAGCCAGAAAACTCAAAAGAAGACATAAAGATTACAAAAGGGAAGAAAATTTATAGTGGTGATCCCCAATGGTGCTCTCTATGTCCTCCTGCAGCTCAGAGTCTCTCATAGGACCTCTTTCTCACCCAGAACCCTCCGTTTTCAAAATAGAACAAAAGATAAAAGGTAAAAGGGTTTCTCCTCTTATTTATAATAATTCAAAATTTAAATGGACTGACAGCGCAACTTACCACAGCTGTGGTAAAATGACCATGGCCGTGGTCCTTGCATAAAGGTCCAATTCTGCTACGCAATCAGCACGGCCATGGTAAATTTATCATGGCCATGGTCCTTGCGTTACTTCAATTCTGGCCTTTTTTTTCTTGGTCCTCCAGACAGTGGCATTTTTGCTCCAAAAAGTGCAATTTTAAACTCTTTTCCTCATGAAGCCTCTTAAGTACCTGTCTTGCACCAACTAACACCAAACAGTGAGTTTTGCCAATAAAATATATTCAAAATGTATGAAAATGACGTCTAAACTCACATCAAAATACAATGAAAATCCGATTTATCATCTATTTATTAAAAATTTCAAATTGCAACTATAATGATCGATTATTTCAATGTGTAATCAATTATTTTGTTCTTAATGTTTCTGGGTTTGAGTTTGAATGTGATTAATCGATTAAAACGAGTCTAATCGATTAAACCTGTAGCTTGAATTCAAACAGAGCTTGCAGTGAGCCTGTGTAATCAATTAAGCTGTAGTGTAATCGATTAAAACAGTAGCTTGCTCTATTTGCTTTCAAGGATCAGGCCTATGTAATCGATTATACCAAAGTGTAAGCGATTACTTAGTTCTGATTCAGTTTCCAAATTCACTAAGAACGAATTAATCGGTTACAATGAATTGTAATCGATTAATGCAATAAAAGTTGGAAAAAAAAAATTAAATCATTCAAGGTAACTTAGGATCTTCTAGGGTTAAGAAATATCCTAAAACTAGTTATGCATCCATAAGCCTAGTTCTACAACAAGCAATATAGAGTATCGTTAATACAACAAGTTTTAAGATACTTAATACATCAAAATCAAAGCCAAATTAAACAACTAAGGTAAAGAAAAGGTCTTCATGTTGCTCTTTTATCTAACACTCCTCTTCCTCCGAAGACAATAGTCAAGGCTCTAAACGCCCAATTCTTGAGTGCCATCTTTGTGATCGTAAGGGAAACACCGCCAAGACATGTTATCATCTACATGGCTTTCCAGCTGATCATCTGTGTCATCAGGCCAATCTTACTCATCATGAGGATCAGTTTGACATTTCTTGGCTTCTTGATTCTGGAGCCTCTCACCATGTGACCAACGACATCAGCAGTCTCTCCATCTCCAATGATTACACTACTCCAGATCAACTTCATATTCCAATGGTAAGGGTCTTTCCATTAAACATCATGGCTCGGCTGAACTAGCCACACCCACCACCCCTTTTCGTCTCTCCAATATTTTACACGTCCCCTTTGTAACTCAAAATCTCATTTCAGTTTCCCAACTATGCAGAACTAACTCAGTGTTTGTTGAACTTTTTCCTTAACATTTTCAGGTAAAGAGCCTAACAATGAGAATGGTTCTTTTGGAAGGAAAAACTAAAGATCAGGTGTACAAGTTGCAGTTTTCTTCGTCTGCCCCAACACTTCACCATGTCCATAGTCATCCTTCAATAAAATTGTGGCACCATCGTCTTGGTCACCCTCACCTCCATGTTCTAAAGCAAGTTTGTCCCTCTAAATCAGTCCCAATATCTCTCACATGTTCAGATAGTCTATCCAATAAAAGTCACCAACTTCCCTTTTTCAAGTCAACATTATCCAACACTAAACCTTTTGAAATTATTTTCTTTGATGTAAGGGGTCCTACCTCCATTGAATCAATAAATGGAAATTTCTAATATTTTATTTTCATTGATCATTTCTCCAAATATGTATAGCTATATCCAATTAAGTTAAAATCTAATGTCTCCTTACTATTTCCTAACTTTAAATCATTGGTTGAAAATCAATTTGAGAGCAAAATTAAAACACTATAAAATTACAATGGTGTTGAAGTAGAACCTTTTATAATATGAATGTTTTAATGACAACAAACATTTAGGAAGCAGATTTTAAGTATGATAGACTCTTTGCTACTAATGGTTTGCCTTGAAGTGCTTTCAAAGAAACAAAACTTATCAAGAAGCATGGAGAAGAAGTGTGAAGCATTTGCCTACAGCCTTGGAGTCCAATATCTGAAGTTCGTCCAACTTCAAAAGTAAGAAACCAGAAGCTGGAAAGGCAGTCATGTTTTTCGGGTCAAAGTGCAGATATCTGAAGCTATGTATGATCAGAGGCATGATACTAGGGATAATTTAAGTCAAGGGGTAGATATTAGAAGCTACACATGACTTAAGGATATCATCAGAAGATGCAATGCTTAGACATCACGTGAAGACAGACATGTCTACATGGTCAAGAAGCACACACCACGAGCTATGACAGCTAGCTCTATACAGCAGTGTACTGATGCACTACCTTGATGGAAGCTCTCTTGATCCAACAGGTCTACTCGCAAGAAGAGAGAGCTAAGTTCTACTTTAGCAAGGCAACCATTGTTAAGAAAATTAGTCTCACACTTTGCAAGGTCAAGAATGAATCTATAACCATTCTATAGAAGACTTACTTTTCTAAAGAAGCAGAAGACTCATGGATGAGCTGGAATAAAGGAGAAGCCATGATTTGTGGACAAAATAGCAAGCACCAATGGACGATAATCGAGAATCCAAAGCTGGTACAAGATGTTCCTGCTAAGGAAGGTGGAGGATCTAGTTGTATGATTAACACAGCACACAACGAATCTCCTTGGCCTCCAAGTTTCTCAATTTGTAGAGTAACCATCCTCCTTGGCCTCTAAGTAAGAAGAGCAATGATCAGCTTCAAGAGTGTCTATATAAGGACATTGAAGTGCTGTTGAAGTTCCCGACTAGGAAGGAAACAACTAGAGAGTTCATACATCAGAAGCCTCATCAATTTCTGATACTAGACTTCCTTAGCCCAGGCTCTCTTGATTTGTATAGTCAAATTTATCTAGCCATAGAGAGTCTGTAAACATCTTCTCAGGGGGAGCTTACTGATGGGTTTCTCCCTGTGAGGTGTATTAGGTAACTATCCAAATAGAACCTGTTTAGCATAGGGAACCTTAGAAGAGTAGTCAGGGGACTACTGCTTCTGAAGGTTGTGTCCACAGCGGGTTGTTGTGAGGTAACAGTTGCAACTGGGGTTCAAAACCTGGAGTGGCTTTTAGAAAGAATACTTTGGTAGATAGCTTGCAGAGGCTTAGAGAATACTAGGGTTAAGCTTAAGGAGGCTTGTTAAAAGAATACTCGGGGGAGCCTGCAGAGGCTTAGAGAATACTGAGGTGTAAGAGCCTGGGGAGGCTTCAGGAAAGAAAGAATACCTAGATGGAGTTTGTGTTAGTGAAAAGCCTACAGTTGTAGGGACTAGATGTAGCCTAGGTGGGGTGAACCAGGATAATTTCCTTTGTGTGCTTTATCCTTCTTATTGCTTCTGATTTGTGTGTTTTTGTATTATTATTATTACCTTGAGTAGCTTGGTTCTTAATTGTTATATATTTGATATAAAACTATTTTAAGCTACTCAAATCGTTTTAAAAATATCCAAAAGCATACATCTACTCATCAACCTTAAACGTTAATAACAGATTCTACTTACCCTGAATCTGACATTTTATAAGTAGCTTCTGAAGCAGTATAGGAGAGTATTTTTTTTGTAAGATTATTATTGAAAAATCATTTTATACAAAATACTATCAAAGGATATCGATTGCTTCCAACTAAGCTTCTTAAAGTTGTGTCCAAGACACCTTCCAAAACTTTAGGAGTGTTCTTTTGCAGAAAAGTCATAGTCGGTTAAGTGTCACTATTCAACCCCTCTTCTAGTGACCTTTTGATCCACGTCAAATGGCGGTGAGTTCATTAAATTCGGACCCTTCCTTCAAAAACATGGAATTTCTCACTTAACCTCTCCTCTATACACTCTCTAACATAATGGCTTATCCGAACGCAAAAATTGCCACCTAGTTGAAACTGCACATGCCTTGCTTCACCATGCATCATTACCATTACCTTTTTGGTCATATGCCTTACAAACTATTGCTTACTCCATAAATAGTATGCCTACACCGGTTCTCAAAATGAAATCCCCATTTGAAATTTTATTTTTGAGTCCTCCAAACTACTCAAAATTACGTGTCTTTGGTTGCCTTTGTTTTTCGTGGCTCACCCCGTATAGTACTAACAAGCTTCAGTCCAAATCTCAACTCTGTGCTTTTATTGGACATAACAATACACAAAAAGCCTAACACTTTCGAGAATTTAGGAGACTTATATGAAACGACTGATAGTTTCAAGAATTTATTTGGAATTTGGAATTTTCTTTCAAGGACCCATGTGACAAATACTTAACACTTACTAGGACCAAAAAGATGATTTTCCCAAATAATATTGTTCACCACTACCAGTAAAATTCTAAATAGAGACCGACATTTTCCATTTATAAAAGCAATATTTCCTTCTCTAGCTAAGAAGATTAGAACCAGACATCAATTCATCACGATTTTGTGCATCGCTAAGTATTTAGAGACACAAATTATTAAATTTTGTCTCTACCTATAGACAAAAAATATAAATTTATATTAGGCTCTATATATATGAGTGGAATGTATATGAGTGTAGATCTTTATAATAGGCTCTTCGCTACGTGTGCTGATGTTGGTCCCATAGATGAAGCAGTTGAAATTTTTTAATACATGAAAAGTTTTGGGACTCCTCGCCTAACAACTTGACATTTTCATCCTTAATTACCGTATGGAATGTTGAATGAAATGATCCAATCTAGATTTCAACCTACTCTTTATGTTCTGACATCACTTGTCTAGTGTTAAGGGAAAGTTAAGCGAAATAATGATGTTGTGAAGATTTTTAAGCAACTCATGGATTTGGACATTGTTCTAGTTGTTCACTTCTACTATTGTCTTCAAAATGTTATGACTCAAATGTCAAAAGAAGAGTTGGGTAAGCTAGCAAATTGCATTAAGAAGTCTATAATACAAAGCTTGGTTTTGTGGTAAGATATTTGGTGGAAGAGAAGAAAGGTGATGGAGATTTTAGAAAGGAAACATTAGAATTGTTTAATTCAATTGATGTTGAAGTAAAAAAGTCCTTATGCAATTATCTAATTGATATTTGTGTTAGCCTGAATGTGTTGAATAGAGCAAGTGACTTTCTAGACTTAGGACTAATGCTTGACATATATACAAGGGTAAATGGCCAATTTTGTCAATGAAAGTATAAGACAATAACAATTTAGTCCCTGAAAGAACAAAAATTTTGATTTAGTCTTTGAATGTGTAAAAGTGCAATAATTACGTCCTACCGTTAAGTTTTGTGGGACCATTTTTTGTCATTAAGTTGTAATGTTTAAGGACCAATTTGACATTAAGTTGTAATTTTTGAAGGCCAATTTGACATTAAGTTGTACAACAGGACATAATTGTTGCACTTTTTACACATTCAGGGACTAAATCAAAATTTTCGTTCTTTCATGGACTAAATTGTCACCGCTTTATAATTTCAGGGATGAAAGTGGTCATTTATCCTATACATACTATACAAATCTCAAACTTTGTGGTCTTTGCATTTGAAGGAACTCTTAGTTTAAGCATCACCGATTGGTTTTAAGATAAGAACCATTGAGCTTGATGGAAAACAAGAATGGTAGAGAGGAGAGAGAAGAAAAAGAAATAGATAGGAGTCAAAAAAGAGAAAAAGAAAGGAGAGCAAGAGAAAAACAAGAATGGAAGAGAGAGAAAAAAAGGAAAAAAGGGAGAAAAAAAAATCATTTTGATCCCTACTGATGTGGACACCAAGTGGCGAGCCAGTAGGGACACTACCTAACACTTAACGTGCCACCTCATTCTCCATTAACGACATTACTAATAACCTCCGCTTTTATACTAACGTGACTGATGGAATGTAGACTAAAGGATGTGTTTGCAATTTTTCTTCTTTCAAGGACTAATTTGTCAGCGATTTACACTATCAGGGACAAAATTAGTGATATACTCTAGATTATAGAAAAAATATTTTGCTAACACTCCTCTTCATGACACTTATCGAGACAAAACACACTTCACTTTTTTCATTAGCTATGAATGGTGGAATTTCCTATTTTAAAAAAATCCTAATATTGATGTAATTTACATAATTTTGTTTATTGAATTATTAAATAATGATTATTTTGTATCAAATAATTAATTAAATCTTTGGAGTCAAATTATAATTAAAATAAGGTTTAAATACATTTTTAGTCCTTGCAATTTAGCGACTTTTTGCTTTTCATCCTTGCAATTTTTTTTGTTTTAGTCCTTGCAAATTATGTTTGTTTTGTTTTTCATCCATGAAGCGGTTTAGATAGCATTTTTTTTACTGTTCAAAGCATTTTTCACTGTTCAAAGCACTATCTAAATTGCTTTAAGGACAAAAAGCAAAACAAACATAATTTGCAAGGACTAAAATCTTTTTTTTTTGCAAGGATAAAAAGCAAAAAATTGCTAAATTGCAAGGACTAAAAATGTATTTAAGCCTTCAAATAATAACCTATTAATTATATGTTTATCAATTGTTTGAATACAATTATATAAACTAAAAAAGAAAAAGCTTTTAATGCATGCCCTAAAAAGTAAGTGATTATTACAATAAATTGAATTAAAATTTGTCTGCAAAATATAACACATAACTAATTAAATGTATGCATAGTATTTGAATAAACAAAAGAAAACAATCAAGCAAACCAAATCAATATTCAATATATTTGATTTTTTAGGCTAAAATACACTTTTAGTCCTTTACATTTTCGATTATATTCAGTTTGGTCCCTTATCTTTTAAAAAGTTCAATTTAGTCTTTTATGTTTTTAAAGTGAGTCAAAATGGTCATTTCAAAACAATTATCGTTTTCGATTTTGGGACACAATTTTTAACTCTTTTTTTACTAATTCGAGATGTGAAACTTGGCTAATTAGATTCACTTACATGAAAACTAAGGAATCCAATTGATGTTCAAACCAAAAAAGACCATAAAGTGGTGAAAATCGCGTGAAAAATGAGTCTCACTAGCAATAGAAAAGGAATCCCATATTAGATTTTTCATTTTTCGATTGCTCGTTGGATCCACTTGGACACGATTTTCACCATGTTTATAATCCTTTTTTATTCCAACATTAGTTGAATTTTATAGTTTTCATGTACGTAAATATAATGGGACAAGTTTCAGGTCTAGAATCAGTAAAACAAATGTTCAAAATCTCGTCCAAAATTGAAAATGATCGTTGTTTTCACAAGAACCACTTTAATTCACTTTAAAAACATAAGGGACTAAATTGAACTTTTTAAAGATAAGGGACCAAACTAGATATAATCGAAAACATAAAAAAAGTAAAAGTGTATTTTGGCCAATTTTTTATTACCAAAAGTTTATGGGAGTTAGGTTTCAAGAGCTAACATACTTTGTAAAATTCAAATTTGCATCCTTATTATATAATACAATTTTGATCCATACCAACTGAGCCAATTATGTGGCATGATAATTAATAGAGTTAATGGTGTTTTTGTTTCCTAAGTTTTTTTTTTCAAATTCTAGTTTTTGTTTCTGACTTTTAATATTAATAATTTTTGTCCATGTATTTTTTAAAATATGCAAATTTTAGTCCCTATAATCTACATTTTCACATTTGTGGACTAAATAATCCACATTCATGTTTATAAGTTGGACTAACTTGTCGCAACATTTGCACATTAGTGGACTAAATTGGTAATTTAAAAAATGTAGGGACTAAATTGTCAGCGAATGCATAGTTCAAGGACTAAATAGGCTATTTATCCTAAAATACAGGAATTAATTGATAAATATTAATACAGTCATTAATTATTATCTTATCAATTATGTACTTATTTATGTTGTAATTCAAAATATTTATATACACATATTGTAAATGAGAAAGAAATAATCGGACTAAATGGTCACTTTGGTCCCTAAATTTGTAAGTTGTTGTCACATTAGTCCTTGAGTTGAAGAGAATTAACACACACAAAAAAAACCCTAAAATCTTAAATTGTCAATTATATTAGTGCAAAATTCAAAAAGAAAAAAAATACGACTAAAATGTTTAGTAAGTCCTTAGGATGTTAAACAAGTTCCTAAATTTAACTACTTATTGTCATTTTAGTCCCTAAATATTAAGATATATTTAGGGACTAAAATGACAATAAGTAGTTAAATTTAGGAACTTGTTTAACATCCTAAGGACTTACTAAACATTTTCTTAGTTTCAAGGACTAATGTGATAACGCCTACCATTTTCAGGGACTAAAGTGCTTGTTTACTCAAAATAATAGTGAAAGTCATATCAGGAAGTTAATGATAATTTTAACATAAATAGGGAAATTAATTATATTTTTTAATTATTCATTGTAAAATCCTTCTAATTATTCATTATACATGGATTGAATTACTAATTTCTATGCTAAGTCAACGCGCAATGGACCCAATTTGGTAATGGGCGTCTACCTAGAAAGACTTTCCCTAAATTCAATCAAGATACATTCAAAATTGTTAGTATAAATACACAACAATGAGAATGAGAAAGGCACATCGATCGCATTAACATTTTTAGAATTTCTTTCTTGCTTCTTTCTTTCTATTTTCTGATCACTATCATGGCTAGGAAGAAAGGTGGACCTTACATACATAACCAATGACTCGAAGAGGAAGGCTACATTAAGTAAAGGGAAAAATGGTTTGAGAATGATTTCTCTTTAATTCTTATAAACTATGTATTATTGGCATTTTTTTTGGGTGAATATGTATTGTTGGCATTAAAACATGTATATTTTTCCTTTTAATAAAATTTCAATTTCTAATAATTTCACACTTTTTATCAATTCTCTTTATGGAATCTTGCTATGTTTCTCAACAGGTTTGATCAAGAAGATTGATGAAATTAGCATTCTTTGTGGGATTGAAGCATGTGCTATAATTTATACTCCAAATAATCCTCAGCCAGAGGTTTGGCCATCTGATTGGGGAGTCCAAAGTGTGCTTTCCAAGTTTAGGAGTGTGTCTGAACTAGAACAAACCAAAAAAAAGTTGTGTCAAGAGAGCTTTTTGAGGCAGAGGATCATCAAAGCCCAAATACAACTGAGGAAACTGAGGAATGAAATTAGGAAAAAAGAGGTGACCCTTCTCATGTTTCAGCACCTTAATACTAGGAACAATTTTGATAATGTTAGCATGATTGATTTGAATGATATCTCAAACTTGATTGATCAAAACTTGGAGGAAATAGAAAGGAAGATCAATATGAGCCAAGCCCAAAAGATGAAACCAGATGTTGACAATGGAGGAGAAACCATGAGTCAAGGAGAGCAAGCACTTATGAATCATGCCTAAGGGCTAGAAACCAATGTGGATGCCATGCAAAAAGTGAATTTGTCTATGGATGTCATCAATGGTCGTGGGGATGAGATGCTACCATTGGGAGATGTTAATGTTGCAAGTGAATTGGCCTAACTCATATGCCCTTTGAAAAAAATATGTTGTTCTTAGCAAGGTTTGAAGAGTCTCTTTTGTTTGAAACATCTAATTTTTTGCTTTCATAGCTTGTCTTTTAATGTGTAATCTTTTCAAAATTTGATATGAAATCAGGTTACTATCAAATTTCGGTGGGGGAGAAAGATAAGTACAAAACTGCTTTTGTAGTACCTTTTGGTAATTATGAATGGAATGTAATGCCACAAGGATTAAAAAATGCTCCAAGTGAATTTCAAAATATAATGAATGATATATTTTACTCATATATGGAATTTGCAATAGTATACTTAGATGATGTCTTAATTTTTTCAAAAAATATTAATCAACATATAGAACATTTAAATAAATTTATAGAAATTATTAAAGAAAATGGATTGGTAGTGTCAGCAAAAAAGATGAAAATATTTCAAACAAAGACAAGATTTTTAGGATATGAAATATATCAAGGAACAATTACTCCAATACAAAGATCAATAGAATTTGCTGATAAATTTCCAAATGAAATAAAAGATAAAAACCAATTACAATGATTTTTAGGATGTGTCAACTACGTAGCAGACTTTATTCCAAATATTAGAATTTTGTGTTCCCCATTATACAAACGATTAAGAAAAAATCCTCCTGCTTGGTCAGAAGAAATGTCTCAAGTAGTAAAACAGGTAAAAAAGATAGTAAAAAGGTTACCCTGTTTAGGAATACCAGACCTAGATGCCTTCCTTATAGTAGAAATAGATGCATCTGATTTAGGTTATGGTGGGATTCTTAAACAAGTATCTCAACACTCTTCCAAAGAACAGGTAGTCAGATATCATTCGGGAATTTGGCATCTAGCTCAGCAAAAATTCTCTACTGTTAAACAATAAATTTTTTCAATAGTCTTATGTATTCAAAAATTTCAAGATGATTTATTCAATAAAAGATTTTTAGTTTGAACTGATTGTAAGCTGCTCCTAGTGTTTTACAAAAGATGTTCAAAATTTGGTTTCAAAACACATATTTGCTAGATGGCAATCTTTACTTTCTTGTTTTGATTTTGATATTGAACATATAAAAGGAAAAAATAATTCTTTACCAGATTTTTTAACAAGAGAGTTTTTACAGGGCTCAAAATGAGTACAAAGCCCAACAGCAAAGATCAATACGGTCCCCCACTGGGTACCCCTAAAGTTACAAGTTCAATACAGCTTCCAGCCCCTATAACTCCTACCATGACTCCCAGAATAAGAAAAGAAATAGTAAGACCCACAATAGCCAATATAGTTAAAACTTCATCTTAAAAAATAGTACAATCACCAGGTCCTTCAAACCCTTTAGCCAATTATTCCAACAGATTTACCCCCCTTCAATACCAAAATACTCTTGTAGGCCCCAGAGATTTTATTACTCAATCCTCCAATGAAGAAGATAACTATATAGACAAAGATGAAGATCTTCCAATAATGGTACTAGAAAAATCCTGGACTCAATCCACTAATCCAAGACAGTTAGCTTCAACTCTTTTCCCTCAAGACTTTCATTACCCTCCAATAAATTTATCAAAAACCAGAACTTTTTATGAGTTTATACTAGTAGACACCGACTCAATAGAATTATGGCATAACAAAGACCAACAGGGAAATATCCAGTTTTCTAAATTCAAAATCTTAAAGGTTTTAACCCCTCAAGATTGGAACCAACCCTTATATTCTTCAAAACTATTTTCAAGAGCCTTTAATCCCCAAACCTTTACTTATTATGATTACATGGATGCATGGAGCCATATGTTATACTTAAGTCCAGATCAACACTCCTGGTTTATTTGGTTTAGAAGAGGAATACCTTTAAAATTTCCCAAATGGTTTCTCGACTTTGGTCCAATACAGCCATATTTCCTGACCAAGTTGAAGAAATTTATAAGTACTTTAAAGAACATTCAACATTTGTACCGGGATATCGATTCATATCATTCGTAGCTTCTCAAGGAATTACTTGGATAATGGCATGGGAATACATTTATACTCGACTTTATGACAATATTGATATCAGAATGTTGACAAGACAAATAAACGTAAAGTGGTGGAAGAAGTTCAATATTGAATTACTCAATAAAGCAAAAATCAATGAATGGTTAAAAACTCATCAAGAACCAAAATCACAGTTAGAAAAAGATTCTGAACAAGAAGCATTATTTTTAGCGGAAAAACAAAAGATTATGGCAGAATTAGCATCAGCCACTTCGCAAGAAGAATTTGAAGACCGGCTGAAAAAAGTAAGATCTGTACAAGATAAGAATGCAGAAGAAGGATCCGGAGAAAGCACCTCCCAGTCAAATCCATATCTTCGCAACGGAGATATGTTTGATTAAGCGGTCCAATAAGAAGTGTCGGCAGAAGACGACAACAATAAAGTTAAAAATCTTTTGCGCTGGCAAGTCACTTGACCCCAGCTGTAAATTACTTTAGTCCTTTCTACTTTAGAGTGTCGGCCATCTTATCTGTTTAATAGGTGTGCCAGTTGTAAATTTATACTTTCCCTTTTTACCCTTAATAATGAGGGATCCTATGTACCCCTGAGTGTAAATTATGCTTAGCTTCCTCCGCTATATAAGGTCTCATTCTGAGCCTTAGAAGGCAGAGGTTTTTTCTGAATGAAATCCACTTTAAAAATTTCTCAAATCTTTGCACACTCTCTGCCTTGTCTTCTACTTTAAAGCTTTCATTTGTAAGTCCTGTCCTTTTTATTTTTCCAATTCAAGTTTTGCCTTCAATTACCATGATATTTTATCTTCAATTACTCCTCAATTTTTATTATGAATTTCGATCCTGTCTTTGATGGTATCAGAGCCAGAAGGTTGTGAAAAGTCACTGTAGCAAAAAGTCATTGTAGCAATTTACTGTTCATCTCTTTAATTTTTATTACTAAGTGCTTTTATAATCCTGTTATTTTGATCTTCTAAAGTGTCTACTGTAGCACTGAGAAGTGTTTAGACGTTGGTCAGCTTCTAAGTGTAGTGGTCCCGGCAGTAAAACCTGAGAGAGGTAGTGAGACCGTTGGTCAGCTAGATAAGGTGTTAGAGGTGGTCCCGTCGCATGAAACACGTTAGAAGATAAAAATGGCTAGATTATTAAGAACTCTTAGTAATTTAAATTTAAGAGATAAACATAGACAAATAATTGTTAGAACTCCTCAAGAAGGATCATATACTTCTAATAATGAAAACAATAAAGATAAAGAATTACAAATAGCCGAGATAGAAAATTCTTTACATAACTGGCCAATACCTGCAGTTAACAAGAAAGAAATATACAAACAACATAAAGTATGGACAACATCTCAAGATGAAATACATGTTTTAGAATACAGTTACCCAGGTACTAAAAACAATAAAGTAATTAATCTTTTAGAACAATCAATACTAGATGAACATATAAAACAAGGATATAATTTTATTCATTTAGGATTAGTTCAAGTAGCTGCAAAGCCTAATTACAGATTAGGAGTAAATAGTCCAATATTAATGTTATTAAGAGATGTAAGACTTAAAAAATTTAATGATTCAATAATTGCCATATTAGAAAGTAATTTACATGATGGACCGGCATTTTTTAATTGTTACCCAAATTTCTCAATGAATATTAGAAATGAAAAAACTAGTAATGCAATAAAATTATATGTAAAAATTCCAGATGAAATAGTAGATGAAGTATCAGGACCAATACAAATAATTTACAGAATTTATTATAAAATAACAAAAATTGATTATAATTATAGAGCCCTAAGATCATCTCCAAAAGATGAAACCATATTAGTAGAAGCAAATCTAAGGAAATCCTCAGTACAAGTACCAAAGAAGTTAAGTCATAATGAAATTATTAGTAAAATTCCAGAAGATAGGATATTAGAAGATATAGTTTCAGAATCTAAAGTTTATAATACTCAAGCAAGAGAAATAATTCAAGAAGGGACAAACATTAGATTCAGAATAAATAGATCATCCTCTTTAAAAATTCAAGAACCTCAATTAATACATAAAGGACAAACCTCAAGACATTCAGTAGATGGATCTACCATAAACTTAGATTTAAGAGGATTAGATAATAACAATCCAATAATTTCTAAACCCATTTATCAAGAATCTAAAAAATCAGAATCTCCACAATATTCTCCTACAGCCTCTCAAATTTTAAATACTTTAGATAGAGATACACCTTTTCAAATAGATAAGAATTGGATTAGACAAGATTTCGAAGCACCTTATAATAAAGATAAGAGAACATGGTATTTTTCAACATTTACAGAAAATCAAACCATAGAATTTAGAAAATTTTATTATAATTACATGGAAGAAAATGAAATAAATTTATACTTCTTTGACTGGTTTTCTAAATATAGTACAGAAAATAATATAAATTATCTTTTTAGAGAAATAAAACAAATAAATCCTTTAAGAAAATTAACAAGTTGGAAAACTATTAATAATCAAATCATAGAATCAGAATATCCACCTCAACAGGGAATAACAATTCAAATCTCAAAAGATTTAGAAATAGAAGCAAGTCCTTATAAAGATACAAAAGAAGAAGAAAAGGTAGTAGATAAAAAAGACATTAAAAAAATTACATTCTCAATTAAATTATTCAAATATTATGCTAGAAACAATGACAAAACAATTAACTAGAATAGAAAATCAAAAACAACTTGATATACCTAGTACTCAAAATAAAATAAAATCTCCTGTTATACCTATTTATAAATTAATAAATGTTCCCCAAAAAGAATTAGAAGCAATAAAACTTGAAAGTCATACAAATATAAAAATAGAAGAAATTAGAATATAAAAATAGAAGAAATTAGAAAAAATTTAGAAAAATTAAGTTTAGAAAAATTTTCAATCATTACTCTTGAAAAAGAAGATCTAACCATAAATAAACTAAGAAATTATCCAAAATTAAGAAATTATTATTCAAGACCTTCACCTGCTGATGTTCAATTTGAAGAATGAGGTGAGTTAGTTCAAAATTCATTTACAGGAAGTGACATAATAGAATGGAACCTAGATGGATTAAGTGAACAAGCTATATTAGATTTAACATGTCAAATGACAATGGCAGCAACTGCTTATAAAACTAAAGGATGTTCAGATAAAAGTGCTGCAATAGCTATAGTTCAAGGATTTACAGGACAATTAAAAGGATGGTGGGACAATCTATGTACAGAAAATGATAGAATTTCAATATTAAATAGTGTAAAAGCTGAAAATCAAGAACAAGATGTAGTATCAACACTTATATATACAATAATTCAAAACTTTATAGGAGATCCTAATATATTTAAAGAAAGGGCAGCTAGTCAATTAGCAAATCTATATTGCCCAATAATGTCAGATTATAGATGGTATAAAGATACATTTTTATCAAAAATAACTTTAAGAGAAGATGGATTTGCAGGATATTGGAAAGAGAGATTTATAGCAGGACTTCCAAAATTATTTTCAGAAAAAGTAAAAATGAATTTAGAAAAACATTATGGAAAACCAATAATGTATGATAGTCTAACTTATGGACAGATACATAACATAGTCATAGATACAGGAATACAAGTATGTACTGACTTTAAATTACAAAATAAAATGCATAAAGAAAGTATGACTAACAGAAGAGAAATAGGAACATTTTGTCATCAATATGGTATAGAAGTCATTAGAGCACCAAGTGCTCAAGTTAAGAAGAGAAATAAAAAACCATCAACTAATTATAGAAAACCATATAGGAAAAAATACAATAAAAATACTTTTCAAACTCAAAATAAAGAACAAAATCAAAAACCAAAAAGAAAACCTAAATATAAAAAACTTCCTAAAAAAGATAATGCTTGTTGGAAATGTGGTAGAATAGGACATTATGCTAGTACCTGTAAAGTGCAACAAAAAATAAATGAATTAGAAATAGATGAAAAACTAAAACAAAGTCTTATTAATATATTAATAAATTCGAAACCTGAAGAGTCTTCATCTGAAAATGAAGAGTACGAAGATGATATAATATATCAATTAGAAAATGAAACTTCTAAAAATTCTGAAACTTCTGATGAAGAATACTGTTTAGGACCAGAATTATGTACCTGTACAAATTGTAAAACAATAAATATGTTAACCAAAGATCAAACTACAACTTTAATATCAATAATAGATAAATTAGAAGATTCTCCACTAAAAGATGAATTTTTACAACAATTAAATAATTTAATACAAAGAGATGAAAATAATAGAGCAGAAATAAAAGCAATAGATATAAAAGAAATTTACAATAGATTTAAAAAACCAAATAATCAATTATCTATAAAAGACTTACAGGATGAAATCAAAAATCTTAAGCAAGAAATTCAAATTTTAAAGCAAAATGATATATCTTTAGAATATAGATTATTGGAATTAGAAGGAAAAGAAATATTAAAAACACAATAAAACATTCAATACGTTCCTAATGAAGAAGAAACATCAAATCAAAATTATATTAATCTATTAAGTATAATTACTACACATAAATGGCATTGTGAAGTAACTTTAATAATTAAAGAAGAAAAGTTTAACATGATAGCTCTTATAGATTCAAGAGCAGATATTAATTGCATACAAGAAGGATTAATACCTACTAAATATTATGAAAAAACTTTAGAAGGAGTTACCAGTGCAAATGGATCAAAAATGAATATTCAATATTATCAAATGTAAAAATTTGTAAAAACAAAATTTGTTATAATACTTCTTTTGTATTAGTAAAAAATATGAATACTTCATTAATATTAGGAACCCCATTTCTAACCTTATTATATCCTTTTCAAGTCACTACAAATGGATTAATAACTACAACATTAGGTAAATAAATATGTTTTGAATTTATAAAACCCCCAAGATTAAGAGAATTAAATTTACTAAAAGACTCATCAATAAGTCAAATAAATTTAATAGAAAGAAAAAAGAAACATATAAATATGTTAAATAAAGAAATTCAATATAAAAGAATAGATGAACAACTCAAGAATTCAAATATTCAAACTACTATAAAAAAATTTCAAGACAAAATAGAAAAAGAAATATGTGAAACTAACCCAATAGCGTTTTGGCATAGAAAAAAGTATGAAATATCATTACCATATATAGATGGGTTTAATGAAAAAGATATTCCAACTAAAGCAAGACCCATACAAATGAAATACAAGAATATTGTAAAAAAGAAATACAAGAATATTTAGACAAAGGATTAATTAGACCATCAAAATCTCCATGGAGTTGTTTAGGCTTTTATGTCATGAACGCTTTAGAAATAGAAAAAGGCGTGCCAAGATTAGTCATTAATTATAAACCTCTTAACAAAGTATTAAAATGGATAAGATATCCTTTACCTAATAAAGGTGATTGCTTAGACGCAGTAATAATACCAAAGAAATTTGAATCTTGGTCAATACATTTTAAGGATCCAACTAACTATCAATTATTCAAAATCTCATTAGTATACATTACCATACTTTGAAATAATCTACATTCATGTTTTTAAGTTGGAAAAGAATCGGATATTAGATTTTTCATTTTTCTAGTTGCTCGTTGAATTCACTTGCACACAATTTTTATCATGTTTATGATCCTTTTTAGTTCAAACATCAGTTGTGTTCTATACTTTTGATGTTCGTAAATTTAATGGGATAAGTTTCAAGTCTCGAATTAGTAAAAAAAAGGTTCAAAATCTCGTCCCAAAATCGAAAATGGTCATTGTTTCAGAAGGACCATTTTAATTCAATTTTAAAACAAAAGAGACTAAATTGAATTTTTAAAAGATAAGGGACCAAACTAAATATAATCGAAAACATGAATTACTAAAAGTGTATTTAGGCCAATTTTTTATTGTCAAAAATTTAGGTGAGTTAGGTTTCAAGAGCTCATGTACTTTGTAAACTTCAAATTATGTGCATCATAATTAATAGAGATAATGGTGTTTTTGTTTCCTAAAAAACTTTCAAATTATAGTTTTTGTTTCTGACTTTTAATATTAATAATTTTTGTCCATGTATTTTTTAAAATATGAAAATTTTAGTTCATAAAGCTAACAATTTCCCCCCTATATAAGACCAAAAATTAGGTATTTATAAAATATAGGAATTGATTGATAAATATTAATATAGTTATTAATTATTATCTTATCAATTATGTACTTATGTATGTACTAATTCAAAATATTTATATACACATATTGTAAATGTGAAAGAAATAATAGGAGCAAATGGTCACTTTGGTCCCTGAATTTATAAGTTGTTGTCACATTAGTCCCTGAATTGAAGAAAATTAAAAAAAAAAACTAAATACTTAAATTGACAATTACATTAGTGCAAAATTCAAAAAGGAAAAAAAAAGTGTGACTAAAGTGATAGTATTAACATATATTTAGGGACTAAAATGACAATAATTAGTTAAATTTAGGAACTTGTTTAACATCCCAAGGACTTACTAAACATTTTCTTAGTTTCAGGGACTAATGTGATAACGCCTACCACTTTCTGGGACTAAAGTGTCTATTTACTCAAAATAATAGTGAAAGTCACACCAGGAAGTTAGTGATAATTTTAACATAAATAGGGACATTAATTATATTTTTAATTATTCATTGTAAAATCCTTCTAATTATTCATTATACATGGATTGAATTACTAATTTCTCTGCTAAGTCAACACGCAATGGACCTAATTTGGTAATGGGAGTCTACCTACCAAGACTTGCCCTAAATTCAATCAAGATACATCTCAAAATTATTTATATAAATGCACAACAATGAGAATGAGAAAGGCACATCACGTTAACATTTTTATAATTTCTTTCTTGCTTTTTTCTTTCTCTTTTCTGATCACTATATGGCTAGGAAGAACGCAGACCTTACATGCATAATTAGTGACTCGAAGAGGAAGGCTACAATAAGTAAAAGGAAAAATGGTTTGAGAATGATTTCTCTTTAATTCCTATAAAGTATGTATAATTAGCATTGAAACATGTATATTTTCCTTTTAATAAAATTTCAATTTCTAATAATTTCTCACTTTTTCTCAATTCTCTTTATGGATCTTGCTATGTTTCTCAACTGGTTTGATTAAGTAGATTGATGAAATCAGAATGCTTTGTGGGATTAAAGCATGTGCTATAATTTATGCTCAAGATAATCCTCAGTCAAAGGTTTGGTCGTCTGATTGGGGAGTCCAAAGTGTGCTTTTCAGGTTCAAGAGAGTGTCTGCAATGGAAGAAAGCATAAAAGAATTGCGTCAAGGCAGCTTTTTGAGGGAGAGGATCATCAAAACCCAAGTAAAACTGAGAAAGCTAAGGAATAAAATTAAGAAGAAAGAGGTGACCCTTCTCATTTTTCATCACCTTAATGCTAGGAACAATTTTTATAATGCCAACATGATTGATTTGAATGATATCTCAAACTTAATTGATCAAAACTTGGAGGAAATAGAAAGGAAAATCAATATGAGTTAAGCCTAAGAGGTGAAACTAGTTGTTGACAATGGAGAAAAAACCATGAGCAGACACTTCTTAATCATGTCCTTGCCCTGAAAAAAAAGAATTTGTCTATGGACGTCATCAATGATTGTGGGGATGAGATTTTACCATTGGGAGATGTTAATGTTCCAACTGTATTAGCTTAAGTCATATGCCTCTTGAAAAAAAAACATGTTCTTCTTAGCAAGGTTTGAAGAGTCTCATTTGTTTGAATCATCTAATGTTTGGTTGTCGTAGCTTGTCTTTTAAAGTGTCTATGCTTAGGCACAGTAATAATACCAAAGAAATTTGAATCTTGGTCAATACAGTTTAAGGATCCAACTAACTATCAATTACCATACATTGAAATAATTTATATTCATGTTTATATATTTGGAAAGAAGCCTTAGATATATTTAATTAGTTATCCAATAAAGATATTTATCCCTGTGTAATTAGGTTTAAAATGCATTTTTCGTTTGAGACAATTAAATTATACTAGTTATTTTATCTATTTATTGCATGAATTGTATTAAATTTCAAAAAAATTTCTAGACTCATCATAGGGGTCATACTTGCTCAAGGTCATATTGCTTTGGGAAAATTTTTAGATTGTATCTTTATGAATCCTATGAGCTTTGGAATGTTATGCACATGTCCTTGCACTGGTTGCACCTATCAAAGGATTACCTTACCTCACCCATGAAGTGAATAAAATAACCCAAGGGGGGTTGAATTGTGTTTTCAAAAACTTTGAATGTTTTTTGAAAAATTCTGCAGTTAATCAAAATGATAAGGGTTCATAAGAGATAAGCTCAGAATGAATATTCGTTCTGAGTTTAGAATGAAATATGTAGCAGTTTCCAGAAAAGATATTTCCTCATAACAAAACTTCAAATTCTCTGTTTGATAAGAGATATCTCCCTCAGTATATTTTCTCTTTGAAAACTCTGTTTAAAAGGTTTGTTGATATATATATGTGAAGCAGAAGTTATTAAGCTAAACCAAATAAAATAGTAGAGGAAAGAGTAGAAGAAAATCACATAAGGGATTTTTATACTGGTTCACCCTAAACCCAGGGCTACATCTAGTCCTCACAGTCCAATGAGATTTTCACTCAATCAACACCACAACCAGTCACCACTAGCTTACACAACAAACTCAACAGGTTCGCTATACCACAGAGCTCACACCAGCTCTTTACACCGCAACGACAATGTCACCACACTGCTACACAGGTACTCCCTCACCACAGCGCCACCTTGGTCTTAGCTTGGAGATTTCACTCACTACAACAAAGGGTATCTATTATTTATTGCACATACTACAAATTCTCCCTAACAGGGGATTTCCACTCAGGAAATACAATCACACTTCTCTCTTGATTACAAGATATAACTTACTAGACTAATGTAGAAGTGGGTCACTCTCACTGAGAGGCTTGAAGCAAGAAACACACAAAATCCTCACTGAGGAAGAAAGGCTCGAATAGCTCTCTTTCTTGCTTGCTTCAAGGTGCTTTGAAAGGCTTCCAAGAGGTCCTTCTTATAGTGCTCCAAAGGTATCCGCTGGACTCTTGGTACTACTATTTTTTGGGCGGAAAAAATTGAATTGTGACAGTTGTATATGACATGTCATCATTTTGAATTTGTTTTGAAGAAACCATTATGATGAGCAAATTCTGATGATCTTCTGAAGACACATAAGAAATGTGTTCTGATGTAGGTTGCTTCTAATGAAGACTTCATGATGAGACATTGTAAGGAGCATATCTTCATCCCAATGATCAACTCTTTACAGCGCTAATCATTCTGAAGCAGTTTTCTTCAGCATATAGAATATGTAGGTTGTTGTTGGTGTTGAAAGTTTTATGTTCTTGAAAAATTCTTAACACCAATCTGATGTTCCATATCAGATTCTCAAGGACATATCTCAGCTACTTACATCTTAATCTTCTGTTAACATCAATCTTCTGATGAACCCTCATTGATTGTGATTCATATGGAAGATGTAATGTTATCAACTTCAGTTTTCTGATGAGTGCTTTGTGTGTGTGACTGCATATGGAAAACATGAAGTTACTCTTCATTCCATTCTGTCATCAATCTTAGTCTTCTGATGAGCCCTTTGTGTTTGTGGCTACATATGGAAGACATGTTGTTGTTCTTCGATGCTAAGAGTCTTTAGGGTCTTTCCTTCAACACATCATGCAGATGTGATCATTTTAGAATCAATTTGTCTTGATTCTGGATTGCATCATTCTGATGCTTCATCTTCTGCAGCTTCATTCTGATGGTGTAGTCTCTGATCTTTCTTTGAGTGAGACTGTCATGGTACTTTCTTCAACATGTTAATTCAATGGAAGCAGTGACTTCATCTCATAGATGGGGCTTCAAGTATCTTTCTGAAGTATCATGAGTTGCTCAGTTTGAGACAGCCATTCTGAGCTTGTTCTGAACTCACTAAAATGCTAGTTTTTAATCTGCTTTCAATATGATCTGAAACACTTGGCAGATTATTAGCTTGCAGAGCTTCATTTTTCAATTTGCAAACACTAATGGTTTGTCATAATTAAAACAACAAGGGTTCTGGATTCAACAACCCAACCATGAGTCATGGGTAAAACAGCTAGATAAAAGAATGGATACCAAGCATGCATCGTTTCTTCAATACATTAAACACTAGTAATGTTCTTCCTAATGTCAATGTATCCTTTTTTTCTATTCTACAAATAGAAAGAAACCATTGCTAGAAAAAAGAAAAAGAAAGACCCATTTACAACTCAAAATGTGAAACGATTTTAATTTCAATATCAACAAAATTTATAGAGTTTTTATTCAAAACAATTATAAACACAATGCATACACTATTGTAGAGAGGAATTTTTACAACAGTTAAAAATGAATTTTTACATCGGTTGAATGTTTGTTATTGACCAGAGGATATTGAATGTGACAACTTTTTACATCGGATATTGTACCAATGTAAAATACATTTTTTACATTAGTTAAAAACATAACTGATGTAGAAAGAGAGAGAGGAGGGATCCACTTACTCCAAGAGTAATTTTAAGAGAGTTACTCCTCATCCTCACCATTCATTTTCTTGAAATCTAATGGTTAAGATTAGTTACTCATTGCAACCATTAGATTTCAAGAAAATGAATGGTGAGGATAAGGAGTAACTCTCTTAGAGTTACTCTTGGAGTAAGTGGATCCCTCTTCATATATATATGCTATGCATCTTAGAGTTATAATACAAACCACAAAGCAAATCTATTACAATTAGTAAAAGCTTACAATTTAACTATATATCCTCCAAATTTCTTTTCTTGGATTCTTTGCCAAAGAACACAAGAAGATGACAACATTCTCCTTAGGATATATAATCAACAATTGTCAATGGGACCTGCATTGGAGAGCAATTACTGATAAGTCACAGATAATTTTAAACCAGTTGTAAACTTGTACTTATGAATGAAAGCAAGGTGCTAGGTAACATTGTTTCCCTCCTTCATGTAGCCTACTGTGCTTGTAGGCCAAAGCTTTTTCTACCTTATACCTTTTACTCTGAATAGGGAGAGGGAAAATGAATCCATACAAATGTGTGTTCCCCTTTGAGATACAGAGGCGATGCAAATAGCTAAGATATTGAAAT
The DNA here is from genome assembly GCA_026413185.1 of Pueraria montana var. lobata. Lineage (NCBI taxonomy): Eukaryota > Viridiplantae > Streptophyta > Magnoliopsida > Fabales > Fabaceae > Pueraria > Pueraria montana. The sequence goes on from CM048655.1 coordinate 12,342,574, forward strand.
ATAAATGTTAATTATAAAAGTTTGATACTTAATTAGTTAACTAATGTACAATTAAATGTTTCATCATATGTATAGTCTCCAAATTTGTTTCTATCGAGTTTAATTTCTTCCATTTGTCATCGCATTTGGGTGGAGAAGGAGGATCATCAACTAACGCATATCAGATTAAGATGCTTCCTAATGTTGTTTCATCTTCTTCTCACATCATGGTCTCCTCAAGCAACTCATAGCATCCACAAGACAATTTGTGGGGATAGAGATTATTTGCCTGAATCTCTTTGTTATTTGTTTTCTCTTGTTATAAATAACACCCTACTAAGAGAAATGCTAACAACATACTCTCTCCCATTGGCTAAAATTTATTGAAAATAACATTGTTACTATCGCTAATCTAAAGGTTCAATTTGGTTCCTCTATTTATTTATTTAATTCAATTTGGTCTCTCTATCATTAAAAAGTTCAATTTGGTTCCTCATTTTTCGAAATCGCACCAGTGTTGCCCTTTTTTGTTCAATTGAAATTAATGTCGTTACTGTTGCAAATACTGGTCCTTCAAATTGCGAATAGCTGCAGTTTTGAACCGCCATTATTTAAACCTTAAATTATTAAATTTTAATAATTTATAAAAAAAACTATATATAATAAAAATATATATTAATAGTTATAAACTATCACAATGATAAGTAAAATTATAATTATATTTTTTATTAATTTATTAAAATAAAACTATTATAATAAATTTTAAATTATTATTTAATTTAAATAATAAATTAGGTGGTGGATTGGGGTAAATGTGTGAGATCTTAGGTTCAATCTTGATCATTACCGTCATTATAAATAAAAAAAATATTATCTTTTATTAATGTGGCAATTGAAAACCATCACTATATATTTAAATTACAATTTTTATTATTTAATACTTTTTTACCATTGTGATGGTTTATTATCGCCACTATTTTTTTAACCTTTTTATATTTTTTTATAAATTGTTAAAATTTAATAATTTGATATTTAAATAGTGGCGGTTCAAGTGTTGCTTTTGAAAAATCTGAATTATCGATATTTGCAATAGTAACGACATTAATTTCAATTTGACAAAAAGAGCAACATTGGAGTGATTTTAAAAATGATGAACCAAATTGAAATTGAGAGACCAATTTGAATCAAATAAATAAATAGAGTAGCCAAATTGAACATTTGAATTTGCAACAGCAACGGTGTCAATTTCAATTGGACGGAAATGGCAACATTGGGGCGGTTTTGAAAAATGAGGGACCAAATTCAACTTTTCAATAATAGAAGAACTAAATTGAACAAAATAAATAAATAAATAAATAAATAGAGGGACCAAATTAGTAATTAAGTCTTCAATAAATTATAACCAATAATAGAGTATGTGTTAGAAAGAGTGTGTTGTTAGCATTCCTTTACATGAAATACTAATTGTCTATTTAGATTTGCATCCATTCATCTCAAATCCGCATTAGATTCATAGAAAGACATAAAGGCTACTATAAGTAGCTTAAATTTTGAGGTGCATACATGTCTAAGTAACGTCAAATCAAACATGCAATAAAACACTTTAGAGCAACAAAGATCACCATTGCCTCCCCAGTTAATTTTACTGGTGTTTCAAGTGCATTTGCATTGCAATATTAGAATATCACATATGGTTTATTGAATATGTTTTAATAAATTTTAAAAAAGAAGAGCAAAATTCATTATTTTTCATGTTGAATATCATGCTTAAAGGGCTAGGATTGCATATCATGTTGCATATAACAGTGTACTCATTTATCCATCCAAATCACGCATCGAAGACACTCTCCTTTACTCAATAAATCAAAAGCTTTATTGATGTCCTTGAACTCCACCTCATGAGTGACAAATTCATCCAACTGCAATTCCATTGACAAATGGTGCAAAAGTTAATAGACTAGAAATGTCTCAAATGCTTTGATACTTTATTAATTTGTCAATGCAAATTTTATAACATTAACGTGTGTATATATATATATATTTGACGGGACAAACAACATAGTTCAAAAGTGAAAATATAAGAAATTGCATGTAGTACCTTGTCCATGTAACGTTTAAAGAGAATGGGTACATCAGACTTAGGTTTGAGACCTCCAAATAAGGATCCCATGAGGCTTTTCCCATCAAGAAGGACCTCATGAGAACTGAGGCTTATCTTGGCTCCTGGTTTGTCCACTCCTACAACAATTGTTTTTCCCCAACCCTGAAGGCAAAATCATCATTTTTTCAGTTATGCTTTTAACAAGTATTTATTTTTGGAGATCATATTATTGGCAAATTCAATCAAGGTTGTTTCTATTTAACCAAAGTATTTTTTTCCATTAAGTATATGGAATTAAAATTCATTGCCAAGTTCAATCAAGCTTTGCAAAGTGGTGATTGATCATATTCATAATTTAGTAACAAATTTAGTTATATTATTATTGTCTGCCTATACAAGACTGTGCAAGGATGTGCTTGGGAACTTTTGAGAGAATGATGTATACCTTTCTACAAGATGCATATGCTTCATGCACCAATGATGCCACACCTACACAGTCAAAGCAATAGTCTGCTCCACCACCAGGTACTCCATGATAACCTACTCATATATAGCACCCACATTTGAATAGAGTTTGTCAGACAAATATAAAGAAGTTGAATACATGCTAACAATATTTTTACAAAATTCTTTGCAAAGAGAAAATGTTATATCTTCTTCCTTTGGCAACAATAAGGGAATTTCAACAATAGGACCATATAAATTAAGATTAAGATTAATGCCCTTAAGAGGGTAAACCTGGCTCACAGTTTTGTTCTCATCACATTCTCCAGCATGGACAAAAGTCTGTGAGTCCAAACTTTTTTCCTGATTAAAAGAGAACAAACCCATGAAAATAAATTCAGAATTCACATGTAACATAAAAACATGGTGAGCAGTATATTATAGAATGTATGATATGATAGTGTTAAACAAACAGTGCATTACCAATTTCAAATTTTTCTGGGTTGATGTCCACACCTATAATCCTAGTTGCTCCACAAAGTCTAGCTCCCTCTGCAACCTAGGAAGCCAATGAATTGCAATAATCATTTCAATACACAAAGATAACCAAAGTCATAAAGAAAACAAAACCTGAAAACCATGTTCAAAGAAACCATACTGCTAATCCAATAGATCCCAGCAAAATAGCTACTGTAGAGCCTGGTTCCACATTTGCAGTTCTCCAAGCAGCACCTACCCCTAGAAGTGGAAGTTTTATAAAGATTTCCAAACATTAGATCAAATGAATGTGGCTAGCTTGAAATATAAGATGACCATGTATTTATTCACAATTTTTTCAAATATAATCTCTATTATTGGTTAAAATTTATTTATAAAGACGAAATTATGAGTGAAACTGATTAAATACTTAATGAGACTTGCATCATTTCATGAATCTCAAAAAATTTTAATTAATGATAAAGAATATATTTGAAGGAATGTGTTGGAAAGTATGTTACCAACATTTTTTTTAGAATAAACATCGTTCTTCATATCTACATTATTTATTTAGTGTCCGGAATGTTCAGGAAATTACCTGTTGAAATACCACAACCAAGAAGGCATGCCCTATCAGGAGGAATTTGAGGGTCCTCAACCTTTATTAGATTGGCAATGTCCACCACAATGTACTGACTGAAACTTGAAATATACAAGAAATGGTAAATGGTCTCTCCATTTTGGCCAGTGAATCTAGTGGTCCCATCTCGAGGCATCCAAGGAGACACCGAGAAAGATAAATTAGATCGTTGGTTGCTCTTGGTTGATTTGCAATCTATGCAATCCCCACAATTTGGTAGTATAACTGGAATAACCACATCACCTTTTGTAACTTCAGTTATATCCTTTCCTACACTTTCCACAACTCTGCAGTAATCACATAAAAACTCATTGAAACACATCATCAGCTACCTTAGCCTTCAATGTTTGAATATATAGAAAAATATTAATGGATGCACAAGGCAACAAATAATTTACAGTCAAGAAAGCATAAGACCAATGAAGAAGCATATATGTGCATGTATGTACTCATAGAATTTACAAAGAAAAATATTCGGTAAATAAAACCATTATAAAAATGTAGAAACTTACCCAATTGCCTCATGACCTAGGATTCTGGGAAACATGCCAGCAGGAGGTTCCTTCAAAACATAGGAAAAGACATCTTAAAAAAATCATTCAAATGGTATTATTAATATAAAATCACAAAAAACAAAAGTAATCAAGAATAAAAAGTTGATGAAAAAAAACCATTAATTAATAATAATGAACCTGGAGTTTCAAAAAAGTGATGTCACTGTGGCAGAGAGAGGAACATATAACACGAATCCGCACCTCACGAGGCATTGGTGGCGCCACAATTATCTCTTCAATAACCAATTGTTACTATTATTAGCGACAATAATTAAATTTTTAATTATAAAGTAATGTTCTAAATGCGAGAAAATTATTCCCTTTTTAACTTTCAAAACTTATTGCTTTTAAATCCAAAAGACGAAGCATCATTGTTAACTTATCATTCATTCAAAAACGTTGTTTTTGTGAAATAAATTTCTTGTTAAACTAAACTTGAATTATCAAACATTATAACTACGGTAAACCATTAAAACATAACAAATTTCTTTTAAACATCCTCAATTTCATCATTTAACAATTCTATTACACAAAACTGAATACACTTTTACATCCTTGAAAATAAATACATTTTTCAAATGAGTCACATAAAGGAAAATGATACATCATAATACTAAATTCTACTCTATCCTCATTTATAGAAGAAGGGACTGAGACTCAGAGTAATGACTCAATGAAAATTAAAACACAAAATACCCATGAGGCATCCTCAGAGGGATCCTCTTCTTCCTTGAACATATCCATTTGCATCATTGGCACTTGGCGTAGTGTTTCCACTCTGTCTTTATCATTCGCACAAGGTCAACCATCTTCCTCTGAAAAATAAAAACATGGGAGTGAGTTCTCTGTTTCCTTGATTGCCACAAACAATCAGACTTATAGTCCCAAACAACCTACGCAACCACTGCGTGTGGTTCACTAGCGATAACCGCTCACGGTAATCCTAATTCGAGTATCTATCTCACTGCATCTATTCCTATGGGCCCCACTGCCATTAAACCTACCAGGTTTTAATGGTCTTACGCAATTGTGTGGATGACGATTGGGAGCACACGACTTATGTCTGGTACAAATGACACGTCGCCCTCACCAACCCTAGATATAGCTTCGATCTAGTCGGGAATGCCAACTCGGTTGTGAGTCCCCCATACTAACTGGACTTTTAACCTTAGCCGAGTTGTCACAACTTGACACCATTTCCCCCAGGACTTCTTTGAGCTGAACAAACTATTCCCTAGCGCACCAACTATAGTCATCCACTCCTTACAACAAACCTCACATGCTTCCAGGCCGAGAATCCTCGTTCCCAGGACATTCAGTTTCAGTGGTACTTTCGAGAGGACGTTAGAGGACCTTCCCACCGAGTACGGAGTCAATCTTCATCTCTAACATTGTCTCTCTAACTCCATCCTTGTTCTTGTCACCGATGCCCCTTTCACCTCATTCCTTTTCCTCGTTGCGTGCGTCGCCCGTGCAAGGCAAATGACATGAAATGTCATCCACTATTCCTCATACAACAAGGGGAGAGGGGTTTCGTCCCTCCTCACCTCTTAGCGTCATGAACATCATGACCGCTTAAAGTGGAAATATCCACTTACAACATCTCAATGCCTCGGACACATCAATCTTCACTATATTCATGCACAAACAAACCAACATGCATTGTCGAGGGACAACGCCCTTCGTACTCAGATCACAACAAGATAATATATAGCAAAACTTTCATAATTCAATATTCAATGCCGAAGGTCACACCCTTTCGGTCTTCATAAACAATCCACAATGAGACAATCAATCAACCCACTATAAATAGTTTAAGGTTACAATGCCGAAGGTCACGTCCTTTCTGTCTTAGCAATCAATTTATCAAGAACAAGAAAATGAGATAATTTTCACAATTTTGAAAGAACCACTATCCAATAATAAAGATATCATTCACATGAGCATATCAACATACTTATACAAATTAAAACTCATTACAACTCTAAGTTTTTTTTTGGGTCAAACCCATAGTCAATATAAAGCTAAAATTTTAAACTATCATAAGTTCATAAATTGAGTCCCGAATACTCCCAAATTAAGTCCCAACCTATATATACATGTAAACTTTCATTTTTAACTAAAAAGAACTTAATTTAAGCATTTAAAAGGTAGTTTAACATTAAACCCGAAATCGGTCCCAAATTCCCTTTAAAAAGCCTCAAAACTTAAAATTTAGATTTCTGTTGATGTAGAAATCCTTTTTCGATGAACCAATATGCAACCCTATATTTTAAGACGTAAGGAATCCATTTTTTTGGTCTAGAACAGCCCATTCCATATCTAAAAATTTAATTTTCGCAAACAGTAGCAGACTTAAGTAAAAGTGCACGAAAACTTGAAAATTAATTTTCCATTGATTTAGAAATCCATTTTTGACGAATATTATATGTAACCCTAGATTTTAAGGCGTGAGGAATCCGTTTTTAAGGTCTACAACAGCCAGTTCCAGCCCCATTTGTCCCTGTTTTCAAAACAGTGCAGAACAGGACAAAATTGCACAAAGCTTAAAAATAATTTTCCCGCTGATTTAGGAATCCGTTTTTGATGAATCTTTTATGTAACCCTACATTTTAAGGCATGAGGAATCCGTTTTTAAGGTCTACAACAGCCAGTTCCCGCCCCATTTGTCCCAGTTTTCAAAACAGTACAGCAGAGCCAAGAATATGCCTTTTTACTAAAAAAAAAATTTCCAAAGATCTAGCAAATCATTTTCAACATTCTGTATATGCATCTCTACATTTTTGAACATGGGAAAACCATTTTTGATGTTAAAGCCCCATATAACAGCCCCAATATCAAGAACACAAAAAACAGAACACATTATTACATAAATGGTCCAAAACTTAAAAAAAAATTATATCAAATAGCTCCAATGTTCAAATGCAACATATCTTATATGCAACCCAAGGTTTTTGGACCCAAGGAACTCATTTTTGGGGTCTAAAACATGAAAATAGGCACCCATTTTTCGTAGCACACCAAACAGTACGAGTTTCACCAAGTTTCTCATATATCACAAGTTCAAAAATATGTATATTGACACACAACCCATCAACATTAGGTCTCAACACAACAATTTTAGACTCAAGAAAGGTAGAGAACTCCTCTCATACCTTGTTTTCTTCTAGTTCAAAAACCCAATAGGAAAAAGAGCACCACCCACTTGTAGAGCTTCTCAAGCTCTACAACATACTTAAAAATCAAAGCAAAAGAACAAGAATTAGTATGGGAAAACTTAGAGAGAAGGAGGAAGAAGCTAGCGAGAAAGAGGAAAGTTTTACCTTTCACACAAAGGAGAGAAAAAAAAAGAACTCTCTCTCTCTTTCTCCACTAGGGCCGGCTACACTATGCTAGCGGGAGGGGTCCCTTTTTTGCTTTTATAGGGGGGCCCAAACCCTAAAAGGAGGGCCCCACATTTTTTTTTTAAAAAAAAAATAGGGTAATTATGTTTAGGGTCCTAAACTAGTCTAAATTTTAATTTTTTTACTCTATTAATCCACCAAAATGTAACATTTAATTTTCTAAAGCCAATGTCTTTGGAATCATTCAATTTGGATTTAAAATGAATTTTCTAGGCCAGGAATACTAAATAAATTGCCAAAATTATTAATTAATTCAAATTAATTAATTTTGATGAACTTAAGTTATTTCTATGCTTAATTATAATTATTAAAATTTTGTTTAAGTTCAAAATAAATTTTTAAGCTCAAAATCACATAATTACTAAAATGTCATTAATGAGAATATTTCTTACTTTGACTAGTTTGACCAATTTTGACTTTCTTTGACTTTTGGTCAAATCATGGTCAAAGCTTGTTTTACTACTCCCTCCGTCCCAAAATAAGTATCGTCCTAGGTTATTTTACACATACCAAGAAAAGCTAATAAATAGATGAGAGAGAATAGTAATTTTACAAAACTAACCTTAGTATTAATGTTACATTGAAAAGCTAAAGTGATACTTATTAAGGGTATTAGTGGAAAAAAACAATTAATATTGCATTGAAAAGCTAACATGACACTCATTTTGGGACAATTTTTTTTTTCAAATGCAGCACTCATTTTGGGACGGAGGGAGTAATTATTTTCACTTCATTAATGAATATTTAATGTCTCACATTTATTTAGTTGCTAACTAGTTCTTTTTAGGCTTTAATTAAACAAATGACACTCTATTTTGTTTAATTACCTTAATTAAATTTTCTAAATCACTAATTACTTTAGAACAAATAATTTTACTAATTAAAGTCATTCTAGACCCTTTAGTAAGCTAATTATGCTCTTAAAAGTCTAAATTTATATTCTAGACACAAGCTCTACTTAATTACAACAATGCCTAAAACATGTTGACCAAATCCTTTCCCATTGACTTTGATCAAAGTAAGTTTATCTTTGATTTTTCAAATGTTGAATTTTCCTCCACTAATCATGTAATGTCTCTACTTAATCCTTATTAAATAATGCTTATTTTAATTATTTCTATTATTTTTTTAATTACTCAATTAATCACTAATTAAGAGATTAATTTTTCTATTTAATCTTAAGCTCTAAAATTAAGGGTGTTACATCACCGCTTTTCTGGCAACCGCCGCTACAATTTATTTTCCAATGAAAAATATAAGTACCAATTAATTAACACTACTACTCATATCTTATTCAAACCTCAATTAACAATTACTAAGAAATAAATATTAAAAAATTAATAATGGAAGGAACATAACATATTTTGATGAAGCATGACACAACTTTACATCGTATAGGTTGTCCTTCAGATGTTGGAGCGGCAGCCTGTTTGTTATCTTCCAATGCAAACTAGCAAATTAAACCAAACTGCACAATATTCACATGCAATATATATAATGAACTAGAAACTTAAAAGTCTTACAAAGATTTAAGAGGGAAAAAGAAGAAGATAAGAATGAAATTAATAAGATATGTGATGAAATAGATTTCTTATATGAGAAAGTATCTATTTTAATAATTATATTATTCTTTGGAAAAAAAATCTTATTATTAAACTATTACTTTAAATATTTATATCAATATATAATTTTATTCATGTAAAGATTTTACTGTTAAATTAATTAGTAAATACTTAATTTTTTTATTAAATCATATTTAGAAAATTTACAATGTTCCTAAATTTTATAGAAGACTGAATTGGTAAAAATAAATGAGTAATATTTTGTGAACACTCATATGCTCATCAACACTTAGAGAGTGTAAGAAATAGATGAAAGAAGTGATGATAAATGTAAGAGAAAATATGATGTGTCAATGAGTGCTTGTAACAGTGAGGTGTTCATGTATAATTTTTCAAAAAAAAAAAAAAAAACAAGATGACATACTAATTTTTTGTAAAAAAAACCATTTAAAATTTTATTATTTTAGTTCTTATGGAATACAAAAGTTTTTATTAAAAATAATATTTAAAAAATGAATGAAAATTTTAAGGAATAACTTTTATTGAGAAAATCTTTTAAAATTTAAAATTCTTACATTAGTTTAAGAGAAAAAGAAAAGAAAGGATAAGAATGATATAAGACATGTGAGGAAATAAATTTCTTATATGAGAAAGTATTAATTTTTCTTAAGTATTACATTATTCTTTTAAAAAAATCTTATTATTAAATGATTACTTTAAATATATAGATCACTATAATTTTTGGTCAATAATTTTTTTATATATTATTAAATATAATAAAATATTTAATTTATTATTAAATTAATTTATCAAAAATCTGCAATGCTAAATCTTATAGAACATTGAATTGGTAAACAAAATAAGAGAGATGACATACTAATTTTTTTGTAGAAAAACATTTAAAATTTTACTAATTTAATTCTTATGTAATTTATTAAAAAAAATTAATGTCAAACTAAATTTTTAAGGAACTACGTAATGAGAATTTTTTTAAAATTTTTTAAGATCCTTTATATTCTTAATTTTTTATGGAATTTAAAATATTTTCAATTTTATGCCTAACACATTTATTATTATATGATCATTTTTTTGTTACATATTATATGATGCTTTATAATCTTAACATATGATTTCCACCTATAATATTTTTTTAATATATTTTTCATCAAAAGTTTATCACAATTTATTTACCAAAAAAGTGTATCCCTATTTTTTTTAGTAACCATGTAATTGACACGTGCTTGTCACATGCTTCAACACGTAGGCAGTTAACGGTTGTTTTGGACGGAAAAGACTAAAATCATGGACGGAGGAAAAGAATGAGGACTTTGACCGGTGTTAAAAAAATTGAGGGACCAAAATCATAAATGTGAAAAAGTTTAGGGACCAAAAACATAGTTTGCTTTAAAATTTAAATATTTTTCTACACAAATTTAGTATGTCATTTCTCTAATTGTTTTTACCAATTTATTTTTTTATAATATTCGGTGACATTTTATATATTTTAAAAATTAAATTAATAAAAAATTATATCTTTTGTTAACTAATTTAATAATAGATGTAAAAAAACTAATTTAATAATAAAATCTTTAAATGACTAATATTATGAAGATCCAAATATTTAAAATATTAATTTCATAATCAGAATTTTTAAAAGAATGATACAATACGTAAGATAAAAATTTAATGCTCGTTCATGTAAGATTTCTTCTCTATTATTTTCCAAATTATTTTTGTCATTATTTTAATTCTTTAAAAGATTTTTTAATTAAAGAAATTCCTTAAAAATTTATTTTTTCATCAAATTCGTATTTTAAGTATTATTTTTTTAAAAAATATTCAGTGTTCCATAAGAATTTTTTTTTACTGTAGTATTCCATAAGAATTAAAATCGTAAAATTTTAAATTTTTTGTACAAAAGTTTAGTATGACATCTCTCTATATTTTTTTTCCAATGAGTAAATTTTTTTTTTTAAGATATTCAGTAACATTGTAGATTTTTGAAAAAATAACTTAATAACGAATTAAATTATTTATTGATTAATTTTATTGTAAAAATCCTTTAAATGACTAAAACTATAGTGATCTAAAATTTAAGATAACAATTTCATAATTAGAAAAAAAAATTAAAGAATAATATAATAAATATTTTAATAAGTTAGTTTAACAACTTTCAGTTATGAACTACACCTAATTTTGTCATTTCGGATTTTGTTACTTGATGTCTTCTTTATTATTCATTTATTTTCTGTTTTGCTTTCTCTTTTTCTATTATAATAAAAGAAGGAAATTATTCTAATTCTCAAATTTGTATTATTCCACATTTGAGCCTAATTCAGATTGCACAAAAACGAGACAAGAAAGAAGAGAAAAAAAAAAAAAAGACTTTTGTGCAAAATATACATTGAGAATGGAAAATAAAAAGGAAAAAGAAAAAGAGAAAGAAGCAATGGATAGACTCCAACACCAACAGTACCTACATTAATGATGTTTCTACAAGAAGACAAAGAATCATTGAAGGCACAAGAAGACAAATTGTTCAGACCTTCAAGTCTATAAATATACTGAGAGCCACAAATTGTTGATATAGAAGAGAGGAGAGAGAAAATTAGAAGGCAAACACAGGGAGTTGATCCAGTGCGCAAGATTGAAGAAAGGTCAGCTTACTTACAAATTACAATAGGTAAGCACCCTTTGGCCTTGATCCATATGTCATACAAACAATGTGAAATGTTTACTTTTGCTGGGGCTTGTATTGTAATGTACTAATATTTATGCAGTAGCACTTGATCTTGGTTCGTTCTGTATTTTTTTTTTCTGACTATGATATTGATATAAATTATTTATCGTCGAAAATAACGATTAAATTCTGTCAGGGGTTCGTTCTGTATTTTGTTCATGTTAAGAAACAAAGCCAAATCAGATGAATAAAAATTGATAAGTGAGCTTTGTGTGCATTTGAATAATAATAATAAAGGAAACAAAGATGTTTTACCTCTGTGTGGTCATACTGATGAGCCATTAGCACTTAGCAGAGTGTTTGGCTCCAGATGATTCGTCTCTCCGTGCAAAAATGGGTTCAAAAACCCCTTTTCCTTTCATGCGGTGAATAAACAGGGAACTTCCACAAAGCTTCCCTTTTTCTTTTTCATTTTCCTATTTATTTTATTTTCCTTCGACGGTTAATATATAAACTGGTCTACCGAGGGGTCTAACTTAGTTATTTGAATAAAGTACGTGAGTTATTGTAAACCTTATAATATCTGTCTTTGATTCCTATGAATAAAAAAAATATAAACTGGTCTCTTTCCAACTCCCTTTTCTTCACCCAATGCGCGTGGGCTATAAGCCCATTTCCTTTGGTTTACAAATGTGTGTAGGTAATTATTTAAGGTACCTCGTTTTTTTCCTGGTGCACCCCATTGAAAATAAAAAATCCCTTGCCAAGACTATTTTGCCCTTTTCCTGGTGCTCAATTTTTTTTTCTTCCAGCCTCTCCCTACTCTGTTCGAACACATCACATCCCATTCTTCACTGGAGGTGGAGCGTCTTTGCTGGCCTGTCTTCGCGTCCTCAACCTCCGCCATTGAAGCCTCGAGGTAAGGTTTGTGCGTTCGAAGATTGCATTTTTTTTTTGTTATTTATGGATTGGCTAATCCGTAAAAGGAAAATGTGGTGTTGTCTTACGGAATAGGCATTCCGTAACATAACAACATATAATACGGATTATGCAATCCGTAAGACATGTTGTTATGTTACGGAATGCCTCTTCCGTAAGACAACACCTCATTTTCCTCTATTACGGATAAGGCAATCCGCAATATATAGTGAAATCTGGAAATGTATTACGGATTACACATTCCGTAATACATTTTTGTATTACGGAATGTGTAATCCGTAATACATTTTTGGATTTCACTATATATTCCGGATTTCTTTATCCATGATAAAGGAAACTTCTGACAAGTAAATATTTAAAAAAAAAATACATTCTATTATAAAAATGTTCCTTTCACATTTGTGATCAATATGGAGTGGAGAAGTTTGAGCAGGATTGGTAAGCGAGTGTGAGGCAAGTAGGTAACTAAGCCAATGATAGCAAGAGCGAGGATGTTTTTATCAAATCGGTTTCGGTTTCAAAGGTCATTTCTTTTAAAAGGATTTTTTCAATGTTTTTTTCCTAATAAATTTGGTGGCGACTCCTTTATTTTTAACATTTATTTTTTCTCTTAAATTATTGTTAGGATTTTAAGTTTCTTGTACTTTATTTATTACATGTGTGTATTGTGATCGAAATCTCGACTTCTTTTTCATATATAAATGAGGATAATATCGTACATAAATGGAACAAATTATGCAAACTTTAAATAAATAAAAAAAACCCGAGGTAAAATTTTTTTTGGTAAATGTAATAATCTTTTGATGAAAAAATATATTAAAAATATTATAGGTGGAAATAATATGTTAAGAATATAAAGGATATAATACGTAACAAAAAAATCATATAATAATAAATGTGTTAGGCATAAAATTATAAGCATTTTAAATTCCATAAAAAATTAAGAATATAAAGGATAATACAAGTTTTAAAAAATTCTCATTAAGTGGTTCCTTAAAAATTTATTTTGTCATTATTTTTTTATTAAATTACATAATAATTAAATTAGTAAAATTTTAAATGTTTTACTACAAAAAATTAGTATGTCATTGTCATCTCTCATTTTTTTTTTACCAATTCAATCTTCTATACGATTTAACATTGCAGATTTTTGAAAAATTAATTCAATAACAATTAAATATTTTATTATATCTAATAATATATAAAATAATTTATTGACTAAAAATTATAGTGATCTAAATATTTTAAGTAATCATTTAATAATAAGATTTTTTTTAAAAGAATAATATAATACTTAAGAAAAAATTAATACTTTCTCATATAAGAAAATTATTTCCTCACATGTCTTATTTCATTCTTATCCTTTCTTTTCTTTTTCTCTTAAATTAATGTTAAGAATTTGAAATTTTAATAGATTTTCTCATTAGAAGTTATTCCCTAAAATTTAAAGTTTTCATTAATTTTTTTAATATTAATTTTAATCAAAACTTTTGTATTCCATAAGAATTAAAATAATATAATTTTAAATGTTTTTTTTTACAAAAAATTAGTATGTCATCTCGTTTCTTTTTTTTTTTTTTGAAAAATTATACATGAGCACCTCACTTTTACAAGCATTCATTGACACATCAAATTGTCACGTCATATTTTCTATACATTTATCATCACTTCTTTCATCTATTTCTTACACTCTCAAGGTGTTGATGAACATATGAGTGTTCACAAAATATTTCTCATTTATTATTACCAATTCAGTCTTCTATAAAACATTGTAAATTTTCTAAATATGAGTTTAATAAAAAAAATTAAGTATTTACTAATTAATTTAACAGTAAAATCTTTAAACGAATAAAATTATATATTGATCTAAATATTTAAAGTAATAATTTAATAATACGCACTAGGTGTTGATGAGCATATGAGTGTTCACAAAATATTACTCATTTATTTTTACCAATTCAATCTTCTATATATAAGATTCAGGAACATTGTAAATTTTCTAAATATGAATTTAATAAAAAATTAAATATTTACTGATTAATTTAACAGTCAAATCTTTACATGAATAAAATTATATATTGATCTAAATATTCAAAGTAATAATTTAATAATAATATATATTTTTTTCAAAGAATAATATAATACTAAGATAAAAATAAATACTTTCTCATATAAGAAACCTATTTCATCACATATCTTATTAATTTCATTCTTATCTTCTCTTTTTTTTCCCTCTTAAATCTTTGTAAGACTTTTAAGTTTCTGGTTCATTATATATATTGCATGTGAATATTGTGTTCCTACACTCAGCATCTTTTCATATCACAATTACCATAGTGCAGTTTGGTTTTGCTAGTTAATTTGCTATGGAAGATAACAAACAGGCTCCAGCTCCAACAACTGAAGGACAACCTATACGATGTAAAGGTGTGTCTTGCTTCATCAATATATATGTTCCTATCATTATTAATTTTTTAATATTTATTTCTTAGTAATTGTTAATTGAGGTTTGAGTAACATATGAGTAGTATTAATAACCCAAAGGGTTCATGCAGTGGTGTAAGATTCTGCTGTGTTCACATGAGGGGAAATAATTTATTTAGCAGGATAATCCATGTTCGATTCCCTCCATATTCATAATTCCCTTGGGTCAGCGGCAGCCATGCATCGCGAGTGAGATTAGTCTCTGACCCAGTGGGTTGGAGGACACCTATGGTCTCTGACCCAAGAAAAAAAATATGAGTAGTGTTAATTAATTGGTACTTATAATTTTTCATTGGAAAATTGTAGCGGCGGTTGCTAGAAAAGCTGGTGAGCCATTGGTTATTGAAGAGATAATTGTGGCGCCACCAATGCCTCGTGAGGTGCGGATTCGTGTTATATGTTCCTCTCTCTGCCACAGTGACATCACTTTTTGGAAACTCCAGGTTTAAAATTATTATTATTAATTATTAATGGTCTTTAAAGGTTTTTTTTTTCATCAACTTTTTATTCTTAATTACTACCTTTTTTTTGTGATTTTATATTAATAATAGTATAATAGTACCATTTGAATAACTTTTTAAGATGTCTTTTTCTATGTTTTGAAGGAACCTCCTGCTGGCATGTTTCCCAGAATCCTAGGTCATGAGGCAATTGGGTAAGTTTCTTCATTTTTATAATGGTTTTATTTACCGAATATTTCTCTTATTCCCCACAAAATACAAATTCCAAATATGATCTTTGTGCTAATATAAACTTTTTGTGCATTGCATTCATTGTGTGAATTTTTATGTGATTACTGCAGGGTTGTGGAAAGTGTAGGAAAGGATATAACTGAAGTTGCAAAAGGTGATGTGGTTATTCCAGTTATACTATCAAATTGTGGGGATTGCATAGATTGCAAATCAACCAAGAGCAACCAATGCTCTAACTTATCTTTCTCAGTGTCTCCTTGGATGCCTCGAGATGGGACCACTAGATTCACTGGCCAAAATGGAGAGACCATATACCATTTTTTGTATATTTCAAGTTTCAGTGAGTACACTGTGGTGGACATTGCCAATCTAATAAAGGTTGAGGACCCTCAAATTCCTCCTGATAGGGCATGCCTTCTTGGTTGTGGTATTTCAACAGGTAATTAATTTCCTGAACATTCCATACACTAAATAAATAATGTAGATATCAAGAACAATGTTTATTCTAAAATAAAATGTCGGTAACATATTGTCTAGCACATTCCTTCAAATATATTCTTTATCATTAATCATATTTTTTGGAGATTCATGAAACGATGTGAGTCTCATTAAGTATTTAATCAGTTTTACTCATAATTTCGTCTTTATAAATAAATGTTAACCAATATAAAGATTATATTTGAAAAAATTGTGAATAAATACATTGTTATCTTATGTTACTAGCTAATCACATTCATTTGATCTAATGTTTGGAAATCTTGATAAAAATCTTCCACTTCTAGGGGTAGGTGCTGCATGGAGAACTGCAAATGTGGAACCAGGCTCTACAGTAGCTATTTTTGGGTTGGGATCTATTGGATTAGCAGTATGGTTTCTTTGAACATGATTTTCAGGTTTTGTTTTCTTTATGACTTTGGTTATCTCTGTATACTGAAATGATTATTGCAATTCATTGGCTTCCTAGGTTGCAGAGGGAGCTAGACTTTGTGGAGCAACTAGGATTATAGGTGTGGACATCAACCCAGAGAAATTTGAAATTGGTAAT
The DNA here is from genome assembly GCA_026413185.1 of Pueraria montana var. lobata. Taxonomy (NCBI): domain Eukaryota; kingdom Viridiplantae; phylum Streptophyta; class Magnoliopsida; order Fabales; family Fabaceae; genus Pueraria; species Pueraria montana. The sequence continues at coordinate 12,359,575 of CM048655.1, forward strand.
GCACTATTTGTTTAACACTATCATATCATACATTCTATAATATACTACTCACCATGTTTTTATTTTCTTCTCTTTTAATCAGGAAAGAAGTTTGGACTCACAGACTTTGTCCATGCTGGAGAATGTGATGAGAACAAAACTGTGAGCCAGGTTTACCCTCTTAAGGGCATCAATCTTAATCTTAATCTTAATTTATATGATCCTAGTGTTGAAATTCCCTTATTGTTGCCAAAGGAAGCAGATATAACATTTTCTCTTTGCAAAGAATTTTGTAGATATTGTTAGCATGTATATGTATGTATTTGTATATCCCTGAGTTCAACTTCTTTATATTTGTTTGACAAACTCTATTCAAATGTGGGTGCTATATATGAGCAGATTATCATAGAGTTAACTGGTGGCGGAGCAGACTATTGCTTTGAATGTGTGGGTGTGGCATCATTGGTGCAAGAAGCATATGCTTGTTGTAGAAAGGTATACATCATTCTCTCAAAAGTTCCCAAGCACATCCTTGAATGGACAGACAATAATAATATGAGTCAGTTTGTTACTAAATTATGAATTTGATCTATCACCACTTTGCAAAGCTTGATTGAACTTGCCAATAAAAGAAAGACTCTAGTTAAATAGAAACAAGCTTGATTGAACTTGCCAATAATATGATCTCCAAAAATAAATACTTCCCAAAAGCATAATTGAAAAAAGCTTATGATTTTGTCTTCAGGGTTGGGGAAAAACAATTGTTGTAGGAGTGGACAAACCAGGAGCCAAGATAAGCCTCAGTTCTCATGAGGTCCTTCTTGATGGAAAGAGCCTCATGGGATCCTTATTTGGAGGTCTCAAACCCAAGTCTGATGTACCCATTCTCTTGAAACGTTACATGGACAAGGTACTACTACTACATGCAATTTCTTATATTTTCATTTTTTAACTATGTTGTTTGTCCTGTCAACAGTGATATATATGTTAATGATATAAAATTTGTGTTGACAAACAAATGAAGTATCAAAGCTTTTGAGACATTTCTAGTCTATTAACTTTTGCCCCATTTGTCAATAGGAATTGCAGTTGGATGAATTTGTCACTCATGAGGTGGAGTTCAGGGACATCAATAAAGCTTTTGATTTATTGAGTAAAGGAGAGTGTCTTCGATGCGTGATTTGGATGGATAAATGAGTACATTGATATGCAATCCTATCCCTTCAAGCATGATATGCAACATGAAAAATAATGGATTTTGCTTCTCTCTTTTGTATTTTACTAGTTTGGTGACTCGTGTCATGCACATGAGAATTATTTTATTTGTCTGTATGAATTTGTTATTAAATATTGAAATATATGAGATAAATTTAAAATTGCTAAAATATAAGATAAATTGCTAATTTACGTAATGTGTGTTCAAATATGTTAATGAATTTTTATTTAGAAAATTCCTTTCTCGTTAATTTGATTTATATTTCAAATTCATTTACATTTATTCGTCTGACATGAAATGTTTTAAAAAATTAATTTTACTTTAATAATCTAAATATTAATGTGATTTCAAACAAATTATTCATTCCTGTAAGTTAAGTGTAAATTTTCATGCAAGACTTTTCAAAATAAATGTTATACTAATTGAATGCCAGTGAATCCAAAGCACGAACCAATCATGCTAATTTAACCTTCAACATCTACACAAAATAATCATGATTTTCACTGGAACTATCTTCATGCATATCTTAGGTTGCTGCAATACATGATATTGTGTCATTAAACCAGCATGGTATGGGATATGAAAAACCACCTTTGTTGGTGACCCATTTTCATGACAGTAAGTTAACCATATACATAGAGGTGGTTCCTTTGTGTAACAATGGGGTGGCCATGGCTACCCAAAAATATAAATACACATTATAAGATTTGTATGTATACTTTTATTTTGCTTCCCCATAAATTAACTAGCTACCCCATAAAAATATATGTTATAAAATTTGTATATATATTCTTATATTGTAAGTTTTTCTTTCCTTTAACTTCTTGTTTTAATTTATATTTTATGAGTAAAAGTTATAATAAATCTTTTGTTTTATCGGTTAATTTTAATATATTAATTTTGAAAATATGTTTTATTTACTCTTTGTATATGACCCCTCGTTAAAAGTAAGCTAGCTCTTCCCCTGCATATACACCGTCTCAGTCAACTCTTGTTTCTTTGCTTATATAAAAATTATTAAAACAATGAATTAAAGAAATTTAATTTTACTCTAATAAATTAGATGTTAATGTGGTTAAGGTAAATTGTTCATTGTCGTGGGTTAACCATAAATTCTCCTACCTAACTTCATAAAAACTGTTCGTAACATGAGTTTTATTTTATATATAATTTCTATATTAGCAAATTTACATATAGATATCGATGAATAAACGAAATATTAAATTGAAATAGGTAAAGAAAAATCTTTAGTAATTTACATAAGTGAGAAGATAATAAATACATAATGAATAATGATTTGCCATAAAAATTGTTTTGTTTTTTCGTTTTTGAAAAGCTAAGATTAGGTGAAGGCTTAAGAATTGATTTTATACATTAATTTTACTCATACTAACTGTTAGATAAAACATAACATTCAATAATTTAGTTAAGTCTAATGATAATACAAAGAAAAAAATGCATTTATATTAAAATTATTATTATAATAATAAATTTAATTTCATTCTAATAATTTAGATGTTAAAGTGAGTTCGGGTACATTGTTTATTCCCATTAATTAAGTGTATATTTTCATATTTGATTTTGTAAATAAACTATTCCCATGACTTTTATTTTAAATTGAATTTGTATATCAATAAATTTACATATAGATATCAATAATATGAAAGAAAAAAAATTACAGTATAAATTAAAATCTTTAATAATTTACAAAAAATAAATAATAATTTTCCTGAACAATTATTTTAGACCTTAAGTTTGTAAAAAAAAAAAATCATCCATAAGTTTTATTTTATCCATAATACATATATACTTTTATGGTCTGAATATTAATATACTTAAAAAATTTCCAGATTTATGTTATATAAATATTTACTCCTATAATTTAAATTTTAATCTTTATATGTGTTTACATGTAAAGAATTAAATATACAACAATAATAAACCAAATGAGATAAAATACAAATTTGTAATATAATATGTCAAATAATCAAGTAAGTTAATTAGTTTAATGTCAACCCACATAATGAAGTAGGGCAAGCAATGTAAGTACAAAGAGATTGATTAGATCTGGCACCAAACTTAGCAAGTCAATCAGCCCAAGAATTACCCTCCCTGAAAGTATGCTGGAAATGAAGATTCCAAGACTGGGAAATGAAGGCACGAGTGAAATTGAGAATTGCAGCTTCAGGATGGGCTATTACTTCCTGCAGCCCCATAAAAACCCCAAACAAGCCAATATACCCTTTGCCTCTCCCAAGCCCCACCTCCACCCAATACTACCGCTGATCCAAACACCCAACACCATGGAAGAATAGCAAAACACCGTAACGGAAGAAAATACCACCGAATTGGGTGTCTTTGAATCTACCTCACAGATAGTGTTGACCCACATTAACAGCTGTAAATGAAAACTTCAGTATTTTTTATAAAAGATAAAATTGTAAAAATTCTTTTTCTACATAAATTTAGTATGACATTTCTCTAATTTTTTTTACCAATTTAATTTTTTATAATATTTGGTGACATTTTATATATTTTAAAAATTAATTTAATAAAAAATTATATCTTTTGTTAACTAATTTAATAATAGCTGTACAAAAACTAATTTAATAATAAAATCTTTAAATGACTAATATTATGAAGATCTAAATATTTAAAATATTAATTCATAATCAGAATTTTTAAAAGAATGATACAATACTTAAGATAAAAATTAAATGCTCGCTCATGTAAGATTTCTTCTCTATTATTTCCCAAATTTTTTTGTTATTATTTTAATTCTTTAAAAGATTTTTTAATTAAAGCAATTCCTTAAAAATATAATTTTTCATTAAATTCGTATCTTAAATATTATTTTTTAAAAAAATATTCAGTATTCCATAAGAATTTTTTACTGTAGTATTCCAAAAGAATTAAAATCGTTAAATTTTAAATGTTTTTCTACAAAAGTTTAGTATGACTTCTCTCTATATTTTTTTTCCAATGAATAAAAAAGAATTTGTAAGATATTCAGTAACATTATATATTTTTTAAAAAATAACTTAATAACGAATTAAATTATTTATTAATTAATTTTATTGTAAAAATCCTTTAAATGGCAAAAATTATAGTGATCTAAACTTTAAATTTCATAATAAGAATTTTTTAAAGAATAATATAATAATTAAAATTTTAATAAGTTAGCTTAACAACTTTCAAACTAGCTTTTCAATTTTCAGCTAGTTTTTCAACTTTCAGTTAGTTTTATATATATATATATATATATATATATATATATATATATATATATATATATATATATAACTAGAGTGGGTGACCTATGCCATGCACGAGATAAATATTGTTTATAAACAATTTTATAAAATATTTTAAAAATATAGATATTTTTTAAATTTTATATTAGGAATTATTTATAATTAAATTTTAATATTTTTAATTATTGGTGTACATGATAGATATATATTTGATTATATATATGGTAGACTATAATTTTAAAATACAATAAATGAGAGAATTAAAAATTAGTTGTGTTAGGTAACATAGTAATTTAAATAATTATTGTGAGATAATATTTCAATCAATTTAAAGTAAGAGTTCGTAGTTACAATAAAAAAATGAAAATATTTTTTTTATAAAATGACATTTTAACTATATATTTTTAAATTAAAACCTAAATTCAAGCAACGCGTTCCATGCACGACATATATGTTGATAAGATCACAATAAGTTGGGTCTGGTTAGGGTACTATAGTACCCCGTTCCCATATAGACACTTTTAAAAACTCTCCATATCTTGACCCATATTCATTGGCAGGACAGATAGAGAGGGGGGCGGGCAGGGGCGCTAGCATCCACCCCCCCCCCCCCCCCCCCCCGCCCCCTCTTCGGGATTTTTTTATGTATATACATATATATATTTTTAAATTAGTTAGTGTAAAATTATGTAAAATTAATTGTGTATGTTGTTATTATAATGCTAGTTAAGATTAATTAGTGTAAAATTGTATAAAACTAGTTGTGTTTGTTGTTATTATTGCAATAATTAAGATGATAACTAGTGTAAAATTATGTACAACTAGTTGTGTGTTTGTTGTTATTATGGTAACAGTTAAAGTTATTATAATTTAAAATAAAAATTAATTTCAATTTTATGTGTAAAAATAGTAAATATTTTTAAAAATTATTATTTATTAAAAGTTAAAAATTTAAACAATTATAAAGGAAGAAAAAACATCCTGCCCCCCTTTAATAGGTTTCTGGATTCGTCCCCGCTCATTGGATAGTAACTTTAATATGCGTGTCCTTTCCTGTTGGTACCTAAATGTTCATACTCGTACATATTACTTGCACTTTAATTAATATAAAAAACTGATAAATAAATAATATTGATTAAAAATACTATAGTAATTAAATTGAAACCCATTCAAAGATCTTTTATAAAAATAATCATAATCATAAAACATCACAAAAATTAAAATCGTATTAAAGAATATTTTAAATATCATTTTATAATTATTAGTTTTTCTTTAAAAATATATATTTTCCATCGTAAAGGAAATAAGTGAATAATATTAATTAAAAATAAAATAGATAAATGAATATTTAAACTTATAGTTTAAAATAAGATAATTAATGATAAATAAAAAGATAAGTTGATGCTTAAATAATAATTTTGCTACTTTAATTTTATTTTGGCTAATAATAATTGATTGACTCCTAATTTTCTTCTCTAGTAAAATAAATTATGTAGTGAATTTTAAATTCAATTTTTTTATATATATGAGGAGGGATCAAATTACACCAGTGTAACTCTAAAAGAGTTACACCATTTTAATAACTTGATATAGAATGAAATTTTTATCGATCCAATCATTGAATTATATTTACATATTAGCAAGATTGTTTGTGTCAAATTTTGTCAAAATTGAACAACAATAAGAAGGTAATCAATTGATCCATATTTTAGTATATTTTGAAAAGTTTATATTACGTCAATTTTAATCTATATGAATGAGGTAGCAAATAATTTTGGATTAATTTAAAATTTTGTATACATGATCTATGTGAAAGGAACTTTCAATCCAATGGCGGGTTTTAAGAAAACATCATCCAGTTGAAAGTTATTGAGTGGTGTAATAGTTGTTTAAGTTACACCGGTATAATTTGATCCCTCATCTCTCTCTCTCTCTCTCTCTGTATATATATATATATATATATATATATATATATATATATATATATATATATATATATATATATATATATATATATATATATATATATGTGAGCTAAAATTTTATTTTCATACTTTTATGTTTTATGTTTTTATATTGAGTGAAAATATAAATTAATTATTTTAATAGTTAAATAATTAAAATTAGTTATTGTGTTGTTGGCTGCAAATTATTTGTTGCCTTGAATATATATTGAAGACTAAGGTAGCTGATGATGTGTTTCAATTCAATCAATTATTTTTATGTGATTACTGCAGGGTTGTGGAAAGTGTAGGAGAGGATATAACTGAAGTTACAAAAGGAGATGTGGTTATTCCAGTTATACTACCAAATTGTGGGGATTGCATAGATCGCAAATCAACAAGAGCAACCAATGCTCTAATTTATCTTTCTCAGTGTCTCCTTGGATGCCTCGAGATGGCACCACTAGATTCACTGGCAAAAATGGAGAGACCATATACCATTTCTTGTATATTTCAAGTTTCAGTGAGTACACTGTGGTGGACATTGCCAATCTAATCAAGGTTGAGGACCCTCAAATTCCTCTTGATAGGGCATGCCTTCTTGGTTGTGGCATTTCAACAGGTAATTTCTTGAACATTCCAAACACTAAATAAATAGTGTAGATATGAAGAACAATGTTTATTCTAAAAAAAAATATTATTAACATACTGTCTAACACATTCTTTTGAATATATATATTTTTTATCATTAATTGAAATTTTTTGAGATTCATGAAATGATGCGAGTCTCGTTAACTAATTAATCAGTTTCACTAATAATTTCGTCTTTATAAATAAATTTTAACCAATAATATAGAGATTATATTTGAAAAAATTGTGAATAAATACATGGTTATCTTATATTACAAGCTAACCACATTCCTTTGATCTAATGTTTGGAAATCTTGATAAAAACTTCCACTTCTAGGGGTAGGTGCTGCTTGGAGAACTGCAAATGTGGAACCAGGCTCTACTGTAGCTATTTTTGGGCTAGGATCTATTGGATTAGTAGTATGGTTTCTTGGAACATGGTTTTCAGGCTTTGTTTTCTTTAAGACTTTGGTTATCTCTGTGTATTGAAATGATTATTGCAATTCATTGGCTTCCTAGGTTGCAGAGGGAGCTAGACTTTGTGGAGCAACTAGGATTATAGGTGTGGACATCAACCCAGAAAATTTTGAAATTGGTAATGCGCATTGTTTGTTTAACACTATCATATCATACATTATACAATATACTGCTAGCCATATTTTTATTTTATGTGTGAATCTGAATTTATTTTCATGGGTTTCTTCTCTTTTAATCAGGAAAAAAGTTTGGACTCACAGACTTTGTCCATGTTGGAGAATGTGATGAGAACAAAACTGTGAGCCAGGTCTACCCTCTTAAGGGCGTCAATCTTAATCTTAATTTATATGGTCCTAGTGTTGAAATTCCCTTACCTTGTGTTTGGATGATGAATTTCAAAATTCCAAGGAATTTGAAATGCTAGATATTTGAATTGCTCTTATTTAGATTTCCTTCATTTTTCAAATGACTTGTTTGGATAAATCAATTCAAATGACTGGAATTTCAAATTCTTAGTTTGTATGGGACAATTCAATTTCCTTCATATGCAAAATTTTATTTTTAAATATATATTTAAAAAAATGATATTTCAATATTAAAATTTACCGAAAATAAATATTGGCTATTTTTTAAATATTTAATAATTAAAAAATAATCTTAAATCTTAAATATTTAACAATTTAAAAATAATTTAATGTTAGAGAATATTTAATAATAATTTTAAATATTTAATAATTAAAAATACCAATATTGATAATTTTTACATTAATATTGATAAATTTAAAAAATTAATTTTAATATTAGATAATATTTAATAATTCAAATATAATATTAGACATTCTTTTTTTTAAACTATTTTCTCTATAAATTTATAAATTGTTATCTCCTCACTCAATATATCAATCCACAAATGCTTTTATATATATATAATCAAAATGGACTCATTTTGAATTGAAAAAAAAATGAAATATCCAATTTTGAATACAAACATTTTCAAATAATTCAAAATAACAATAACACAAATGGTTCAAAATTAACTCTGACAAAATTTCAATTAAAACCCAACATATAAACCAAAATAAATGAATTACCAAAATAAATAATATATAAATTAATCAAATGTATGCTTATTACATCAATCATTCTAAGAAAAAAATTCTAAATGTTACTGTCAATATTCCTCCCCTTATGCGGGTACAAAAAATTCCAATAAAATAATCAAATTTATATATACAAAAAAGAATCAACTACTCTATTATCAAGCACTACCAAGGTTCAAATGCTTCCTCATGACTTTGCTGCATGATCTTCAATATGATGGTTAGACTAAGAAGAACATTTTAAACCTCTTAGCAACTCTAAGTCACCTGAAATAAAAAGAAATAATAAATTAAATATGAACAACTAATTATAAAATAAAATATTTGCTTTTTTTTTGGGGATAGAGTTATTTATTAATTTTTTTTCTTAATGGTTGGAATAGAAAACACATTTTTTTGATGATGGTTACTCTTCATGAAACATAAACATACTTTTTTTAATAATAGACTATAAGCAACACAACTAGCATCAAAGACTAACCTTGCAGCAGTGCGGACCCAAAAGGGTATTATCCAAAACAGACCAATTGTATTAAAGTTGGGAGTGAGACAAGTGCAATAGGTCATTGATAACAATGGCATAGATCTAAGACCTTAACTAAATAAACCAAGTCACTAACCATATAGAAAGCATTGAAGTTTGCAATTTTGGATTAGGCAGAGCACCAAATAGGAGAACCATTACCCGAAACATTCATTGTTCTAGGCTGTAACAGGGTAGCAGCAGAGAGCACAAATTAGATCATATTATCTACATTAGTTATTCACATTGTTAGATTTCATTGTTAGCTTTCATTTAAAAACCATTTGACATTAAATAAAGTTATTCAACCCACATATGCCTACTAGAATAGGCGATACATAGAGATGGATCATTGACAAAATGAATAAGTACTTTAGGAGAATGAATGAAATGAAATTTAGGATACAAATGAAATAAAATGACAAAATGAGACTACTACCTATCAAATGAGTAGATACTTTAGGAGATCTGAAATTTGCACATGCATTGGGTGCAAGTTGTTATCTTTGTATGGAAGTCAACTTTGGTACAACAACAATTACCATACCACACCATGAGTGCTACAACATATCATATATCAATCCTACGGTTACTACAAACAAGTTTATTAAAATTTGGTGGTGACACTGTTGGAGAGAAAAACAATATATAATATGTTTCATAGCACTTCAATTCTTTGCAATACTGCACCCTATTCAGACCAAGCCATGTAATAGATAATACAAACAAGGAAGTCTAAGTTCATATTTAAGCTGAGAATAATGGTCCACTTTTAGTTTTGCATAAGCTATATGAAAAGTTAATCCAATGAATGATCCTTTGGCAGATAAGTACAAACTTTTCAAGAATGCTGAATGCTCTTAATAACTTGGGAAAAAGTTTTATCTAATCTCAGATTGAGATAATTGCAATGTTTTAGACAAATTGTGGCTGAGAGAAATGCCACACACAGACTGTTTCAAGTGGCAGATAAGAAAATAATGGTTCACGTAAACCTCTTTAATATACAGAGAATGAAGGTCACTGCTAGATGTGAAACTATAGCAAACATTTCAATTCCAAATAAATATTCATAAAATGGTAAAAAAAGAATCTCGATTTAAAGAAAAATCAACTTCAACAAGTCAGATTGATTCGGTATAAATTGGTCAGGGATTTGAAATTAGTGAGAACAAACAAGCTTAATTTATGAGCACCGATATTGATCCAAATATATAAATCATATAAAGAACAAACACATAACTTTTAAATTAGGAATTTGAAATCAGGGAAAAGCAACAGAAGCGTAGAACAAACACAGAACTTTGAAATTAGGGATTTGAAATCAGGTAAGAACAATAAACAGAAATGAAGGAAACATAAAAAACCTTGTATAAATGACATGATTTAAAATTCCTTTTAAATTACGTATCCAAACAAGTTATTTAGTAACAGAGTATTTTAAATTCATTAAAAAATTGAATTGCTCGGTTAAATTGACTGATCCAAACACAGGGTTATTGTTGCCAAAAGGAAGCAGATATAACATTTTCTCTTTGCAAAGAATTTTGTAAAATATTATTAGCATGTATTCAACTTCTTTATATTTGTCTGACAAACTCTATTCAAATGTCGGTGCTATATATGAGTAGGTTATCATGGAGTTAACTGGTGGTGGAGCAGACTGTTGCTTTGAATGTATGGGTGTGGCATCATTGGTGCATGAAGCATATGCATCTTGTAGAAAGGTATACATCATTCTCTCAACAATTATATGACTAAATTTGTTACTAAATTATGAATTTGATCAATCACCACTTCACAAAGCTTGATTTAACTTACCAATAAATTTTAATTCCATATACTTAATGAAAAAAAAAAGACTTTGGTTAAAAAGAAACAAGCTTGATTGAACTTGCCAATAATATGATCTCCAAAAATAAATACTTGCTAAAAGCATAATTGAAAAGCTGATGATTTTGCCTTCAGGGTTGGGGAAAAACAATTGTTGTAGGAGTGGACAAACCAGGAGCCAAGATAAGCCTCAGTTCTCATGAGGTCCTTCTTGATGGAAAGAGCCTCAAGGGATCCATATTTGGAGGTCTCAAACCCAAGTCTGATGTACCCATTCTCCTTAAACGTTACATGGACAAGGTACTACATGCAATTTCTTATATTTTCATTTTTGAACTATATATGTTATTTGTCCTGTCAAATCTATCTATCTATATATATATATATATATATATATATATATATATATATATATATATATATATATATATGTATGTATGTATGTATGTTAATGATATAAAATGTGTACTGACAAAATAATGAAGTATCAAAGCATTTGAGACATTTCTAGTCAATTAACTTTTGCCTCATTTGTCAATAGGAATTGCAGTTGGATGAATTTGTCACTCATGAGGTGGAGTTCAAGGACATGAATAAAGCTTTTGATTTATTGAGTAAAGGAGAGTGTCTTTGATGTGTGATTTGGATGGACAAATGAGTACATTGTTATGTAACCGTAGCCCTTCAAGCATGATATGCAACATGAAAAAATAATGAATTGTGCTCCTCTCTTTTGTATTTTATTAAAACATATTCAATACAATAGAGGTGATATTCTATATTGCTTTTGATTTATTGAGTAAAGGAGAGTGTCTTCGATGTGTGATTTGGATGGACAAATGAGTACATTGTTATGCAACCCTAGCCCTTCAAGCATGATATGCAACATGAAAAAATAATGAATTGTGCTCCTCTCTTTTGTATTTTATTAAAAACATATTCAATACAATAGAGGTGATATTCTATATTGCTCTACAAATGCACTTGAAACACTAGTAAAATTAACAGGGGAGGTAATGGTGATCTTTGTTGCTCCAAAGTGTTTTAGTACTACATGTTTGGTTTCACGTTATTGAGTGATGTATGTGCCTTAAAATTTAAGCTACTTATAGTAGCCTTTACGTCTTCTATGAATCTAATGCGGATTTGAGATGAAAGGATGCAAATCCAAATACACAATTAGTATTTCATGTAAAAGGAGTGCTAGCAACACACTTTTTAACACACTCTTTCTAACACATACTCTATTATTGGTTATAATTTATTGAAGGCTTAATTACTAATTTGGTCCCTCTATTTATTTATTTTATTCAATTTGGTTCCTCATATTTCAAACTGCTCCAATGTTGCCATTTTCGTCCAATTGAAATTGATACAATTACTGTTGCAAATTCATAGGTTCAATTTGGCTCCTCTATATTTATTTGATTCAATTTGGTCTCTCAATTTCAATTTGGTTCATCATTTTTAAAATCACTCCAATGTTGTTCGTTTTGTCAAATTGAAATTAATGTTATTACTATTGCAAATATTGACAATCAGATTTTCCAAAAGCAAAAGTTTTGAACCGCCACTATTTAAATTATTAAATTTTAACAATTTATAAAAAATAAAAAAAGTAAAGTTAAAAAAAATATAGTGCCGATAATAAACCACCACAATGGTAAAAAAAAAAATATAAAATAATAAAAACTGTAAATTAAATATAGTGATGGTTTTCAATTGCCACATTAATAAAAAAAATTATGTATAATGACTGTAATGAGGATCAAACCTAAGATCTCAACATGTACCCCAATCCACCACGTAATTTATTATTCAAATTAAGAGATGTTTTCAATTGCCACATTAATAATAAAAAAAAAATTATGTATAATGACTGCAATGAGGATCAAACCTAAGATCTCAACATCTACCCCAATCCACCACCTAATTTATTATTTAAATTAAATACTAATTTAAAATTTATAATAATTTATAATATTTTTTACTTATATAATAATTTAAAAATGTAATAGTTTTATTTTAATAAATTAATAAAAATTATAATTATAATTTTACTTATCATTGTTATAGTTTATAATTGTCACAATATATTTTATTTTATATAGTGTTTTTTTTATAAATTGTTAAAATTTAATAATTTAAGCTTTAAATAGTGGCAGTTCAAAACCGCCGTTATTCGCAATTTGAATGATCAATATTTGTAACAATAACGATGTTAATTTCAATTGAATGAAAAAGGGCAACATTGGTGTGATTTTGAAAAATGACGAACCAAATTGAACTTTTTAATGGTAGAGGGACCAAATTGAACTAAATAAATAAATAGAGGGATCAAATTAAACCTTTAGATTTGTGATAGTAACAACGTTAATTTCAATTGGACGGAAAGGTAAACATTGGAGCCATTTTTAAAAATGAGGGATCAAATTGAACTTTTTAAGAATAGAGAGACCAAATTGCACAAAATAAATAGATACAAGGGCAAAATTAGTAATTAAGTCTTTATTGAAAACTACAAAATTGGGAGAGAGAGAGAGAGTCATTAAATATGTAGGGTGCCCCAAAACAGTGATTTTTAATAAATTTTAGCCAATAGTAGAGAGTATATTGTTAGCATTTCTCTTAGTAGTGTGTTATTTATAACAAGAGAAAACAAAAAACAGAGAGATTCATGCAAATAATCTCTATCCCCACAAATTGTCTTGTGGATGCTATGAGTTGCTTGAGGAGACCATGATGTGAGAAAAGATAAACAATGTTAGGAAACATCCTAATCTGATCCTGCATTAGTTGTCGATCCTCTATCTCCACCCAAATGCCATGACAAATGGAAGAAATTAAACCTGACAAAAACAAATTTGGAGACTATACATATGAGGAAACATTTATTTGTACATTAGTTAACTAATTAAGTATCAAACTTTTATAATTAACATTTATATTTCAGTATCTTAGCTATTTGCATCGCCTCTGTATCTCAAAGGGGAGCACACATTTGGATGGATTCATTTACCCTTTCCCTATTCAGAATAAAATGTATAAGGCAAAAAAAGCTTTGGCCAACAAGCACAATAGACTACATGAAGGAGGGAAACAATATTACATGTCACCTTACTTTCATTCATAAGTACAAGTTTACAACTCGTTTAAAATTATGTGTGACTTATCACGAATTGTTCACCAATGCAAGTCCCATTGGCAATTGTGAAGTGTATCAGTCAATCATTAGAAGGGGGTTGAATAATGATCCTTTACTGATCTGGCTATTTATTCGCACTAGCACACTAGCTTCTGAATCTTTCGTCAAGCTTCTCAGCTTTAAGAAACAGAAGACTAGCAGAAGTATTAAGTTTCCTTACAAGTACTTGGATATTATGATATATGCTTTGACAGATCACCAAGTACTTGTCTTATAGCTACTTCAAATCTACTCACCAATGATACATAATCTGTTAGAAACATATTTCTGATTTTCACTTGGTTGCAATGAGTAGAGTTGCTTCTTAACAATAAAATAGTTTTAAAAACCCCTTGATCATAAATCAAGTTTAAGTTATAAAACATGCTTTTTGTAAAATAGGTTAAAGTATAAGCAACAATAATGAGAAGCAGCAAAGAGGAAAGCAACACACCAGGAGTTATATTGGTTCACCCAACTTGGGCTACGTCTAGTCCTTACAACTGTAGGCTTTCCACTAAGACCAACACCCTGTGGTATTCTTTCTTTTCTAAAGCCTCCCTAGGCTCCTACAACTGGGTATTCTTTCTTTCCTGAACCCTCCCCAGGCTCCTACAACCAATATTCTCTAAGCCTCTACAGGCTCACCCAAGTATTCTTTCAACAAGCCTCTCTAGGCTTAACCCTTAGTAGCAACTGCTACTGGACACACACAACCACTTGTTGTGTTGCCTAGACCCTAAGAAGCAACAGTCCCTTGATTGTCCTCTGTAGTCCTCTTCAGCAACACCTTTACTAGAAACACAAAACTTCAGAAGCAGTAATCACCTTACTACTCTTCTAAGCTCTCTTCAGTAGCAACTACTACTGGATACGCACAACTACCTGCTGTGGACCCTTCACATCAAGGGAGTGGTGGACAAAACACTTTCAATTTAGGCACAAATGGCTTTCAACTAGAGTGTTTCGAGCTAAGGAAATTCCTTCAGATAAGGGTTTGTCAACTGACCTTTACCCACTACTTTGGCAACCTTTCTTACATTTAGCTCCTTCGCACTTGATCAATTTATAGACTCGATCAAGGAGCTAGCCATTTGTGGCCATTGGAGATTGAACACTAATACTACATAAGTTGTCCATGATCATGCAGGTGTTCGTTTAAGGTCGGTTCAATGTCATCCATACAACTCATTGAGTTGTCTTCTTCATCTCTGGTTTTGCTCCACTGTCGCTAGCTTTCACCTTGAATCTATTGAAGGATTCATTGATGCTAGTTGTGATCTTAGTGGCTTCCACGTGCTTTCAAATTTTGAAACCATAGGAAGTTTTCAAGAGATTGTTTCTGCAACAAGTCTTCTCAAGAAAAAGTGGTTTACTGCTTTTTAACAATCTCTCTTCTACTGTTGGTTGCTGGTTCTTCTTTTTCGACAAAGACAATTGTTTCCTTTGAGTTCTTATGACTTAGACTATGTCATGAGACTCAAGGAATAACAACATTAGGATCAGTGTTGTCCAAGCATTGATGCATATAACTGGTGTGTGCTTTTGGAGTGCGAGAGACGTTTGTCTTCACATTTCAATTGCAATGCAACTTCTGATGATCCTCATGCCATGTGTAGCTTCTGATATCTACCCCTTGACTTATGTTGTCCCCAACATCATGCCTTTGATCATACACAACTTCTGATATCTGCACTTTGACCCGAAAAACATGACTGCCTTTTCAGCTTTTGAATAGCTCTCCTTCTAGTAGTTCTGCTTCTGATTGAAGAATCTATGTTATGGAAAAGCTTCCACTATAGGCTTATGCTTCACACCTGTGCTATGCTTCTGAATATGTCCTGTCTTAAGAAGAACACTCAAAGCAACCATTAGTAGCTAAGTTCAATAACTTCGGTTTTGTCTCACAATGGTTTGTCATCATTAAAACACTCAGTTCCAGGAGAGTCTTTGTCTCAACAAATTGTTGATTATTTATCCTAGGGAGAATGTTGTCATCTTCTTGTGTTCTTTGGCAAAGTATCCAAGAAAATAAATTTAGAGGATAGTTGAATTGTAAGCTTTTACTTGTCATAGATTTGCTTTGTGGTTTGTATTATAACTCTGAAATCTATAACATACTTCACATGCATTTTTTTTATTATCATAAAGCTATAAATGGATTTCATATGTTAGAGGGTAGGCACTCGACAAATAGAGAGAAGCCTTCATGGATTTGCCTTCTTGTAAATAGTTTAGAACCTGATATTCGATTATAGTTTATAATAGTTTCTAAAATAGTTACTCATTATATTCAAACTCTATATTCATTTGTAGTCTCAAAGATAACCTAAGAGCTATGAGTGTGGACATTATGTCATGAGACATATGCTCACCATTGTCTCCACAAATATTCTTGATTCATGGAAGGAGGTTATATAATTTTTAACAAGTTAGATGAATTATGTTTTTTTAATTTCGTTGCTAATGTTTTAGCTTATGTTATTTCAACTTGTAGATATTAAAAAATGTGGTTCCATTATCTAAAGATGAAATTCAAGACATCTGGAAATGTTGAACAATGGTAACAAAAAATCACTTTCTACATTAGTTATGTTTTTAACTGATGTAAAAAAAGTATTTTACATTGGTACAATATCCGATGTAAAAAGTTGTCACATTCAATATCCTCCGATCAATAATAGACATATAACTGATGTAAAATGTCATTTTTAACTGTTTTAAAAAGTCCTCTCTACAGTAGTGTATGCATTGTGTTTATAATTGTTTTGAATATAAACTCTATAAATTTCGTTGATATTGAAATTAAAATCGTTTCAAATTTTGAGTTGTAAATGGGTCATTCTTTTTCTTTTTTCTAGCAATGGATTTCTTTCAATTTCTAGAATGGAAAAAAGGGTACATTGACATTAGGAAGAACATTAGCAATGTTTAATGTAATGATGAAATGATGCATACTTGATATCCATTTATCTAGGTGCTTTACCCATGACTCATGGTTGGATGAGGTAAGGTTAATCCTTTGATAGGTGTAGCAAATGCAAGGACATGTGCATAAGATTCCAAAGCTCATAGGATTCCTAAAGATACAATCTAAAAAATTTCCCAAAGCAATATCTAGACCTTGAGCAAGTATGACCCGTAAGATGAGTCTAGAAAAACTTTTGAAATTTAATACAATTTGTGCAACAGACAAATAAAATAACTAGTATAATTCAAATTGTCTCAAACAAAATAATTAATTTTAAACCTAATTACATAGGGAGAAATATCTTTATTATTGGATAACAAATTATATATATCTAAGGCTTCTTTCTAAACATATAAACATGAAAGTAAATTATTTGAAAGTATGGTAATGTATACTAATGAGATTTTGCATAATTGATAGTTAGATGGATCCTTAAAATGTATTGACCAAGATTTAAATTTCTTTGGTATTATTATTGTGTCCAAGGAAGACACATTAAAAGACAAGCTACGACAGCCAAACATTAGATGATTCAAACAAATGAGACTCTTCAAACCCTGCTAAAAAAAGAACATAATTTTTTTAAGAGGCATATGACTTAAGCCAATACAGTTGGAGCATTAACATCTCCCAATCGTAACAGCTCATCCCCACGACCATTGATGACGTCCATAAACAAATTATCTTTTTTCATGGCATCCACATTGGTCTCTGGCCCTTGGACATGATTAACAAGTGCTTGCTCATGGTTTCTCCATTGTCAACAATTGGTTTCACCTTTTGGGCTTGGCTCATATTGATTTTCCATTCTACTTCCTCCAAGTTTTGATCAATCAAGTTTGAGATATCATTCAAATCAATCATGCTGGCATTATCAAAAGTGTTCCTAGCAATAAGGTGATCAAACATGAGAAGGGTCACCTCTTTCTTCCTAATTACATTCCCCAGTTTCCTTAGTTTTACTTGGGCATTGATGATCCTCTACCTCAAAAAGCTCTCTTGATACAACTATTTCTTGCTTTGTTCTAGTTCAAACACTCTCCTGAACTTGAAAAGCACACTTTGGACTCCCTAATCAAATGGCCAAACCTCTGGCTGAGGATTATCTAGAGTAAAAATTATAGCACATGCTTCAATCCCACAAAGAATGCTGATTTCATCAATCTTCTTGATCAAACTTGTTGAGAAACATAGCAAAATCCATAAAGAGAATTGAGAAAAAGTAAGAAATTATTAGAAATTGAAATTTTATTAAAAAGGAAAACATACATGTTTCAATGCCAATAATACATAGTTTATAAGAATTAAAGAGAAATCATTCTCAAACCATTTTTCATTTTACTTAATGTAGCTTTCCTCTGAGTCATTGGTTATGTATGTAAGGTCCACCTTCTTCGTAGCATGACAGTGATAAAAAAAAAAAGAACGAAGCAAGAAAGAAATTTTGAAAATATTAACGTGATGTGCCTTTCTCATTCTCATTGTTGTGTATTTATACAAACAATTTTGAGATGTATCTTGATTGAATTTAGGGAAAGTCTTGTTAGGTAGACGCCATTACCAAATTGGGTCCATTACGCGTTGTCTTAGCACATGAATTATTAATTCAATCCATCTATAATGAATAGTTAGAAGGGTTTTACAATGAATAATTAAAAAATATAATTAATGTCACTATTGATGTTAAAATTATCATTAACTTCCTGATATGATTGTCACTATTATTTTGAGTAAACAGGCACTTTAGTCCCTTTAGTCCCTGAAAGTGGTAGGCATTATCACATTAGTCCTTGAAACTAATAAAATGTTTAGTAAGTCCTTTGGATGTTAAACAAGCTTCTAAACTTAACTACTTGTTGTCATTTTAGTCCCTAAATATATGTTAAAACTATCACTTTTGTTACACTTTTTTTTTCTTTTTGAATTTTGCACGAACATAATTCTAGATTTAAGCTTTTAGGCTTTTTTTTTAAAAAAAAATTCTTCAATTTAGGGACTAATGTGACAACGACTTATAAATTCAGGGACCAAAGTGACCATTTGCTCCTATTATTTCTTTCTGATTTACTATATGTGTATCTAAATATTTTGAATTAGTACATACATAAGTACATAATTCATAAGATATAATTAGTAATTGTATTAATACTTATCGATCTATTCCTATATTATATAAATACCTAATTTTTTTTGTCATATATAGGGGGAAAAGTGTTAGCTTTAGGAACTAAAATTTTCATATTTCAAAAAATACATGGAAGAAAATTATTAATATTAAAAGTCATAAACAAAAACCAAAATTTGAAAATTTTTTAGAAAACAAAAACACCATTAACTTTATTAATTATTACGCCACATAATTGGCTTAGTTGTTATGGATTAAAATTGTATCTTATAATAAGGATGCAAATTTAAATTTTACAAAGTACATGAGTTCTCGAAACCTAACTCAGCTATGTTAGAACTAATGACATTGGGCGATGTTTAACGTCTCAAAATCTCTATGGTTTTAATGATAACAAATGTATTAAAATTCGATGAGCTAATGAATTTCATCGAGTATTACAAGATTACTTTCGTCCAAGACAAATTTGGTATTGAAATCCTTAACCTACATTACACTCTGGTACCTATTTTATAAAAACCTTAACTAGTGTCCAACACGCTATAAATGAACAACGTCCAAGTGTTTTGTGAAAGCTAGCATCCAATATGCTAAGTATGTTTTGATAGTCCATATTGGAGATAAGAAACTTACATTATGTTTTATATCTAAGTTTCTATCGTCCAAACATACACATAACACACATGCAATTCGAGTGCTCAAAAGATTTGTACCTATATTCCCTCGTCTTTTCGAAATATCTAATCATTTGAAATTCAAAAGTGTGCACTGAGACAAGAGATAAAGAATCATATTCTAACAAAAGTTCATTTTCGTACAAGTAGTGGAGGCACGCTCAGAAAAGGACTGTATCACTGTCCCCTTTCTCTCTCCACCCCAAGCTGCCACGTTGCAACAATCATGTGCTATGAGGAAACAAATATTTCCTGAAGGCTCTGATCCCCACAATGGATACTTTCTCTGAAGCCTATAAATAGAGATGTCTGCATATGAAGTACAACAACAAAGCTATCAAGAAAGAACTAAGTGCTGCAAAAATCTGCTCTGTTATTCATACTTTGTTGGACGATCATACACTGAGTGCTTAAGAGTGTTATCCTTTGCTTAACAAAGTTTCTCTTTGTAATATGTTATTATTGTGTATCCTCTCATTGCGTGTTATCTTTGATTACTTGTAATCTCTCAAACAGATTGTTTGGAAATCCAATAGTGACTTAGTGATATAGAATACTTGAGTGTTTATCAATCTCAGGGGGAGATTGAGGGTCTGCCAGAAGTAGCCTAGAGAATACTTGTGTAAGCCAGAAGTGGCAGGGTAGAATACTTGCTTTGTAATCAAGCTTGATTAGTGGAACCCCCCAAGGATTTGAAGTAGAACTGAACGCAACTTAGGAGTTTGAGTGAACCAATATAAATCACGTGTTTATACTCTATCCTTTTAGCTTTATCTTGTTTTTTGTTTCATTTCTTTGAACACATCTTTGGACGCACAAGTTCTTTAAAACTTATTTTTGAGATAACTATTTTCATACTTGTTGGACGGTCTCTGAGAAAATCTGTTATTGTGAAATCTGTTTATAAGGGTTGGACAATCTTTTCCGGAAAGTTGTTTTTCTAAGTTGTTGATTCATTTGCTTTCAAAAAGGACTTCCATCTTTGGCAAAAAGTTTAAGTTTACACAAACACACTATTCAACCCCTTTCTAGTGTGTTTCATTTTATTTCAACCTAAACTTTTGATAATAAAAATTGGCCGAAATACACTTTTACTCTTTTATGTTATCGATTGTATTCAGTTTGGTCCCTTATCTTTTAACAAGTTCAATTTAGTCCCATATGTTTTTAAAGTGAATTAAAATGGTCCTTTCAAAGCAATGATCGTTTTCGATTTTGGGACGAGATTTTGAACCTTTTTTTGACTAATTCAAGATGTGAAACTTGTCCTTTTAGATTTACATACATGAAAACAATAAAAACAAAGTGATGTTCAAACAAAAAAGGATCATAAACATGGTGAAAATCGTGTGCAAGTGAATCAAACGAGCAACCAGAAAAATGAAAAATCTAAGAGTAATGCTAGTGACACTCTCTCTATAACACTCTCCTTCCGACACTCTCTTTGTGATTGGTTGAAATCTAGAAGTGAGACCCACCAAAATTAATGATTTCGAATCAATTTCAACCTGTCATAGGGAAAGTGTTAGAAGGAAAGTGTTAGAGAGAGTGTCACTAGCATTCCCCAAAATCTAATCTTCGATTATTTTCCAACTTATAAACATGAATGTAGAATATTTCGAAGTATGGTAGTGTATACTAATGAGATTTTGCATAATTAATAGTTAGTTGGATCCTTAAAATGTAATGACCAAGATTCAAATTTCTTTGGTATTATTACTGTGTCTATGCATAGTCACATTACAAGACAAGCTACGAAAGCCAAACATTATATGGTTCAAACAAAAGAGAATCTTAAAACCTTACAAAGAGCAACATATTTTTTTTTCAAAGGGCATATGAGTTAAGCCAATACAATTGGAACATTAGCATCTCCCAATGGTAACATTTCATCCCCACGACCATTGATGACGTCCATAGACAAATTCTCTTTTTGCATGGCATCCACATTGGTCTCTAGCCCTTGGATATGATTCACAAGTGCTTGCTCTCCTTGACTCATGCTTTCTCCTCCATTGTCAACAACTGGTCTCACCTTTTGGGCCTGGCTCATATTAATTTTCCTTTTTATTTCCTCCAAGTTTTGATCAATTAAGTATGAGATGTTATTCAAATTAGTCATGCTAGAATTATCAAAATGGTTCCTACCATTAAGGTGTTGAAACATAAGAAGGATCACCTCTTTCTTCCTAATTCCATTCCTCAGTTTCCTTAGTTGTACTTGGGCTTTGATGATCCTTTGCCTCAAAAAGCTCTCTTGACACAACTTTTTTTTTTTGCTTTGTTCCAGTTCAGACACACCCCTGAACCTGGAAAGCACACTTTGGACTCCTCAATCAGATGGCCAAATCTATGGCTGAGGATTATCTAGAGTATAAATTATAGCACATTCTTCAATCCAACAAAAAATGTTGATTTCATCAATCTTCTTGATCAATCCTATTAAGAAACATAGCAAGATCCATAAAGAGAATTAGAAATTATTAGAAATTGAAATTTTATTAAAAAGGAAAATATACATGTTTCAATGCCAGTAATACATAGTTTATAAGAATTAAAGAGAAATCATTCTCAAACCATTTTTCCTTTTACTTAATGTAGCCTTCCTCTTCGAGTCATTGGTTATGTATGTCAGGTCTACCTTCTTCCTAGCCATGACAATGACAAGAAAAATGAAAAAAAAAAGGAGGAAAGAAATTCTAAAAATGTTAACACAATGTGCCTTTCTCATTCTCATTGTTGCTTATTTATACAAACAATTTTAAGATGTATCTTGATTGAATTTGGGGAAAGTCTTGCTAGGTAGACACCCATTACCAAATTAGGTCCATTGCACGTTGACTTAGCACATAAATTAATAATTCAATCCATGTATAGTGAAAAATTAGAAGGATTTTTCATGAATTATTAAAAAGTATAATTAATATCACCATTTATGTTAAAATATTAACTTCTTGATATGACTTTCACTATTATTTTGAGTAAACTGGCACTTTAGTCCTTGAAATTGGTAGGCGTTATCACATTAGTCCCTGAAACTAATAAAATGTTTAGCAAGTCCTTCAGATGTTAAACAAGTTCCTAAATTTAACTACTTGTTGTCATTTTAGTCCTTAAATATATATTAATACTATCACTTTAGTCACACTTTTTTTTTAATTTTGCACTAATGTAATTCCCGATTTAAGCTTTTAAGTTTTTTGTTTTTTTTTCTTAAATTTCATCAATTCAGGGACTAATGTGACAATGACTTATAAATTTAGGGACCAAAAAATAAATAAATTCAGGGAACCGAGAGCTTTGCTACTCATAGTGGTCCAACCCGAGTCAAACAAAATTGCCTCCAGTGAAGGATAGCTGTTGTCTAGACCAAGAAAAAAATTCAAGGACCAAAGTGACCATTTTCTCCTATTATTTCTTTATGATTTACGATATTTGTATATAAATATTTTGAATAAGCACATACATAAGTACATAATTTATAAGATAATAATTAATAACTGTATTAATATTTATCAATCAATTCCTATTAATTATCAACATTAAAAGTCAAAAACAAAAACCAAAATTTGAAATTTTTTAAGGAAACAAAAACATCATCAACTCTATTAATTACTACCTCTGGTCCTAATTATAAGCAACAAATTGACTTTTTCTTTGGTCCTAATTATAAGCAACAATCACTAGTTTTTAAAGTTACTCAAGGTTAAATTTCTTTTATACCCTTACTTTATTGTTAACTCTATTCCTATGCATTCACTTATTCCTATGACAACCACTTAAAGCAAATGGTGTTTTTGGAATAAAAATTGAATTTAAGGTAGAACTAATTAAAAAAAGTTGTATTAACTACTTTCCTTGGTATTGATGATTTGTCCTATGTTGCTTATAATTAGGACCAGAGGTAGTATTATATATGTCACATAACTTGCTCAATTGGTATGGATTACGATTGTAACTTGTAATAAGGATGCAAATTTGAATTTTACAAAGTGCATGAGCTCTCGAAACCTAACTCAGCTAAACTTTTGATAATAAAAAATTGGCCAAAATACACTTTTAGTCTTTTATGTTTTTGATTATATTCAGTTTGGTCCCTTATCTTTTAAAAAATTTCAATTTAGTTCCTTATGTTTTTAAAGTGAATTAAAATTGTAACACCTCTGGCGAATCACACTAGAATGTGAAGGATCTAGAGGCTATACAGGTATGAGACTATACAGTTAAGGATGACTTAAAGAAATTAATTAGTATTACCTATACCAACAAGATGCATCTACTTTTTGGTAGCCCATTACTCAAGAGCACCACAATTAAGCGTGCTTAGCTTAGAGAAATTTTGGGATTGGTGACCTCCTGGGATGGTTCCTAGGAAGCATGTGACTGATGCCAAAACACGCTAAGAAGTCTCGTGTTGGTTTATGGGGATAGTAAACAATCCTGAAAGCAACTAGGCTGGTTGTCGATATCTCAAAAAGGGCTACCTACCGAAACCATGATCGTTTTCGATTTTGAGACGTGATTTTGAATCTTTTTTTGACTAATCCGAGACATGAAACTTGTCCTATTAGATTTACATACATGAAAATGATAGAACCGAATCGATGTTCAAACAAAAAAGGATCATAAACATGGTGAAAATCGTGTGCAAGTGAATCCAATGAGCAACCAGAAAAATAAAAAATCTAATATCTGATTCTTTTCCAACTTATAAACATGAATGTAGATTATTTCAAAGTTTCGTAATGTATACTAATGAGATTTTGCATGATTGGTAGTTAGTTGGATCCTTAAATGTAATGACCAAGATTCAAATTTCTCTAGTATTATTATTGTGTCTAAGCATAGACACATTACAAGACAAGCTACGAAAGCCAAACATTAGATGGTTAAAAGAAAAAAGACACTTAAAAAGCTTGCTAAGAGCAACATATTTTTTTTTCAAAGGGCATGAGTTAATCCAATACACTTGGAACATTAACATCTCCCAAAGGTAACATCTCATCCCCACGACCATTGATGACATCCATAGAGAAATTCTCTTTTTGCATGGCATCCACATTGGTCTCTGGCACTTGGACATGACTCAGAAGTGCTTCCTCTCCTTGACTCATGGTTTCTCCTCCATTGTCACCAACTGGTTTCACCTTTTGGGCTTGGCTCATATTGATTTTCCTTTCTATTTCCTCCAATTTTTGATCAATCAAGTTTGAGATATCATTCAAGTCAGTCATGCTTGAATTATCAAAATTGTTCCTAGCATTAAGGTGCTGAAACATGAGAAGGGTCACCTCTTTCTTCCTAATTTCATTCCTCAGTTTCCTCAGTTGTACTTCAGCTTTGATGATCCTCTGCCTCAAAAAGCTCTATTGACACAACTTTTTTTTGCTTTGTTCCACTTCAGACACACCCTTGAACCTGGAAAGCACACTTTCGACTCCCCAATTAGATGGCCAAACCTCTGGCTGAGGATTATTTGGAGTATAAATTATAGCACATGCTTCAATCCCACAAAGAATGCTGATTTCATCAATCTTCTTGATCAAACCTGTTGAGAAACATAGCAAGATCCATAAAGAGAATTGAGAAAAAATACAAGGTTTATAAGAATTAAAGAGAAATCATTCTCAAACCATTTTTCCTTTTACTTAATGTAGCCTTCCTCTTCGAGGCATTGGTTATGTATGTCAGGTCCACCTTCTTCCTAGCCATAACAATGCCAAGAAAAGTGAAAGAAAGAAATTCTGAAAATGTTAACACAATGTGCCTTTCTCATTCTCATTGTTGCTTATTTATACTAAAAAATTTGAGATGTATCTTGATTGAATTTAGGGAAAGTCTTGCTAGGTAGACGCCCATTACCAAATTGGGTCCATTGTGCGTTGACTTAGCACAGAAATTAATAATTCAATCCATGTATAGTGAAAAATTAGAAGAGTTTTTTTATTAAAAAATATAATTAATTTCACCATTGATGTTAAAATTATCATTAACTTCTTGATATGACTTTGACTATTATTTTGAGTAAACTAGCACTTTAGTCCCTGAAATTGGTAGGCGTTATCACATTAGTCCCTGAAAATAATAAAATATTTAGCAAGTCCTTCAGATGTTAAACAAGTTCCTAAATTTAACTACATACTGTCATTTTAGTCCCTAAATATATGTTAATACTGTCACTTTAGTCACACTTTTTTTTTTTTTTGAATTTTGCACTAATGTAATTCTCAATTTAAGCTTTTAGGTTTTTTGTTTGTTTTTTTTCTAAATTTTGTCAATTCAGGGACTAATGTGACAATGACTTATAAATTTAGGGACCAAAAAATAAATAAATTCAAGGAAGAGAGAGCTTTGCCGCCCACAGTGGTCCTACCAGAGTCAAACAGGATTGCCTCCAATGAAGGCTGTTGTCTAGACCAAAAAAAAAATTCAAGGACCAAAGTGATCATTTGCTCCAATTATTTATTTTTGATTTACAATATGTGTATATAAATATTTTGAAATAGTTAATACATTAGTACATAATTCATAAGATAATAATTAATAACTGTATTAATATTTGTCAATCAATTCCTATTAATTATCAACATTAAAAGTCAGAAACAAAAACCAAAATTTTGAAATTTTTTTAGGAAACAAAAACACCATTAACTCTATTAATTATTGTATATGTTACATAACACATTTAGTCATTACTTCTGGCGATGACTAATTCGTACCAATACCATAGTCAGCAAAAAAAATGTTACATAACTCAGTTGGTATGGATTAAAATTGTATCTTATAATAAGGATGCAAATTTGAATTTTACGAAGTGCATGAGCTCTCGAAACCTAACTCACCTAAACTATTGATAATAAAAAATTGGCAAAAATACACTTTTAGTCTTTTTTGTTTTTGATTATATTTAGTTTGGTCCCTTATCTTTTAAAAAATTCAATTTAGTTCTTTATGTTTTTAAAGTGAATTAAAATTTTAACACCCCGGGCGAATCACACTCGAATGAGAGGGATCCAGAGGCTGTACAGGTATGAGATTGTACAGTTAAGGATGACTTAAAGGAATTAATTAGTATTACCTATACCAACAAGATCCATCTACTTTTCGGTAGCCCATTACTTAAGAACACCACAATTAAGCGTGCTTAGCATGGAGCAATTTCGGGATTGACAAGAAGCATGCAAGTGAGTCCAAAACACACTGAGAAGTCTCATGTTGGTTTGTGGGGACAGTAAATGATCCTGAAAGCAATCAGGCTGGTTGTCCATGTCTCAAAAAGGGCTACCTACCGAAACAACGATAGCTTTCAATTTCGGGACAAGATTTTGAACTTTTTTCTACTGATTCGAGACGTGAAACTTATCATATTAGATTTACATACAAAATGATAGAAATGAACTGATGTTCAAACAAAAAAATATCATAAACATGGTGAAAATTGTGTGCAAGTGAATCCAACGAGCAACTAGAAAAATGAAAAATCTAATATCCAATTCTTTTCCAACTTATAAACATGAATGTAGATTATTTCAAAGTATGGTAATGTATACTAATGAGAGATTTTGCATAAATGATAGTTATTTGGATCCTTAAAATGTAATGACCAAGATTCAAATTTCTCCGGTATTATTATTGTGTCTAAGCATAGACACATTACAAGACAAGCTACGAAAGCCAAACATTAGATGGCCCAAACAAAAGAGACTCTTAAAACCTTACTTAGAGAAACATAATTTTTTCAAAAGGCATATTAGTTAAGCCAATACACTTGGAGCATTAACATCTCCTAATGGTAACATCTCATCCCCACGACCATTGATGACGTCCATAGACAAATTCTCTTTTTGTAAGGCCGCCACATTGGTCTCTGGCCCTTGGACATGACTCAGAAGTGCTTCCTCTCCTTGACTCATGGTTTCTCCTTCATTGTCAACAATTGGTTTCACCTTTTGGACTTGTCTCATATTGATTTTCCTTTCTATTTCCTCCAAGTTTTGATCAATCAAGTTTGAGATATCATTCAAATCAGTCATGTTGGAATTATCAACATTGTTCCTAGCATTAAGGTGCTGAAACATGAGAAGGGTCACCTCTTTCTTCCTAATTTCATTCCTCAGTTTTTTCAATTGTACTTCGGCTTTGATGATCCTCTGCCTCAAAAAGCTCTCTTGACATAACTTTTTTTTGCTTTGTTCAAGTTCAGACACTCCCCTGAACCTGGAAAGCACACTTTGGACTCCCCAATCAGATGGCCAAACCTCTGGCTGAGGATTATCTGGAGTATAAATTATTGCACATGCTTCAATCCCACAAAGAATGCTGATTTCATCAATCTTCTTGATCAAACCTGTTGAGAAACATAGCAAGATCCATAAGAGAAATGAGAAAAACTGAGAAATTATATTAGAAATTGAAATTTTAGTAAAAAGGAAAATATACATGTTTCATTTCCAATAATACAAAGTTTATAAGAATTAAAGAGAAATCATTTTCAAACCATTTTTCCTTTTACTTAATGTAGCCTTCCTCTTCGAGCCATTGGTTATGTATGTAAGGTCCACCTTCTTCCTAGCCATGATAGTGATCAGTAAAGTGAAAGAAAGAAGAAAGAAATTCTGAAAATGTTAACGCAATGTGCCTTTCTCATTCTCATTGTTGTGTATTTATACAAACAATTTTGAGATGTATCTTGATTAAATTTAGGGAAAGTCTTGCTAGGTAGAACCCCATTACCAAATTGGGTCCATTGTGCGTTGACTAGCACATAAATTAGTAATTCAGTCCAAGTATAATGAATAATTAGAAGGATTTAACATTAAATTATTAAAAAAACATAATTAATGTGACTATTGATGTTAAAATTATCATTAACTTCTTGGTATGTATTTAACTATTATTTTAAGTAAACCGACACTTTAGTCCCTGAAAGTGGCAGGTATTATCACATTGATCCCTGAAACTAAGAAAATGTTTAATAAGTCCTTCGGATGTTAAAGAAGTTCCTAAATTTAACTACTTATTGTCATTTTAGTCCCTAATGATATGTTAATACTATCACTATAGCACACTTTTTTTTTCCTTTTTGAATTTTGCACTAATGTAATTGTCAATTTAAGTTTTAGATTTTTTATTTATTTTTTTTCAATTCAGGGACTAATGTGACAATGACTTATAAATTCAAGGACGAAAGTGACCATTTGCTCCTATTAATTCTTTCTCATTTATGATATGTGTATATAAATATTTTGAATGAGTACATACATAAGTACATAATTGATAAGATAATAATTAATAATTGTATTAATATTTATCAATCAATTCCTATATTTTATAAATACCTATTTTTTGGTCTTATATTGGGGGGAAAGTGTTAGCTCTTCTTCTTTTTTTTTTTTTTACTGAAGGAAAAAGTGTTAGCTTTAGGAACTAAAATTTGCATATTTTAAAAATTACATGGACAATAATTATTATTATTAAAAGTTAGAAACAAAAACTAGAATTTGAAAAGTTTTAGGAAGCAAAAACACCATTAGCTTTATTAATTATTATGCCACATAATTGGCTTAAGTTGGTATGGGTAAAAATTGTATCTTGTAATAAGGATGCAAATTTGAATTTTACAATGTTAGCTCTCGAATTGATGATAAAAAATTGGCCAAAATACACGTTTAGTTTTTTTATGTTTCTGATTATATTTTGTTTGGTCCCTTACCTTTTATAAAGTTCAATTTATTGTCGTATATTTTTAAAGTGAATTAAAATGGTCATTCCAAAATAATGATTGTTTTTAATTTTGGGACGAGATTTTGAACCATTTTTTGACTAATTCTAAACTTGGAACTTGTCATATTAGATTTATGTACATAAAAACTATAGAACCCAATTGATGTTCAAACCAAAATGGATCATATACATGGTGAAAATCATGTGCAAGTAAATCCAACGGGCTACTGGAAAAATGAAAAATCTAATATCGGATTCTTTTCCGATTGCTCGTGAGATTAATTTTTCATGCGATTTTCATCCATTTATGATCCTTTTTAGTTTGAACATTAATTGGATTCCATAGTTTTCATGTAAGTGAATCTAATTGGACAAGTTTCACATCTGGAATAAGTAAAAAAAAAAAAAAAAAAAAAGGTAAAAAATTGTGTCCCAAAATTGAAAATGATCCTTGTTTTGGAAGGACCATTTTGACCCACTTTAAAAATATAAAAGATGAAATTGAACTTTTTAAAAGATAAGGGACCAAACATAATATATTAGAAAACATAAAGGACTAAAAGTGTATTTTAGCCTAAAAAATCAAATATATTGAATATTGATTTGGTTTGCTTGATTGTTTTCTTTTGTTTATTCAAATCCTATGCTTACATTTAATTAATTATGTTTTATATTTTGCATATGAATTTTAATTCATTTTATTGTGATAATCACTTACTTTTAGGGCATGCATTAAAAGCTTTTTCTTTTTTAGTTTATATAATTGTATTCAAACAATTAATAAATATATAATTAATAGGTTATTATTTTAATTATAGTTTGACTGTGCTCCAAATATTTAATTAATTATTTGATATAAAATAATCATTATTTAATAATTCAATAAATAGAATTATGTAAATTAAATCAATATTAGGATTTTTTTTTAAAAATAGGAAATTCCACCATTCACAGCTAATGAAAAAAGTGGTGTTTTGTCTCCATAAGTGTCATGAAGAGGAGTGCTAGCAACATATTTCTTCTATAATATCTAGAGTAAATCACCAATTTTGGCCCTGATAGTGTAAACAACTGGCAAGTTAGTCCTTGAAAGAAGAAAAATTGCAAACACGTCCTTGAATCTACATTTCATCGGTCACGTTAGTCTAAAAGCGGATGTTGTTAGTGATATCGTTAATGGTGAATGAGGTGGCATGTTGAGTGTTAGGCAATATCCCTACTGGCTCGTCACGTGGTGTCCACATCATTAGGGATCAAAATAATTTTTTTAATTTTTTTCTTTTTATCTCTCTTCCATTCTTGTTTTTCTCTTTTTTTGACTCCTATTTCTTTCTTTTTCTTCTCTCTTCCATTCCCGTTTTCCATCAAGGGATGCTTAAATTAAGAGTTCCTTCAAATGCAAAGACCACAAAGTTTGAGATCTATATAGTATATTTGTACATAGGATAAATGACCACTTTTGTCCCTGAAAGTGTAAAGCAATGACAATTTAGTCTCTGAAAGAACGAAAATTTTGATTTTGTCCCTGAATGTGTAAAAAGTGCGACAATTACATCCTGTCGTACAACTTAATGTCAAATTAGCCATCAAAAATTACAATTTAATGTCAAATTGGACCTTGAACATTACAGCTTAATGACAAAAAATGGTCCTACAAAACTTAACAATAAGAGTAATTGTCACACTTTTTACACATTCAGGACTAAACAAAATTTTCGTTCTGTCAAGGACTAAATTGTCACCGCATTATACTTTCAAGGACAAAATTGGCCATCTATCCTTATATATATCTCAAGCATTAGTCCTAGGTCTAGAAAGTCACTTGCTCTATTCAACACATTCAGGTTGACACAAAGATCAATTAGATAATTGCACAAGGGCTTCTTTACTTCAACATCAATTGAATTAGGCAGTTCTAATGTTTCCTTTCAAAAATCTCCATCACCTTCCTTCTCTTCCACCAAATATCTTTACCCCAAAACCAAGCTTAGTATTATAGACTTCTTAATGCAATTTGTTAGCTTACCAGACTCTTCTTTTGGCATTTGAGTCATTACATTTTGAAGACAATAGTAGAAGTGAACATTTGGAACAATGTTCAAATCCATGAGTTGCTTAAAAATCTTCACAACATCATCAGTTCTTTTAACTTTCCCTTAACACTAGACAAGTGATGTCAGAACATAAAGAGTAGGCTGAAATCCAGATTGGATCACTTCATTCAACATTCCATATAGTAACTAAGGATAAAAATCTCAAGCTGTTAGGCGACAAGTCCCATAACTTTTCATGTATTCAAAAGTTTTCAACTGCTTCATCTATGCAAACAACATCAGCACACATAACTAAGAGTCTATTATAAAGATCTACACTTATATACATTCCATTCCCCTTCATTTCCTTATGAACACCGAGAGCATCTTTGCTATATTGTGCTCCAGCATAGATCTAACAAAATCTAATTAGAACTAACAAAAAAATATAAATTCAACAGAGGGAAAAAATGGTTAGAAACTAATTACATATGACAGAGAAATATAAGTTTAATACAATTATCAGGATCAAGGAGGTTCTATTCTCTTATGTTGGCAATTAGAGACTCAACAACATTCAATTTTGAGTTTCAATTTCTAGAAGCCAGGATTTTTTGTTTTTTTTTTTTTTCAGGTGTGAAAGGGAAAGTTTGGGAGAATATGTTAAATGGAGCATCAAGAATCAGTGACAATAATTTCCAGGCTTCAAGACAAAGGAATGTGGGACCCCTCTCTCTCACGTTGATTATGGGTGCAGGGCAGAGAGAGAAAGCCAGGATAAGGGAGAGAAGAAGGAAAGAGAGAGAAAGAGAGAAAAAGAAAAAAATTAAAAAAAAATAGTCCTTGCTGACATGGACACCATGTGGCAAGTCAGTAGGGACACTACCTGACACTGAACGTGCCACTTTATCTTTCATTAACCACGTTATCCACTTTCAGAAGACTACCGTGACCAACGAAATGCATAAAAGAAAAGGAGTAAATTGCGAGGATCCTATTGAGGTTTATTCTTATTACATTTAATATTTCTCTATTTTTGAATTCTACAAAAATCTTTTTAATTTTTGGACTTTCGTTACACCGATCCCTTCGATCTCCTTCTTAAACATAAAAAACCTTACACTGACCCCTCCTTAGGGTTCAAAGTAATGTAAAATAATAGAGGGGTGTCAGGTGTAATAAGAGCAAACCTAAGGAAAGATTTGTGTAATTTACTCAAAAAAAAAAGTGACAAAGGAAATGCAGATTTGAAGACTTTTAAATTTTTTTTTTCTTTCAAGAACTAACTTGTCAACTGTTTAAAATTCAAGGACAAAATTGGTGATTTACTCTATAAACGATTATTGTCATGAAGGAGTGTGAATAACACTTTTTAACATATTTCTTCTTTTAAAACTTTATTATTGGATCTATTTTATAAGCAAAAAATATATTAAAAAATAAGGTATAAGAGATACTCTGACCTTTCTTTGAAAAGGGGTACTTTAATATAAATACAAAAGTCTTGTAAAAATAATCTCCTATATCATTATTTTTGTATAAGAAAAATGCTACAAATTTATACTAGAGATAAATATGAAGGTGGATAGAACCTATTTTGTAAATTGATGTATAGAAAAAATGACTTTTATTAAATAAGTATAAATTTTTTTTAGAAATAATAGAGAAAATTCTAAGTATATTCTATGATGACAGCATAATCTGATTTTTCACATCAAACAAAAATTATTCTAAATATTAGTAATCAACTTAATTTCTAATTTTTTGTATCAACTATAGTTATTTTAAGAGAGTTCTACTTTTTATATAATCTAAGTTTAAAAATTAGAAAAGGAGAAGGATACATTAAATTGAGAAATTACGCATAAAAGGGTTGTGTATGTACATTTTATTAATTATGCATATAAAAATTTCCTTTTGTTTATTGAAATTTTAATTATTTGACAATGTTTATTATTGTTGTGTATCTAATAATTACTACTGTAATAATTTTAGACAAAGTTAGGATGTATATCTGTAATCACTAAATTATTGGTCTTGAAACTTTGCTATATTTTCCAAAGAATGTATGATGAAACAAAGAGGATAAGTCATATATATCTCCTATTAAAGTTAGGACCATGTTGTGAAGCATGAGTGCTTGTGTCTAGGAAGTCATAATTTGGTACACTGCAAGATGAAAGGCAAAGACCGTTGTTTAGGTATTGAGGGTAAAGGTAATGACTTATCAACATCCTAATGGTCAGGTTAGTGCCCTTGAGCTAGGACAATTCACATAAACCAACTTAATAATACTGACACCTGCTCAGCATCACTAGGATTGGTGGAGTGTATACCCTTGATTGGTTGGAGGCCCTTTCCTCGAGGATGATGATCATGACATTGATGTTTGTACCGTGTAAGGGGTTATACAAGCTCCCAATCACTCCCGATGGTTCCTATTGGTTAAGGTGAATCATCAAAGATGGGAACAGATACATATGTATGGTAAAGGTTTGTGGTTATGTCATGACAACTTAGGCCAAACCCTAGGTTTCCTTGTGTTTGATTGCTTGATACTTATATGTTTTACATTTTAAACCTACTAAGAAAATGAATATATTGAGGCTTTATGAATCCTCACTCCTAGCCCCTTTTCTTATATATGTATAAATGTGTCATTTTGATAAAATTAAAAAAATTATAGAAAAAAAAATCATTTTGATCCCTACTTTCGTGGACACCACATGGTGAGCAAGTAGGGACTCTATCTAACACTTAATGTGCCACCTAATTCTCGATTAATGACGTTACTAAACATCCACTTTAAGACTAACATGACCAACATAATGTAGATTCGAGGAAGTGTTTGAAATTTTTCTTTTTTCAAGGACTAAATGTTGAAGTGGATAAGAATGTCACTAGAAGGGGGTTGAATAGTAACACTTAACCGACTATGTCTTTTCTGCAAAAGAACACCTAGCTTCTGAAGTTTTAGGATATATCCAAGAGACAACTTCAAGAAGCTTCGTTGAGAGAGATCGATATCCTTTAATAGTACTTTGTATAAAATAGTTTTTCAATAATAGTCATACAAAAATACTTTCATATATTGTTACAGAAGCTACTCATAAAATGTCAAATTCAGGGTAGGTAGAATATGTTTTTGACAGTTAAGAATAATGAGTAGATGTATGCTTCTGGACTTTTGAAAATAGTTTGAGTAGCTTAAAAGAGTTTTATATCAAAGATATAATAGTTAAGAACCAAGCTACTCAAGGTAAAGATTCAGAAACACACAAATCAGAAGCAGTAAGAAGGATAAAGCACATAGAGGAATTTATCCTGGTTCACCCCACCTGGGCTATGTCCAATCCCTACAATTGTAGGCTTTCCACTAACACAAGCACCAACCGGGTATTCTTTCTTGCTGAAGCCTTCCCAGGCTCCTACACCTCAGTATTCTTTAAGCCTCTACAGGCTCTCCTGAGTATTCTTTCAACAAGAATCTCCATGTTTAACCCAAGTATTCTCTAAGCCTCTACAGGCTATCTACCCAAGTATTCTTTCGAAAAGCCTCTCCAAGCTTTGAACCCGTAGTAGCAATTGCTATTTGACCCTCACAGCAACCTATTGTGGTCATACTCAACCTTCAGAAGTAGCAGTCCCCTGACTACTCTTCTAAGGTTCCCTATCCTAAATGGATTCTATTTGTAATTGTATTTGGTGCTCCATATAGTATGAACACTAGTCTTATAAGATGTATGTTATAGCTTTCAAATGTGTGAATGTGTGTGTATCATGCATATAGGCTAGTTATACTTCAATTCTCTCATGATTGCATTCATAGATCATTGATTCTTTATATCTTTTTGGAAGGGATTGAATATGGGCGAAAATCTTTTTGAAAATTATAAGATTTCAATCCAAGAATAAAATAATCGATTATAAGAACATATTAATCGATTATCTCGAGGCTCTATTTCTTAGAAATTGTCTAAGGTTCCCAGATAAACGATTATCCACTTGAAATAATCGATTATTTGACCCTGAAGCAAAAATCAGCCTTTCGCAGTTAATCAATTATTTGGTAAAATAATCGACTATTTCATTCTTCAGTGTTTCCGGATGATGATAAGAACAAAATAATCAATTATCCCTAGTAATAATCAATTATCTCTATTCTAAAGTCTATAAAAACAAATTTTCAAAAGCTCTCATGTGTGACACCCATTTTTCTCAAATTACATAGAAACTTTTATTGTGAGAGAGCTTAGAAACTAAGTGTCATCATCTTTGAGTTTCATTGAACTACATTTTTCTTATCTCCGAGAATTCAATGGATCTTGATCATGCTACATGAAGGGAAGTTGAAAGCAAGTTAGGAAGTGCATCAATTTTGATATCTTCACTACATAGGTAAATTCTTTCCTTTAACATTGCTTTGTAATTCATTTTTGGGTGGGTTACCCAGTTGCATTGCATGTAGATGGGTTTTCTACATGGTTAGCTTTTCTTGATAGGTTTTCAAGAAGGTTATGCATATGTGTTGCAAGTGCATGTGAGTTTGTGTGTATACAAACTTTGTATAGTGGAAAAGGTCCAAGCTAAGGTTGCTTTGGATAACACTGGATGTAGATTTCAGGTTGAAATCGAACCAAAACAAATCCTTTGTGTATTTCTCTCTTTTCCTTCTATCTTTTTAATATCTTGATCTTAATTTCTTGTATTGTATTTTCATCTTTGTGTTAACATTGAAAGTTGGAAATAAGAGATAATATAAACAAGCAACACATACTATCTCATCTTCTCAATGATTAAAATCATTCGATCTTGCAAAAAGATTTCATTAAAAATTTGATTTCAAAGAAAATTTTAAAATATCCAATTCACCCCCCCCCCCCCTTAAATACTACACCTGTTGAGCCATTTTATCAAACATCTCACGGGGAGAAACTAATCAGTAAGCTCCCCTTGAAAAAGATGTTTACAGACTCTCTATGGCTAGATAGATTTGGCTATACAAATCAAGAAAGCCTGGGCTAAGGAAGTCTAGTATTAGAAGTTGATGAGGCTTCTGACCTATGAACTCTCTAAGTTGCTTCCTTCCTAGCAAAGAACTTTAGCTGCACTTCAATGTCCTTATATAGACTTTCTTGAAGATGACCGTTGCACCTCGTCTTGGAGGCCAAGGAGATCTGTTACTCCTAAACTCAAGAGACTTGGAGGCCAAGGAGATCCATTGTGTGTTATCTCAATCACACATCCGGTTCCTCCTCCTTCCTTAGCTGGAACAACTTGCACACAACTTTGAATTTTGAATTCTGTTTGTTGGTGCCTGCTGTTTGTCCAGAACTCATGGCTTCTCCTTTATTCCAGCTCAACCATGAGGTTTGCTACTTCTTCAAAAAAGTAAGTCTTCTGCAGAATGGTGTAGATTCTTTCTTGACCATTGCAGACTGTAAATGAGTACTTTTCTTATTAATGGTTGCCTTGCTAAAGTAGAACTTAACTCTATTTTCTTTTGAATAGATCTATTGGATAAAGAGATCTTTCATCAAGAAAGAGCATCAGTACATTGCGGCATAGAGTTAACCGTTACAGCTCATGATGTGTGCTTCTTGACTATGTAGACACGTCTGTCTTCACTTGTTGTCTAAGCAATGCATCTTCTGATGATCCTTAAGTCATGTGTAGCTTCTGATATCTATCCCTTGACTTAAACTATCCCCAGCATCATGCCTCTGATCATATAATGCTTCTGATATCAACACTTTGAGCCAGAAAACATGACTGTCTTTCCAGCTTCTGAAGTTAGACGGTCTTCAGATTTGGGAAGCTAAGGCCGAAGACAAATGCTTCACACCTTGTTCTCCATGCTTCTTGATAAGTCATGTTCCTTTGAAAGCACTTCAAGACAAACCATTAGTAGAAAAAGTCTATCATACTTAAAATATGTTTCTTAAAAGTTTGTTGTCATTAAAACATTCATCTCATAAGAGGTTCTACTTCAACAACTGAAACGCCTTTGAGAGTCAACTTATCGACAGCTCACAGTCTACGACACTTCACACAGTGACACTTCACTCAACATCCTTATTGATCAGAACCCTCCGTAGGTAGCCCTTTCCAAGACATTGACAACCTGCTTTCAGGATTATTGATTGTCCCCACAAACCAACACAAGACTTCTCAGCGTGCTTTGTCCTCACTCGCACACTTCTTGGGAAACTTTCCAGGAGGCCACCCATCCCATAATTACTCCAAGCCAAGCACACTTCACTATGAAGTTCTTAAGTGATGAGCTACAGAAAAGTATATACATCTTGTTGGTATAAGTAGTACTAATTAATTCTTTTAAGTCATCCTCAATTGTACAGTCCCATACCTGTATATCCTCTGAATCCCTCTCATTCCAGTGTGTATTCACCCGGGGTGTTACATGCCCACCAACTTCCGCTTGGTTTGTCCTCGAACCACACCGTACTGGGAGAGAGGTCTATTCTGATACCATTTGTAACACCCCTGAGAGTCCATGTCTCGACGGCTCACACTCTACGACACTTCACATGGTGACACTTCACTCAACATCCTTCTTTGGTCAAAACCCTCCACCAGTCAGAACACTCCGTCGGTAGCCCTTTCCAAGACATCGATAACTAGCCTGACTACTTTCAGGATTATTGAATGTCCCCACAAACCAACATGAGACTTCTCGGGGTGTTTTGTCCTCACTCGCACGCTTCCTAGGAAACTTCCCACGAGGTCACCCATCCCATAGTTGCTCCAAGCCAAGCACGCCTAACTGTGGAGTACTTAAGTGATGAGCTACCGAAAAGTAGATGCATCTTGTTAAATTATTTTACATCAAATAATTAATTAAATCTTTGGAGCACAGTCAAATTATAATTAAAATAATAACCAATTAATTATATATTTATTAATTTTTTGAATACAGTTATATAAACTAAATAAGAAAAAGCTTTTAATGCATGCCCTAAAAAGTATGTGATTTTTACAATAAACTGAATTAAACTTCGTCTGCAAAATATAACACATAACTAATTAAATATAAGCATAGGACTTGAATAAACAAAAGAAAATAATAGAGCAAACCAAATCAATATTCAATATATTTGATTTTTTAGGCTAAAATACACTTTGTCCTTTATGTTTTCAATTATATTCAATTTGGTCCCTTATCTTTTAAAAAGTTCAATTTAATCTTTTATATTTTTAAAGTGAGTCAAAATGGTCCTTCCAAAACAATGACCGTTTTTTATTTTGGGACACAATTTGAACCCTTTTTTTTACTAATTCGAGATTGTGAAACTTGTCCCATTAGATTCACTTACATGAAAACTATGGAATTCAACTGATGTTCGAACTAAAAAGAGCAATAAAGTGGTGAAAATTGCATGAAAAATGAGTCTCATGAACAACCTGAAAAAGAATCTAATATTAGATTTTTCATTTTCCGCTTGCTCGTTGGATTCACTTTTCATATGATTTTCTTGTTGGGTTCTAAAGTTTTCATATACGTAAATCTAATGGGAGAAGTTTCACATATCGAATCGGTAAAAAAAATGGTTCAAAATCGTGTCCCAAAATCGACCACAATCATTGTTTCGAAAGGACCATTTTAACTCACTTTAAAAATATAAAGGACTAAATTGAGCTTTTTAAAAAATACCAAACTGAATATAATTGAAAATATAAAGGACTAAATGTATATTTTAGCCAACTTTATAATATCAAAAGTTTAGGTGAGTTAGGTTTCCGGAGCCTATACACTTTGTAAAATTCAAATTTGCATCCTTATTATTATAAGATACAATTTTGATCCACACCAATTGAGCCAATTACTTGGCATAATAATTAATAGTGTTAATGGTGTTTTTGTTCCCTAAAGAATTTTCAACTTGTAGTTTTTGTTTCTGAATTTTAACATTAATGATTTTTCCATGTATTTTTTAATATATCCAAATTACGTATTGATAAAATATAGTAATTGATTGATAAATATTAAAATATTATCTAAAAAAATCAATTATATACTTATATATGTATTAATTCAAAATATTTATATACACATATCGTGAATGAGAAAGAAAGAATAGGAGTAAATGGTCACTTTGGTCCTTGAATTTATAAGTTGTTGTCACATTAGTCCATGAATTGAAGAAAATTAAAACGGAAAATCCCTAAATGTTTAAATCGACAATTACATTAGT
Source organism: Pueraria montana var. lobata (assembly GCA_026413185.1). Classification (NCBI taxonomy): domain Eukaryota; kingdom Viridiplantae; phylum Streptophyta; class Magnoliopsida; order Fabales; family Fabaceae; genus Pueraria; species Pueraria montana. The sequence continues at coordinate 12,399,453 of CM048655.1, forward strand.
GCAAAATTAAAAAAAAAGTGTGACTAAAGTGATGGTATTAATTCAAATCAAGTCGCTCATTACTTGGCTAGGGCGTCTAGATTTTATGCTAGTCAACAAGTTTTTATTTCATTCCTTCATGTATTAATTCTCAAATTATGAATGAAATTACACGAGTTTTCCTGCTGTAAAAAACACATATATTTAGGGAATAAAATGACAATAAGTAGTTAAATTTAGGAACTTGTTTGTTATCCCAAGGACTTACTAAACATTTTCTTAGTTTCAGGATTAATGTGATAACGCCTACCACTTTCTAGGACTAAAGTGTTTGTTTACTCAAAATAATAGTGAAAGCCATATCAGGAAGTTAATGATATTTTTAACATAAATAGGGACATTAATTATATTTTTTAATTATTCATTGTAAAATCCTTCAAATTATTCATTATACATGGATTTAATTACTAATTTCTATGCTATAGTCAACCCGCAGTGGAGCTAATTTGGTAATGAGCGTCTATAATAAATGCCCCTAACAAGACATTCCCTAAATTCAGTCTAGATACATCTCAAAATTGTTTATATAAATACACAACAACGAGAATGGGAAAGGCATGTTGCGTTAACATTTTCAGAATTTCTTTCTTGCTTCTTTCTTTCTCTTTTCTTATCACTATCATGGCTAGGAAGAAGGTGGACCTTACATACATAACCAATGGCTCGAAGAGGAAGGCTACATTAAGTAAAAGGAAAAATGGTTTGAAAATGATTTCTCTTTAATTCTTATAAACTTTGTATTATTGGAAATGAAACATGTATATTTTCCTTTTTACTAAAATTTCAATTTCTAATATAATTTCTCAGTTTTTCTCATTTCTCTTTATGGATCTTGCTATGTTTGTCAACAGGTTTGATCAAGAAGATTGATGAAATCAGCATTCTTTGTGGGATTGAAGCATGTGCAATAATTTATACTCCAAATAATCCTCAGCCAGAGGTTTGGCCATCTAATTGGGGAGTCCAAAGTGTGCTTTCCAGGTTCTGGAGAGTGTCAGAACTAGAACAAAGCAAAAAAAAGTTGTGTCAAGAGAGCTTTTTGAGGCAGAGGATCATCAAAGCCGAAGTACAATTGAGGAAACTGAGGAATGAAATTAGGAAGAAAGAGGTGACCCTTCTCATGTTTCAACACCTTAATGCTAGGAACAATTTTGATAATGCTAGCATGATTGATTTGAATGATATCTCAAACTTGATTGATAAAAACTTGGAGGAAATAGAAAGGAAAATCAATATGAGCCAAGCCCAAAAGGTGAAACTTGTTGTTGACAATGGAGGAGAAACCATAAGTCAAGGAGAGCAAGCACTTGTGAATCATGTCCAAGGGCCAGAGACCAATGTGGATGCCATGCAAAAAGAGAATTTGTCTATGGACATCATCTATGGTCGTGGGGATGAGATGTTAACATTGGGAGATGTTAATGTTCCAAGTATATTGGATTAATTGATATGCCCCTTGAAAAAAATTATGTTCTTCATCTATGGTCGTGGGGATGAGATGTTACCATTGGGAGATGTTAATGTTCCAAGTGTATTGGCTTAATTGATATGCCCCTTGAAAAAAATTATGTTCTTCTTAGCAAGGTTTGAAGAGTCTCTTTTGTTTGAAACATCTAATGTTTGGTTGCGGTAGCTTGTCTTTTAATGTGTCTATGCTTAATTAGACACAATAATAACACCAAAGAAATTTGAATCTTGGTTAATACATTATAAGGATCCAACTAATTCTTGTAGACCAATTGAAATTTGGGTAGAAGTGGTTCTGTTTTAAAACATTCATTAGTGTAATATTTAAAGTGAATTGGTTTAAACTCTCTCATGGAGTTTTAGAAACATATCTTAACTCCCACACAGAAATAGGTAGTAACTCAAAGAGAAGTCTACGTAAATGTTAACGACTTTCCTTCTCATGCAAATTAAAAGCTAAAATGGTATGTAATTCTAATGTGAGTGAACCCGTGACTTCATAGATATGAGACATAACTTTGGAAGATATAGTTCTCTGCATTAAAGAATTATGGAATTCTAATGACAACAAAGATAGCCTATAAACTTTGTCTACAGTGCAAGAATTCAGGAAATTGAATTATTTGGTACATGCAATGATGAATACTATGCCTAAATGGTTTTATATCCAAATCATGTAAGTTAAGGAGTCTAGAATTGGTTTGTTTATGTGCTATGATAAATCTCGAAGTCTTGTGTTCATGTTTATTGATGAGATTGATTCCTTGTATGAGATTTTCCTAAATTTATGGTAAACTACCAAATACACGAAGCTTATCATGACTATGAAATTGAGAAATGGCTAAGAATATAAGTGAAATGGTTAACTTGATTGATTTTATTCTTTTATGTGGATTGAATCCTATGTGGATACTCTGATAACCTATGGCAATTGGTATTATCCCAATTGCATGAATAGATAACTGTGTACAAATTACCCATGATGATGATGGAATGGTAGATTTGATTTGAAAACTTTGCCAGGGACTAGGTGCCCACTAATTTTCATGAATACTTGAGTAAAACATTTTATAAAAACCTTGTTAGGGACTAGGTGTCCATTAATTTTGTGAATTCCCGAGTAAGCCTTTTTTTTAAATGCTGCCAAGGAAGTGTCCACGAATTTTAAATATTCCTCACCAACCATTTATTTTAGTAATATTTTGTCTCATGATTTGTAAACTGACTATTTTACCTAGTGGCGAGTGCCTAGACCTTCGGGCAAGGTCTAGATGCCCTTCATGACTCTATTCTCATATGCAAACTCTTTTGATTTCTAAAGGAATTAATGTATAAATACTTGTACTTTGAAGACTCTGTGAAAGATTCCAAGGGTGAGGAAATAGATTTACGAAACGAGAAATATTTCATGGATAAGGGCTTATCTCTCTAAAACCCGTCTCTCATCCTCTCATCTTGCTAGTTAATAAAGGGAGAGACTCAATAATTCGCCATGCATCACAACATTCTCAAGCTTTGTGTCCATCCTTACATTAGATCCTGGCTAGGTGTGAATCCATTTATAGCCGTTACACTACTTAGTGCTAGATCCATGTGATTTATGCCATCTAGTGGATCAATGCTTATTGCTCAATCCTAGGCTAGGTGCCACTCCCATTAGCTTAGTGCCTCCTCCATTGGCTTAGTGACTCCTCTAGGGCACAATAACGACTATTGGTGCCATATAAGTTTGTGTAACACCCTAGAGGATATTACCTTTTGCCTGCTTATATTCCTAAATTATAAAAACTTAGAATATAAGAATATCAGAGTTAACTATGTGGAAACTAAAACTTACAGATACATAACATGAACAAATCTAAAATAAAGCTCTTGGCACTTATGTGCCTTACAAAACATAAGCAAGGTACATAAAACATAAAACCAATTCCCAAACATGGGAAATACAAAACTAGAAACAACTTCCTCCAAGCAAATAGCTCCATGCTCTAGCTTCTCTCATGAAGCATCCACCTGCTTAACCTGTAAAAATATGAAACTAAAAAGGATGAAACATAATGTCTCAGTAAGTGCTCTAAGGACTCTAGGTTTATCAGTCTAAGCAATCTTGGTCCTACTTATTCTTCATCTACATCAAACCTTGTCAGTCGTCACTTTCCCATCAAATCGAGCATTGCATCCCACCATGAATTTTCAACAGTAGACACTGATAAGAATCCATAGAGGAGCAATACTACGTGACTCACTAATGATGATAATTTTCCCCCAAGGGAATAACCACACTTAAACAAACCACAATCACCAAGTCACCGATCTCCTAAGAGAATCGAGCGTACATGGCTCAACAACTAACAATCATTTTTCTTAAAGATAATTTCAATCACAAAACCAATGCAATGGACCTACTTTTCAATAAATCCATCATACAACGTCATCTCCTACCTTTGATGCTCCAATTACGATTTTGGGTTGGTCATTCCCAAAATCGCATTGTAGTCATTTACAGTAAACTAGACGACACAAGCTTTCTAATCCATAGTTAGAAATCCAACACACAATTGGGAACTCCAAAAAGTCATACTCCTGACTCTTAGGAAGAAACCCACAACAAAACAAACAATTAGATCCAAGCTCAACACAAACACACACAACAAAAAACATAATAGACCTATTCCCCATAGGTTTATTCCCAAATGATACGACCAGCTCTAATACCACTATTGTAACGACCCGCCTTTGTTACATAACTAACCAAGTTAGAGATTTTTTTTTTCTTTTAAAACACTTCTCTTAAATTTGTTTATGAAAATAATGTATGAAACTTTTCGCGATTCCAGAATTGACAAATAAAATTTCAAAACTTACAATATAACCCATGCATTTACAAAACATAACTAAATCAAACTTAGTGTCTCATGACACTCCAACATTTTGAAAGAAGATATATCTTTAAAAACATAAAATCTTGAAAGATAGACATAAGATAAACCTAAGTTGGTCATCTCTATACATAGATAAAGAAGTAAAACATCATAAAAAGAAAACAAGTATCTTCGCGTCGATGCAAGTCTATCCATTATTCTTCCGAAAGGGGGTGATCCAACTCCATTGCTTTTCAAGAGAATGCAACCTCCTAGAAGTGTACTCCCCCGAATGTGTAGTTCGAGATCATCACAATCACAACCACATATGCCACATGTAAGGGTAAGCTCAGCAAAACAAAACCATGCATATGCAAATAAATAGATTGCAAAATAAGGAAAAAGGAAGAAAACTAAAGTTTATAAACTTCGAAAATACTATACATAATAACCAGAAATTTATAACAAAACTCAGCTCATATGAAAGTCATCTCATATTGTTCATTAATAACCACCATCAGACAACAGCATCATAACACCATTCTCTCAACTAATGCATACCACATAATCTTACTATAAATCTTAAACTATTATCAAAAACATAGTTTTATAACCAATTATCACCATAAAACATCAGCATCATTAATCACATTTAAACATCAACATCATAAACCTCATCATAATTCAAATCACCAAAAATCATCATCATAACTTATATACATCATAAACCACTCAACAACCTCAAATATTAAACAATGACTCTACTTCATGGAGTCTCTACATATAAAAAGCATATTTGGAATATTTATGTACACCCACTGTATTTTTGACGGCAAAGGAATATTACTATGCACCAACTGTGCACCCACCATATTTCCAACGACAAAGGAATATTTTTGTGTACCCACCGTATTCCTAACAACAAATGAATATTTATGTGCATCTATCGTATTCCAAAGGCAAAACATATTTGAAATCCCTTATGGTCCTAGATACGACACCTCTGTAGCCTGACTTAAGGGTCGGTCCAAACACATCTTAACAGTCAACAATCCACAACAATAGCTATCCATCCCCTATATATCAAAAGAGTCAACTAACTTCTTGGGAAGTACTTTTCATCACTCTAACACGCCATTCGAAATCAAAACATAGGGGTGGATACACGGAAAGATATCTAACCAAACGAGACCTCCAAATTGCTTTAGTGGATCAGAGTTCTAGCGTGGAACTCACCTTCCCAAAGCAGCCATTTTCTCTAAAAATCTTCCTAAAGGTACAAAACCAACTCCTTTTAATATATAGGGACAGTTCCAATACAAGTTCACATTCACATCTCACACATCATCATCTCATCAATAATCTCACCATCTCAACAAAACATATATATCACAATCAACAATATAATAATCTTAACAATAAAGACATTCTTTCATAAATAAACTTGCTACATTTGTTTAAACATTTATAAGATTCATAATATCTGCATTCCTTTTTTCCTGGTCATATACTCAAACCAAAGAATAATCTTCATTTAAATATGAAATACATGATACCTTGATACAAACAACTTTACTTATTCTATATAACTCAAAACAATTATATATGCACTTGGAATTGGTTTGGGAACTCTTAAGAAAGCATTTAGGGTAAAATAAAATATTCTGCCTAAATTTAGCTTAAGTTGGAAAATTTAGGGGGCGTTTACTTTGAGCATTTTCTGTTTTCATTTTCAAAGAAAATAGAAAATGAAGCTGAAAACATGTTTGGTTGAAAAGTAGAAAACATTTTCTTTGAAAATGTTTTTAAAAACAGGCCTAAATTTGAAAACAAAAAAAGGTCGTTTCCTGTTTTCTTTGAAAACGCGGTGGCACGTTCGTAAATTTTGGCATCTTTTCTTCGAAACCAAGCGTTACCCACAGCGAACAAACTCACCGACCGAAATTGTCCTCCATCTTCGTCGTCTCCTTCCAATCTGAACATCAACCCCTCCGTCTAAGCATGTGTTTGCGACCTCAATCCCATCGAACCATCATCCGTGATCATCGTCAAACTTGCAAGAAGCACCTGCCCCACTATCGTTGTGAACCATGACCTAGGATGCATCATCGTCATCAAGCCACTGAAACCACCTCAAGCCACCAAAGCTTTGATCATCAAACCATTAAAGCCAATGTTGCGTGCCTTGTAGAGCTCCAAATGAAAAGGTCCAATGGGAATTTCATCACTTGCAAGAGTGTGTTCTTGCACTGGGAATTGTAAAAGAATAGGGAATCTGTAAGCTCCATGGATGACGATCGAAGCCTATTTGCATATTAAAGATACTTCCAGGATTAATTCCCTTTCTTTTTTGTTGATTGTGTGGCGTGGGTAATGTTTTGGTGTGTTTAACTTTATGCTCATAACTTGTTTGATAAAATGCTAGAATCATAGATTTGTATAGATTATTATACAAACAAAAAATTGAAAATGAAAACAAAAAATAAAACCAAACAAGTTTTCAAAATCTTAAAAAATTGAAAATGAAAACTATTTTCAGAAAATGAAAACAAGAAATGAAAATAGAAAATATTTTCGCAAACCAAACGCCCCCTTAGCTTCAGAAAAAAATTTAGCATAAGAAAATTTTTTTAGCTTGAGCTAATGCAGACCCAATTTTGTCAAAATTTAGCCTGAGCTAAATTCGTGTAGACCCAATTCCATCCAAATTTAGCTTGAGCTAAAAATTTTAGCTCAGCTAAAACTGCGAATTCTGCAACAAAATTTCCTTGAAAATCTGAGCTTTCGACCTCATTAATGGCTACCCAGGCATCCAAACTCAAAATACATCAATAATTAACCCTTAAGCTTCTAAAGACTAAACCCCAACAAAAGAACCTAATATTCAACCTAAACAACTCAAAACCATCATAAAACAAGAAAAGTGGATGATCTTCCTTTACCACAATCACCTCTAAACTAGGTTTTTGAGAGAAAAAGAAGGAGATCTTGAGCTTAAACAAAGGGCTTCCTCAAATCAACAACATCTTCTCATCATACCCATGAAAACACAACCCAAAACAACATTCATAAGGGTTTTTGCATCAAATACCCATTATGGGTCAACCCAAGGAAGAAGAAACAGAAAAGGAAAAGAGCTCACCATCCATTAATGGAGTCCTAAGCTCACAGAGAGAGAGAAGAATACATGTCTTTGAGGGGCTCAAGCCCCTAACTTGAGAGAGTTCCATGGGGAGGAGGAGAATAAAGGAAGAACAAGAACAAGAAAGTAGGGGCTCAAAAGAATGAAGGAAAGGCACAAAATGAGAGGAAGGAAGGATTTGAGGCTCATAAAAGAAATGAGGAATGGGCTTTCTCCCACCAAGCCCACGACCCAACTAACAATAAAACACAACCCAAACCATCTCTCCCTAAACACACAAAATATCATTCATCTAGTTCATATTTTATTTTCTCAACAACATAAAAAAATTTTAATTCTTCTAGTAATTTAGCTAAAAACACTTAATCATACATTATGAAAAGCCACAATGTTACATTAGTTTCCAAAAGTATAACATTGTTACATTAGTCTCTAGAGCTAAGAAAAATTCAACTAAGTCCTTCAAAGTATAATCCGTCAAATACATTAATCCAAAATTAAAAACAATGTGACTTAAGTGATAATATTAACTTATGCTCAAGGACCAAAATGACAGTAAATAGTAAAGTTTAAGGACTTAGATGAAACAACAAAAAATTTCAAGAACTTATTTATAATTTCCTTAATTCCAAGAATTAAAGTGACAGTGTGTTACACTTTCAAGAATCAAGAACCAAAATGATAATTTACTCTTAATTTTTACTTACAAGAAGAGTTCATATTATTATCCAAGTAGTGCCTTAAAGAGAAAATAGTGACTGGTTAATTATCTCTATATATACAATGGAGGAACAGCTAGAAGACAAATTTTATCATTTCTAGCGTAGTGCAATTTCAACAATACCCTTTATGAGAAAATTTCCTTTGTACCCCTATTTTTTGTACCCCTCTCTATGAGGAAAATTCTTTTGTACCCTTTTTTTATCAATATATGTTTTTTTTAATAAATAACAATGGTTACAATATCAATAATAATGCTACTTTATTAAATTAAAATTAATGTAATGATGTGACTATATAATTAATAACTTCATTTTTTGGTTACGTTAAGCTTAAGTTTTTTAAATATATAATATAAAATTTTTATGTTTTATATTATTTAGTCATTCCAGTTTTAATTGACTGTATGAAAGATTCATTTTATATAATATACAATGTAAAAACTTAAAATATATTAAGTCATCTTTAATAATAGTATGTACTACATTATTAAATTAACGATTTAAAATGACAACAAAGGTTTCTCTTGATAAGGATAAAACTCATATCTCACAAGAACATGACATGGGTTCAAATCTGGATATTTGAGGAACATGGTGGATGATTTGTAAGTATCTCTTTGAGCGCTTTTTGAACCTCTTTGAACCTTAAGGCATGTTCCGGTCCAAGTGAGCCTCTAAGACCTAACTCATCTAAACTTTTATCTACCAAAAAATTGAGGGTTAACTAAGTTTTTAGTTCCTAAACTTTTTCAAAATTCGATTTTTAGTCTCTAAACTTTAGTTTGACTAGTCAAGTTCCCTAAATTTTTTAAAAATTCGGTTTTTAATACCTAAACTTTAGTTTGACCGGTCAAGGTCCCTAAACTTTTTAAATATTCGGTTTTTAGTCCCTAAACTTTTTAAAAATTCGGTTTTTAGTCCCTGAAATCTCATTAATTCAAGGACTAAAAACTGAATTTGTAAAAAGTTTAGGGACTAAAAGTCAAATTTTTAAAAAGTTTAGGGACTTTGACCGGTCAAAATTTTATTCAGAACTAAAAATCAAATTTTAAAAAAGTTTAGGGACTAAAAACTTAGTTAACCCAAAAATTAAAGATTCAAAATTAAATGATTATTATTATTTGTGTGAAAAATATATATATATAAAAGTTGAATATATTTAAAGGGCGTGCTATGTTTGGTGGAGAACCAGTTTACTACATGTGAGTAATGTGAGCACCGTGTTCCAACAACTCAGCTTCTTTCAGAACCGCCATTACCACAGTTCGCTATGGAAGATTACAAACAGGCTCCAGCTCCTGCTTCCACAACCGAAGGACAACCTATACGATGTAAAGGTGCGTCAAACTTCATCAAAACATGTCCCTTCCATTGCTTTTTTTTAATAATACTTACTTTTTAGTAACTGTTACTATTTGAGGTTCGACTCACATGAGTAGTGTTCGGTGTATTTTTCGTTGCAAAACTGTAGCGGCGGTTGCTAGAAAAGCTGGTGAGCCATTGGTTATTGAAGAGATAATTGTGGCGCCGCCAATGCCTCGTGAGGTGCGGATTCGTGTTATATGTTCCTCTCTCTGCCACAGCGACATCACTCTTTGGAAACTCCAGGTTTTTTTTTTTATTATTGTTGTTGTTGTTGTCAGTGGAAAACAAGCACCAAGTGCCTGTCTTTTAAATAATTTTTATCCTTTGACAATTTGATTAATTTGATATGAGAATGTGAAAAATGACAGTGGATGTAGTGGATAGTTTAGAGAGTAATTATAGGGTAAAGTAATAGACCAATAAGTGCTTGGTCGTAGTAGTACTGGGCTCGGTTACTTTAAGCATGTGGTTAGGAGTTTGAATCCTGACAACAAATCCTTTAGAGGAGATTAACAATCCCTGTAACCAGATCGAGATACTCTTTTGCAGTCATGTGCGCTAACAAATTGGTAAAATAGTGGGTGATTTAGAGAATGGTTAAAGGATAAAGTAGTCTAATAAAAAGTAGAGACCAAAAAAGAGTATTCCTTCTGTTATGTTACAGATTATTTATTTAGTAGTTTTAAATTTTTTTGGGCATCAATTTTTTTTTATTTTCACTTTTGTTTTCTTGTGATTTTATAGTAATAACTTTTGAATGGCTTTTCAAGATGTCTTTTTTCTATGTTTTGAAGGACCCTCCTGCCGTTTTCCCAAGAATTCTAGGTCATGAGGCAACTGGGTGAGTTTCTGAATTTTTGTTATTTTTAGAATGGTTTTATTTACTGAAAATTTATCTTATTCCCCACAAATTGCAGAATTCCAAATGTGAACTTTCTGCATTAATATAAACTATTAGAGCACTGCATTCTTTTTTACTATCTGAGCATTACATTCATTATGTAAGTGTTCAGTAATAGAGTAATTCTGGGAATTTTTATTTTTCAAAATGTCTAAGTAAAAGTAAATGATTATTTCTCCAAAAAATCTAAACTAAATCAGCACAGTAAAAGATTTTAAATTGCAGTTGTGATTACTAGTTGATGTGGGCCAATTGCAGCCTGATATGTTGTAGCATCCAGTAACCAGCACAACAAAGATGCTGCTATTGCATCATGTGATCTGTAATGTAAAAGCATTAATTTGGGTTTACTGAATTTTATTATGGACCTTGAGTCAGAAGTGGTTTCTATTCCTACTTTTGGTGCCTATTTGTTTGATTGCTTGTAATTAGACTTTCTTGGTTACTTGTATTATAATTTTGAAGAGACATCTCTAGATTTTGTGTTAAAATCACTTATAAATAGGTAGCCTAATTCTCAAGAAGAGTTAATTGTATAAATCCAACTCTCATATTGAATAACTGGAATTGATTTTGCTGCCTAATAGGCAAGCATTTTGATGGTTCAACAAGAGTATTGAATATTGATTTATGATGTAAATTCTGTGATTATGTATATTTCTTCATTTGTCTTTTCTTATGTTGGTTGTAAATTATTTGCTGTCTTGTGCGTCCAAAAGTTTCTTCTGCATATTCAAACATTGAAGACTATGGCAGCTGATGATGTGTTTCAACCAATTTTTATCCTTTTTATATGATTACAGGGTTGTGGAAAGTGTAGGGAAGGATGTAACTGAAGTTACAAAAGATGATGTGGTTATTCCAGTTATCCTACCAGAATGTGGGGAATGCATAGACTGCAAATCGACCAAGAGCAACCGGTGTACTAATTTCCCTTTCAAGGTGTCTCCTTGGATGCCTCGAGATGGTACCACTAGATTCACTGGCCAAAATGGAGAGATCATATACCATTTCTTGTTTATTTCAAGTTTCAGTGAGTACACTGTGGTGGACATTGCCAATCTAATAAAGGTTGATCCAGAAATTCCTCCTGACAGGGCATGCCTTCTCGGATGTGGTGTTTCAACAGGCAATTTCCTTAACAATCCAAGCACTGAATAAATAATGTAGAGAAGAACAAATGTTATTCTAAACAAAACAACTAGCAACACACTCTTTTGAATACATTATTTATCATTGGTTAAAATTTATTGAGACACGAAACGATGTGAGTCTCATTAATTATGTAATGAGTTTCACTCATAATTTCGTCATTTCTAATAAATTTTAACCAATAATAGAGAGTATATTTGAAAGAGTCTGTTACTAACATTTTTCTTAATTCTAAAGAGCATTGATATTTAGTACAAAATACAGTTGATATGAATTTTAATGAACCAATCAGATAATGTTTCAAGTTAATGAGAGAGAGAGAATATTTATTTAATGAAAAGAGAGAAAAGATTAACCTATCAATTGATAGTTCGAATTTTCATTATCATACCATCAAGTGTTTCTGTATTGTAATATAAGGTTAACTTATATTACAAGATAACAACATTAATTTGATTCAGTGTTTTGAAATCTTGATAAATTCTTCCACTTCTAGGGGTAGGTGCTGCTTGGAGAACTGCAGGTGTGGAACCAGGGTCTACAGTAGCTATTTTTGGGTTGGGATCTATTGGATTAGCTGTATGGACTCTTTGAACATGGCTTTGTTTTCTTTGTGACTTGTTATCTGTATATCAAAATGCTTATTGCAATTCATTGGCTTCCTAGGTTGCAGAGGGAGCTAGACTTTGTGGAGCAACTAGGATTATAGGTGTAGACATCAATCCAGAAAAATTTGAAATTGGTAATGCACTGTTTGTTTAATAACATCATTCAACCATTATATAATATATTGTTAGCCATGCTCCTATTACAAAGGTATATACCAGAAAGAGGTGGAAGGGTGCTAAGGGTATCTTTCTATTTTCCAGTATTACAGAGTGGGAATGAAAGTTACAAGTTGTAATCTTTCTATCTTTCCGAAACTGGTATCAATTTAATATCAGTTCCAAAGAGGGAAATTCTGATTTTGTGAATACGATATGACTCATCTGATTCCTGTTTCTATCATATATGTTTTTTATGATTTCTTTTGATGTTATTTATGTGTCAATTCTGAATTTGATTTCATGGGTTTGTTCTTCTCTTTTAATCAGGAAAAAAGTTTGGAGTCACAGACTATGTCAATGCTGGAGAATGTGGGGACAAACCTGTGAGCCAGGTCTACCCTCTTGAGGGCATCAATTGTAATCATATATAGATATAGATATAGATATTCATGAATTCAATGTCTTTACTATTTGTCTGCCAAACTATATTCGAATGTGGCTGCTGAGCAGGTTATCAAAGACATAACTGATGAGCCAGGTCTACCCTCTTGAGGGCATCAATTGTAATCATATATAGACATAGATATAGATATTCATGAATTCAATGTCTTTACTATTTGTCTGCCAAACTATATTCAAATGTGGCTGCTGAGCAGGTTATCAAAGACATAACTGATGGGGGAGCAGATTATTGCTTTGAATGTGTTGGTATGGCATCATTGGTGCATGAAGCATATGCTTCTTGTAGACAGGTACATGTTACTCTGTCAAAAGTTCCCAAACACATCCTTGCACAGTCATATATAGGCAGACAATGATAATGTGACTAAATCTATAACTAAATTATGATTTTGATCAATCACCACTTCACAAAGCTTGAAAGGCCACTAAAAGTGGTAAAAAAAGTGGTAAAGTCTTAGTTTTGTGCTAACTAAATTGAAATTCCATATACTTTATGAAAAAAGACTCTTTGGTTAAATAGAAACAGGCTTGGTTGAACTTGCCAATAATATGAGCTCTACAAATCAATACTTCATGAAAGCATAAGTTGCAAGCTGATGATTTTGCCTTCAGGGTTGGGGAAAAACAATTGTTGTAGGAGTGGACAAGCCAGGAGCCAGGATAAACCTCAGTTCTTATGAGGTCCTTCATGACGGGAAGAGCCTCATGGGATCCTTATTTGGAGGTCTCAAACCCAAGTCTCATGTACCCATTCTCCTTAAACGTTACATGGACAAGGTAAAGTATGCAATTGCTTTTATTTTCATTTTGTACTATGTTGTCTATTCCATCAACAATGACGTGTGTTAGACTAGTAGTAATAATTAAGTAAAATTAGTAATGACAAAATAATGAAATATCAAATCATTTGGGACATTTCTAGTCTATTAACTTTTGTCACATATATCAATAGGAATTGCAGTTGGATGAATTTGTCACTCATGAGGTGGAGTTTAAGGACATCAATAAAGCTTTTGATTTATTGAGTAAAGGAGAGTGTCTTCGATGTGTGATTTGGATGGATAAATGAGTACATTGTTATGTATTCCTAGCCCTCGGATCATTGTATGCAACATGAAAATATTGAACTGTGCTCTTCTCTTTTTGTATTTGATTAAAACTTATTCAATAAAGCAGAGATGCTATCCTATTGCACTGCAAATGCACTTGAAGCACCGGTAAAGTAATTAATAGGAGAGATTATGGTGACCCTTGTTGCTCCAAAGTGTTTTAGTCTGTATACTCCAGAAACAGCATCATTTGGTATTTCCCATTCTATGGTAGCTAAGCCATGCAAGGAAATATTATCTACTTTCCACTTGAAAAACAAGCTTAAATCATCATCATCATATACAGCAACCCATCTTTCCCCTTGAAGCCTCTCCACTGCAGCAAATGTGCCTTCTGTCAGAAGGTCATATCTTGGATTGGAACTCCAGAATGTAGCACTTGGTTTATCTCCCTTAGTAAAATAACCTCTTTCTGGAAAGGCTATGTCTTCCTTTATGTCACCAAATTTGACTCCTTTTGGAGGTGAGTCTCCTTGGGGATCAAGTAATAGGCTTATTTGTACAGATGAGAGATCTGGTGGAGAAGGACCTTTTATAGTGATGTCCTCTCCTTCAGCCATTGCTTGTGCTAGTTTCTTAAATTCTTGAATGTATGCTGATAATGTGTGAGGACCATACAATGTTGAAGCAGCCTGCAAATTTTATTATTACTCATTGGCAATAATTTACATCCATTTTCTCTCAAAGGTAAAGCCTAAAAGCTATGGTAGCATGTGTTGCTTTCTTATGCCTCATATAAGAATGGTATAATGTCAGGGTAATAAAGAAAGCAAGTGCATGTTTGGCAAATGATTATTTTTGGGAATAATTGCTCTTTTTTTCCCAAAAACTCTTTTTGAATCATTTCTTCAAAATAAACTGAAGCTAACACTCTAAATTAAAGCTTTGATTAATTAGACATTCTTTTGGTTTAATTTAAGTTAGCTTCTTGCCACTCTAGAAGTTAAATAAGATAGATATTCCTTAACATCAATTACTTCTGTTAAATATGGGTATCTATAGGTTTACAGTAACTTGATGATTTGATATCCTCTTGTATTCATACCTCATACCGTTGTTGCTGGTATTCTTCAAAAGTAGCAATATATTGTGAGTAAGTATTTGTCAGTCCTGCTATAACCACATGTGTTTCATTATTGAATTCTCCATTGCTGCTAGATATTAATGTCTCCTTCACTGCCTCCCTTAGCCTTCTGCCAGCCATTGTTGTAAACTCTGTAATACTCAGGGTTAGAGCATGTGGTTGTGTTTCATTCTGTACTTAAACAATTATGCAGATTATCATGAAGCCTTTATTCATATAAAAGAGCAAGGCCCTATTTGGATAAACTTTTATCTATAAGTACTTATAGGAGAAAAAAATGAAATAAGCTTCTCCCAAAAGCTAAAATTAGCTTATGTATAAGTTATAATTAGCTTTCGGAGAAACTAAAATAAGTAAGCTTCTACTAGTTTAGCTTATGGGATAAGTTTATTTTATTTTTTCCTTTTTTATTTTCTTTTTCTATAAGTGTTTGTAGAGACTTATCCAAACAGGGTCCAAGTTTTGTTTCCTATTCAATTAAAGATTTGACAATGGAAAGATTACAAACCTCCTGGTACAGAAAGAATGATCAACTTTCCCAATCTTAGGATTTGGATTGGAAGAATTGCTGGCTGTACCAACATCCAAAACATTATTGATCAGTACATTGTTATGCAGATTGTTACCTTTTAAAATAGCTGACAAGTACTTAGCTATAGTCTTACCGCCCAAGCATAAGGAAAAAACATTTCGCCAGTGCTCAACAAAACTGGCTTTGGGTTTTGGCACTCCACTTGATATTTACTTGGTTCTTGCAGAAAATCCCTCACATTCTTCCAAAACGGATTAATCTGCATAAATGGATCTTAGTTAATAGCACATAGGTAGAAGAATAAGCAAGAACTTGATATACTCAAGGAAGTGTTCTTGAAATTCTATCTCAGGTCAATTAATTGAACCTAAACGGGGAGGGTTTTTTTGGTATATTTTAAAAGAATACACAATGTTAATTAATGTATAGTAATGAAGTATTAAATATTTTATTAATATAACAGTTCATAGATACGAGTTATATAATATAATTTTTCAATCCGATAGTGAATTTTTTAAAGTTACTTAATTATGTAAGAGTTATTTTAACTTGCATTGTTCTCAACCTTTTATACTACACATAGGACCCTCTACCCACTAGAGTCGATCTAATGGTCTGGGATTAGGATAAATGCATGAAGACTTAGGTTCGATTTTCAGTACCATCATGGTATACCAAAAAAAAACACACATGCCTTCTCATATGATGTCTTATATATGAGAATGTATCAAATGAAAAAAGTTATTGTTATACAAAAGTAAAAGGAGTAAATATTCTCCGTACAACTATACAAGGATAGTCAAGATAAAAAGTTATTTAAAGTCATGTGATCATTAAAAATGTGTGACTATTTTTTTTTTTTTATCTTGACTATATATGGCAAGATCAAATGGTTAATACTTCTTTCACTGTTATATAAAAAAAATTCTCTCATTTGATATGTCTACCATGTGTCTGTGTGTTAGTTACCCAAAATTCTCTCAAATGCTTTACATACAAATTCATCATTCCTTGGGAAGCACTTGTATTGCAAAGCAAGATAATAAAGGCACTTAACTTACCTTTGTGTACTAGTTGGGGTATTCGACAACACATATAAACCGAATACCCCCTGACAGTATGAACAGGTGTTCGGTGTCCGAAACATAGCCGAACACCCCAGCGTCGTACGGTCCGTTCGGCAGAAAGAGTATTCGACATCTATAAAGCCGAAGACCCCTAACCCCTCACCTCGGGCCTAAACGATAGTATTCGGCACAAGCAGGCCGAACACTGGTAGAGATACATACACCATTAGTAACTCATGGCAACGTAAACACAAGGGTAAAAGGTAATTAAGTACTCTTAATTACCACAGACATATGATTAAGGAAAGGGCCAAGGCCCATGAGGGCCCAAGCCCAATAAGAATACGTATAAAAAGGGGATCCGCTCCCCAAGGTAAAGATGATCTGAATTCTCATTTATTACACACATTAAATACTCTGCGCCGAACCCTAACTTGAAAGTTGGAGTGTTTCTTGCAGGTATCCCACCTTTCGGACAAATTCACAGAAAGATCTTAGAACACAAAGAGACGACCGAAGGCCTCCCCTTATCCCCCGACAGGAACATTTTGGCACCCACCGTGGGGCCCGCTAAAACTTTCCCCGCAGCCTCACAAGGAATGGTTACTACTCGAAGTCACGCGCGTATGGAAGAACAACGTCTCGTCGACGAAAACCTGGTGGAAGATCAGACAAATCTTTCGTCAGAGTTAAGACAGCTGCGAGCCGGCATTTCGGCAATAAGGCAGCAGCACGCTCAAGAGTTGTCGGCCCTCCGCCAAGAAAATGCCGATTTGAGAGACTTGAACCGATCCAGGAGACCTGAAAATCAGCAACCAGACAAACATCACGAAGACGAGTCGATCATCAACCTTAGCATGCAGGGTACGACGAATCAGCCTTCCTTTTCTACCTTCAACACTCAGTCACGCCCCTGTAGGCACCCTTTTGTCTCAGGGATTATGGAAACTCCCCTTCCTCCAAACTGGAAGAACCTTAGTCTGGACCGATACGATGGTAGCACAGATCCAGACGAACATGTAGATGTATATGTAACCCAAATCAGTTTATACACCGCCGAAGATGGCGTTCTATGTAGGGTGTTCCCCACCTCCCTCAAAGGACACGCCCTCAGTTGGTTTACCCGCCTACCGCCTAACTCCATCGACAGTTTCGAGACGTTGGTAACAAGATTCGGCAATCAATTTGCAACTAGCAGGCCTCATCATCTAACTTCAGTGGCACTAGTCAATATTCGGCAGGAAAAAGGGGAATCTCTAAGAGTGTTCATGGAAAGGTTTGGTAGAACTGCTTTAAACATCCGAAACCTAGACTCGGCGGTGGCCATGCACCAGTTAGTGACGGCTCTTAGGCCAGGAGCCTTCGTCAACAGTCTTTGCAAAAAGCCGGCTCTTGACATGGATGACCTCCGACGACGAGTAGCAAGGTACATGCAAATGGAAGAATTATCCGAATACAGAAACCAGGTCCAAGCAGAGGCCAACCCAAGGAAGAGGGAACTAGAAAAGGATTACCAAGGAAAGGGAAAGGACAAGATCAGCAAGGAGAAGGAGTACCGTGGCTCCAGGTATACGACTTACACGCCACTCAACGCTAGTCGATCCCGAATACTTGAACAGGCCCTGGCCACAGAAATATTGGCCATGCCAAAAAGGGCCAATACTCCTCCTAAGGCCGACTACAGCAAACAATGCCGATACCACCGCAATAAAGGTCACTCCACTGAAGAATGCGCCGCCCTTAAAGACAAAATCGAGGACCTCATCAAAATGGGGCACCTTAGAGACTTCGTCCATGATCCGAGGACCGAAAAGTCTCAATTTTGGAGAAATAAAGACAATGACAGAACCTATAGAATGGAGCTTAGCCACGGCAGGAGGGACGAAAGACAAAGGAGCAGGTCCAGGGAACGGCAAGACATAAAACCCTCTAATCCCCGAAGGATCATCAACACGATTGCCGGGGGATTTGCAGGAGGAGGAAGTACTTCGTCGGCCCGAAAAAAGCACCTCCGGCTAGTCCGGTCAGTCAACATGACCTCGACTGCAAACAAGCTCAAAATGCCACCCATCACTTTCACAGATGCAGACTTTCAGGGGTCCGACCCAATGCAAGATGATCCAATGGTCATCAGTGTAGATGTGGCCGATTGCACAGTCCGGAAGACCCTAATAGATCAAGGAAGCTCGGCCGACATCATATACTGGAACACCTTCAAACAACTGGACATACCAGAGAAGAAGCTCATGTCGTACGACGAACCCTTAGTCAGGTTCTCTGGCGAGAGGGTTAACACCAGAGGATGTATAGAGTTGGACACGACCTTCGGGTATGAGGGAAAGGAGTACAAGACCATAAGAATAAAATACATTGTGGTGCACGCCAACACCTCGTACAACATACTACTCGGACGACCGTCTTTGAACACTCTTGGAGCCATAGTCTCCACTCTGCACCTAGCCATGAAATTTCCATCAAACCGAGGGATGGTCGTTACGGTCCACGCGGACCAAAAGGCGGCCAGAGAATGCTACTTAGCCAGTCTCAAGGTTACTCAATTAAAGGAAGACGACTGCAAGTCAGTACACATGGTCTCGGCGGCTGAACCCTCGCACCAAACTTTGGATCTCGATCCCAGAATCGAGGATAAGCGGGTAAAGCCGAATGAGGAAGTCCATACATTTCAAATTGGGCAAGAAAAAACTCAAATTACATACCTCGAAAATAATCTGTCCGAAGAGGGCAGGTTTCGGATTCAAAGAGTAGTAGAACGAAACGCCGATCTCTTTGCCTGGAAAGCCGCCGACATGCCTGGCATTGACCCAAAATTCCATTGCCACAAATTGGCAATATGCTGAGAAGCAAGACCAATTTCGCAAAAGAAAAGGAAGATGGGGGAGGAAAGGAGGAGAGCAGTAGAAGAAGAAGTGTCCAAGTTGCTACTCGCTAATTTTATCCGAGAAGTTAAGTATTCCACTTGGTTAGCCAATGTGGTCATGGTGAAGAAGGCAAATGGAAGGTGGAGGATGTGTACAGACTACACGGATTTGAATAAAGCTTGCCCAAAAGACGCCTACCCGCTACCAAACATTGACAAATTGGTCGATGGGGCAGCTGGACATCTTTGTCTTAGTTTTTTGGATGCTTATTCAGGGTACAACTAAATCCGAATGCACCCTCCCGATGAAGATAAGACCGCTTTCATAACCGAATCAGCCAATTTTTGCTACCAAGTAATGCCCTTCGGCCTGAAAAACGCAGGAGCCACTTATCAAATATTGATGGACAAAGTTTTTCAAAAACAACTAGGACGAAACCTAGAGGTATATGTCGACGACATGGTTGTTAAGTCTTCCATGCCCGACGAACACGCAAGGGACCTCGAAGAGATCTTCGCTGAACTCAGGAAACATAGCATGCGCCTAAACCCCGAAAAATGTGTCTTCGGCATCCAAGGGGGAAAATTCTTGGGCTTCATGTTAACATGCCGAGGCATAGAAGCCAACCCTGATAAATGCGAGGCGGTTATTCGTATGAAAAGCCCGAGAACCCCAAAGGATGTCCAGAGACTCACAGGGAGAATTGCCTCTCTATCACGATTCCTGCCTAGAATCGCCGAGAAAGTAAAACCCATCATGCGTTTGCTAAAAACAGCCAAGAACTTTTCATGGAACCAACAATGCGAAGAGGCATTTCAAGAGCTAAAAAAGACCCTATCGGCCCCGCCCATACTCAAAAAACCGGAACCCACAAAAGATCTAGTGCTGTACATCTCGGTTTCCCAAGCAGCCATAAGTGCGGTTTTAGTGCAGGAACATGAAGAAGGCCAGGCGCCCATATACTTCACTAGCCGAGTACTACAGGATACCGAGACCAGGTACCAGACGATCGAGAAGGCCGCCCTAGCATTAGTGAATGCTGCAAGACGCCTGAGACAATACTTTCAAGGACATCGGGTGATTGTAAAAACCGATTGCCCAATTGCAAAGGTATTAAGGAAACCAGAATTAGCAGGGAGAATGATGGCATGGTCAGTAGAACTTTCCGAGTTCGATTTAAAGTACGAATCAAGAGGCCCAGTCAAGGCACAGTGTCTGTCAGATTTTATCAATGAACTACACCCGGCTGAAACCTTTGAAGAAGAGTGGTGGGTAGTACATGTGGATGGATCGTCAAACCGAAGGGGAAGTGGTGCAGGTATCATACTGGAAGGACCCAACCAAATACGGTTGGAACAGTCATTACGATTCGATTTTAAAGCATCCAATAATCAGGCCGAGTACGAGGCCTTATTAGCTGGGCTCAGACTGGCCAGAGAGATGGGAGCCCGAAAGGTACAATGTTGGAGTGATTCGCAAGTAGCAGCCGAACAGATCAACGGTGGTTTCCAAGTCAAAGACCCTCAATTGCTGAAGTATTATCATACTTTCATACAGCTGAAACAAGAGTTCGAGGAAATAAGGGTAAATCATTTAGCCCGAGAACACAACGACAGGGCAGATCGGCTCGCTAAATTAGCTACTACCCAAAAACTCAGACAGTTGAGAACCTTCATCCAGGAGACGTTGCCCGAACCAAGTGTAACCGCCGAAGAATGCATGCAGCTTTCGGCAGCCAGAGGTACGTGGACAACCAAAATACAACAGTACTTGGCACAAGGAATCCTTCCGAAGAATAAAGAAAAAGCCAAAAGATTGCGAATCAATGCTTCAAGGTACATTATGATAGCCGAAGAGTTGTACAGAAGGGGATTTTCCACGCCCTTATTAAAGTGTCTTAAGAAAGAGCAAGCAGAATACGTGATGAAAGAGCTGCATGAAGGAATCTGTGGCATGCACTCTGGAGCACGAACGATGGCAACACGGGTTCTGCGAGCAGGATATTACTGGCCGACCCTCAAAACTGACTGGGCTGAGCACATAAAAAGGTGTGGCCAGTGCCAAAAATATGCCAACCTTATCCACCAACCAGCGGATAAATTGCACTCCATCTCGTCACCATGGCCTTTTGCTGTATGGGGAACCGACATCTTAGGTCCTTTCCCTATAGCCACAGGACAGCGCAAATTCTTGATAGTAGCTGTCGACTACTTCACAAAATGGATAGAAGTCGAGCCTTTGGCAATCATCTCGGCTCAGAACGTACAGAAATTTTTGTGGAAAAATGTCATCACTCGCTTCGGCATTCCATATGCAATCGTCACAGATAACGGCCTACAATTCACGGACAAGAAGTTAAACGCTTTCCTTGAAGGTTTGGGAATAAAGCATAAAGTTACCTCGGTCGAGCACCCCCAAACAAACGGACAAGCAGAAGCCGCAAACAAAGTCATCCTGGGAGAGCTGAAAAGAAGGTTGGGAACAGCCAAAGGGGCTTGGGCCGAGGAGATACCTGAAATATTGTGGGCATACAGGTGCACCCCTCAATCAACCATCAAAGAAACACCCTTCAGAATGGTTTATGGGACCGAAGCAATGATCCCAGTCGAAGTAGGAGAACCCTCATTCCAAAGACAAAACTTCGAGACTTCCGAAAATGAAAGTTCTATGAGATGCGAACTAGACTTGGTTGAAGAAATACGTGACCGAGCACGTCTCAATGCCGAAGCATGCAGACAGAGAATGACCCGAAGATTCAACTCAAAGCTGAAGCCACGAGACTTTAAAGAAGGAGACCTAGTCCTTAGGGTGCAAGGCGACGCCCGAAGAGACTCCAAGGAAGGAAAATTGGCAGCTAATTGGGACGGCCCATTCAGAGTTCGGCAAAACCTCAACAATGGGGCGTACAGGTTGGAAGAACTGTCAAGAAAAACAATACCAAGAACCTGGAATTCCACTCATCTTAAATATTACTTCAGTTGATGTATTTCCAATATATATTTAAAATGTGGTACTTTCTTCCCTCTTTATTTTATAATCCCTACAAAAATGTAGAAGGGTGTTTTCGGGTAAGGCTTTTATGAGGCATACCTCCAAAAGAATTCTAAAAAGGTTTACAATTCGCTATTATTATTTGAGCACACCATTCGGTTTTCCTTCAAAATGGTTCCCTCCCGAGTGCTCCCACTCGGCTAAGGAAGCACCATTCGGATTTTCTTCAAAATGGTTTCCCTCCCGAGTGCGTCCCACTCGGCTAAGGATGCACCATTCGGATTTTCTTCAAAATGGTTTCCCTCCCGAGTGCTCCCACTCGGCTAAGGAAGCACCATTCGGATTTACTTCAAAATGGTTCCCTCCCGAGTGCTCCCACTCGGCTAAGGAAGCACCATTCGGATTTACTTCAAAATGGTTCCCTCCCGAGTGCTCCCCCTCGGCTAAGGAAGCACCATTCGGATTTTCTTCAAAATGGTTTCCTTCCCGAGTGCGTCCCACTCGGCTAAGGATGCACCATTCGGATTTTCTTCAAAATGGTTTCCCTCCCGAGTGCTCCCACTCGGCTAAGGAAGCACCATTCGAATTTACTTCAAAATGGTTTCCCTCCCGAGTGCTCCCACTCGGTTAAGGATGCACCATTTGGATTTTCTTCAAAATGGTTTCCCTCCCGAGTGCGTCCCACTCGGCTAAGGTTGCACCATTCGGATTTACTTCGAAATGGTTTCCCTCCCGAGTGCGTCCCACTCGGCTAAGGATACACCATTCGGATTTTCTTCAAAATGGTTTCCCTCCCGAGTGCTCCCACTCGGTTAAGGATGCACCATTCGGATTTTCACAAGTATTACAAGACAAGAGTAAGAACGCGAAATAAACTAAACAAATACCGAAAGGAAGAATGTATTTTTCATTTGATTATCATAAAAAAAAAAAAAAAAAAGAGGCCGAGTCCATATACAAAAATATCAAAAGGCTCTAACGGCCTAAAACTACAAAAAAACATTCTATTTTGCCTAGTCCTCACGAACATCGACGTCAGCAGTTTCCTCATCACCCCCCTCGTCAGCGGCCCCAGGATCCGCACCACCATCAGCAGCCGAACCATATAGAGGATTCTCTAAGATGGCATCCTCCGGAATGTCATCAAGAGGCACCAGCTGCCCTTGATAAACATCCTTCTCCATATCAAAAATGTTGCGGTCACGAACATTATAGAAATGTGTTATTTGCCGCAATCCATGGAGAAAACCAGCCTCGTGTTCGGCTAGAATCTTTTCTTCAGCGGAGGAGCGAAACCTCTCCCTGGCAGCACGCTCCGCATCCCGTTCTTCCCGAGCCTCGGCCAACAGAGCCCTTAGCCGCTCGATCTCATCAGATTGAAGCTTAGCATCCTTCTCGGCCATTATTACTTTGGTATCTAAATCATGCATTTTGACCGAGAGGTCCTTAACTTCATCCTTCAAACGCCCATTCTCGTCGGCCAGAGCCAAGTTGGCCTCCAACACTTGTCTATTAGACGCCTGAGCCTCCTCCAAATTTTCCTTCAACTTATCGGCCTCCTTCAAAGGATTTGCAAACATATGATATGCGACGGCTGTGGCCCTTGCCTGAAATTCGCAAAAGGCCGACCAGTTGGCAGCAGCATCGGCTTTCTTAAGGATGGCCTTCCCAGTATCCGAAATATCGTTGGAGCTCACCATCTTCTTTGGCCGAAAGTCTTTGGTAAAAAAGCCTTCGGCGGTCAAAGCATTTATAGAAGATAAAGATGCTGAAGCAGGAAAACCCAAGGTCTGTTGCTTCAGTTTTTTAACCCTTTCTTCTTCCGAAGCCTCACGACTCCGGTGCCTTTTCTTGTGATCCCTATCCTTGCTTTTCTTTTCTCCCGCTGGAGGAGGCACAGTATCTACCGGGGTTGGCCGAGGGGTCGGCTGTTTGGGAATGGGGGGCACGGACGCAATTCTGGATTTGTTTCCCGCAGCTTAAGCCCGATTCCTCCGGGCATTCTGAAATGAAAATACATCTCCTCCGGCATCGGCCATAATACCTACACAAAAAACACTTAGTCAGTGACAAAAGCTAAACTTTTAAACACTAGTAAAGAAAGAACAAAAATCTTACCACACATGTCTGCTAAAACAGTGGAAGAATTTAACAAGGCCACAAGCTGCCTAGCAGGGAGCTTTTGGGGGAGAGACTCAAGAAAAAGGAGATCCTCGCGTTCCGTTTCGGTCATCATGGATTTTGGAAACTTGTCATAACGCCAAGGGTTTTGCTCCCAATAGAACGGAAATAGGGACTTTCCACTCGTATCATAAAGATGATGAGTCCCTATGTTCGGCCTAACAACTACCTTAAAGAAACCGGTTTTGAAATTTTTATAAGAGGTAGTAAATGACTGGAAGAGAGGCCTTTTCGGTTTTCTTATCAAGGAAACCCATAAACCATCTTTAGGCCGAGTACAAAAGTAATATAGAAACACGCTTACCGAAGGCTCTATAAAATTAAACATACAGAGGGCTCGGAATGCCTGGATAGCAGCCCACCCATTCGGATGCAACTGCGAGGGTGCCACGTTTAAAACCCGAAGCACCCCCATAGTGAAGTCGTCAAAAGGAACCTTCACATGTAGATCACGAAATACGCAATCATACATATAAAAGAAATCCCTTTTCGAGTTGCCTTTCCCCATGAAAACAAATTCAGGATCCGGCTCTCGCCGACAACACTGTAACCCTATGGGACAAAATTCATCTTCGGCAATGGAAGACACATCTACATAGTTTACAAAATTACAGACGCTACGCTTATCGTCATACCGAGACCAATAGGCCCCAACTTCTCCAGCAACCCAAGTATACCCCTCCAGGGTAATGGGTGGAAAAACCCTTTTCACATGAGCAACCCAGGGTCTACGCTTCAGTTTTGCTCTAGAGGCCTCCTCCGCCGAAGAGGCAGAAGAGGCTGCAGGACCCATAACATTCTCACCCATCCCTTCTCGGTTTGGAGATGAAGAAGGAGATGCCGAAGAAGAAGAAACGTACTCAGAAGACGAGGCAGTCGAAGACCCCTCGCTAGAATCTCCACTACTAAAGGAAGCGGACAGAATGTCAACTACCTCGGTTCCCCCAGAAAGCTCAAAGCTAGCTGAACTCATAACAACAAAAAGAAAAAGAAATAGCCGAACTCTCGTACCTTAATTAAGACGAGAAGAAAGAAGCTAGAACTGACTATTCGGCCGAGAGCAAGAGAAGAAGATTTTAGTGAAATCGTAAATATGGGGAACGAGGATGACATCCTTCACCCTATTTATAGGGCCCAGGCCCATAACGGTCCAAAACCCCCCAACCGTTAGATCTACTAAGATCTAACGGTTCACAT
This sequence comes from Pueraria montana var. lobata, assembly GCA_026413185.1. NCBI lineage: Eukaryota > Viridiplantae > Streptophyta > Magnoliopsida > Fabales > Fabaceae > Pueraria > Pueraria montana. Next base: position 12,425,371 of record CM048655.1, read on the forward strand.
AGCGCAACGCTTCGATCCCTCCAACCCAACGGTTTTATTCTGCCATAAATGGCAGTAATTTCAAACGACACAACCATGAAACACCAGTATCAAACAATAAACCTCTTCACTATCCTCCTTCGCTTGAGGCTGGGGGGCATGTGTACTAGTTGGGGTATTCGACAACACATATAAACCGAATACCCCCTGACAGTATGAACAGGTGTTCGGTGTCCGAAACATAGCCGAACACCCCAGCGTCGTACGGTCCGTTCGACAGAAAGAGTATTCGACATCTATAAAGCCGAAGACCCCTAACCCCTCACCTCGGGCCTAAACGGTAGTATTCGGCACAAGCAGGCCGAACACTGGTAGAGATACATACACCATTAGCAACTCATGGCAACGTAAACACAAGGCTAAAAGGTAATTAAGTACTCTTAATTACCACAGACATATGATTAAGGAAAGGGCCAAGGCCCATGAGGGCCAAGGCCCATGAGGGCACAAACCCAATAAGAATATGTATAAAAAGGGGATCCGCTCCCCAAGGTAAAGATTATCTGAATTCTCATTTATTACACACATTAAATACTCTGCGCCGAACCCTAACTTGAACGTTGGAGTGTTTCTTGCAGGTATCCCACCTTTCGGACAAATTCACAGAAATATCTTAGAACACAAAGAGACGACTGAAGGCCTCCCCTTATCCCCCGACAGGAACACTTTGTATCACCTTGTTGAAACCCAAAAACACCTGGCCCATCTGTAGTGCCTGCTGCAAAACCAGGACCAAGTGTTGCAGGGCATGTTTTAACCACCTTGCTGCTGTCCAATTCAACTTCAATGTCTGTGAAGTTCAGGTACACATGGCGATAGTCAATCTTCCCTGACAGTTCCTCTGAAGTGGACTCAAACAGTTCCACAGCAGTGTTGAATTGCCTTTCACTTATGATCTTTGTGCTTAATATTTCATCTGGGTACCTGCTCCATGCAAAAATTATAAGCACATCTTTTTCTACGAGCATAGGAAACAATAAGAATACACATACATAACAAGAGATACATACAATACAATACATACATTGAGATATTGCAAATTTTAAAAATTATAAGACACGATTTAATTGTAATACAACACATAAGAATAGTTTAAAATTAACATGAAATAAAAATCTTAAATCACAGGAGAGAATTCATGTTTTAAAAAATGAGAGACGTGATATAAGATGCTACTATTATCAAATTATTGTTACATTTCAATTTGTATTGATATAAAAAATTTAAAAAATAAAAGTAAAAGGAATTATATAATGAGTATATATGGCTATATGCACTCTGTCATCCAACTACAAAATGTAATGTATGATGATAAGTTTATAGATTTTTGCAATAATTATCTTAAAAATCATATGTATCATATTTGTTTTTATTGGTTGACACTTTGACAACATAAAAATTAAACTCATTTAATATAGGTAAAAATTAAACTCACTAGTTTTTAAAGTTACTCAAGGTTAAATTTCTTTTATACCCTTACTTTATTGTTAACTCTATTCCTATGCATTCACTTATTCCTATGACAACCACTTAAAGCAAATGGTGTTTTTGGAATAAAAATTGAATTTAAGGTAGAACTAATTAAAAAAAGCTGTATTAACTACTTTCCTTGGTATTGATGATTTGTCCTATGTTGCTTATAATTAGGACCAGAGGTAGTATTATATATGTCACATAACTTGCTCAATTGGTATGGATTACGATTGTAACTTGTAATAAGGATGCAAATTTGAATTTTACAAAGTGCATGAGCTCTCGAAACCTAACTCACCTAAACTTTTGATAATAAAAAATTGGCCAAAATACACTTTTAGTCTTTTATGTTTTCGATTATATTCAGTTTGGTCCCTTATCTTTTAAAAAATTTAAATTTAGTTCCTTATGTTTTTAAAGTGAATTAAAATTGTAACACCTCTGGCGAATCACACTAGAATGTGAAGGATCTAGAGGCTATACAGGTATGAGACTATACAGTTAAGGATGACTTAAAGAAATTAATTAGTATTACCTATACCAACAAGATGCATCTACTTTTTGGTAGCCCATTACTCAAGAGCACCACAATTAAGCGTGCTTAGCTTAGAGAAATTTTGGGATTGGTGACCTCCTGGGGTGGTTCCTAGGAAGCATGTGACTGATGCCAAAACACGCTAAGAAGTCTCGTGTTGGTTTATGGGGATAGTAAACAATCCTGAAAGCAACTAGGCTGGTTGTCGATATCTCAAAAAGGGCTACCTACCGAAACCATGATCGTTTTCGATTTTGAGACGTGATTTTGAATCTTTTTTTGACTAATCCGAGACATGAAACTTGTCCTATTAGATTTACATACATGAAAACGATAGAACCGAATCGATGTTCAAACAAAAAAGGATCATAAACATGGTGAAAATCGTGTGCAAGTGAATCCAACGAGCAACCAGAAAAATAAAAAATCTAATATCTGATTCTTTTCCAACTTATAAACATGAATGTAGATTATTTCAAAGTTTCGTAATGTATACTAATGAGATTTTGCATGATTGGTAGTTAGTTGGATCCTTAAATGTAATGACCAAGATTCAAATTTCTCTAGTATTATTATTGTGTCTAAGCATAGACACATTACAAGACAAGCTACGAAAGCCAAACATTAGATGGTTAAAAGAAAAAAGACACTTAAAAAGCTTGCTAAGAGCAACATATTTTTTTTTTCAAAGGGCATGAGTTAATCCAATACACTTGGAACATTAACATCTCCCAAAGGTAACATCTCATCCCCACGACCATTGATGACATCCATAGAGAAATTCTCTTTTTGCATGGCATCCACATTGGTCTCTGGCACTTGGACATGACTCAGAAGTGCTTCCTCTCCTTGACTCATGGTTTCTCCTCCATTGTCACCAACTGGTTTCACCTTTTGGGCTTGGCTCATATTGATTTTCCTTTCTATTTCCTCCAAGTTTTGATCAATCAAGTTTGAGATATCATTCAAGTCAGTCATGCTTGAATTATCAAAATTGTTCCTAGCATTAAGGTGCTGAAACATGAGAAGGGTCACCTCTTTCTTCCTAATTTCATTCCTCAGTTTCCTCAGTTGTACTTCAGCTTTGATGATCCTCTGCCTCAAAAAGCTCTCTTGACACAACTTTTTTTTGCTTTGTTCCAGTTCAGACACACCCTTGAACCTGGAAAGCACACTTTCGACTCCCCAATTAGATGGCCAAACCTCTGGCTGAGGATTATTTGGAGTATAAATTATAGCACATTCTTCAATCCCACAAAGAATGCTGATTTCATCAATCTTCTTGATCAAACCTGTTGAGAAACATAGCAAGATCCATAAAGAGAATTGAGAAAAAATACAAGGTTTATAAGAATTAAAGAGAAATCATTCTCAAACCATTTTTCCTTTTACTTAATGTAGCCTTCCTCTTCGAGGCATTGGTTATGTATGTCAGGTCCACCTTCTTCCTAGCCATAACAATGCCAAGAAAAGTGAAAGAAAGAAATTCTGAAAATGTTAACACAATGTGCCTTTCTCATTCTCATTGTTGCTTATTTATACTAAAAAATTTGAGATGTATCTTGATTGAATTTAGGGAAAGTCTTGCTAGGTAGACGCCCATTACCAAATTGGGTCCATTGCGCGTTGACTTAGCACAGAAATTAATAATTCAATCCATGTATAGTGAAAAATTAGAAGAGTTTTTTTACTTAAAAATATAATTAATTTCACCATTGATGTTAAAATTATCATTAACTTCTTGATATGACTTTGACTATTATTTTGAGTAAACTAGCACTTTAGTCCCTGAAATTGGTAGGCGTTATCACATTAGTCCCTGAAACTAATAAAATATTTAGCAAGTCCTTCAGATGTTAAACAAGTTCCTAAATTTAACTACATACTGTCATTTTAGTCCCTAAATATATGTTAATACTGTCACTTTAGTCACACTTTTTTTTTTTTTTTGAATTTTGCACTAATGTAATTCTCAATTTAAGCTTTTAGGTTTTTTGTTTGTTTTTTTTTTAAATTTTGTCAATTCAGGGACTAATGTGACAATGACTTATAAATTTAGGGACCAAAAAATAAATAAATTCAAGGAAGAGAGAGTTTTTCCGCCCACAGTGGTCCTACCAGAGTCAAACAGGATTGCCTCCAAAGTGATCATTTGCTCCAATTATTTCTTTCTGATTTACGATATGTGTATATAAATATTTTGAAATAGTTAATACATTAGTACATAATTCATAAGATAATAATTAATAACTGTATTAATATTTGTCAATCAATTCCTATTAATTATCAACATTAAAAGTCAGAAACAAAAACCAAAATTTTGAAATTTTTTTAGGAAACAAAAACACCATTAACTCTATTAATTATTGTATATGTTACACAACACATTTAGTCATTACTTATGGCGATGACTAATCCATACTCAGCAAAAAAAAATGTTACATAACTCAGTTGGTATGGATTAAAATTGTATCTTATAATAAGGATGCAAATTTGAATTTTACAAAGTGCATGAGCTCTCGAAACCTAACTCACCTAAACTATTGATAATAAAAAATTGGCAAAAATACACTTTTAGTCTTTTTGTTTTTGATTATATTTAGTTTGGTCCCTTATCTTTTAAAAAATTCAATTTAGTTCCTTATGTTTTTAAAGTGAATTAAAATTTTAACACCCCGAGCGAATCACACTCGAATGAGAGGGATCCAGAGGCTGTACAGGTATAAAATTGTACAGTTAAGGATGACTTAAAGGAATTAATTAGTATTACCTATACCAACAAGATCCATCTACTTTTCGGTAGCCCATTACTTAAGAACACCACAATTAAGCATGCTTAGCATGGAGCAATTTCAGGATTGACAAGAAGCATGCAAGTGAGTCCAAAACACACTGAGAAGTCTCATGTTGGTTTGTGGGGACAGTAAACGATCTTGAAAGCAGTCAGGCTGGTTGTCGATGTCTCAAAAAGGGCTACCTACCGAAACAACGATAGCTTTCAATTTCGGGACAAGATTTTGAACTTTTTTCTACTGATTCGAGACGTGAAACTTATCATATTAGATTTACATACAAAATGATAGAAATGAACTGATGTTCAAACAAAAAAATATCATAAACATGGTGAAAATTGTGTGCAAGTGAATCCAACGAGCAACTAGAAAAATGAAAAATCTAATATCCAATTCTTTTCCAACTTATAAACATGAATGTAGATTATTTCAAAGTATGGTAATGTATACTAATGAGAGATTTTGCATAATTGATAGTTATTTGGATCCTTAAAATGTAATGACCAAGATTCAAATTTCTCTGGTATTATTATTGTGTCTAAGCATAGACACATTACAAGACAAGCTACGAAAGCCAAACATTAGATGGCCCAAACAAAAGAGACTCTTAAAACCTTACTTAGAGAAACATAATTTTTTCAAAAGGCATATTAGTTAAGCCAATACACTTGGAGCATTAACATCTCCTAATGGTAACATCTCATCCCCACAACCATTGGTGACGTCCATAGACAAATTCTCTTTTTGTAAGGCCGCCACATTGGTCTCTGGCCCTTGGACATGACTTAGAAGTGCTTCCTCTCCTTGACTCATGGTTTCTCCTCCATTGTGAACAATTGGTTTCACCTTTTGGACTTGTCTCATATTGATTTTCCTTTCTATTTCCTCCAAGTTTTGATCAATCAAGTTTGAGATATCATTCAAATCAGTCATGTTGGAATTATCAACATTGTTCCTAGCATTAAGGTGCTGAAACATGAGAAGGGTCACCTCTTTCTTCCTAATTTCATTCCTCAGTTTTTTCAATTGTACTTCGGCTTTGATGATCCTCTGCCTCAAAAAGCTCTCTTGACATAACTTTTTTTTGCTTTGTTCAAGTTCAGACACTCCCCTGAACCTGGAAAGCACACTTTGGACTCCCCAATCAGATGGCCAAACCTCTGGCTGAGGATTATCTGGAGTATAAATTATTGCACATGCTTCAATCCCACAAAGAATGCTGATTTCATCAATCTTCTTGATCAAACCTGTTGAGAAACATAGCAAGATCCATAAAGAGAAATGAGAAAAACTGAGAAATTATATTAGAAATTGAAATTTTAGTAAAAAGGAAAATATACATGTTTCATTTCCTATAATACAAAGTTTATAAGAATTAAAGAGAACTCATTTTCAAACCATTTTTCCTTTTACTTAATGTAGCCTTCCTCTTCGAGCCATTGGTTATGTATGTAAGGTCCACCTTCTTCCTAGCCATGATAGTGATCAGTAAAGTGAAAGAAAGAAGAAAGAAATTCTGAAAATGTTAACGCAATGTGCCTTTCTCATTCTCATTGTTGTGTATTTATACAAACAATTTTGAGTTGTATCTTGATTAAATTTAGGGAAAGTCTTGCTAGGTAGAACCCCATTACCAAATTGGGTCCATTGTGCGTTGACTAGCACATAAATTAGTAATTCAGTCCAAGTATAATGAATAATTAGAAGGATTTGACATCAAATTATTAAAAAAAAAAACATAATTAATGTGACTATTGATGTTAAAATTATCATTAACTTCTTGGTATGTATTTAACTATTATTTTAAATAAACCGACACTTTAGTCCCTGAAAGTGGTAGGTGCTATCACATTGATCCCTAAAACTAAGAAAATGTTTAATAAGTCCTTCGGATGTTAAAGAAGTTCCTAAATTTAACTACTTGTTGTCATTTTAGTCCCTAATGATATGTTAATACTATCACTATAGCACACTTTTTTTTTCCTTTTTGAATTTTGCACTAATGTAATTGTCAATTTAAGTTTTAGATTTTTTATTTATTTTTTTTCAATTCAGGGACTAATGTGACAATGACTTATAAATTCAAGGACGAAAGTGACCATTTGCTCCTATTAATTCTTTCTCATTTATGATATGTGTATATAAATATTTTGAATGAGTACATACATAAGTACATAATTGATAAGATAATAATTAATAATTGTATTAATATTTATCAATCAATTCCTATATTTTATAAATACCTATTTTTTGGTCTTATATTGGGGGGAAAGTGTTAGCTCTTCTTTTTTTTTTTTTACTGAAGGAAAAAGTGTTAGCTTTAGGAACTAAAATTTGCATATTTTAAAAATTACATGGACAATAATTATTAATATTAAAAGTTAGAAACAAAAACTAGAATTTGAAAAGTTTTAGGAAGCAAAAACACCATTAGCTTTATTAATTATTATGCCACATAATTGGCTTAAGTTGGTATGGGTAAAAATTGTATCTTGTAATAAGGATGCAAATTTGAATTTTACAATGTTAGCTCTCGAATTGATGATAAAAAATTGGCCAAAATACACGTTTAGTTTTTTTATGTTTCTGATTATATTTTGTTTGGTCCCTTACCTTTCATAAAGTTCAATTTATTGTCGTATATTTTTAAAGTGAATTAAAATGGTCATTCCAAAATAATGATTGTTTTTAATTTTGGGACGAGATTTTGAACCATTTTTTGACTAATTCTAAACTTGGAACTTGTCATATTAGATTTACGTACATAAAAACTATAGAACCCAATTGATGTTCAAACCAAAATGGATCATATACATGGTGAAAATCGTGTGCAAGTAAATCCAACGGGCTACCGGAAAAATGAAAAATCTAATATCGGATTCTTTTCCGATTGCTCATGAGATTAATTTTTCATGCGATTTTCATCCATTTATGATCCTTTTTAGTTTGAACATCAATTGGATTCCATAATTTTCATGTAAGTGAATCTAATTGGACAAGTTTCACATCTGGAATAAGTAAAAAAAGGGTAAAAAATTGTGTCCCAAAATTGAAAATGATCCTTGTTTTGGAAGGACCATTTTGACCCACTTTAAAAATATAAAAGATAAAATTGAATTTTTTAAAAGATAAGGGACCAAACATAATATATTAGAAAACATAAAGGACTAAAAGTGTATTTTAGCCTAAAAAATCAAATATATTGAATATTGATTTGGTTTGCTTGATTGTTTTCTTTTGTTTATTCAAATCCTATGCTTACATTTAATTAATTATGTTTTATATTTTGCATATGAATTTTAATTCATTTTATTGTGATAATCACTTACTTTTAGGGCATGCATTAAAAGCTTTTTCTTTTTTAGTTTATATAATTGTATTCAAACAATTAATAAATATATAATTAATAGGTTATTATTTTAATTATAGTTTGACTGTGCTCCAAATATTTAATTAATTATTTGATATAAAATAATCATTATTTAATAATTCAATAAATAGAATTATGTAAATTAAATCAATATTAGGATTTTTTTAAAAAAATAGGAAATTCCACCATTCACAACTAATGAAAAAAGTGGTGTTTTGTCTCCATAAGTGTCATGAAGAGGAGTGCTAGCAACATATTTCTTCTATAATATCTAGAGTAAATCACCAATTTTGGCCCTGATAGTGTAAACAACTGGCAAGTTAGTCCTTGAAAAAAGAAAAATTGCAAACACGTCCTTGAATCTACATTTCATCGGTCACGTTAGTCTAAAAGCGGATGTTGTTAGTGATATCGTTAATGGTGAATGAGGTGGCATGTTGAGTGTTAGGCAGTATCCCTACTGGCTCGCCACGTGGTGTCCACATCAGTAGGGATCAAAATAATTTTTTTAATTTTTTTCTTTTTATCTCTCTTCCATTCTTGTTTTTCTCTTTTTTTGACTCCTATTTCTTTCTTTTTCTTCTCTCTTCCATTCCCGTTTTCCATCAAGTGATGCTTAAATTAAGAGTTCCTTCAAATGCAAAGACCACAAAGTTTGAGATCTATATAGTATATTTGTACATAGGATAAATGACCACTTTTGTCCCTGAAAGTGTAAAGCAATGACAATTTAGTCTCTGAAAAAACGAAAATTTTGATTTTGTCCCTGAATGTGTAAAAAGTGCGACAATTACATCCTGTCGTACAACTTAATGTCAAATTAGCCATCGAAAATTACAATTTAATGTCAAATTGGACCTTGAACATTACAGCTTAATGACAAAAAATGGTCCTACAAAACTTAACAGTAAGAGTAATTGTCGCACTTTTTACACATTCAGGACTAAACAAAATTTTTGTTCTGTCAAGGACTAAATTGTCACCGCATTATACTTTCAGGGACAAAATTGGCCATCTATCCTACAAAACTTAAGATTTATTCTTATTACATTTAATATTTTTCTATTTTTGAATTCTATAAAAATCTTTTTAATTTTTGCACTTTCGTTATACCAATCCCTTCGATCTCCTCCTTAAACATAAAAACCTTACACTGACCCCTTCTTAGGAGTTCAAAGTAATGTAAAATAATAGAGGGGTGTCAGGTGTAATAAAAACAAACCTAAGAAAAGATCTGTGTAATTTACTCAAAAAAAAAAAGTGACAAAGGAAATGCAGATTTGAAGACTTATTTAAATTTTTTTTTCTTTCAAGAACTAACTTGTCAACTATTTAAAATTGAAGGATAAAATTGGTGATTTACTCTATAAACGATTATTGTCATGTAGGAGTGTGAATAACACTTTTTAACATATTTCTTCTTTTAAAACTTTATTATTGGATCTATTTTATAAGCAAAAAATATATTAAAAAATAAGGTATAAGAGATACTCTGACCTTTCTTTGAAAAGGGGTACTTTAATATAAATACAAAAGTCTTGTAAAAATAATCTCCTATATCATTATTTTTGTATAAGAAAAATGCTACAAATTTATACTAGAGATAAATATGAAGGTGGATAGAACCTATTTTGTAAATTGATGTATAGAAAAAATGACTTTTATTAAATAAGTATAAATTTTTTTTAGAAATAATAGAGAAAATTCTAAGTATATTCTATGATGACAGCATAATCTGATTTTTCACATCAAACAAAAATTATTCTAAATATTAGTAATCAACTTAGTTTCTAATTTTTGTATCAACTATAGTTATTTTAAGAGAGTTCTACTTTTTATATAATCTAAGTTTAAAAATTAGAAAAGGAGAAGGATACATCAAATATATTAAATTGAGAAATTACGCATAAAAGGGTTGTGTATGCACATTTTATTAATTATGCATATAAAAATTTCCTTTTGTTTATTGAAATTTTAATTATTTGACAATGTTTATTATTGTTGTGTATCTAATAATTACTACTGTAATAATTTTAGACAAAGTTAGGATGTATATCTGTAATCACTAAATTATTGGTCTTGAAACTTTGCTATATTTTCCAAAGAATGTATGATGAAACAAAGAGGATAAGTCATATATATCTCCTATTAAAGTTAGGACCATGTTGTGAAGCATGAGTGCTTGTGTCTAGGAAGTCATAATTTGGTACACTGCAAGATGAAAGGCAAAGACCGTTGTTTAGGTATTGAGGGTAAAGGTAATGACTTATCAGCATCCTAATGGTCAGGTTAGCGCCCTTGAGCTAGGACAATTCACATAAACCAACTTAATAATGCTGACACCTGCTCAGCATCACTAGGATTGGTGGAGTGTATACCCTTGATTGGTTGGAGGCCCTTTCCTCGAGGATGATGATCATGACATTGATGTTTGTACCGTGTAAGGGGTTATACAAGCTCCCAATCACTCCCAATGGTTCCTATTGGATAAGGTGAATCATCAAAGATGGGAACAGATACATATGTATGGTAAAGGTTTGTGGTTAAGTCATGACAACTTAGGCCAAACCCTAGGTTTCCTTGTGTTTGATTGCTTGATACTTATATGTTTTACATTTTAAACCTACTAAGAAAATGAATATATTGAGGCTTTATGAATCCTCACTCCTAGCCCCTTTTCTTATATATGTATAAATGTGTCATTTTGATAAAATTAAAAAAATTATAGAAAAAAAATCATTTTGATCCCTACTTTCGTGGACACCACATGGTGAGCAAGTAGGGACTCTATCTAACACTTAATGTGCCACCTAATTCTCGATTAATGACGTTACTAAACATCCACTTTAAGACTAACATGACCAACATAATGTAGATTCGAGGAAGTGTTTGAATTTTTTCTTTTTTCAAGGACTAAATGTTGAAGTGGATAAGAATGTCACTAGAAGGGGGTTGAATAGTAACACTTAACCGACTATGTCTTTTCTGCAAAAGAACACCTAGCTTCTGAAGTTTTAGGATATATCCAAGAGACAATTTCAAGAAGCTTCGTTGAGAGAGATCGATATCCTTTAATAGTACTTTGTATAAAATAGTATTTCAATAATAGTCATAGAAAAATACTTTCATATATTGTTACAGAAGCTACTCATAAAATGTCAAATTCAGGGTAGGTAGAATATGTTTTTGACAGTTAAGAATAATGAGTAGATGTATGCTTCTGGACTTTTGAAAATAGTTTGAGTAGCTTAAAAGAGTTTTATATCAAAGATATAACAGTTAAGAACCAAGCTACTCAAGGTAAAGATTCAGAAACACACAAATCAGAAGCAGTAAGAAGGATAAAGCACATAGAGGAATTTATCATGGTTCACCCCACCTGGGCTATGTCCAATCCCTACAATTGTAGGCTTTCCACTAACACAAGCACCAACCGGGTATTCTTTCTTTGCTGAAGCCTTCCCAGGCTCCTACACCTCAGTATTCTTTAAGCCTCTACAGGCTCTCCTGAGTATTCTTTCAACAAGAATCTCCATGTTTAACCCAAGTATTCTCTAAGCCTCTACAGGCTATCTACCCAAGTATTCTTTCGAAAAGCCTCTCCAAGCTTTGAACCCGTAGTAGCAATTGCTATTTGACCCTCACAGCAACCTATTATGGTCATACTCAACCTTCAGAAGTAGCAGTCCCCTGACTACTCTTCTAAGGTTCCCTATCCTAAATGGATTCTATTTGTAATTGTATTTGGTGCTCCATATAGTATGAACACTAGTCTTATAAGATGTATGTTATAGCTTTCAAATGTGTGAATGTGTGTGTATCATGCATATAGGCTAGTTATACTTCAATTCTCTCATGATTGCATTCATAGATCATTGATTCTTTATATCTTTTTGGAAGGGATTGAATATGGGCGAAAATCTTTTTGAAAATTATAAGATTTCAATCCAAGAATAAAATAATCGATTATAAGAACATATTAATCGATTATCTCGAGGCTCTATTTCTTAGAAATTGTCTAAGGTTCCCAGATAAGCGATTGTCCACTTGAAATAATCGATTATTTGACCCTGAAGCAAAAATCAGCCTTTCGCAGTTAATCAATTATTTGGTAAAATAATCGACTATTTCATTCTTCAGTGTTTCCGGATGATGATAAGAACAAAATAATCGATTATCCCTAGTAATAATCAATTATCTCTATTCTAAAGTCTATAAAAACAAATTTTCAAAAGCTCTCACGTGTGACACCCACTTTTCTCAAATTACATAGAAACTTTTATTGTGAGAGAGCTTAGAAACTAAGTGTCATCATCTTTGAGATTCATTGAACTACATTTTTCTTAACTCCGAGAATTCAATGGATCTTGATCATGCTACATGAAGGGAAGTTGAAAGCAAGTTAGGAAGTGCATCAATTTTGATATCTTCACTACATAGGTAAATTCTTTCCTTTAACATTGCTTTGTAATTCATTTTTGGGTGGGTTACCCAGTTGCATTGCATGTAGATGGGTTTTCTACATGGTTAGCTTTTCTTGATAGGTTTTCAAGAAGGTTATGCATATCTGTTGCAAGTGCATGTGAGTTTGTGCGTATACAAATTTTGTATAGTGGAAAAGGTCCAAGCTAAGGTTGCTTTGGATAACACTAGATGTAGATTTTAGGTTGAAATCGAACCAAAACAAATCCTTTGTGTATTTCTCTCTTTTCCTTCTATCTTTTTAATATCTTTATCTTAATTTCTTGTATTGTATTTTCATCTTTGTGTTAACATTGAAAGTTGGAAATAAGAGATAATATAAACAAGCAACACATACTATCTCATCTTCTCAATGATTAAAATCATTCGATCTTGCAAAAAGATTTCATTAAAAATTTGATTTCAAAGAAAATTTTAAAATATCCAATTCACCCCCCCCCCCCCCCTTAAATACTACACCTGTTGAGCCATTTTATCAAACATCTCACGGGGAGAAACTAATCAGTAAGCTCCCCTTGAAAAAGATGTTTACAGACTCTCTATGGCTAGATAGATTTGGCTATACAAATCAAGAAAGCCTGGGCTAAGGAAGTCTAGTATTAGAAGTTGATGAGGCTTCTGACCTATGAACTCTCTAAGTTGCTTCCTTCCTGGCAAAGAACTTTAGCTGCACTTCAATGTCCTTATATAGACTTTCTTGAAGATGACCGTTGCACCTCGTCTTGGAGGCCAAGGAGATCTGTTACTCCTAAACTCAAGAGACTTGGAGGCCAAGGAGATCCATTGTGTGTTATCTCAATCACACATCCGGTTCCTCCTCCTTCCTTAGCTGGAACAACTTGCACACAACTTTGAATTTTGAATTATGTTTGTTGGTGTCTGCTGTTTGTCCAAAACTCATGGCTTCTCCTTTATTCCAGCTCAACCATGAGGTTTGCTACTTCTTCAAAAAAGTAAGTCTTCTGCAGAATGGTGTAGATTCTTTCTTGACCATTGCAGACTGTAAATGAGTACTTTTCTTATTAATGGTTGCCTTGCTAAAGTAGAACTTAACTCTATTTTCTTTTGAATAGATCTATTGGATAAAGAGATCTTTCATCAAGAAAGAGCATCAGTACATTGCGGCATAGAGTTAACCGTTACAGCTCATGATGTGTGCTTCTTGACTATGTAGACACGTTTGTCTTCACTTGTTGTCTAAGCAATGCATCTTCTGATGATCCTTAAGTCATGTGTAGCTTCTGATATCTACCCCTTGACTTAAACTATCCCCAGCATCATGCCTCTGATCATATAATGCTTCTGATATCTACACTTTGAGCCATAAAACATGACTGTCTTTCCAGCTTCTGAAGTTAGACGGTCTTCAAATTTGGGAAGCTAAGGCCGAAGACAAATGCTTCACACCTTGTTCTCCATGCTTCTTGATAAGTCATGTTCCTTTGAAAGCACTTCAAGACAAACCATTAGTAGAAAAAGTCTATCATACTTAAAATATGTTTCTTAAAAGTTTGTTGTCATTAAAACATTCATCTCATAAGAGGTTCTACTTCAACAACTGAAACGCCCTTGAGAGTCAACTTATCGACAGCTCACAGTCTATGACACTTCACACAGTGACACTTCACTCAACATCCTTATTGATCAGAACCCTCCGTAGGTAGCCCTTTCCAAGACATTGACAACCTGCTTTCAGGATTATTGATTGTCCCCACAAACCAACACAAGACTTCTCAGCGTGCTTTGTCCTCACTCTCACACTTCTTGGGAAACTTTCCAAGAGGCCACCCATCCCATAATTACTCCAAGCCAAGCACACTTCACTATGAAGTTCTTAAGTGATGAGCTACAGAAAAGTATATACATCTTGTTGGTATAAGTAGTACTAATTAATTCTTTTAAGTCATCCTCAAGTGTACAGTCCCATACCTGTATATCCTCTGAATCCCTCTCATTCCAGTCTGTATTCACTCGGGGTGTTACATGCCCACCAACTTCCGCTTGGTTTGTCCTCGAACCACACCGTACTGGGAGAGAGGTCTATTCTGATACCATTTGTGACACCCCTGAGAGTCCATGTCTCGACGGCTCACACTCTACGACACTTCACATGGTGACACTTCACTCAACATCCTTCTTTGGTCAAAACCCTCCACCGGTCAGAACACTCCGTCGGTAGCCCTTTCCAAGACATCGATAACTAGCCTGACTACTTTCAAGATTATTGAATGTCCCCACAAACCAACATGAGACTTCTCAGGGTGTTTTGTCCTCACTCGCACACTTCCTAGGAAACTTCCCACGAGGTCACCCATCCCATAGTTGCTCCAAGCCAAGCACGCTTAACTGTGGAGTACTTAAGTGATGAGCTACCGAAAAGTAGATGCATCTTGTTAAATTATTTTACATCAAATAATTAATTAAATCTTTGGAGCACAGTCAAATTATAATTAAAATAATAACCAATTAATTATATATTTAATAATTTTTTGAATACAGTTATATAAACTAAATAAGAAAAAGCTTTTAATGCATGCCCTAAAAAGTAAGTGATTTTTACAATAAACTGAATTAAACTTCGTCTGCAAAATATAACACATAACTAATTAAATATAAGCATAGGGCTTGAATAAACAAAAGAAAATAATAGAGCAAACCAAATCAATATTCAATATATTTGATTTTTTAGGCTAAAATACACTTTGTCCTTTATGTTTTCAATTATATTCAATTTGGTCCCTTATCTTTTAAAAAGTTCAATTTAATCTTTTATATTTTTAAAGTGGGTCAAAATGGTCCTTCCAAAACAATGACCGTTTTTTATTTTGGGACACAATTTGAACCCTTTTTTTTACTAATTCGAGATTGTGAAACTTGTCCCATTAGATTCACTTACATGAAAACTATGGAATTCAACTGATGTTCAAACTAAAAAGAGCAATAAACTGGTGAAAATTGCATGAAAAATGAGTCTCACGAACAACCTGAAAAAGAATCTAATATTAGATTTTTCATTTTCCGCTTGCTCGTTGGATTCACTTTTCATACGATTTTCTTGTTGGGTTCTAAAGTTTTCATATACGTAAATCTAATGGGAGAAGTTTCACATATCGAATCGGTAAAAAAAATGGTTCAAAATCGTGTCCCAAAATCGACAACAATCATTGTTTCGAAAGGACCATTTTAACTCACTTTAAAAATATAAAGGACTAAATTGAGCTTTTTAAAAAATACCAAACTGAATATAATTGAAAATGTAAAGGACTAAATGTATATTTTAGCCAACTTTATAATATCAAAAGTTTAGGTGAGTTAGGTTTCCGGAGCTTATGCACTTTGTAAAATTCAAATTTGCATCCTTATTATTATAAGATACAATTTTGATCCACACCAATTGAGCCAATTACTTGGCATAATAATTAATAGTGTTAATGGTGTTTTTGTTCCCTAAAGAATTTTCAACTTGTAGTTTTTGTTTCTGAATTTTAACATTAATGATTTTTCCATGTATTTTTTAATATATCCAAATTACGTATTGATAAAATATAGTAATTGATTGATAAATATTAAAATATTATCTAAAAAAATCAATTATATACTTATATATGTATTAATTCAAAATATTTATATACACATATCGTGAATGAGAAAGAAAGAATAGGAGTAAATGGTCACTTTGGTCCTTGAATTTATAAGTTGTTGTCACATTAGTCCATGAATTGAAGAAAATTAAAACGGAAAATCCCTAAATGTTTAAATCGACAATTACATTAGTGCAAAATTAAAAAAAAAAAAAGTGTGACTAAAGTGATGGTATTAATTCAAATCAAGTCGCTCATTACTTGGCTAGGGCGTCTAGATTTTATGCTAGTCAACAAGTTTTTATTTCATTCCTTCATGTATTAATTCTCAAATTATGAATGAAATTACATGAGTTTTCCTGCTGTAAAAAACACATATATTTAGGGAATAAAATGACAATAAGTAGTTAAATTTAGGAACTTTTTGTTATCCCAAGGACTTACTAAACATTTTCTTAGTTTCAGGATTAATGTGATAACGCCTACCACTTTCTAGGACTAAAGTGTTTGTTTACTCAAAATAATAGTGAAAGTCATATCAGGAAGTTAATGATATTTTTATCATAAATAGGGACATTAATTATATTTTTTAATTATTCATTGTAAAATCCATCAAATTATTCATTATACATGGATTTAATTACTAATTTCTATGCTATAGTCAATGCACAGTGGAGCTAATTTGGTAATGAGCGTCTATAATAAATGCCCCTAACAAGACATTCCCTAAATTCAGTCTAGATACATCTCAAAATTGTTTATATAAATACACAACAATGAGAATGGGAAAGGCATGTTGCGTTAACATTTTCATAATTTCTTTCTTGCTTCTTTCTTTCTCTTTTCTTATCACTATCATGGCTAGGAAGAAGGTGGACCTTACATACATAACCAATGGCTCGAAGAGGAAGGCTACATTAAGTAAAAGGAAAAATGGTTTGAAAATTATTTCTCTTTAATTCTTATAAACTTTGTATTATTGGAAATGAAACATGTATATTTTCCTTTTTACTAAAATTTCAATTTCTAATATAATTTCTCAGTTTTTCTCATTTCTCTTTATGGATCTTGCTATGTTTGTCAACAGGTTTGATCAAGAAGATTGATGAAATCATCATTCTTTGTGGGATTGAAGCATGTGCAATAATTTATACTCCAAATAATCCTCAGCCAGAGGTTTGGCCATCTAATTGGGGAGTCCAAAGTGTGCTTTCCAGGTTCTGGAGAGTGTCTGAACTAGAACAAAGCAAAAAAAAGTTGTGTCAAGAGAGCTTTTTGAGGCAGAGGATCATCAAAGCCGTAGTACAATTGAGGAAACTGAGGAATGAAATTAGGAAGAAAGAGGTGACCCTTCTCATGTTTCAACACCTTAATGCTAGGAACAATTTTGATAATGCTAGCATGATTGATTTGAATGATATCTCAAACTTGATTGATAAAAACTTGGAGGAAATAGAAAGGAAAATCAATATGAGCCAAGCCCAAAAGGTGAAACTTGTTGTTGACAATGGAGGAGAAACCATAAGTCAAGGAGAGCAAGCACTTGTGAATCATGTCCAAGGGCCAGAGACCAATGTGGATGCCATGCAAAAAGAGAATTTGTCTATGGACATCATCTATGGTCGTGGGGATGAGATGTTAACATTGGGAGATGTTAATGTTCCAAGTATATTGGATTAATTGATATGCCCCTTGAAAAAAATTATGTTCTTCATCTATGGTCGTGGGGATGAGATGTTACCATTGGGAGATGTTAATGTTCCAAGTGTATTGGCTTAATTGATATGCCCCTTGAAAAAAATTATGTTCTTCTTAGCAAGGTTTGAAGAGTCTCTTTTGTTTGAAACATCTAATGTTTGGTTGCCGTAGCTTGTCTTTTAATGTGTCTATGCTTAATTAGACACAATAATAACACCAAAGAAATTTGAATCTTGGTTAATACATTATAAGGATCCAACTAATTCTTGTAGACCAATTGAAATTTGGGTAGAAGTGGTTCTGTTTTAAAACATTCATTAGTGTAATATTTAAAGTGAATTGGTTTAAACTCTCTCATGGAGTTTTAGAAACATATCTTAACTCCCACACAGAAATAGGTAGTAACTCAAAGAGAAGTCTATGTAAATGTTAACGACTTTCCTTCTCATGCAAATTAAAAGCTAAAATGGTATGTAATTCTAATGTGAGTGAACCCGTGACTTCATAGATATGAGACATAACTTTGGAAGATATAGTTCTCTGCATTAAAGAATTATGGAATTCTAATGACAACAAAGATAGCCTATAAACTTTGTCTACAGTGCAAGAATTCCGGAAATTGAATTATTTGGTACATGCAATGATGAATACTTTGCCTAAATGGTTTTATATCCAAATCATGTAAGTTAAGGAGTCTAGAATTGGTTTGTTTATGTGCTATGATAAATCTCGAAGTCTTGTGTTCATGTTTATTGATGAGATTGATTCCTTGTATGAGATTTTCCTAAATTTATGGTAAACTACCAAATACACGAAGCTTATCATGACTATGAAATTGAGAAATGGCTGAGAATATAAGTGAAATGGTTAACTTGATTGATTTTATTCTTTTATGTGGATTGAATCCTATGTGGATACTATGATAACCTATGGCAATTGGTATTTTCCCAATTGCATGAATAGATAACTGTGTACAAATTACCCATGATGATGACGAGATGGTAGATTTGATTTGAAAACTTTGACAGGGACTAGGTGTCCACTAATTTTCATGAATTCTTGAGTAAAACATTTTATAAAAACCTTGTCAGGGACTAGGTGTCCATTAATTTTGTGAATTCCCGAGTAAGCCTTTTTTTTAAATGCTGCCAAGGAAGTGTCCACAAATTTTAAATATTCCTCACCAACCATTTATTTTAGTAATATTTTGTCTCATGATTTGTAAACTGACTATTTTACCTAGAGGCGAGTGCCTAGACCTTCGGGCAAGGTCTAGATGCCCTTCATGACTCTTTTCTCATATGCAAACTCTTTTGATTTCTAAAGGAATTAATGTATAAATACTTGTACTTTGAAGACTCTGTGAAAGATTCCAAGGGTGAGGAAATAGATTTACGAAACGAGAAATATTTCATGGATAAGGGCTTATCTCTCTAAAACCCATCTCTCATCCTCTCATCTTGCTAGTTAATAAAGGGAGAGACTCAATAATTCGCCATGCATCACAACATTCTCAAGCTTTGTGTCCATCCTTACATTAAATCCTGGCTAGGTGTGAATCCATTTATAGCCGTTACACTACTTAGTGCTAGATCCATGTGATTCATGCCATCTAGTGGATCAATGCTTATTGCTCGATCCTAGGCTAGGTGCCACTCCCATTAGCTTAGTGCCTCCTCCATTGGCTTAGTGACTCCTCTAGGGCACAATAACGACTATTGGTGCCATATAAGTTTGTGTAACACCCTAGAGGATATTACCTTTTGCCTGCTTATATTCCTAAATTATAAAAACTTAGAATATAATAATATCAGAGTTAACTACGTGGAAACTAAAACTTACAGATACATAACATGAACAAATCTAAAATAAAGCTCTTGGCACTTATGTGCCTTACAAAACATAAGCAAGGTACATAAAACATAAAACCAATTCCCAAACATGGGAAATACAAAACTAGAAACAACTTCCTCCAAGCAAACAACTCCATGCTCTAGCTTCTCTCATGAAGCATCCACCTGCTTAACCTGTAAAAACATGAAACTAAAAAGGATGAAACATAATGTCTCAGTAAGTGCTCTAAGGACTCTAGGTTTATCAGTCTAAGCAATCTTGGTCCTACTTATTCTTCATCTACATCAAACCTTGTCAGTCGTCACTTTCCCATCAAATCGAGCATTGCATCCCACCATGAATTTTCAACAGTAGACACTGATAAGAATCCATAGAGGAGCAATACTACGTGACTCACTAATGATGATAATTTTCCCCCAAGGGAATAACCACACTTAAACAAACCACAATCACCAAGTCACCGATCTCCTAAGAGAATCGAGCGTACATGGCTCAACAACTAACAATCATTTTTCTTAAAGATAATTTCAATCACAAAACCAATGCAATGGACCTACTTTTCAATAATCCATCATACAACGTCATCTCCTACCTTTGATGCTCCAATTATGATTTTGGGTTGGTCATTCCCAAAATCGCATTGTAGTCATTTACAGTAAACTAGACGACACAAGCTTTCTAATCCATAGTTAGAAATCCAGCACACAATTGGGAACTCCAAAAAGTCATACTCCTGACTCTTAGGAAGAAACCCACAACAAAACAAACAATTAGATCCAAGCTCAACACAAACACACACAACAGAAAACACAATAAACCTATTCCCCATAGGTTTATTCCCAAATGATACGACCAGCTCTAATACCACTATTGTAACGACCCGCCTTTGTTACATAACTAACCAAGTTAGAGATTTTTTTTTCTTTTAAAACACTTCTCTTAAATTTATTTATGAAAATAATGTATGAAACTTTTCGCGATTCCAGAATTGACAAATAAAATTTCAAAACTTACAATATAACCCATGCATTTACAAAACATAACTAAATCAAACTTAGTGTCTCATGACACTCCAACATTTTGAAAGAAGATATATCTTTAAAAACATAAAATCTTGAAAGATAGACATAAGATAAACCTAAGTTGGTCATCTCTATACATAGATAAAGAAGTAAAACATCATAAAAAGAAAACAAGTATCTTCGCGTCGATGCAAGTCTATCCACTATTCTTCCGAAAGGGGGTGATCCAACTCCATTGCTTTTCAAGAGAATGCAACCTCCTAGAAGTGTACTCCCCTGAATGTGTAGTTCGAGATCATCACAATCACAACCACATACGCCACATGTAAGGGTAAGCTCAGCAAAACAAAACCATACATATGCAAATAAATAGATTCCAAAATAAGGAAAAAGGAAGAAAACTAAAGTTTATAAACTTCGAAAATACTATACATAATAACCAGAAATTTATAACAAAACTCAGCTCATATGAAAGTCATCTCATATTGTTCATTAATAACCACCATCAGACAACAGCATCATAACACCATTCTCTCAACTAATGCATACCACATAATCTTACTATAAATCTTAAACTATTATCAAAAACATAGTTTTATAACCAATTATCACCATGAAACATTAGCATCATTAATCACATTTAAACATCAACATCATAAACCTCATCATAATTCAAATCACCAAAAATCATCATAATAACTTATATACATCATAAACCACTTAACAACCTCAAATATTAAACAATGACTCTACTCCATGGAGTCTCTACATATAAAAAGCATATTTGGAATATTTATGTACACCCACTGTATTTTTTACGGCAAAGGAATATTACTATGCACCAACTGTGCACCCACCATATTTCCAACGACAAAGGAATATTTTTGTGTACCCACCGTATTCCGAACAACAAAGGAATATTTATGTGCATCCATCGTATTCCAAAGGCAAAACATATTTGAAATCCCTTATGGTCCTAGATACGACACCTCTGTAGCCTGACTTAAGGGTCGGTCCAAACACATCTCAACAATCAACAATCCACAACAATAGCTATCCATCCCCTATATATCAAAAGAGCCAACTAACTTCTTGGGAAGTACTTTTCATCACTCTAACACGCCATTCGAAGTCAAAACATAGGGGCGGATACACGAAAAGATATCTAACCAAACGAGACCTCCAAATTGCTTTAGTGGATCAGAGTTCTGACGTGGAACTCACCTTCCCAAAGTAGCCATTTTCTCTAAAAATCTTCCTAAAGGTACAAAACCAACTCCTTTTAATATATAGGGACAGTTCCAATACAAGTTCACATTCACATCTCACACATCATCATCTCATCAATAATCTCACCATCTCAACAAAACATATATATCACAATCAACAATACAATAATCTTAACAATAAAGACATTCTTTCATAAATAAACTTGCTACATTTGTTTAAACATTTATAAGATTCATAATATATGCATTCCTTTTTTCCTGGTCATATACTCAAACCAAAGAATAATCTTCATTTAAATATGAAATACATGATACCTTGATACAAACAACTTTACTTATTCTATATAACTCAAAACAATTATATATGCACTTGGAATTGGTTTGGGAACTCTTAAGAAAGCATTTAGGGTAAAATAAAATATTCTGCCTAAATTTAGCTTAAGTTGGGAAATTTAGCTTCAGAAAAAAATTTAGCATAAGAAAATTTTTTTAACTTGAGCTAATGCAGACCCAATTTTGTCAAAATTTAGCTTGAGCCAAATTCGTGTAGACCCAATTCCATCCAAATTTAGCTTGAGCTAAAAATTTTAGCTCAGCTAAAACTGCGAATTCTACAACAAAATTTCCTGAAAATCTGAGCTTTCGACCTCATTAATGGCTACCCAGGCATCCAAACTCAAAATACATCAATAATTAACCCTTAAGCTTCTAAAGACTAAACCCCAACAAAAGAACCTAATATTCAAGCTAAACAACTCAAAACCATCATAAAACAAGAAAAGTGGATGAGCTTCCTTTACCACAATCACCTCTAAACTAGGTTTTTGAGAGAAAAAGAAGGAGATCTTGAGCTTAAACAAAGGGCTTCCTCAAATCAACAACATCTTCTCATCATACCCATGAAAACACAACCCAAAACAACATTCATAAGGGTTTTTGCATCAAATACCCATTATGGGTCAACCCAAGGAAGAAGAAACAGAAAAGGAAAAGAGCTCACCATCCATTAATGGAGTCCTAAGCTCACAGAGAGAGAGAAGAATACATGTCTTTGAGGGGCTCAAGCCCCTAACTTGAGCGAGTTCCATGGGGAGGAAGAGAATAAAGGAAGAACAAGAACAAGAAAGTAGGGGCTCAAAAGAATGAAGGAAAGGCACAAAATGAGAGGAAGGAAGGATTTGAGGCTCATAAAAGAAATGAGGAATGGGCTTTCTCCCACCAAGCCCATGACCCAACTAACAATAAAACACAACCCAAACCATCTCTCCCTAAACACACAAAATATCATTCATCTAGTTCATATTTTATTTTCTCAACAACATAAAAAAATTTTAATTCTTCTAGTAATTTAGCTAAAAACACTTAATCATACATTATGAAAAGCCACAATGTTACATTAGTTTCCAAAAGTATAACATTGTTACATTAGTCTCTAGAGCTAAGAAAAATTCAACTAAGTCCTTCAAAGTATAATCCGTCAAATACATTAATCCAAAATTAAAAACAATGTGACTTAAGTGATAATATTAACTTATGCTTAAGGACCAAAATGACAGTAAATAGTAAAGTTTAAGGACTTAGATGAAACAATAAAAAAATTCAAGAACTTATTTATAATTTCCTTAATTCCAAGAATTAAAGTGACAGTGTGTTACACTTTCAAGAATCAAGAACCAAAATGATAATTTACTCTTAATTTTTACTTACAAGAAGAGTTCATATTATTATCCAAGTAGTGCCTTAAAGAGAAAATAGTGACTGGTTAATTATCTCTATATATATACAATGGAGGAATAGCTAGAAGACAAATTTTATCATTTCTAGCGTAGTGCAATTTCAACAATACCCTTTATGAGAAAATTTCCTTTGTACCCCTATTTTTTGTACCCCTCTCTATGAGGAAAATTCTTTTGTACCCTTTTTTTTATCAATATATGTTTTTTTTACTAAATAACAATGGTTACAATATCAATAATAATGCTACTTTATTAAATTAAAATTAATGTAATGATGTGACTATATAATTAATAACTTCATTTTTTGGTTATGTTAAGCTTAAGTTTTTTAAATAATAATATAAAATTTTTATGTTTTATATTATTTAGTCATTCCAATTTTAATTGACTGTATGAAAGATTCATTTTATATAATATACAATGTAAAAACTTAAAATATATTAAGTCATCTTTAATAATAGTATGTACTACATTATTAAATTAACGATTTAAAATGCCAACAAAGGTTTCTCTTGATAAGGATAAAACTCATATCTCACAAGGACATGACATGGGTTCAAATCTGGATATTTGAGGAACATGGTGGATGATTTGTAAGTATTTCTTTGAGCGCTTTTTGAATCTCTTTGAACCTTAAGGCATGTTCTGGTCCAAGTGAGCGTCTGAGACCTAACTCGTCTAAACTTTTATCCACCAAAATATTAAAGATTCAAAATTAAATGATCATTATTATTTGTGTGAAAATATATATATATATATATATATATATATATATATATATATATATATATATATAAGTTGAATATATTTAAAGGGCGTGCTATGTTTGGTGGAGAACCAGTTTATTACATGTGAGTAATGTGAGCACCGTGTTCCAACAACTCAGCTTCTTTCAGAACCGCCATTACCACAGTTCGCTATGGAAGATTACAAACAGGCTCCAGCTCCTGCTTCCACAACCAAAGGACAACCTATACGATGTAAAGGTGTGTCAAACTTCATCAAAACATGTCCCTTCCATTGCTTTTTTTTAATAATACTTACTTTTTAGTAACTGTTACTATTTGAGGTTCGACTCACATGAGTAGTGTTCGGTGTATTTTTCGTTGCAAAACTGTAGCGGCGGTTGCTAGAAAAGCTGGTGAGCCATTGGTTATTGAAGAGATAATTGTGGCGCCGCCAATGCCTCGTGAGGTGCGGATTCGTGTTATATGTTCCTCTCTCTGCCACAGCGACATCACTCTTTGGAAACTCCAGGTTTTTTTTTTTATTATTGTTGTTGTTGTCAGTGGAAAACAAGCACCAAGTGCCTGTCTTTTAAATAATTTTTATCCTTTGACAATTTGATTAATTTGATATGAGAATGTGAAAAATGATAGTGGATGTAGTGGATAGTTTAGAGAGTAATTATAGGGTAAAGTAATAGACCAATAAGTGCTTGGTCGTAGTAGTACTGGGCTCGGTTACTTTAAGCATGTGGTTAGGAGTTTGAATCCTGACAACAAATCCTTTAGAGGAGATTAACAATCCCTGTAACCAGATCGAGATACTCTTTTGCAGTCATGTGCGCTAACAAATTGGTAAAATAGTGGGTGATTTAGAGAATGGTTAAAGGATAAAGTAGTCTAATAAAAAGTAGAGACCAAAAAAGAGTATTCCTTCTGTTATGTTACAGATTATTTATTTAGTAGTTTTAAATTTTTTTGGGCATCAATTTTTTTTTATTTTCACTTTTGTTTTCTTGTGATTTTATAGTAATAACTTTTGAATGGCTTTTCAAGATGTCTTTTTTCTATGTTTTGAAGGACCCTCCTGCCGTTTTCCCAAGAATTCTAGGTCATGAGGCAACTGGGTGAGTTTCTGAATTTTTGTTATTTTTAGAATGGTTTTATTTACTGAAAATTTATCTTATTCCCCACAAAATGCAGAATTCCAAATGTGAACTTTCTGCATTAATATAAACTATTAGAGCACTGCATTCTTTTTTACTATCTGAGCATTACATTCATTATGTAAGTGTTCAGTAATAGAGTAATTCTGGGAATTTTTATTTTTCAAAATGTCTAAGTAAAAGTAAATGATTATTTCTCCAAAAAATCTAAACTAAATGAGCACAGTAAAAGATTTTAAATTGCAGTTGTGATTACTAGTTGATGTGGGCCAATTGCAGCCTGATATGTTGTAGCATCCAGTAACCAGCACAACAAAGATGCTGCTATTGCATCATGTGATCTGTAATGTAAAAGCATTAATTTGGGTTTACTGAATTTTATTATGGACCTTGAGTCAGAAGTGGTTTCTATTCCTACTTTTGGTGCCTATTTGTTTGATTGCTTGTAATTAGACTTTCTTGGTTACTTGTATTATAATTTTGAAGAGACATATCTAGATTTTGTGTTAAAATCACTTATAAATAGGTAGCCTAATTCTCAAGAAGAGTTAATTGTATAAATCCAACTCTCATATGGAATAACTGGAATTGATTTTGCTGCCTAATAGGCAAGCATTTTGATGGTTCAACAAGAGTATTGAATATTGATTTATGATGTAAATTCTGTGATTATGTATGTTTCTTCATTTGTCTTTTCTTATGTTGGTTGTAAATTATTTGCTGTCTTGTGCATCCAAAAGTTTCTTCTGCATATTCAAACATTGAAGACTATGGCAGCTGATGATGTGTTTCAACCAATTTTTATCCTTTTTATATGATTACAGGGTTGTGGAAAGTGTAGGGAAGGATGTAACTGAAGTTACAAAAGATGATGTGGTTATTCCAGTTATCCTACCAGAATGTGGGGAATGCATAGACTGCAAATCGACCAAGAGCAACCGGTGTACTAATTTCCCTTTCAAGGTGTCTCCTTGGATGCCTCGAGATGGTACCACTAGATTCACTGGCCAAAATGGAGAGATCATATACCATTTCTTGTTTATTTCAAGTTTCAGTGAGTACACTGTGGTGGACATTGCCAATCTAATAAAGGTTGATCCAGAAATTCCTCCTGACAGGGCATGCCTTCTCGGATGTGGTGTTTCAACAGGCAATTTCCTTAACAATCCAAGCACTGAATAAATAATGTAGAGAAGAACAAATGTTATTCTAAACAAAACAACTAGCAACACACTCTTTTGAATACATTATTTATCATTGGTTAAAATTTATTGAGACACGAAACGATGTGAGTCTCATTAATTATGTAATGAGTTTCACTCATAATTTCGTCATTTCTAATAAATTTTAACCAATAATAGAGAGTATATTTGAAAGAGTCTGTTACTAACATTTTTCTTAATTCTAAAGAGCATTGATATTTAGTACAAAATACAGTTGATATGAATTTTAATGAACCAATCAGATAATGTTTCAAGTTAATGAGAGAGAGAGAATATTTATTTAATGAAAAGAGAGAAAAGATTAACCTATCAATTGATAGTTCGAATTTTCATTATCATACCATCAAGTGTTTCTGTATTGTAATATAAGGTTAACTTATATTACAAGATAACAACATTAATTTGATTCAGTGTTTTGAAATCTTGATAAATTCTTCCACTTCTAGGGGTAGGTGCTGCTTGGAGAACTGCAGGTGTGGAACCAGGGTCTACAGTAGCTATTTTTGGGTTGGGATCTATTGGATTAGCTGTATGGACTCTTTGAACATGGCTTTGTTTTCTTTGTGACTTGTTATCTGTATATCAAAATGCTTATTGCAATTCATTGGCTTCCTAGGTTGCAGAGGGAGCTAGACTTTGTGGAGCAACTAGGATTATAGGTGTAGACATCAATCCAGAAAAATTTGAAATTGGTAATGCACTGTTTGTTTAATAACATCATTCAACCATTATATAATATATTGTTAGCCATGCTCCTATTACAAAGGTATATACCAGAAAGAGGTGGAAGGGTGCTAAGGGTATCTTTCGATTTTCCAGTATTACAGAGTGGGAATGAAAGTTACAAGTTGTAATCTTTCTATCTTTCCGAAACTGGTATCAATTTAATATCAGTTCCAAAGAGGGAAATTCTGATTTTGTGAATACGATATGACTCATCTGATTCCTGTTTCTATCATATATGTTTTTTATGATTTCTTTTGATGTTATTTATGTGTCAATTCTGAATTTGATTTCATGGGTTTGTTCTTCTCTTTTAATCAGGAAAAAAGTTTGGAGTCACAGACTATGTCAATGCTGGAGAATGTGGGGACAACCCTGTGAGCCAGGTCTACCCTCTTGAGGGCATCAATTGTAATCATATATAGATATAGATATAGATATTCATGAATTCAATGTCTTTACTATTTGTCTGCCAAACTATATTCGAATGTGGCTGCTGAGCAGGTTATCAAAGACATAACTGATGAGCCAGGTCTACCCTCTTGAGGGCATCAATTGTAATCATATATAGACATAGATATAGATATTCATGAATTCAATGTCTTTACTATTTGTCTGCCAAACTATATTCAAATGTGGCTGCTGAGCAGGTTATCAAAGAC
The DNA here is from genome assembly GCA_026413185.1 of Pueraria montana var. lobata. Taxonomy (NCBI): domain Eukaryota; kingdom Viridiplantae; phylum Streptophyta; class Magnoliopsida; order Fabales; family Fabaceae; genus Pueraria; species Pueraria montana. The sequence continues at coordinate 12,453,681 of CM048655.1, forward strand.
ATAACTGATGGGGGAGCAGATTATTGCTTTGAATGTGTTGGTATGGCATCATTGGTGCATGAAGCATATGCTTCTTGTAGACAGGTACATGTTACTCTGTCAAAAGTTCCCAAACACATCCTTGCACAGTCATATATAGGCAGACAATGATAATGTGACTAAATCTATAACTAAATTATGATTTTGATCAATCACCACTTCACAAAGCTTGAAAGGCCACTAAAAGTGGTAAATATAACTAAATTATGATTTTGATCAATCACCACTTCACAAAGCTTGAAAGGCCACTAAAAGTGGTAAAGTCTTAGTTTTGTGCTAACTAAATTGAAATTCCATATACTTTATGAAAAAAGACTCTTTGGTTAAATAGAAACAGGCTTGGTTGAACTTGCCAATAATATGAGCTCTACAAATCAATACTTCATGAAAGCATAAGTTGCAAGCTGATGATTTTGCCTTCAGGGTTGGGGAAAAACAATTGTTGTAGGAGTGGACAAGCCAGGAGCTAGGATAAACCTCAGTTCTTATGAGGTCCTTCATGACGGGAAGAGCCTCATGGGATCCTTATTTGGAGGTCTCAAACCCAAGTCTCATGTACCCATTCTCCTTAAACGTTACATGGACAAGGTAAAGTATGCAATTGCTTTTATTTTCATTTTGTACTATGTTGTCTATTCCATCAACAATGACGTGTGTTAGACTAGTAGTAATAATTAAGTAAAATTAGTAATGACAAAATAATGAAATATCAAATCATTTGGGACATTTCTAGTCTATTAACTTTTGTCACATATATCAATAGGAATTGCAGTTGGATGAATTTGTCACTCATGAGGTGGAGTTTAAGGACATCAATAAAGCTTTTGATTTATTGAGTAAAGGAGAGTGTCTTCGATGTGTGATTTGGATGGATAAATGAGTACATTGTTATGTATTCCTAGCCCTCGGATCATTGTATGCAACATGAAAATATTGAACTGTGCTCTTCTCTTTTTGTATTTGATTAAAACTTATTCAATAAAGCAGAGATGCTATCCTATTGCACTGCAAATGCACTTGAAGCACCGGTAAAGTAATTAATAGGAGAGATTATGGTGACCCTTGTTGCTCCAAAGTGTTTTAGTCTGTATACTCCAGAAACAGCATCATTTGGTATTTCCCATTCTATGGTAGCTAAGCCATGCAAGGAAATATTATCTACTTTCCACTTGAAAAACAAGCTTAAATCATCATCATCATATACAGCAACCCATCTTTCCCCTTGAAGCCTCTCCACTGCAGCAAATGTGCCTTCTGTCAGAAGGTCATATCTTGGATTGGAACTCCAGAATGTAGCACTTGGTTTATCTCCCTTAGTAAAATAACCTCTTTCTGGAAAGGCTATGTCTTCCTTTATGTCACCAAATTTGACTCCTTTTGGAGGTGAGTCTCCTTGGGGATCAAGTAATAGGCTTATTTGTACAGATGAGAGATCTGGTGGAGAAGGACCTTTTATAGTGATGTTCTCTCCTTCAGCCATTGCTTGTGCTAGTTTCTTAAATTCTTGAATGTATGCTGATAATGTGTGAGGACCATACAATGTTGAAGCAGCCTGCAAATTTTATTATTACTCATTAGCAATAATTTACGTCCATTTTCTCTCAAAGGTAAAGCCTAAAAGCTATGGTAGCATGTGTTGCTTTCTTATGCCTCATATAAGAATGGTATAATGTCAGGGTAATAAAGAAAGCAAGTGCATGTTTGGCAAATGATTATTTTTGGGAATAATTGCTCTTTTTTTCCCAAAAACTTTTTTTGAATCATTTCTTCAAAATAAACTGAAGCTAACACTCTAAATTAAAGCTTTGATTAATTAGACATTCTTTTGGTTTAATTTAAGTTAGCTTCTTGCCACTCTAGAAGTTAAATTAGATAGATATTCCTTATCATCAATTACTTCTGTTAAATATGGGTATGTATAGGTTTACAGTAACTTGATGATTTGATATCCTCTTGTATTCATACCTCGTACCGTTGTTGCTGGTATTCTTCAAAAGTAGCAATATATTGTGAGTAAGTATTTGTCAGTCCTGCTATAACCACATGTGTTTCATTATTGAATTCTCCATTGCTGCTAGATATTAATGTCTCCTTCACTGCCTCCCTTAGCCTTCTGCCAGCCATTGTTGTAAACTCTGTAATACTCAGGGTTAGAGCATGTGGTTGTGTTTCATTCTGTACTTAAACAATTATGCAGATTATCATGAAGCCTTTATTCATATAAAAGAGCAAGGCCCTATTTGGATATACTTTTTTCTATAAGTACTTATAGGAGAAAAAAATGAAATAAGCTTCTCCCAAAAGCTAAAATTAGCTTATGCATAAGTTATAATTAGCTTTCGGAGAAACTAAAATAAGTAAGCTTCTACTAGTTTAGCTTATGGGATAAGTTTATTTTATTTTTTCCTTTTTTATTTTCTTTTTCTATAAGTGTTTGTAGAGACTTATCCAAACAGGGTCCAAGTTTTGTTTCCTATTCAATTAAAGATTTGACAATGGAAAGATTACAAACCTCCTGGTACAGAAAGAATGATCAACTTTCCCAATCTTAGGATTTGGATTGGAAGAATTGCTGGCTGTACCAACATCCAAAACATTATTGATCAGTACATTGTTATGCAGATTGTTACCTTTTAAAATAGCTGACAAGTACTTAGCTATAGTCTTACCGCCCAAGCATAAGGAAAAAACATTTCGCCAGTGCTCAACAAAACTGGCTTTGGGTTTTGGCACCCCACTTGATATTTACTTGGTTCTTGCAGAAAATCCCTCACATTCTTCCAAAACGGATTAATCTGCATAAATGGATCTTAGTTAATAGCACATAGGTAGAAGAATAAGCAAGAACTTGATATACTCAAGGAAGTGTTCTTGAAATTCTATCTCAGGTCAATTAATTGAACCTAAACGGGGAGGTTTTTTTTGGTATATTTTAAAAGCATACACAATGTTAATTAATGTACAGTAATGAAGTATTAAATGTTTTATTAATATAACATTTCATAGATATGAGTTATATAATATAATTTTTCAATCCAATAGTGAATTTTTTAAAGTTACTTAATTATGTTAGAGTTATTTTAACTTGCATTGGTCTCAACCTTTTATACTACACATAGGACCCTCTACCCACTAGGATCGATCTAATGGTCTGGGATTAGGATAAATGCATGAAGACTTAGGTTCGATTTTCAGTACCATCATGGTATACCAAAAAAAAAAACGCACATGCCTTCTCATATGATGTCTTATATATGAGAATGTATCAAATGAAAAAAGTTATTGTTATACAAAAGTAAAAGGAGTAAATATTCTCCGTACAACTATACAAGGATAGTCAAGATAAAAAGTTATTTAAAGTCAAGTGATCATTAAAAATGTGTGACTATTTTTATTTTATTTTTATCTTGACTATATATGGCAAGATCAAATGGTTAATACTTCTTTCACTGTTATATAAAAAAAAATTCTCTCATTTGATATGTCTACCATGTGTCTGTGTGTTAGTTACCCAAAATTCTCTCAAATGCTTTACATACAAATTCATCATTCCTTGGGAAGCACTTGTATTGCAAAGCAAGATAATAAAGGCACTTAACTTACCTTTGTATCACCTTGTTGAAACCCAAAAACACCTGGCCCATCTGTAGTGCCTGCTGCAAAACCAGGACCAAGTGCTGCAGGGCATGTTTTAACCACCTTGCTGCTGTCCAATTCAACTTCAATGTCTGTGAAGTTCAGGTACACATGGCGGTAGTCAATCTTCCCTGACAGTTCCTCTGAAGTAGACTCGAACAGTTCCACAGCAGTGTTGAATTGCCTTTCACCTATGATCTTTGTGCTTAATATTTCATCTGGGTACCTGCTCCATGCAAAAATTATAAGCACATCTTTTTCTACAAGCATAGGAAACAATAAGAATACACATACATAACAAGAGATACATACAATACAATACATACATTGAGATATTGCAAATTTTAAAAATTATAAGACACGATTTAATTGTAATACAACACATAAGAATAGTTTAAAATTAACATGAAATAAAAATCTTAAATCACAGGAGAGAATTCATGTTTTAAAAAATGAGAGACGTGATATAAGATGCTACTATTATCAAATTATTGTTACATTTCAATTTGTATTGATATAAAAAATTTAAAAAATAAAAGTAAAAGGAATTATATAATGAGTATATATGGCTATATGCACTCTGTCATCCAACTGCAAAATGTAATGTATGATGATAAGTTTATAGATTTTTGCAATAATTATCTTAAAAATCATATGTATCATATTTGTTTTTATTGGTTGACACTTTGACAGCATAAAAATTAAACTCATTTAATATAGGTAGAAATATTTGAGGTACTTATGTAGTGTATGTCTGAAATGAATATGTGTTCAACACAAGTATGGCATGACACGTTACTATTTAAAAAGTGTCTCTGCTCCCATGAAAAGCATATATAGACCGAGGGGGTATAGCTCAGTTGGTTGAGCACGGTGCGTGAATTGTTATAAACTTCTGGTACTTATTTTTTATTTTTACGAATATATATATATATATATATATATATATATATATATATATATAACTCATCCTTGATTAGAGAGACTCATTACCCGGGTCCCCTGCCTACACAAAGTTGGTCATTGCCATGGCATGAAGAATGGTTGAAGTCACAAGGTTTTCCACTGTCAATGCAAAATGCTCCTAGAACATTTGGTGACACATCTCCAACATTTGATTGGCAAAATGCTCCAACAAATAAGGATCCATCATTCTTCCTCACCTTGGACGCTTGGCTTGCTTGCTTGTTGCAATCCTTTCCTCCTGTGGCCTTAATTGATTGTGCTCTCTTCACTAGTTGGCCAATATCTGCATCATCCATCAATATTCATTATATTGAAATCAATGTCAATCTCTTCATAAAATTAATTAAAACAAGCATTGAGGGGAAATTTTATTGGAAGCTCAATCCCCTTTGTTCAGTTAGATTAGGATTAGTAAACAGTTTTGGAGCCGAACCTACTTTATTTGTTTATAATACAAAGTAATTTTAGACCTTCCCCTTTTTTAATAGAAAAAAAGTCTAGGGGAGAGGAGTTTGCCTTGCTCTAGGTCAGTGAAAGAGGGTTTGGATATTATTAGTTTGACCTCTATCTAATAGTTGAAACTTGAAATTTTAAGATAGTTGGATTTATTGACATCACCAACTAATGAAGTGTTCAATGTTTTATGCTCTAACTCTCCAAAAATAACGTGTAAAAATGTTTTATCCCCAAAAACCCTTCATGTGTGAGGTGTTTCAGAACTTAGAGAGTAAACTATCAAATTAATTCCTGAAATTACAATAGCCAGTTCCTTTAGTAATTAAAATTATGAAAAAGAAATTTTAGTTCTTGAAATTAGTAACTGTTGGTCATTTAACAACTGTGGTTATTTTGGTTCATGACTTTACTGTGCACTAATCAATTTAGTGTCCGACTTTCACAATTGTAAACCATTTTTAATCTCTCAAATTGGCACTATCAATCAATTTGGTCCTTAACATTACAAAACCAATCAACTTAGTTCTTGAATTTAACAATCCCTATCAATTGGTTTCATGAATTTGACAATCATCAAATCAATTCATAGTGTTTGTTTTCACATCAATCTAGTATAATATGCATGCGATAATAACAACTTATGTGTAATTGAACAAAATTGATGTGATTATTTTAGCGTACACGTGTATTGGACGTGTGTCCAAACACATACTTACATCAGTAAATTAAAGAAAAAAGAAGTATAAATAGCTTAAGCTATGACATGATTTATGACTGATCTTTACCCGTCAAAGATTTCAAATTTTTTGTGTAGCATGGATATTTAAAAGTTAGTGTTTATAGGATTACTTTCTTTATTGAAAAATTATACTTACATTCCTTACACTTTGTTTTTACTATTTTTAAAAGGCTTAAATACCTTTTTAGTCATTGCAATTGAGATTTTTATTTTTTTTTTGTCTTTGCAATTTTATTTTATTTTTAGTTCTTGCAAATTATATTTGTTTTGTTTTTCGTCCTTAAAGTGGTTTAGATAGCGCTTTGAACAGTGAAGAAAGCTCTATCTAAGCCACTTTAAGAACGAAAAATAAAACAAACATAATTTATAAGGATTAAAACAAAAAAAAATTTGCAAGGATAAAAAGTAAAAAAATGTTAAATTGCAAGAACTAAAAAGATATTTAAATCTTTTTAAAATTACATATTGTACGAATGGTTTGCATATAAAAGTAAGAAAGGGAAGTTATCAATAATTTCAAAAACAAGGGGTGTCAACCTTATGAGAGATTAATGAAATTTGCCCAAAATTTTAAGACACCTGGTACTGTGGAATTGGTGTTACAAGAATTGTTTTGAGAAGCAAACCAATCTTCAAAAAGTCTAGCAGCAACACCCTTGTTATCTCCGCTAATAAGCTTGTTTTCATTGCTCATGGAGGTTCCATGTGTTGCAAACCAGCTGAATGCTCCAATATTTTTACCACTTGCTCCATCCACAAACCTCAAAAGGGTCATTTGTGTGTCAATATTTGTGGGATATCTTGCTCTCTCATCTGCAGGGTTTTGCAGATATGCACTTGGACTCCTGTTTATACCTGCATCCTTCACATCTCCTATAGGAACCAACAATTAAAACCAATATATTAGAATTTCAAGATCCTATGCAGATTAGGCCGTTTATTTTATTTTATTTTATTTTTTTCAATATATTAGAATGCTCTGTTTATACCTGCATCCTTCACATCTCCTACAGGAATTTCAATTAAAAAAACAAGGTTTAATTATTCTGCGGACTCATACTTTTACCAAAAGTTTAATTTAAGTCTCTCAATTTATTTTTTTTTAATTGAGTCCCTGAACTTTTTTTATTTTTTAATTGGGTATTTCTGTCTAATTGTCGTTATGAAAAATTAAACGCAGATACCTAATTAAAGGTGCAGACAACAATAGACTGGTGCTTCTAAAATATTCTATAAATACAGCTGAGTCAATTGTGAGATATTTCTGCAGAGTTTCAACCTCTACATATCAATTCAACCCAAGTATTCTTTCACAAGTCTTTCACAATTATTTGACTCTCCAAAAGGTTAAAACTCTGCGAAAAACTCTCACAATTGACTCAATTGTGCTTACAACACACTCCAGTCCACTATTTGCACATCTAATTAGGTAATTAGGTGTCTATAGTTAATTTTTCATAATAACAATTAGATGGAAGGATCCAATTAAAAATCAAATAAAAGTTCAGAGACTCAATTAAAAAAAAAAAAAAGTTTAGAGACCTAATTGAAAATTTGGTAAAAACAAAAAACAATAATGATTTTGCATCGAAGTTTTTTTTCCCATAAATTATTTAAAGGAATATTAGCAATATATATTTTTATTATTGAATAAACTTTATTTAAATCTCATTAAAAGTGGTCGAACTAGATTACACTCACATGAAAAATATCAAATAATAAAATAGAAACGTTATATATTTAACAACTAATATCAATGGCAAAAAAAAAAAAAAAAAAAGTTACCAAAGTCATCCTAGGTAAGAGGTTGAGTTGAGTTCATAAAGCATGGAAACACATATATATGTTACCTATATTCATAAAAATGGAACCAGGCTTGAGGTTTTTGTGAGCTAGAATAATGCTTTGTTCTATTGCATTCGCAATGGCATCAAAGGATTGTTTCACAAAACCCAGTGAAGTCACAGAGTAAACCACATATTGCAGGTAACCGCCAGGACCAGCATGTGTATGAGTCCCACTGATTGCTACATTTTCTTCAGTATACAAATTTCCAAACCTTCAAAGCAGTTAACCATGAAACAAAAGACACGTTAATTTTTTTTTTTTTTTTGGTTAAATAAAAAGAAATCATGTTTTTGTTTCAGTGCCCTTTAGTTTTAGGGGGTTTGTTGTCCCTTTTAACTTGGTCGTTGAAATTATAATTAGTGTGCTTTACTGCCACTGATTAAGTAATCTTAATATTTTTTTATGGATAAAATATGTTTTTGGTCCCTACACTTTCATTTAATCTATGTACTTTCATATCGATTATTTTGGTCTTCGAACTTTAAAAAGCATTGTGAATTTAGTCTCTTAACAACACTAACATTGATAAATGAGAGGGACTAAATTCACATATTTTTCAAAGTTTGAAGACTAAAATGGTCAATTTGAAAGTATAAGGACTAAAACCAATTTTAAGTGAAAGTATAGGGACCAAAAACATATTTTATCCTATTTTTTTAAATTTGTACTTCAGTTTAAAGGTCGTATTTGTATATCAACAAATGTTGATCTAGTTGATAAGGATAGGACTCATATCTCACAAGGACATAAGTTCGAATTTCGCTGTTGATGTGAGAATCTTGTTGGTAAACGACCTATAAGTACTTTTATAAGCACTCTTTGAGCCATGAAGCATGTTTGGCCTTAACGAGTCTCCAGAATCTAACTCACCTAAACTTTTGACTACTAGGAAAAAGAGGGGGGGGCGGGTGCGGGGGGTCTTATTTGTATATATAGTTTATGTATATAATATTGATTCATCTTTGTGTTAAACGTATATAAAGCTTGTGATGCAATATTCTTAGAGTTATCCTATGACATCACATTCTAGTTGAAGTGCTTGAAAAAAAAAAGTTTTTAGTACTGAATAAACAAGTTATAATTTCATTAGCAAAGTGAAAAGGAGCACCAAAATCCTCTGAAATATAAATATGCTTAGAAAGCATTTTAAGCTAGTTTTTTTTACTTTTTTTAACTAGTTGATAGGAATGAAAATAAGTAGGAACTTGTATAAGGTTTTGTCTACCCGAGCTTTTATAGTAAAAAGATTAGGCTTAGACTTTTTAAAACGTCTGTATAAGTAAAAGGTCATACTTCAAGCTTTAAAAAAAATCTATTAGGCATAATAGATCGGCTTGTTTACATACATACAAACATAATAATATATTATATTTTTATGTTATATTATATTAAAAATACATATATTATAATTTACACCTAATACTAATATAAAAATATATAATTATTAATAACTTTTAAAGGCCTTTTTAGGCTTATAGGCCTGTTAATCTATTTACATGCCTTATATGAGATAGACCACATAAGTAGGATTTTAGGTTGTGTCGAGCCTTAGAATTTGGCATGTAACAAGTAAACATGTCAAACTTAGGCTTTGTAATTATAAATTAGACCAATATTAGGCCCATTAAAGTCTGGCGTGACCTGACTTATTTTCATTTCTACTAGCTGAAAAATTTGTTTGACTATATTAGTAATATTTGGTAAACATGCTTATTTTAGTAGCTTATAGAAATTTTTGAGATGCAAGTTTTAAACTTATAATTTCAAAATTCTTATATTTTATTCCTATTTTACTCTTAAAATATTAGGTTTAGTATCTTTTTAATCCCAAATTTTTTGAAGATTTTTGTTTTTAGTCCCTAAACTGTTTTTAACTAGTCAACATCCCTTAACTTTTTTTTTGTCCTTGCTTTTAGTCCCAACAAAAAAAAAAGTTAAGGGACTAAAAGTAAGGACGGAAAAAAAAGTTAAGAGACTAAAAATAGTAAAAAAAAAATTAGAGACTAAAAACAAAAATTCTAAAAGGTTTACTAACTAGTTTTTCAAATTTTAGCTTACAACTTCCAATTACTAACTAATTTTTCAACTTTTAACTAACATTTCAACTTTCAGTTTATCAGCTATTTTTCCCAAATATAACCTATGTAAAAATTAGAAGAAGAAAAAAAAACTAATTCGAACATGATAAAAAAAAAAAAAAGGCTTAAATACAATTTTGAGTCCTTATTTTGCTTAATACGCAATTTTGGTCCTTACATTTTAAAATAGAGACATTTGGTCCCCTATTTTAGAAATTTCACAATTTTGATCCAATCCTTAATTTTGCCTACGTTTTATTTCTTTTATTTTGGTCTAATTAAATCCTAGACCTAACATAATCATTTAAGGTACCATTAAGAAATGATTTAATTAATTAAAATATAAGAAATAAAATAAATAGATGTAGGAAAAATTGAGATTACACCAAAATTGCATATTTTCTAAAATAGGGAACCAAATGTCTCTATTTTGAAATAAGAAGACTAAAATTACGGATTTGGCAAAATAGGAGACAAAAGTTGTATTTAAGCCCAAAAATATGATATATTTCTCTATTGAACACCCGAATATTCTGTCAAACAGAAAAACTAGTCAGTTTTGATATTTTTTCTAATAAAAATTGTGTTCCTAATTATCATTGTTATTTGTTTTTGACAATCCTAATTATCATTGTTATCAAAATTATACTATTAGACTAACCGGTTTAACCAATGAATTGATCTGGGTAACGTATTAAATTCATTATGAACAAGAATGGAACCTACATCTAATAATTCATTTAAGCAATATAACTACTACAGAGGGGGTTAATTTCAGTCATACACTCATGTACGGATGATCAATCTTATATGGCCAAAATTTTGTGCTCCCATTTGATGATATGTTTAATATGTACGTACGTATACTGAGTTGAGTGCTACAATCATGCAACTAATCAAGTGATGTGCATAACTTGGTGCATAAAGTGAGTCCAAATTTTGTTGTACCTTGAATTAAGTCTCTCAAGCACCTTTATAGTAAGAAGCTGCGATGCCATTCCAGCATCAAGATTGACAAAAACAAACCTAGGGCCTTGAAGGCTCTCAGCCACAATGAAAGTTCTAGCTCTTAGCCTGAAATGAATACCAGCAGTGTTCTGCAATAAGTTGGCATAACCCATCATGTTCACATCAGCAGCAGGACCAGTCATGTCATAGCTCCCAACCCCAATCAAGTACTCACCATGTGTGCCTTGCATCCAAGTGAACCAAGCACACACCAACAAACCCAATGCAACAATTGCATGATTTTGAGCCATTTTGCTAGTAATTAATTCATTTGGGTTGATGTTAATTTTCTTATATACGTGGTTAGTAGGTGAAATTTTTCTTGGATTTCGGAGAGCTCTAGCTAAATATTTTTGTTCTTTTTGCCTGTACTAGGCTTTTTTGCTGGCATTAAGTGTTACTGCTTAGGTAACGACGAATAGGGAAGTGAGATTCAAGGTGTTCTTTTGTCTCTTGCCGTGGGATTTACATGAACTAAGCCGAATGTGCATGTGTACGCATATTCTGATCTACAAATCCTCACTTCGAGGGCATGGAAGAATTGTTATGGTTTTGTTTCATTTTAGGCCATAGAAATTAATTAGCAATCATGATGCTACAAGTGCATCATAAGTGATAAAATGAAAATTCTGTCATGACTTCATAAAACAAAATATTGCCTCTCCAGACAAATAAAGCAAATGAAAATTTGTGATGCCACCTTTACCAAATGCATAGTTTTGAAAAAGCCAGTCTGTTCTGATCCTATAAACAACTTACTATAATACGAGTATACAGAAAGATGAATGTGAAAATGTGCGGGTAAATACACATTCTATTATTAACATAAGAGTACCATTTTATTGGGTGTCGATCCCCCGTTTTGTAAAAGCAATTGATACAGCAATCAATCAAGAACCAATCGGTAGCTTTTCCAAAATACAGGGAAAAATAGTAGAAAGTTCTAAAACAATCTACATTCTTAACGAATTACTTGATGGTAAATAATCAATTGGCCACCTTTACCAAATGCTTTATAACCAAAACATAAGTTGTAACATTAGCATTCAATGCAAACTGCAAAGTAATACTAAAGCTGAGCATGACTATTATGATCTAACCAGGAAGCCAAGAGTTACAAAAAGCACAAAATCAAATCATAAAATAACTTGTTCAAGCCACAAGGCAATCAATATCAAGCTAGTTGAGATAGTAATTGACAGCTTGAAAATATCTTTCCCTGTCAGCATGGTCAGTTTAAGGAAAAACTTTGAACAATAATTAAACATAACTAGAAACATCAGTACATGAGCAATTTTATTGCTGCTGTGACCCTGATGTTGATGTTCCAGTTTCAGCTGGGGCAGATGCAGCCTGTGAAGATCCTGTCTGTGAAGACCCTGGCTGCATAGAATGCTGATAAGGATGATTTGCAGCTGGTGGCAGGGATGGAGCCACTGCAGCATTGTATGGAGGTGGTGGGTACTGATGATAAGGGGGAGGTGGTGGATACTGATGATAAGGGGGAGGTGGTGGGTACTGATGATGGTATTGGCCAGGAGGAGGAGGCATCATTGGATGGGCATAATGTTGCATTTGCGGCTTCTCCAAACCGGGCTTGTTCTCCCCCGACCCAGAAGGCCCACCAGGAGGACCGTCTTGGGATGAAACAAGAGCACCCATTCTTTGAGGATCCATTGATGGGTAGTAGCTTCTTTCCTGCTGAAGAGGTGGTGGATTGTTATAGTATAGCATTCCTTGGGCTTGGTCCTGGTTCTGCTGCTGTGATATAACTGCTCGAGGCAACAATCCGCTATGAGCTACAGATGCCTGCTGCCTTGCTTGATCAGAACCGTCAGACTCGGGTTTTGATGTCTGAGGCCTGCCCCACATCAGCTTTAGCCTTAGGCCCTTAATAACCAGTTTGTTGGAGAGTTCTTCTGCTGCCTTTTCTGCACCTTCTCTGGTTGTATATGTTACAAAAGCACAAGCGCGTTGGAGAACCATTTTGATGGATTCAATTTCTCCATGGGCATAGAAGTGATCCCGCAAATCCTGCTCAGTGACCCTAGCATCAAGTCCACCAACATAAAGTGTTTTAATGCTCTCATCCTCAGGAGCCTCTAGAGTGGACATCTCTCCTGCCTTGCCAAGTAGCTTCAAAGCCACTGGATCATTCACCCTGAATATTTTAAAGCATGAATGGCAAATTAACTAAGTCAAAAGCATGAATCAATATTAAAAATGTCACCAACTACGCAGCTAAAAATAACATCAGTGTCTGTAGTCACAAGGAAATCATGCAGAGAAAACTAAGAATAAGTTGAACATAGGTTAATATGAGATTGGAAAAGAATGATCATTATACCCATGATGGACTAGAAATATAGAAACCAAAAGGTTATACTCACAATAAGATGTTTGATGGCTATTGACTGTGCTTTGTGCTACATCATTTTTGGCTACAATGGAGAATTAAAAGTAAAATACTATATAGGAATCTTCATTCATCCATGTCAAAAAAATCTCTTACTACATATTGACATGCAGCAAAATACAAACAAAATGTTCTTAAAAGTGTGAAAAAGTACAGGCAAAGGACCATGAAGGCAATATTAGCCATTCTTTTTCACTAAAAACCAAGAACAATAAAATACATGACTTTAGCAACATACAGAGGTAAACAAAGAAAGCCAAAATTGCAGGTAAAAATGGCAGTTAGTAACTTAGTAATCAATAAAATTTCCCCACTTTGGATCCTCAAATGTTAATGTCAAATAGTGGTTTTAACTTGAATATCTGACCCCACTTGGTGGAATAAGGCCTGATTATTGTTTTTTAAAACACAGCTCCTACAAGCAGAACTCTCAAATGACTTTGCTGGAAAAAAGTAACCTGCAAGCTTGTTATCTTAGCTATGCAGCAGGTCATCACACAGAACAACCACAAAAGAACTAAGTGAACATTTAATAAACCAACAACTATATCCATCACAGAAATGAAAAACGCTTGAGTTGCTTCCAAGTGCCAATGAGACAATACATAGAAAAACCAAATTGGAATAAAAGGAACAATTGAAAGAGATATCAAGTAAGAAAGTCAAAAGGAAAGAAGGAAGTCAATTTTAACCATACATACCCATAATAACGATCTTTAATATTTTGTTGAGACAATTCCCCAGTTACTGGCATCTCATGTCTATAAGGGCACTCAGCTCCTCTGGTACATTCACCCCTTATGTAGAAACTGCAAATATGTGCCCGGTTTCTTTTGTAATATGGTGTTGTCCTTTGAAGCTTCATGATAGTATCATTTGGGCGTACTTTACCATAAGAGGATTCATAATCTATACCAGCTCTAGCCTGCACAATGCTTTTATTCTTAGTAAAAAGATCTCGATCAACTAATGACCAAAGAGAACTGAGTCTAAATAGTACAGATTTTTTTTAAAAATATGATAAAGCAAATTTGAAATTGTAATAGCCATTGTCAAATGAGAATGTGAAAATCAGAGTTCTATGGTTGAGGAATTCTTCATTTAAAAAAATAAAAAATAAAAAAAACTCCAAAATATTACAAAAACCATGCAAGTCACAAAAATAACAATTCACTCACAACTATCACTATGATTTTTTTCTTTTAAAAAATCCTGACAACAATCAGATAAGGTAGATAGCTTCAGGTGGAAACTATGCAAAACTGGAATGGAAATAAACTAAAACAAAGCATTAAATAATGTCAGAGTTGAACATATACCCTAATGTAGCCAATCAGATAAAAAGACGCAGCCAATAGGTTTGTGCATTATGCAGATGAGCACACCCAGATTATGGGTAAATTCAAGGAATAAGCTAAGCTATCAGGAGATGGTCATTTATCACCGAAAACAAGGAGCAAACAATTAGCATCTTGATTCTTGAAACAATTACAATGGCAAAACGTCACTATTTTCTAATCATTAATTAGGTTCAACTATAAATATGGCTTAATGTAAGGAAAACATACCCTGCGGTCGTGCTCTTCAGCAAAATACTCCCTATTAACATCACTCTTTGGAATAGCATCATTGGAATCAATACTGAGAGCTGTGTCTCGGACTTGAACTGGTAGTCCATATTCAAGATCCAAAAGGCACACTTGACAAACATTTTTCAATTTACTACATGTCTGACAGATCTCAGATTTCTTATATCTTGCATCTCGACCAGGTCTCCATCTAAAAACAGTGAATGGCCGTGTACAAATCTTACACTCCTTGTCATACTCTGCTCTTGTCTGCATCCAAAGATAAACATAACAAAAAGCAATTAAACAGACAATTGGATTCCCACAACATCATCTTTAATGAAACACACTGAAATCAGAAAATTATTAACTATGCACATTCATGGACCCCCTCAACACCATAGTTTTTCATAGTACACTGGAATCTGAAAAATCACCAATATCATATAATGATAGTTTCAAACTACTCTTGATTGACAAACTTAATGTTCCATACAACCATGATTAAAAAAATTGAAATAATCACTTAGCTTTAAATTACCAAACAATGTAAGGACCACGAGAAAACTTGCTTGGCTATATTTCCTAGAATCTTGAATTCTACTGAAACTGAAAGCAAAAATAAAATAAAATAATATAAAATAAAAAAAAATTGCCCTTTCATTCAAAAAGCCCTAGAAGAATTAGAAGAATTAAGCTACAACGCTTCGGGATTCCAAGTGCACACAGTTGAAACCAAAACCATTGGCCTGCCTCACTATTAACAACAAAGGTTTAAACTTAATATTACTTGCATCTAGAAATTCCCCATCCTCACTAACAAAACTGCAAACCACAACCTATATTGCACAAATTCACTCTTCAATTCTTAATAGCCAGTCACATGACAAGGTTCCATACACCAAAATTCAACCTTTCAATTCCCCAACAAACACACAACAATCACAATTATCATAAATGGGCCCAGTGATTCATAATCATCATCTACCACGCAAATACTGGTGATTATTAACACGCAATTCATAACCATACAACAACCAATAACCCATTCAATTTCACGAAAACAAAACACAATCATTGAAATAATTATAAAAAAAAAAAAAAAAAAAGGATTGAAGAAGATTGGAAACGAACCATTCGAACGTAGGGGCTGTCGCCGAGGCAGGATTCGCAGATGATGGGGAAATCGGAGCGCTCCCAACCGTCGGCTTCGTGGTCTCTCAGCAACCTATGCGCCATGGTTTAGGTTAGGTTAGGGTTTCGACAATAACCCCTTCCTCGTTTCACCAAAATCGAAGCTGAAGAAGGAACAAGAAAGAGAAGAATGAGGGAAAAAAAAAAAAGCAGAGATTATTGTGGTTTAAAGCACAATCCAAATCCAAATCCAAATCCAAATGTTCCGTTGGGTATGGGTTTGGGTGCTATCCATCGCAGCAAACAGTAACTGGCCATATATATATATATATATAACGGGTCGGATCGGGCACCGTTTATCAGACGCGGTTTCGTTTTTTATTTTTTATTTTTTTTCCTTTCATTGCTACCAACACCTTCCTACACTTTTTTTTTTTTTTAATTACATTTTCTACTATAGATTAAAATTTAGGTTAAATTAATCTCAACTCCTAAACTATTTAGTAATTTCTAATTAGACTTTTGAACTTGAACTATTTATATTTTAATTAGATTTTTGAATTTGAATTTTTTTTTATCAAGATTAACAAGAACTTAATTAAAAAATAAATATAAGTTCAGAGACACAGTTAAAAAAAAAAGGTCAAATACTTAATTAAAAATTAAAAATAATTCAGAGATCAATAGATTAATTTAATTTAAAATTTATTAGAAATTATAAAATTTTACATTAAATAGTGAATAAATTTCACTCATAATTCAATGATTTCTAATAATTAACTAATATCTCCAAATTTATGAATATTTATAATAATTTAAACTTATAGTATATAATAATAATTTCTAATTTATAATTTTTTATATTTTGACTTTTTTATAATTTAAAATAATTTTATATATTTAATATTTTAAATATTTGTTAAGATTCATATTTTTATATTTATATATATATTCATATTACTAATTCAATATTTAATAAATATAAATATATAACATATAATATTATAAAATTATAATATTATAATATTTTATACAAAATATACTCTAATATAACTTTATCTTTATATATATAAAAGTATGGTTGTTAGGTTTTCTGAAGTTAAATTAGTAATTTTAATCTTACCAAATTTGATTGTTTGAAATTTATTATAAATAATTTATTAAATTATAAATTTTAAAAATATTATAAATACTTTCTTCAAGTTGGGAATAACTAGGCTTAAATAATTAAATTTAAGTTTATTTATTTTAATTATCTAAAATTGTTATAAACATTTTCTTAAAATTTTAAACCTTTAAAAAATTATAAATAATTTCTTGAGATTGAGAATTTTTGGGATTAAATAAAAAAATTCAAATCTATTAATTTTAGTTAAATAAAATATCTCATAAATATCTTTTTTTAAATGTTAAACTTAAAAAAATTATTAACACTTTCTTGAAATTTGGAATAATTTGGATTAGATTATTAATTTAAAATTTACTAATTTTAATTATTTAAAAATTACTTTTATAAATAATTTCTTAAAAAAAATTTGACAGGAAAAAAATTTAAGAAATTATTTATAAAAGTAATTTTTAAATAAAAAAAATGTTACAAATTATTTATTGAGACTAAAAATAATTAGGAGTAAATAATTCAACTCAAATTTATAAATTTTACATATTTAAAAACTGTTAAAATTCTTTTTTGAATTTTCAAACTTTTAAAACATGTTATAAATAGTTAGGATTAAATTAGTGATTTCAATTTTATTAATTTTAATTATTTAAAATTACTATAATTGTTTTCTTGAAATTATAAACTTTTTTACAATGTTATAAATACTTTCTTGAAAGTGAGAATAATTTGGATTAAAAAATTAAATTTAAATTTATCATGACTACAATTTTTTATTGAGTTAAAATTAATTTTATATTATTTTATGTATTTATTTAATGAAAATAATAATATCCTTCTCTAAATCCTAATGAAACAATATTGTGGGAAATATAATAATATATTGATTCTATTTTTTTTTTTAATTAAGAGTAGTAGAGAATGATGAAATATTTTCAATAAGTTTTATATTATTGTCTTGAATTTTATAGTCAAAGTGTTAGACTAGAGGGAAGATGAAATTGTCACTGTTGTAATGCCCTATTTTCTACCTTATAAGAATTAATCATTTTCAAGATAGTGTTTTTAACATGTCATTGGATCCGAAATGTCGAAAAACCTTTGAATAGTGTCTTTTCACGTTAAAGATTTAAAACGTGTAAAATTTCGATTTTTATCTAAATTGTTTAACCCGATCAGCACTTTTAGCCAAAAGTAACAGAAAAAGAAATTAAATGTGTGCTTTTAATTAGATTGATATTTAATAAAATTTCTATAAAAATTTCATGATTTATTAAAGTCGTTTAGAATTTATTAATAAATACTAGTAATTATTATATTAAATAAATTAGTTTTAATGAATTAAAAATTATAGTAGTTATGAAAATTAGATTTTAATTTATAAAAGTTATTATTAATATTAGAACAAGTTAACCCATAGGATTAGTGCAGTGGTGTAAGATCTCATTGCATTCACATATGGGGAAATGATCTATTTAGTAATAGAACCCATATTCGATTATGTTCATGTGCAAAATTTCATTGGACAAGCAATATCCGTGGCCTCTGACTTAAGACAAAAAAAATATTATAACGGGTTAAGAAAAATACTCTCGTTAATTTGATATAAAAATTTAATTTTTAACATATTTAAAGAATTAATTTATTTAATAATATAAATAACTTATGAGATTAATTAAAATAGAAAAAAAAATGAACCTACACAGCAAGGGGCCGACCTGTTATACATAGAGAAAGGGAAATGGGATTAATTTGTCTATTTAGGATTTAAAAAGAATTAAGAACAAAATAGAAAAGAAAACAATTAAAAAGAAAAGAAAAAATCAACAAAAGTCTAAGTAATGATTACCTAGAAGCCTTAGCTTGTCTAACAAGCAAATGGGTGGCAAGCCTAACTCCTCCATGCATTGGCAAAAACCACCACTCAATCTATATAAAATCTAATTTTTAAAATTAAAATTGAAACTAAAATGATTAAGTGAATAAAAAATTAGTTTTTACCTTTCACTCTCTCTCTATCTCACAGCTATAAATAGGAGGAGAAGGGAGCTTCAATTCCACACCAAACTCACAAGAGTTCTCTCCTTCTCTCTCTAAGGAAGTTCTAGCTTCTCTCTAGAAGCTTAGGCAATCCTATTCAAGTTCATTTTTTTGAAGTTTTCTTCAATCTAGGAGGAAGGAAGCATCATCTCCTCTCTTTAGCTTGCTTTGGGCATGAGGTAAGGGGGAGTGGAGTGTGGTGTTCTATTTTGGTTGCTTTTACAAAGAGGTAGTGATGAACTTTGACCCCAAAGTTCCCTTACACTCTTAATGTTTGCTTGTTTGATCTTTAATTTGTTGTTACTTTATTTGTTTTCTTGTTTAAATAACATGTTAGTCTAATCGTTCTAATGCTTGATATGATCTAATTAGAATTTTGTTATGAACTTCATATGATCATGTTATGAATGCCATGAATGTTATAGAATTATGCTATGAATCTATGAATATGCTATAATAATGCATAAGTTATTGTAAACCCGGTACTTATCTTTGATTTTTACATATAAAAAATGCAATAATAATGACAAAAGTGAGAGCTATTAAAAATAATATTGATGTTTAGGGTTAATAGTTTTTAAAGTTATTAATTTACATTTATGATAAGATTAATTAAGAGTTGTTAAAAAGAAAGTTAGAAAGACACTCAATAAGAGAGTGAGAATGTGCAAAATTTCCTTATCTAGCTAAATGATAGAAATTCAAGAAGCTTAAGTGGCATCTTAAGAGTTTACATCTCAACTTTTATATACTATAATAGATAATAGATAATAGATATAATAGATATATTAAGAGTATTTCCAATTGATAATTTCTATATTTGAAGGACTAATTTCATCTAAGAAAAAAAACAACAATTCTTTCAGTGACTCATTTCAGATATATGAGTAATGGATTCATATTCAAAAATTTCCTTGCTACCAACCAGCTTGAACCCCGATTCTGATGCATATACCGGGAAGACACCAAACTCTTTTATGCTCTCTTCATTGTTTTCAAATATAAATGTTATGTTGCTGAAGAAATGATCATGCACTTCACCTATTCTGTCAAACTCACTGATGTCATGATACAAAAACACCAAGTGATCTGAAATCAAACTTTCGTGTTCCAACAACCTTTCGAGCCAGCCAACCCTTATGCCATCTTGATAGACAGAACACGAAACATCACACTCCAAGAGTGGTCCCTTAGAGAGAACAATGCAATAAATGAAACCACACAATTCATTTTTCAGAAGATAAGGAATGGTTATTGAACTCTCTGCTGCTGTGTGAAACCTACACTCATCAATCACATGGTCTCCTGGGAAGAAATACTCTTCATCATAACACTTCAGATAGTGTTTTCGTAAGTAGGGTATGCGACTTTGTAACATGTGTTGTAACACTAGTTGTTGAGTGGTATCTGTGTCCAGAGAGGTGCAGTTAGAGGCACTCAACTTTTCAAGGGACGGTGGAAGCTCCGGCAGAGACAGGAGTTTCCTGCAATCATCTAACCAAATCATTGTCATCGTTGAAAGATTTTCGATGTTGACAGCCAATTTCTCAGTATTAGAGGCCAATGTTGTGATGGAGTGATTGTAATAGGCACAAATTCTTGGTTCATCTGATAACTTGTCGAGATTGTGACAACCCCTTAGGTAAAGAGATCTGAGTTTCCTTTTATGCCAAACTGATGATGGCAATGCACATATAGCGGTGAAAGCTAAGTTCAATTCTGTCAATTCCTCTGATGTCACTGAGAATTCCCTGAGAGATGAACAACCATAGAGGTTCAGTACACCAAGAGATTTTGAATGAACTTGGAGTTGGCATAAGCTTTCACAATAACAGAGAGAAACACTTTCAAGTTTTTCTGCCTTAGACAAGTCTGGGATCTCAATCAGGTCTCGGGATCCCCAAAGGTCAATTGTCTTTAAATTCACAAGATTCTGTAACAAGAAAGATGCATTGCATTGTTAATAAATTGTTAAATTCATAATCATGAACCTTAACTATAGAAAAACCTAAGCATACATAGAATCACATCATCCAAGAAGTGGTTCTTATGAGTGAGACTCACTTGGGGTAGCACAAGACCAGTTACCAATTAGGACCTTCTCTCGAATCGAGAAATTATTGCGTAGTCTAGGACCATCATGGTCCCAACTAATCTTCACATAACATATAATCAAGTGATTATTATTTATTTTTTCTTGTAAATTAAGAAACTTGAATGTGTCATATAGAGATTGACCAAGACCATGAACATGTAGTCTGGAACTAACTAATGATTTTTTTTTCTATCGTACCTTTATAAATTGGAAAAAAAAAAATAAAGTATGCATTACCACATTCATACCTGAACCCCATCCCAAAGCTTTTTAAGCTTGCTACAACGCATGCAAAGCTCTACAAGCTGTTCAGCACAAAAGTGAGATGGCAAAGACTCAAGACAGAATCCATCCCAGTGAAGATACCTCAATTTATAAGACAATGAGTCAAGACCATTAGGAAGGTACACATTAAATATGGTAAACTTACACCAACTATGGATTTTAAGAAATCTCACGTTAGTCATCTTTGTAAGGAAATCAGAGCTCAAGTATAGATCCTCAGTTAATTTAGACAAATCTAAAATTATGCCTTCAACAACTTCAGTTCCCTGACAAACAAAAAATATATTAGCAAATAAACTAACTATATTCTTAAAACATACATGTATTATCAAATAGAAGCAATTCCATATCTCGTTTACCTTGTTATATTTCAAGACATCATGCACTTCCTCATGTTTCCATAATCGACTTCGTCTTCCTGCGTCTTTGATACATTCTTGATGAACAATTTCCCAACCCATTTCTTGTATCAAGTCATGCATTTCTATCTGAATGCCACTTGAAATTGTTATGAGAGCTCTATCCAGAAGGACTTCTATCCCTGATGTTGCACAAAAATCAAAAGCTTTCAGTATGCTTGTTACATGATCTCTTTGTTTTCCTCTGAAGAAGCATGCAATGTCTAGAAATATGTCCTTCTGAGAATGATCTAAGCCATCATAACTTAATTTTAATACACTATGAATTTTCATATTTGGACACTTTTGGAGTTTTCTCAGTTCACATTCCCATGCTTCTTTACTTCTTGAACGAAGACTTGCACCAAGAACTTTTAAAGCCAAAGGAATACCTTTGCAATAGGAAATTGCACTTCTTGATAGATCTTCATATCCATGTTTAGGTTGTTTTTCTCTAAAAACAATCAAACAGAAAAGCTGAAGAGAGTGATGAAAGCTCAATTCCTTGACCTTATATATTTTATCAACTTGACTAAATATTTGCTTATTTCTAGTTGTAACAATGACTCTACTTCCAAGTCCCAAGAAATCAAAATCTTCAATTAGATTTTCTAATTGCTCTGAGGTAGCCACATCATCCAAGACTATGAAAACTTTTTTGCGTCCAAGCCTACTCAAAACAAAATGGGATACTAAAAAGGGCGCATCAAAACAATGTTTTTCATTCTCTAACAACTCAGAAAAAAGTTTATTACGTAAAGCTTTGAGTCCATGCTTGTCTGATTCTTCCCTTACATTTGCGAGGAAGCAACGACCTTCAAACTCATGAGACAATTTGTCATATAAAGCACTAGCGAGGGTGGTCTTACCTATTCCACCCATGCCCCATATTCCCAGGATTCTAACTTTGCTTGACCCAATCTTTAGTAATGACTCAATCTTTTCATAGTTTTCCTCAATTCCAACCAGTCCTTTACGGTGGTTTGGGTATCTAGGAGCCAATTTTCGCAAAACATCTTCAACAATATCCTTAAGGAAATCAGATTCAGTCCTTGCATATGAAAAGGGAAATAAAGAAATAAATGATGTGTCATAAGTCTAACAAATTTAAAAGAAAAAACAGAACTAAAACAATGATTATACTTTTATACATAATCTATGATCAATATTGTAGTGTAGAAGAGAAAGAAACAAAACAAAATTGAGGAATGAAAATGCAATCTTTGCAATGACTTAGAGAAGATAATCAATGCCTTTGTTTTTTCTATGCAACGAACTTCCTAAGCAACCTATCATGAAAGGTGTTGTACAACAAATGTATGCTCAATTCAGAATCATATTTGGACAACTCAATTTTACTCACTCTCAAGTCTCAAATGATTTAATATTTTAATTTACCTGTAAGTTTGAGAGTCCCATGCAGCTAAATTGGCTGCTTCAGTGAGAGCAGCTTTCCATTTGTTGCACCTAGGTTCTCCCTTATGTTTTGCAAAGGATTGCTCGTAGCTCCCAGTTTGCTTCCTCACATGGGATGGATCTATGTTATAGAATACTGGTATCACAATCTGTCCTTTTTCTTTCTTGCATTCCATAATCTGGCTGAGTTCACCTAAGCACCACTTTGAGGAAGCATAGTTCTCTGAGAAGATGACAACAGATACATGAGAATCTTCGATGGCTTTGATGAGTGTTGCTGAGATTTCATCTCCCTTTTCAAGGCAGTAGTCTATATAGGTTTCAATCTTCTTTTGCTTCAAAGCTTCATAAAGATGGCTTGTGAAGTTCTTGCGGGTGTCCTCACCTCGAAAGCTTAGAAAAACATCATATTTTTTCGAAGATGCCATAGAAGAAGAGTCAAAGGAAGAAGCAACTGCACTGATCATTTGCTGCTCAACCATTATGAATTCCAAGTGCTGCACCTGCAATGATTAAATAATAATAAAAAAAAAAGCTTTTAAGTTTCAACGCATTCTTGACACTTGTCCTTACTCTTATACATTGAAGTTTATCAATCTGTCTAATATTAGATCAAACCACTCAAAGTTCATAGCTTGCTCACCTAGGAAAGAATAAATATACAACATTAATTTACCAAATTGCAAGTGTTTTTTTGAGGTGTTTTGTTACACTTGGAAGTTTATTTTGCCTTAATTAGTGGCTTGCTTTAGAGTTGGGAAAGCTAAATAGTCCATCCAATCATAACATGAGCTTAGCCTTAAACAACATTGACATCAAATGGAAAAGAACATAAATCTGCAAAAACATGTTCATAACAGCATAGACAGTCATGCAGATAGCATCACACAATATGTCAAGGCATATGCATTTTTTCTAATTTCAAACCATTTAAAACATGCTTAACACTTCATTAGATTAAAAAATTAACATATCACAAATCTAATAAGATACTTGAAAGCAGATCTAAATTAAAAGAGAATTGTAGATGATCAATCTGAACAACAATTAGAAGGTCGTGCCCTTAGAACTATTGTCAGCTTAATAAAAAGAAAGGCGACATCCAAAGTGAGCTTCACCAATAGTACAAAGAATATAGATGAATGTCTTTAAACACTTCAATGAAAAGTTCATACTGTCTCAACAATCTTTTTTTTTAGAAAAAGTTACTCTTCATATTAGACAACCAGAGAACCACTCATGTTTTGAAGCCCATAATCTATTTTCTTGGAGGTAAAATTAGTCATATAACTTCATCTTCTATTATTTCAATTTGGAAGTAAAATTGAAAATGGAGAAAAAATACCTTACCTCGGACTCAATCCAAATTCTTGCAACCGAGAAGAATACACTGATTCTTTACTTCAAAACAAGAGCTTCTTGGGCGCAACAGAGAATAACTACACCAGAATTGTATAGTGCATATAAATATATTAGGTCAAAATGTTTAAAATCTGTCAAGTATGAAAGAAGAATTAAACTGCAGGTGTAAATATTCAAGTATGTTGGCGGTGTCTATGTCATGTGTGTTTCTAAGAAGTTTCATATGCTATGATGCCGAATCTAGTCTTCAGAATTTCACACGTTTTCATATCTCTTGACTTTTGACTATATAGAATAATGTTGAGTACTATACTTTCTTTCTCCTTTTTTGCTTCAACCATGTATAATTTGGATGACACAAAATATACACGTCTCTTTCAGCCAGTAATATTGTAAACTAGTGCAATGCAGAATGTGTACAAGTGTCGGTAAGTAGAATTTTCGTCCTTCATTGAAAGGTTGAGTGACTATGTATGCATTGACTTGACTTGCTGTTAGTTTTATCTTTTAATAGCTGTATTGAAATTTGTGACACTTTCAACCTTCAATTTCCTTGGTTTCTCTTTCGTGTAAGTTGCATATACTGTATGTTTATGATTATGAGAAGTTTCATATGTCGTGGTCAACCTAGTTGGCACTCATGTCCTCATCATCATTAATTAATAATTTTTAATAAACTTCTAAACTTGGTGTGAAGAATTGTACAGAAAAGGTGTGATTTATGTTTCAATCATCAGAGAGATCACTTGGGTGCAGGTTTTTGGCTAGCAAGCTTTTAAACAACGTTTATTATATTTCTGGTAACTAACAATTGTATCTGTGTAGGTGACTTGGTTCTTTTTAAGTTTTAGTACATTTTGTATTCTATGCTTAGTTCTTATTAATAAAATTATTTTTGGCTTTTCAAAATAAATAAATAAACTTCTAAACTAAATTATGAAAATATAGCGCTAGATACATGTTTCTTAAAACAATTTTCTATGCCTGGCCCTGACTTTAATAATGGTTTGGTAGAAGCAAAGAGTCAAAATATTTATGCCAACAAATACCAAGGTTTGACAAGCAATAAAGCATGCGAGTATAAATCACAGGAAAACATGCTTAGGAGGAGTATGATGTCAATGTCAGCATACTTTGAAGAAGATAACAGTACCTACTATATGTATTTTTTTTTTTTGTCACCATGATAATGGTGCGGAGTATCAACAAGCTTTATTGATAATTAATCTCCGTTGGAAAACTTGGCTGACCACTTTTATTGGAGTCTCCCCTCTCAGCTACATTTTTCCATTCACAATACTCGAATACAAAACCTTGTTTAAAGGGACCGAATCCAGTTCCACTCGGACCAATTACATGTTGGTCAAGTATATGTATTTTATGCCTATAATTTGTGGCAGTGTGCAGATTTAGCAGTTCTAAGGGCATCTTTTCTCTGCCTTGTTGAATTTTAGGACAGGGTTATGTTTATGGCTTGTCTTTGGTGCTATGCTAATGGAAGTTTTATGGGAATTACCATTATCAACATGCATGCAAAAAGAGAGACTGGGTGGCCTCTTTCTTTCTCTTGATTGTTTCTTTTTCCTATTTATCCTTTTTTTTTCTAGAGAATGTCTGTCTTTTCCTTTCCCTAGTCATACTTCACTTCTTTTCACTATTTTTCTCCAATAAAACATTTTTTATTGAAAAAATATCATGCCTAAATCTGGATGCATGTCAGGATGCTCATAATTTGCATGCACTAAATTTACTAAAAAATAATGTAACATAGTGATGGATTTTAAGACATGAGTCAATTCAAACAATTCTGGTTCAAGCAATCAAATTTCAGTAACTGCAGTCCATAGGTGACACTCATCATGGTGGCACGTGCAACCATCCCACATATTGCAAAGGTATGTGTATAATAAAAATTAAATGGGACATTTGAGTAGTCAGAGTGTACTTTTTTATGTGCAAATTGAAACAATAACCATAACCCGAGCAGCAAACAATTACAACATCAAAACAGCATTATTTTACAATCATTAATTAGGTTCAACTATCATCAACTATAAATACGACTTAACATAAGGAAATAGTGATGTGAACCACTAACTAACAGTGGAAATTGGAAACTAATCATTCAATATATATATTCAACATCCAGAAGGCACACTTGAGAGACATTTTTCAATTTACTACATGTCTGATAACAAATCTGAGTTTTCTTATATCTTGCATCTGGACCAGGTCTCCATCTAAAAACAGTGAATGGCCACGTCATATTTAAATCAAGGGAATCAAGGCACATAGCTTTGGTTTGCATAATACACATGCATATAAAAACATTGCATGACAAATCATTTTATAGGTCCAGACGAAATAATAGATAATGGTCCTTTATATACAGGGACGGATCTAGAGGGGGGGGATGTAACCCCCTTTCTAATTAATTAATTTCTATCTAAAATCCATAAACACGAAATTTACAAATAAAATAAATACACTCCGTTAAGTTTAAAGTTTGTCATTATAATTTACATTATTAAAATTTACAGAAAATACTACTACCAAATTAATTCTAATTAATACAAAAGTATCTAAAGTCAAAAACTCTTATTCCTATAGCTCTGGAACATGTCTGTATCTGTAACTTCTAATTAATCTTCCAAATACCTGCAATCACACTCCCCTATAATCTGGGGACAGCATTACCGGATCAGGCATTTAATTTCTCATACAATTAAAACAATTTCAAACATATACATATCCGATACAAATTAACCGGTCTCACACATAATTAAATGCAAGATGATTTATGCAAATGCAGTTTTGACTCAAAATCATTTTTGACCCTACTCCATGGAGGCTTCCCCTTTGAGTGTTTAGTAAGTAACTGGCCTACCATTACCTCATGTAATTCAGCTATCAGCCCCTACTAAACGCAAATAAACTAGACAGAATTAGGAGGTCAGGATACCCAGGAAGGGCACCACGACAGCATCTGCTCTCACAGATTCCGGTCATCTGTGGAATTGCCAATATCCTTCACCCCACAGACTATACAATCACAGACTACATAGTCCTGTCTAATAGATTCTGCTCACCCCAAAATCTTATTCTCATATATCAAATAATATCTCAGGACTACTGAAATTTCGATTAGTCCACGTCATTTCTCATTCAAAATTTCATGGCTCTCAAAATATTGGTTAGCCAACATAATCATTTCTCATATGTCAATCATTTCTCATCTGTCAAATCATTTCTCATGACTATCTTTGTCCCGGTTAGTCAACATAATTCTTCCTCATTTGAAACATTTATAATTCCCCCAAAAAGACTTATGCAAATGAATTATGTTAATGATCACAATTAAATAAATAATTTCTACACATTAATACACAAGAATACAAAAATTAAACAATTTTACCTTATAACATTAATATTTTAGTAAATTATCAATTAAATCACTATTAGGTAAAATTTCTAAAATACCCTTAATCTTTTCTAAAATTCCATCTATGTCCTAGATTTTTGAAATGACCACATTACCATTTCTCTTTTTCAAAAATTCCAAGTGTATCCCTAAACTTTCTAGTAATTCCGAAAATGTCCTCAATCTTTTCCAAAATACCCAATGTGTCCCCACATGTAAAATGACCATTTTGCCCTTGGTTTTACAAAAATTTCCACATAATATCCCTTGCATTTAGGGCTGGCCGAATGGTCTCACTACCATTCCCAACATATTTTCCAAAGCAACAAACTCCAATTCCAACCAAAATTCAACCAAATTTCAATTCAATTAAAAATCAAGCAACTCAAATTTCAACCATCACAACACATTAAAAATTCAATCACACATCATTCCAATCCATGAATTACAATCACAAGCATCAAAAACACAAAACCCCTAAATCAATTTCAAGTTTTCATGATTCTAGGTCACAAATTGAATCTAACCCTACAACATGTTTTCCTCTAATTCCAAGGGTTCTAATAGAAATTAAATGCCTAGATCCTTACCTTAAGCTCTTTAATTGAAGAAAAAGCTTTGAATTCCTTTCTCCCTTACTCCTTGGTCTTGTAGGAATTTTTGAGATTTCTTCCAATTCTTTCTCTATTAGCCGAATTAGCTTTGTGTTTTGGAAGTTTGGATGGTTGGGTTTCTTAATTTGAGATGAGATGATAAAGTTAAGATGAAATGAAAAATGAAACTGCAGCTGCTGCAGAAGAGAACTCACGGTTCTGTTTTGGAAATAATGTTAGCTTTTGTGACTTTTTCCTTTTTCTTAAGTTATTTGCTTCATTAAACCAAGAATTAACCAAATTGGACTTTGCCTTCAAGTCCAGCTGACCCTTGCACGTCCAGCAGCCTTCATTGGCCAAGGAAAATAAGTCACCAAAGTCACTTGGACAGCCAAGTAGTTCCTTGTGTGACTTGGTCACTTGCCTACCCCAAAAGTCAACATTTTCAAGAAGTTTGTAGAAAATTCTAGAATATTTTTAGGGCTGTTAATTATCTTACAATGTAATTAGAATTTGAAGAAAATAACACCACCATTGGATTCCTCACTATCAAAAATCTTGGGGTAGTGTCTTACTTATCTCTTAATCCAAGCCTAATTAGCTTAATTTAGTGACATTAGAAAAACCTAAGTTGTCACTTTTTGATTGGTTAAGGTTCTCAATTAAATTTTTCTTGGTTAAACATTTTTAATAATTATTCTAAGTATATTACAATTATTAGATAATTCTATAGATATCCTACGAATTTTCTCTAAATTTTCTGTCTTAGAATTTTACCGTAATAATTTCTCAAAGTTCTAACTTTCAGAAAATCCTAACAATTATGAATAAGCATTTTAATTCTTTATCTGTATATATTTTTAATCTATATTCTATTACCTTTCTTTTAAGTTATAAATGAGTTCAAAATTCTATACTTGAAAATTTATCCTGGACAGTTGTCTGACATAGCAGTCTAGTCAACAATAAATTTCGGCAAAAACAAAGACATTTGGAAATTCAGAAAATTCTTCTGAGTAGAACTGTATTAATTTCATTAAGAAAATATGTGCATAAAGTTTCTATAAATTACAGTACATAAATGTTCATAATATACATATATAAATGAGTACAAATAGTAAAATGAGGATGTTACAGGGGGCAATTTTTTTTTTTACACAATTATTTAAATATTTAATTTTTAATAAATAATTATTAAATAATGAGTTTAACAAAAAAATATTTATTATTAATTCTTTGTGTAAAACTAGAGATAGATCTACTACTAGAAAGAAATTAAACAAATATCAACTCTAAAACCTTTTTTATTTTTTATTTTGGCTTAAATATGTTTTTCATACCTGTAAAATAGTCCTTTTTTTATTTTACTACCTAAACTTCAATTTTTTCGATTTTAGTACCTGACATTTTTGTGTGTTTGATTTTACTACCTGCCGTTAACATGAATCCGTTAACTGAGACGGAATGCCACGCCTTTGTCTTCTCCACCTCTTTTGTCTTCTCCATCTTTCCTCAGATCTCTACCAGCCCCGGCTTCGGCCTCGCCTTCGTCCTCTGCAACACCACTGACCCTCACCAGCCAGTACTTTGGCTTATTCACCAACACAACCTCCCCCTCCATTTTCCCCCTTGTCGCCGTCGAATTCGACATAGGTCGGAACCCCGAGTTCAACGACATCGACGACAACCACATCAGAATCGACCTCAACAACATCGAATCCATAAACGCAACCACCGTCGGCTACTACAACTCCTCTGGCGCCTTCGTCCCTGTGCGCAGAAAGTTTTCGCGTGGAGCTTCAGCAATTCAAGGCCAGCGTTGATGTCGTGGCATTCCGTCTGCCACGTCATTAGTTAACGGATCCATGTTAACGGCAGGTAGTAAAATCAAACATAAAAAAAAAATGTCAGGTACTAAAATCGAAAAAAATTGAAGTTTAGGTAGTAAAATAAAAATGGACTATTTTACAGGTATGAAAAACATATTTAAGCCTTTTATTTTTAACTATTAATATTGTTTTTAATTTTTTTTCTTTTTTCTCCCATATATACGGTATTGTCACTTAAATTTAGGTTACCGTTGTTCTCTAAATTTGTGCCTTTTTTAGTCATTAATTTCAAAAAATATTTTTGTTAGTCCTTTTTACCGTAAGAAACCTCTACAAATTATGCATCAAAACCACCAAAAATCAATTAGGAGGGACTAAAAAGAACATTTTTCGAAATTGAGGACTAAAAAAAAGGTAAATTTAAATTTAAGAGACCAAAAACAATAGTGACCCAAATTTAAAGGACCAAAAACATATTTAAGCCTATTGTAAAATATAAATATATGTTCCATAAAAAAATAGACATATAATTTGATTAAAATAATATATTTTATTACATATAAAATATTTTCACTTCTAAAAATACATACAAATAAAAAATATTACATGCGAATAGATGTTTAACTTTTTGGAAGAAATTAAAATTTTGTTAACTTTAATGCTTGGGTAAGTTAAAATTAATAATTGAAATGCTTTTGAAAAACCGATAAGATTAAGTTATTTCCAAAAAAAAATTAAAAACTCTTTTTTCTTTCCCACATTAAAGTGTTTTTTTTTTTGCCCCCTTTAATCAAGGGACCAGTGTTATCGCCCCTCCCAACAACCCTTAGGGCCGGCCCTGCCTGTACCGTAGCTCATAGAAGCTATTAGAGCTATCCTGATTTATAGCTACGTGTTCATTCGAGGATCTATTTTAAACCCCTAAGGGGATGTTTGGTTTGCCTGTTTTCTATTTTCATTTTCACTGAAAACAAAAAATAATACTGAAAATATGTTTGGTGTTAATTTTAGAAAATGTTTTCATTGAAAATATTTTGAAAAGAAACTCAATTTTGAAAATGAAAAAATCTCATTTTCGGAAACATGCCTTTTAAAATCGCCATTTGTTTTACTCATAATTTCTGATTTTGTTATTTAATATTATTCTCATCAGTCATGAAGAGTGTCTTCTAGTGCTCCAAAGCTTATATTATTAGGTACATAATTCAACTGACTCTTTTTTTTATACATATAATTCAATTTACTGTATGTATATATACTATTAATTTATTTTTTATGCTTGTATTTGTAAAGACATATAATATATATTACGTATATTAAATTCAATTGACCGCTAATACTGCAAAGTAATTGAAACATGAATAAAAAATTATTCTATAATTTTTTAATTACATATTTTATATTATATATATATATATATATATATATATATATATATATATATATATATATTGTGATACATAAGATGGAATGCTAGTTATATTTACATTTATTTATTTATCTATTTATTTATTGTAAATAAAAAATACAATAATTTTAATATTATTAAAGATATATATTATAAGTTTACTATTTCATAAACATTATTTGAAAATAGTTAAACTAAATATATTTTCAATATTTTTGTGAAAATAGAAAAGAAGAAATGAAACCAAACATATTTTCTAAATTTAAAAATTTGAAAATGAAAATTATTTTCGGAAAATAAAAACACAAAATGAAAATAGAAAACATTTTCTGAAACCAAATGTACCCTAAGGCACCCTTTAAACGGGAACTGTGTTCATAATTTTTTCATTTTCAATTTTTTGATCTAATTCTTTTTTATTTATTACTTTTTAGATAAATATGAAGACCTTAAATTCACTTTTGCGGAGCTCCGCAAAGGTCTCTACGGTATTGCATATAGAAAATATATCTTATCTTAAAAGAAAGTTTAAATATATTTTTAGTCTTCCAAATTAGGTCATTATTTTTTTTAGTCCCTCATATTTAAAGTTATTTTTTTTAGTCCTTAGAATTCAACAATTATTTTTTTAGTCCTTCTTAGCATATGCCATTAACGTAGCCAAACAAGGAAAATAGAACTTGTAATTTGTGGTGGCTTTTAACCGCCACAACTTGTAAAATGATAAAAAAAAAATCTAAAAGCGAAGATGAGTCTGGGTTCTTTTCCTGGTTCCTTCCTTTCTTGGTTCCACCCCTCCCCCACCACCGACGTCCACCTATACATTTCATAGTTAGAGAGTATTTTATTGTGGATTAAAATTGAAAATTGCATAAGCACATAGCAAAAGTTTGGAAGAAGAAAAACATACCAAGTATAATAATTAAGCCTATAACGTGTTTGTAAAAATGCTAGTAAGGAAAATAGTTGGGTTGGGTTTCAACTCTTTGAACCAAGTTTGTGTTTAACCCTAGACAGCCACCTATTTGCTCCAACAAGCTCCAACTCGGTGTCTGCATCACCCGTTGTGACTCCGTGTCGCCGATTTCACTCGTGCGCAACCTCAACCCACTTGATCGTACAAATACGATACCTTTTAGCCTTTTAGGGCACCTCATTGCGGCTCCCCTTTAAGGATAGTGATGCCATGAACCACATCACCGTTAACCCCCACGACAACACCTTTGCTGCAAACTCCGGCAAAAACTTCATCTGGAAGGTCACCATTGATGGATCCGCCTCAATCTTTTCTAGATTTGTGATCTACGCCACAGCGATGAACAATCTGACAAACGGTGATGCCGCACCCAACGATTCCATGGTCGGCATTGACGGAGATTCGAGGTGAGGCAGTTTTGGGATTCCTAAGATGAGATCCAAGAAACAGGGTCAAGATGAAAGCGTTTGAATCTTTGTTCTCATTGCTGTTGGCTTGGCTTATTTTTGCTTTTAGAGGTTTCTAATGGGTCAATTTGTCAAGAAAATGGACAAGATATGAGTATTAGTTTTGTATTCAACTATTTATCAACTTATTCTTGCATTTTTTATTTTTATTTTTTTTCTCACATTTTGTGATGGTTTCAGCAATTAAAAACAGCCATAAATTATAAATTTCATATTCAGTGTTTGGCACACGCTAATGACATATATGGAGAGGGACTAAAAAAATAATTTACAAATTTGGAGGACTAAAAATAACTTTTAATTTGGAGGACTAAAACAATAATGCTCATATATTTGGTGGACTAAAAATATATTTAAGTCTTATAAGAATGACAATTTAATATTTGTTATCTCGTATGAAGACTCATGGAAGGAGATGCTATTGACATCACTCTTATATATGTATTCCATAATAACACTCTAAAATCTCATTTCTCTTTCTATAATAAAAATATGGCAATGTCTACAGTGAACCCATTGAAAATGTAGTTTACTGGTGGACCATAAATTTATCAGTGTTGGATATAAGTTTAAAAAAATGGACGGATAAGATTTGATATTAATAACATGTATTGTAGGTAATGAATGAATTTGATTATTAATTCAAGCATTGAGAACAATATCAGTACGTGGGAGAGACGCGAGAAGAAACACTTAGAGAGAGAAGGAGTGGGGAGTTGGAGGGACGCGAGAAGAAATCATGATTCTTTCTATACTGGACTAAGGAGAGTGACGGGGCTAACATCATATTTCTTCACTAATTTCCCAGACAATCATGATGAATCCCACATGTGGGGGATTTTCCGAAGATGGGGCGGAGATATGGGTTTGTGCGTTTTGAAGGCGTATTGGAACCGAAAGAATTGGAAGGAAGAATGGATCGCATATTTATTGGAAATGAAAAGCTTCGAGTCAACCTGCCCATATATGATAAAGGTGGAGACTTTAAAGAATATGTGGGTAACTCTGTCACGTAAGGAGAAGGATTTCAATCAAGAAAGTTACGGAAGGAGATAAAAGCAGATAAATATCACCGTATGAGAAGGCAGGATACTTCTTATTCCCAAGCCCTTCAACAAGGAAGAAGAGGTTTCACAAAGGTGTGGAAGGTGAAGAATAATACATCTTAGCAGGGAGAAGTGTGGAAAGGAATGGATCTGAAGGTTAACGAAACACATTTACAGTGGCTACGCAAGTGTATGATTGAGCGCTTACATGAACCAGCAAAAGCCATTGATATTCAAGATGCTTTCTTTATAGAGGGATATAAAACTATCAGGGTACGTTATCTGGGAGACAACAGAGTGTTACTGTCAGGTGAAGAAGATGATAATCTTGTAGATATTTTCGAAGGAGAGGATGAAAGGCTGGCAAAACTCTTTGAATCTATTGTGCAATGGAGCCAAGACGATGCCTCGGGAAACAGGCTAGTCTGGTTGAGGTGTTATGGTCTTCCATTAAGTGTTTGGAATGAGGAGTGTTACGAGAAGATAGTGGCTTATGTTGGTTCCTTCATTCAAGAGGCGGAGGAGACAAGATCTATGAAAAATCTGGAGTTTGCACGTATCCTTATTCACACTTCTACCCCAAACTACATTCAGCGTCATTTCAAAATTAGGATTAATGGTCATTTTTTTACCATTAGATTACAGTAGACCTGTCAATATGGCCCTAAGCCCGAGGGCTGACCCATCTGGCCCCCCATATTTTGTGGTCCCATGCTATAAGGGGCCTTAAAAAGCCCCCAACCTGAGCAGCCCTCCAAATAGCGGGTGAGGGTCAGGGCTGAAGGTGGGCTGGCCCTCCATTTCCACAATGTTGAGCAGATGCACATAGCTGGTAGCTCCGTGTGGCTTTTGCCCTTACAATAGGTTATCTGCTCCTTGCTTTTATTTCTTTTATTTATACATTTATTTATTTTATAGTTTTTTTGCTTTTTGTTTCCACTTTATTTGTTCATCTTCTGAGCCCATCTTTTTTTTTAAAGAAAAAACAAATATCATCACTTTCATTTTGGAAAAATGAGACCGAGGGCCTCGTACTATGTCATTAGAGTGTTTAACAATTTTTTTCTTATTACCATTATTATTTATCTGTATGTTGTATGTTGTAACTTTTTTTTACTTACCTCTGATCCTCTGATATTGAAATTGTGAAGTTTGAAAGATATATATATATATATATATATATATATATATATATATATATATATATATATATATATATAAGGATTCCTATTTATATTTGACAAAAGCTAAATACGAAAAGATTAAGTCACGGAGGCCACCAATTCAGCTGATAAAACATTCGTGTATCACGTATTGTAGTTATTAACATTATATTTTTATGAATTAGTAATAAAATTAATTTTTAAAAATAAATAAATCATCTCTACAAAAGAATAAATTAGCATTTTTTTCATGTTTTCTTGAATTTTTTTATTTTAAGTAAATATTTACATATTTGGTCTATGTTAAAAAATTGATTCTAGTTTAGAGTCGATTTTAAGTTGAAGCAACTTTAAATAATTTTTGGATTGGATAAAAAAATTATGCTTAGTATTATCACACTAAATTGCTTTTGGAATAAATAGCAAAATGTTTTTTAAGAAATTAATGTTGGTTAAAATTATCTTAGATTAAAATTAATGTTGATATATTACACAATGTTTACGTTGCAAAATATAAAAAATTTAATCACTTATATTTATAATTTATAAAAAGTAAATAAAACTTAAAGAAAACCTGAATTGATAATTTAATATGCCAATATAAAAATGAGCACTCACAAGTTCAACACAAACACAATTTTTTTTATTGATATTTGCATTAAAATATATGTGAAAAATTCTTATTAATTATATCCTAAATTAGCTCCCAGTATATACAAAAGTTTCCTACAAA
This sequence comes from Pueraria montana var. lobata, assembly GCA_026413185.1. Classification (NCBI taxonomy): domain Eukaryota; kingdom Viridiplantae; phylum Streptophyta; class Magnoliopsida; order Fabales; family Fabaceae; genus Pueraria; species Pueraria montana. Next base: position 12,489,921 of record CM048655.1, read on the forward strand.
TTAAATTCTAAAATATAAAAAAGGTTTTTTTTACAGAAGTAAAAAAGTTTCCTATTAATTAGCTCCTAAATTAATTTCAAATATATTCTTAAAATATATGACCTTACAGTGGACTAAGAAGCCCATATAGTAGGTTTGCTTACCTTATGAACCAAGCTAATTAATTAAAAAAATATGCCAAATTGTTAAAATTTAAGGCCCGTGGGCCGACCCTAACCCACAAGGCCCTGTGGACTTTTTGGCCTTGCGGGCTTTTTAATGCGGGCCTCTTGGCCCTACGGACTCTTTTTGTCCTGGCCCACAGGGTCGGGCCGGGCCGGGTTGGGCCACTTTGACGACTCTAGATTACAAGAAGAGTTAATGTTCAGTGAAGTCAGAGGCGGGGGAGGATTTCATGGGGTTACAGGATTTGCCCCGGACAAATCATCTTGGGCAAGCATGGCAAGGATGATTTCTCTCTACACTCATCAGAAGAGGTCAAGGATAATGGCGGTTGGTCGGAGGCTGGGTTCGATGATGGTTGGATATTTCTGGGAAGGGAACAGTGCACATCTGTCACCGGAAACCAAAGTTGTACGAATTATTTTGGAGTACATGACAAGCAACAGGCATGTGGACAAAAAGCATTTAATGAAGCAAGTCAAAAATGCAAAAAATAGTATAAAAATGCTTGTGATGGTGGAGATAATGTGGAGGGCGGTGTAATAGGAGGTCAGAAGTCACATACAAAAGGAAAAAGTGTTCAATATGAGATTGGGGTTAATTCAGACAAGACAGAAGAACATATGGAAAAGGAAATTGTTTCTGAAACGCATGAGGCTAGAGGTACGAATGATATGGGGAAAATATATCATGAAAGGGAAGATGGAGCCGTTGAGGTGGGAAATATTTTGAAAGAATGGGCCAAGGGGCAACATGGTACAGGCCCAAAAACAAATGTGGTGGAGTCCTTTTTGAAGGGATGTGAGGCTATTAGGCCGAATGACAAGGCAGCATTAAAAGATAGCATGGCTAGTTATAACAACTCTCTTGGACCTAAGGAGGTGGGTCGGCAACTCAAAATTGGAAATCATGTTGTGGAGCACATGGCAACAACTTCTGTGTATCAAGTGGCAAGTCCAATTATTAGTCATTCTCTTACCAAGGAGTCAGTAGAAGGGAAGAGGACATGCTCAAAGGCTAACATCGATACTGTCAGCCTCAAGGAGAAAGACGTTTGCGAAGATGTATCAGGCCTTTTGGAGGAGGACCAAAATCGGAAGAGCAAAAATCAATCCAGTCGCCGCTCTAGCAGGTGCAAACAGGGGGAGAGGATTACTAATGTGCTTTTCAAATTAAAGCCAGGATATAATTGGAGGAAATCAAAACCAAAGCAAGGTCTGGGTCAAGTGATGCGGGAAAGAAGAAGCAAATACCAGGGAGCAAAGAAGATCAACATCTATATTGCAAGGCATGAGTAGGAGGATCCAACTCTAAACCATTAGGGGAAAGCCCTACAACAAAGGTGGCTTTGAGCAAACAGAAGATACAAAAACAGGGGGAAAAGAAGACAGGAAAAAAGGCCAATTCAACATCTGTATTCCTGGAAAAAAAGGTTACCAAACTATTGTCAAAATCGCTGGTGTTTCAGAGTCTGCTCCTTGTTTATTAAGCGGTGCAAGTTTGAATTGGTTAAAGGATGATCAGGTGGAAGCAAGAAAATTGTGGAGAATAGGAGTGGATATGGGAGTCAAATTTGATGATGATATGGAGAAAATAGTTGAAAATTTTATGAAAATGGAGGAAAAGGATAAAGAGGAAAGGGATAAGGAGGAAATTGACAAGATTCGAGAAGGTTTGGTTAGGTGGGGTCAGAACAGTGTAATATGAAGATTCTGAGTTATAACATAAGGGGGTAGGGGGGAAGGTTAAATGGAGGATGCTGAGAAAATTAATACAAGAAGAGCAAGTCGATTTTGTGTGTTCACAAGAAACAAAGGTGGACAAGATGGAGGAAAGAGTATGATATGCCATATGAGGTGATCAAAATATGGAATGGAAAGAAAGTCCAGCAGTAAATAGTGTAGGTGGAGTTGTATGCTTGTGGGGAAGAGGTCATTTTCAGGTAGAAAAAGTTATTATTGGCTCTGGTTTTGTGGACATAAGAGGAAACTGGAAAGACAAAGAGGTTCTAGTGGTTCTTGTGAATATTTACTCTCCATGTATGATGTCAGACAAGCGGATACTATGGGGGAGTTTGAAACAATTAAAGTCTGATCTTGGGGATGGGTTGTGGTGCATGGCTGGGGACTTCAATGCGGTAAGAATGAAGGAAGAGAGAAGAGGGAGAAATAATACATCATCACAAAACAACACTAAAACAAGAGAATTTAATGACTTCATAGAAAGTGTGGATATGGTAGATATGCCAATCACAGGGAAGAGGTATACTTGCTTTAGTGGGGGAGGAAAGGCGGTGAGCAGGATAGACAGATTTCTTGTTAACATGATGTGGCTTAACGTGTGGCTTGACTCAACACAACATGTTCTGAACCGTAGCATTTCTGCCCATTGCCCTCTTATTTTAAAGGTTATGCAACAGGATTGGGGCCCTAAGCCCTTCCAGGTCCTCAACTCTTGGTTCTCACATCATGGCTTTCTTCATTTTGCAAAACAAGCGTACTCCAATGTCAAGGTTGAAGGATGGGGAGCATTTGTCTTGAAGGTAAAGCTTAAGAGATTAAAGATGGAGTTGAAGACATGGAATGCAGAGCATTTTGGGGATTTGGAGACTAGGAGGAGCATTTTTTATTGTGGAGATTGGTGATTTGGTAAAAAGGATGAAGATGGATTATTAACCTTAGAGGAGGTAAAGGAGAGAAACCATCTCTTGGAGGAATTTTGGGTGATATCAAAGCGGTATGAATCTCTTTTACACCAAAAGTCTAGAATCAAGTGGTTGAAGGACGAAGATGCAAATACTAGCTACTTTCATTCAATGGTGAATTGGCGAAGGAGGACAAATAATTTGAAAGGCCTTTCTATTGGTGGGAAATGGGAAGATGATCCTAAAAGGGTCAAAGAGGAAGTCAAGAGATACTTTGTAGATAAATTTCGTGAAGAAGAAAGTTTGCCAGTGACACTTGATGGTGTTTTATTTAAATCATTAAATGAGGCAGATAATAACATGTTGATTAATGAGTTTTCAGAGGAGGAGGTAAAGATAGCCGTGTGGGAATGTGATGGGAACAAGTCCAGGCCCAGACGGATATAACTTCCACTTCATTAAATCTTGTTGGGAAGTTATGAAGGGTAACTTTGTAAGAGTTTTGAAAGATTTTCATTGTAATGGTGCCTTCCCAAGGGGCACTAATGCGGCTTTTATTGCTCTCATCCCCAAGAAAGATAATCCACAAGGATTAGGTGAGTATAGACCTATATCCTTAGTGGGATGTCTTTATAAGGTTGTGGCCAAAATCTTGTCATTGAGATTGAAGAAGGTTCTACCTAAGCTTATAGATGACTTACAAACGGCGTTTATTGGGGGAAGGAATATGCTAGATGGAATTGTGGTTGCAAACGAATTGGTGCAAGAAGCCAAGCAAAAGAAAAAGCCATGCTTTATTTTTAAAGCGGATTTTGAAAAGGCTTATGATTCTGTGAGGTGGGAATTCTTGTATTATTTGATGCAGAAAATGGGATTTTGCACAAAGTGGATAACTTGGATTAAAGGATGCATGGAGTCTTCCACTATGTCTATCCTAGTAAATGGTACCCCAACTGAAGAGTTCAAAAACCAAAAGGGGTTGCGTCAAGGAGACCCCCTAGCACCTTTTTTATTTCTTTTGGTTCAGATATCCTGGGTGGTTTGATGAGAATGGCATGTCTAAAAGGTCTTTTTTCTGGTTGCAAAGTAGGTAATGGTGCTTTACATGTCCCCCTTTTGCAGTTTGCCGACGATACATTATTCATGGGAGAACCTACTATGAGAAATGTCTTGACTTTGAAGAGTATTTTGAGATGTTTTGAGTTGGTATCTGGGTTGAAGATGAACTTTTACAAAAGCCATGTGGCTAGGATTGCAATCTCGGATGCAAGCATTCAGCGGATGGCAACAATGCTTAATTGTCAAATTATGAATGTACCTTTCACATATCTAGGTTTGTCGGTGGGAGGAATCCAAGGAGTGAAATCATATGGAGACCAGTATCGGATAAATTGAGGAAAAGATTGTCAGCTTGGCAACATAGATACCTATCTTTTGGAGGTAGAGTATGTCTTCTTAAATCATTACTTTCATCTATACCTTTGTTTTTTCTCTCCTTCTTTAAGGCCCCGCGGAAGGTCACTAGCAAAATTATCTCCTTGCAAAGGAATTTCTTGTGGAGGGGCTAAGGCGGAAGAAAGGAAGATGTGTTGGGTGAGTTGGAAGAAAGTTTGCTCACCGATAGACATGGGAGGTTTAGGCATTAAGAATGTGGAGAGACTTAATAAGACATTGCTTTCGAAATGGATGTGGTGGTTTATCAATGAGAGTGATGCTTTATGGGTCAAAATAATTAAAGCAAGGGGTAAAATGGGTGAGGATGTGCTTCGGAGACCTACAACCTCATCTTGGTGGAAGGACATTTGGGGTGTATGCCAGAGAAGTGATACTGGGGGCTGGTTTTGGAGTAGTGTGAAGAGAGACTTGGGGGGTGAACATACAAATTTCTGGGAGGATATTTGGGTGGGTGGGGAATCTTTAAGTATTAGATATGACAAATTGTACGCTAATTCCATGCAAAAGCGTTGTTCTATAGCTGAGATGGGCACATGGATAAGGGAAAGCTGGAGTTGGTCTCTGTTGTGGAGAAGAACCTTTTTTGAGTGGGAGTTGAGTCTGGTGAGGGAGCTTATGAAGGAGATTGAGTGCGTGAAACCAAGGAGGGGAGAACCAGATAGGTGGGTTTGGGTGGGGGATGGTTAGAATATATTTTCTGTCAAACAGGCTTATGATTGTCTACAATCACAGCTCTTGCCCTTAGACACACTCTTTTACAGTAAGTTATGGAAATTGCCGGTGCCATCAAAAGTGTTAGGATTGGTGTGGAGGGCCTCTCTCAACAGGCTACCGACGAAGGACAACTTGGTTAACAGAGGAATTCAACTAAACAATGATAATAATACCTGCTGTTTTTGCAATTATCAACCCGAATCTCTGACTCATCTCTTCTTTACATGTAAGTTTGCTTCTTCAGTTTGGTCACGGTGCTATATGTGGCTGGGAGTTCAGTTTGGCATGCCAGAAAACTTGGAAATGCACTTTTGGCAGCACAGTGGGTTTGTGAGGAGAAAGAAAACAAAGCTGCTATGGTGGGGTGTGTGGACAACGGTAATTTGGTCCTTGTGGTGTCATCGAAATGATATTATTTTTAACAGTACTCAAATCAGTTTAGAATATATCATGGAGATGGTCACACTTAGATCATGGATGTGGTTCAAGGCAAAGGTCAAAGATTTCTCAACATCATTTTATGATTGGTCTGTGCATCCTGAAAAGGATATTAATCAGTTCCATATTGGCTGGGTCTGATTTGGTAGTTATGCAGCGGTGTGAGTCACATAACAGCGAGGTTTTTTAAGAAAAAATAAAAAATAGGGATATGCAATCTGTGATATATTTTATTAGGGGTAAAATATGTTTTTGGTCCCTCATTTTATTTTCATTTCTGTTTTTAGTCCCTCATAAATGGTTATGTTCTGTTTTTAGTCTTTTATAAATTGTTTTGTTCTGTTTTTAGTCTCTGACGTTAATTTCAACTGTTAAGTGGTGACATAACATACAGAAACTGTGTGTGTGAAAATTTCCTAATTAAGTTTCTAGTGACTTTTAACAGCTACAATTTTTTTGGCAGTAAAAAATGTTTACTTTTGTAACATTTCTTATGATTTCATAAAATCTGGTGTTCAAGGTTTTGATTTTTTTTTTTATTTTTTTAACATTTCTGACAATTTTAGTTTGCCAGAAAATTTGCAGTAGTTAAAAACCGCTAGAAACTTAAACAGAAATTTTTCAAGCACAAATTATGCTCTTCACGACATCACTTAACAGTTAAAATTAATGTCAGGGACTAAAAACAAAAGAAAACAATTTTTGAAGGACTAAAAATACAAAATAATTTATGAGAGATTAAAAACAGAAATTTAAATAAAATGAGAAACAAAAACATATTTTACCATTTTATTAGTGATGTCATTTCTAGCAGTTTGCTTTAGGAAGGAAAGGATGAGATGGTCAGTACTCAATTATCTAGCCATATGGGTAGTTTGCCACATTACATCTATTTTGTGATCTATTGTTTCCCTTTTCACTGCAGCATATCTCAGTGACATGTGGAATTGTAGCTGCTTGGTACCTCTGGTACCCTTTGCTTTTCTATATATATATTAATGATATGCTGTTAGGCTGTCAAAAAAAAAAAAAGAATTTGATTAAAATGAATATATAAGATGCATTGTCCTTTTTGACCCTATTGAAAAAAGGGTTTTCTGAGGGTCCAGTCTGGATGGCAACCCGAAAATATACAACAGACACATAATCAGAATAAATGATGTTTACGGAGTAATATGTTGCTGCCAGCGAAAAAGTTTAATTTGTTTTGGTGTGGCCTTCATCAACCACGTGTTATTGGTTTTGGTCCAATATGCTATTTTGAGGTTTGCAGTTTTTTATCTTTATCAGATTTGCAATAGCAACAGAAAAAGACGGAATAAGAGTTTAATAGAATAAGAATTAAAATCTGATTTGTAATTATCTGACGATGGGTGTTTCTGATATGGTTTTGGCACCGCTTGTGCTAAAACTAGATGTTATTAATAAAATTTGTCCTTAGCATTTCAAAAACAAAAAATTAACCATGTCCTTAAATTACTTCAGATTTAATTATGTTAATTCAGTGTACGTAGTTGTAATTCAAAGTTAATTTCAGAATTTTCACTTTACAAGAACTCCAACATGTGACCAATGGTTGAGAAGGCACACAAACCTATAAAAGATGAACTCCGAGGGGAGTGAGTGGTTGAGGAGTCAGTCCTTAGAGATTGGATGGCCTCACAGAGTGGTACCTGAGGTATGCTCGCTGACTTGATGTTTTTTGGGGATCTGTCGCCGAGTTTGTGGTCGCATTTTTCACAGTGCCGACTTGGCAATCCCGACAAATGCGAGGCATAACCGTGTTGGTGAGAGCCCTACCATTGTGCCGTGGTGAAGGGTGTACTCCCAGTAAGTCATCCAACTTAAATTGTGTAAGTCCACTGAGTTCTAGGAGATCCAGTGGCAGCGGGCCCGAGATATGATGAGTTAATGACTAGTCCGAAATGTGTTTAGGGTTACGAGTGAGACCCGTGAGAGTACCACATCGAGGTGGTTGATGTTGTGTGCTTGTGACTGTTTGTGACTGGAAGGTCGTTTGATTGTTGGTTTAGAAGAGGAAAGAGACTCACTCCATACGTCTTTATTTTTCAGATTTAGACGAATGATCTTGTGCAAACAACGAAGATGAAATGAAAGGTTACGACAAGCACTGTGAACACGAGTGAATGTTTTAAGAGAAAGAAGATTATCTTTCTAGGATGCTACGTGAGTTTATTGGGTATTTTGAAATTTTCTTTGAGTCATTGCTCTGAGTCTCAGTCTTTTCTTGTATAAAAAAAGGGTAGACTAGATTTTAATATTATGATGTACAACTTTTTATACATGGCTCAAATGTACAATGTGTTATATTCTAAGATTTTAAATGCATAAGTATATTATGTGTAATAGAATAGTATAATGATAGATATGAGGATGTTCTTAATTAAATAAGATTTTTGTTATGTTTCATGGTTTGCAACGAAGTTAATGTCTTATAAAATGAGTCTAATTTATTAAGATCGATATTTCATTAAAAGGAATTTTTATATATTAATAAGTTATTGTGGATGATTGTTGTTTGGAATTTTAAGTAACAACATTTTTAAAGGAAAAATAATTTTTTCCGTATTTTAAATGTTATTTTCAATAATTAGATATCAAATCATTTCTCAGATATCTTAATTAATAAGAAAATCTTTAATACTAAAAAGGGGTGTTACATATTATTATCTCTAAAATCAAACCCTGTCAAATAAAAATAATTACTATAATATTAAAATATCATTTATACTAAAAAAATATAAGATTAGAAAAAATAAAAATAATTACTATAATATTAAAATATCATTTATACTAAAAAAACATATAAGATTAGAAAAAAAAAACAGGAAGACCAACTCCTAACCTACGTATGTCCCTGAGCAACGGTGCTTATTATTATTATTATTATTATTTAAATCAGCAAAGAGAAATATATATTGATATATGGCACCAGTGGTGCTGTAACAAGCTTACGCATCCGTTTGGTTGGATTCAATCATAGCATAAAAGAAAGGAAAGAAAAGAAAGCTCGTTTTCCTATAAATTTTTCCTCTTTCGGTTTGTAATTATTAAACAAGAAAGAAAGGAAACAAAACCGTGGGTCCCAGTACAAAAATCAATCTTTCCAAATTAGAGAGAAAGCAACGGAAACGTCACTGAACAAATAAAATGACAATAATGTCTTCATTTTATTAATTAATTAATTGTAATATTTAACTGTTATTTGTTTTTTATACAAGGATATTTTTGATATTTTATAAATATATTCTTTTCTTTTCTTTCATTCTTTCCTTTCATTTTCTCTCATACCAAATCATTAAATAATCATATCCTTTTCTACTTATTTTCTCTTTTTTTTATTTTCTTTTCTTTACTTTTTTTTCTTCATCTTTTTTTCATAAATCAAATAAAGTGTACATGTACCTGTCATTCCATTGGTTAAGAATAATTTATCACCCTTAAATAGCAATAAATACTCATCAACCAAGGAATAAGTCAACAAAAATATCATGTATACTACCTTTTACCCACCGTGACAATTTTGTTTTCTACCAATCAGAACATAAAAGTTACATTTAATTTCATATGACACGTACATGTGTAGGGGCAGTGTTGTGAAAACTGGCTTGGTCATTGACCCAGTCGAGACACTGAGTTAATAGATTAGTGGTCAAATCGGTGGATAATTTATTGAACTGGTTGACCCGATATATATTAAAAAATTAATATATATATATATATATATATAACTAACAAAATATGATCAATTCATAATCCATATCCCAAAATTAAAATCAGTCATAATCAAACTATAAATATTACATAATCTATAAATTATTTTATTGGGTATTATCATTAAATTACTAAGAAAATTAAATTATTTTTCACTGTTATAAAAGTTGTCGAAGACTCATGAGCAACCATTATATTCTTTTATTTATCATATTACATATTTTGCTTTATATTATTATTATTATTTAGCTTGTTATATTAATATTTAGTTTAATATATAATTTGTATGATATATTAATAGTACAAATAATTTTATGTTATTTATATATTAATTAAATTTGTTAAAGGTATAACAATTATTTTAGTTGGCTTAATAGTTCAACAAGCTCTTATATTCTACAGGGTAGGGGGTTTGAATCTACCCCAGGTAGAGGTGGGCAAACGGACCCGGGCCCGCGGACTAACCCGTTAACCCGTAACCCGTACGATATACGGATTCCATTTTTTCGAGTCCGTTTAAAATGCGGGCTTTTTAGCCCGGCCCGTTTAACCCGCGGGCTAAACGGGTTTTAACCGCGGGCTAAACGGGTAGTCCGCGGGCTTTTTTTTTTTTTTAATTTTAGGATGTTATTTAAATATTAAATGAAATATCTATGTGTATTATATTTGTGTGCATTTAAAATTTGCACCTGACTTGTTTGGATCTAGACTTGACACACTTGCAAATTAAGTACTTTTTATATGGTTGATGATATATTATTTTGATTTATTATTGATTGAGTAGTGTTTGAGTATTAATTGATTGAGTAGTGTTTGAGTATTAATTGATTGAGTAGTGCTTGAGTATTAATTGATTTGTGTATATCAAAACCTTTGATATTGATTTTGTGATAGGTGCCGCTGCATATGTATATAAATTTTTTTGGCTTTTTTTTAAAAAAAGAAAGATTTAAAAAATGGTTAAATTTTAGTTTAAAAAATTTAATTTTCAAAATGGTTGATGATACAATATTTTGTCATAGGTGCTGCTGCACATTATAATTTTTTTTGGATTTTTTTTTTAAAAAAAGGTGTAAAAAAAGCTTAAATTTTAGTTTTAAAAATTTAATTTTTATTTTTTTTTATTTTTTTCTGTTAAACGGGCCAGCCCGTTTAGCCCGCGGACTAAACGGACCGGTCCCGGGCTTGAAAAATCAGAGCCCGTTTACAATGCGGGCTAAACAGACGGGCTAAACGGGCCGCGGGCCAAACAGGTTACGGGCTAAACGGGCGGGCCCGTCCGTTTGCCCACCTCTAACCCCAGGTAGTTTTGTAATTAAATTAAATTTTACTATTTATTAACTTTTTGACCACCTTGCGCAGCGTGCAGAGAAGGAGCGTCCTTGGGTAGTGTGCAACGTGCACAGAGAAAGTTGGAGCGTCCTTGGGCACTATGCGGAGAAGGTGGGAAGTTGTGCGTGTGCATTAAAGAGAGTCCAGGATCGGTTCTGAGTCACCGGTTAAAAGCCAAGTCGCACGGTTTTATACTGGTCATATGCATATCCGATATGAATATCAGACAAGACCGGTGATATGTTCGGTTCTCGGCCGAACCGATCGGTCCTATCCGATTTTCACAATTACGTATAGAGGTGCTCATGATTTGGTTATTCAAATAAGCATAACCATAATTACTAAATAACTAGATTAAAAGTGATTATTATAACTATAACTAGTTTCGTATAACTGGTTATGATTTAGTATAACCAGTTATTGTTTTTAAAAACTGATTATATAACCAGTTATGAATATATAACTGGTTATATAACCGGTTATTATTTAACCAATTTACAATCAATTGTTAAAAATACTTATATAACCAGTTTAACTAGTTATATACCAGAAAAACGTATAGAGACAAGATTCTTTCAAAACATATACTTACATTTGTATTTCAACAAAAGAAAAAAAAAATACTTAAACATTTATATCCTTCTTCATTCATTCTACATGTTGTTGTTATACATAGGGGATGTTTGTTTCATGGATTATTTTTTTAGTCTCGAAAATACGGGGGGGATTTATCTCACGTTTATTACGAAGTAATAAAATAATTAATATCGGGTATATGTTATTCTTGGAAAAACCATAATCCTACGTTTAACCAATATTTAATCCTAGCAAAAGGGATGGGGAAAATGTATTCCCATGGGACAGAAATTCCTCTTCCTAAGTAAAAATCTAGATATACCCTCGAACACATTTTTAGATTTTTTTTAACAAACTTTAACAATAAGATATTTCAGTAATTATAATATATATTCTTAGGAAAAAATAATGTCAACCAAACACATGTTAATTTTAATTATTCGTGAGTATATAAAAAATATTTCCAACCATTTTTAATAGTTAACAAACACATTTTTTTATAAAATATCCGAGAATAACATTTTCATGTTATATTCCCATGACTAAAAAATTTATCCGTGAAACAAACGCCCTCATAGGTTACGCCACTAATGGACTAGTAATTAACTACTAATTAATATCACTATAGTATTGTTTCAATTTGAATATATAATGTTCTTAAACTTATCTCACATTCTCATGTCATTTTAATTAAAATTAATTCTATAGGTTAAAAATAATTTTTAAAGACCAAAATTAATTATTAATTTAAGATATATAACTAGCTATATAACCGGTTTTAGTTATAACCAGTTATATAACCAATTTTGAATATATAACCGGTTATGAAACTAAGTTTAACCATAACCATTTTTTTTTTAATAAAAATAAGTTATTTGAAATAACCATTTCTATAAAACTGGTTATATTTTTATAAACAATTTTATATAACCGGTTATGTTGGTTATGGTTTTTTGTAAAACCGATTTTTTTGAGCAGCTTTACATCAAAATTCTCACCAATAAAAGCTGTGAGCATACTCAGATGTCTCACAAATTCCAAGCCCTTCCAAACCGTTCCAGAACGTTACTACCTCTGTTTCTTTACTCGTGATGTTTATGATTAATGCATAGAGCTTAAAAAGTATTTAATACTATTCACAAATAATAAATTTAGTCTAAATTACCTTCATTTAATATCTATGATAGAAAAAATTGTGAAAATCTAGGCTATATTTTTTTTTACAGTTCTATGTCATGTTAAATAGGGGTGTATATAGAAAAAAATAATTAATGAGACTTGGAGTATGAAAATATCAAGAGTTTTGAAATAAAAATAAGAAGCTAAAACATCAAGAGTTAAGGAACGAAAGTAGTACCATATATTAGATGCTTGCCATGAAAATTATGCTTCCCCATCAAGTAAACAAGCACCTGGATTTAGGGTCCACAAGATGAATGAATATTGAAATGATTTTTATTTTCTGTTTAAGCAACTGTGCTTGTATAAGCAATTTCATGTCATTTGCTCTCTAATAGGAAAAAAAAAAAAAAAAAAGAAGTTAACCAACATTGTTTAGAGTTAGAGCATTCCCAGTGGGGGTACTTACATGAGTTGCTTAACTTTAAGTAACATTGTTTAACTTTTTTTTTTTTTCTACCGACGCATATGACATGAAGTTACTTATATAAGCAACCGATGTTTAACAATATTTATACCATAAATAACATATTTTTCAAGTATTGTAGGACCTGTAAAATTAAGTTAAACACTCATTTTAACAACCTTAGTATTTAAGTGAATTTTCATGTAGAGTGTTTAAATCTATGTGGAATTGTAAGACCACAAAATTAATATAAGCAACTATGCATTATAGTCTATAGATGCTCTTAAGCAACTCATATAATTTATTTTTTTGACAGCATGTTCTTAGGAGTTATTATTAATTAGGCAAGTTGTACTATTTTATTTTTCAGATATTTAAATTGCGTGGACCGATTCTTCACGCAATATAAGAATCATTAGGATAAATATAAACGGTAAGAATTAAAATATATAAACCGAACCCAAAACAGCACGAGCCAAGACCCCAACAAGCATAAATAAACTTAAGACAATCTATTCCATATTCAATATTTTTTGCACTTATATTCCATATTCTCTGTTCTTCTCCTTCCACTCTCCTTGTGCACAGAACATGGAGGATCACATCTTCAAAACCTTGACAATCTCTTTTGCTCTTCTAGTTCTCCATGCTACCATAAAATTTGTGCACAATTTTTGGTGGAGACCCCAAAGAGTAGAGAAACTACTCAGGCAGCAAGGGATCAGAGGCACTTCCTATAAGTTTTTGAATGGTGACAAGCCAGAGATGATGAAGTCTTCCATAGAGGCATCATCTAAACCTATGTCTCTCAACCACCAAATAGTTCCTCGTGTCATCCCGTTTCTTCATCAAATGGTTCAACAATATGGTGAGCAATTTTCAAATATACAAATACAATTATTATAAGGAACATGCTTAAGGTGAAACGAGCAAATTTTCATCATACAACTATACAAAGAGTTTAATAGTGATACACTAACAGTATAAACAATTTTATACTATCATCCAATCACAAATTATTGTTGATATGATTTTTAAGATAATTTTGTAAAAGTTAACAAAATTATCATATATGGTGAATTGTGATTGAATAACAGTATAAAATTATTTTATACTGTCAGTGTATAACATTTTTTCTCCTATACAAGTATGATTAAGATTGTTTTAATTAATTTTAATCTTATATGGTTGAGATTCGTTTCTCTCACTTACAATTATATTATGTAATTAGAGGAATTGAAGATAAATAAAACAAGGTATGGTGATGTTTTGATGTAACTTCTCATGCTTTTTGATGATGATTTTGAATAGGGAAAATTTCACTTTTTTGGTTTGGGAGAACTCCAAGTCTGCTAATAGGGGATGCAGAGCTTGTGAGGTTTATTTTGACAAATAAGAATGGTCACTTCATCAAACCACCACGTAACCCCTTACAGAAACTTCTTCAATTGGGTGTGGCATCGTTGGAAGGTGAAATCTGGAGTAAACGCAGAAGGCTAGTAGCATCTGCATTCCTTCTTGAGAAGCTAAAGGTACAGTAATTAATAACAAGATATTTCATTTATTTCTTCTATTTAGAAAATTGTCTGAACTTAATTATATTTTTCAACATCTCATTAAATTCTTTCTCCATCTTGAATATCTCTTTCGTCTTTTCTCTTTTCTTTTCAAAAATAGTTATATTGCCATTACTATAGAAAATGTATTGAATAATTAAATGATTTACTAGAAACTAAGAATAAATTTTAAAAAACTACTTAATACTTAAGGACTATGATTAGTTTCAAAAGAGCAAAGTTGGTGAGAATATTTTAGGGATTTATCGAAGCGTCAAAGACCTTAATTATAGTGATTGAAAAAAAAAAAACTTTTTTAAAATAACTTACAAAAATTAGAGAGTATAAATTATAGAGTTTAATAGATATGTATTATCGGTGTAAAGTGTTTTTTTTATGCTATCAACCAATAAAAAATCATCATTGACATAACTTTTAAGATAATTATTATAAAAGTTAATAAACTCATCATATATAGTGTTTTGTGATTAAATGACAATGTAAATTACATATATTCTTTATTCTTAATTATATTGTAAAAGGAAATGATCAACATATCATTGGTCCGAGTAGAACTGTGTTCAATTTCCTTAAACAAGATTTTGAATTCGAGTCTTGTGGATGAAAAAAATATAATTGAAAAAGGAGAAACCCTACTAAAGATAGTCAGCCATATTTTCTGAGAGAGATAGTCATCAACAAACTTGTGGATACTCCCTATTAATGTCATGGTAATAAAAAAAAATTGTAAAGAGGTTATAACCACAAGATCCTAAGAGCAAAGGATTGAATCGAAAGAAGAATTTCTATTTTCTTGTTTTACTTTACAACTCAACAACACCTAATTAATTCCGTAGAACTTCTAGAAAAGTTCGAAAAGTGGTTAACGTATTTGACCTAATGTTTTAAGAACCGGACCGGCCATCGAATCGGCCAAGGTATTGGGTTAATGAGTCATTGGTCGGATCGGTGGATCACTGGTCGAACTGGTTTGACTCGATATATATTAAAAAATTAAAAAAATATAATATAGCTAACATAATTTAATCATTTAACACTTCAAATTTTAAATTATTGTCATTATAAAGTACATAATATTCCAAATAAGAAATAACAACCAATAGTCATGACAATACAAGTCCATAAATAAGTTTCATACACAAACAAAATTTAAAAAAAATTTGAAACATGTCGTTTCAGCACTTTTGTTTAAAAAAAAATTACATCACAACCTAGTTCAACCAAAGACCCGTCGGGTCGCCGATTTTTTCAAAAATCGGCCTGTTCAACCCGGGTCGTACCGGATCAGATGCATTTCCGGTCCTTTCATCAAATCGAACCGGTTAGGCCACCGGATTCCAGTCGGACAGGCAGGTCCGGTCCGATTCTTAAAACACTGATTTGACCCATAGAAATGTAAAAGCAGTGTTATTTTTTGTAATACTTTTTACATTAATTTTTGTAACAATTTAAGAGAGAAAGAACTTTGAAATAAAATTAGTTAGTGATGCTGTACCAAAGAAATTAGTTAGTGATTTGATAGAAAGAAATAAAAAAGTATTATAAAAAAATACTATATGAATAACATTATTCACCACACAAGTACTACTAAATGTTTAAGTGGTGTGGTTTTGGATTTAAATATGTACCTTGACTTTAGAAGTTTTGTAATAAATTTGTAACAGCCTACACCACTTGTAATAAATTTGTAATAAAATATGTACCTTATTTTAAAAAGTACTAGCACTACTAAGTACCTTATTTATTTTAAAAAGTACCTTAATATTTTAAGTACTAGCTAGTAGTATTTATTAAGACACTAACTTATTTTAAAACAGGGAATGGTACCAATAATTTCAACCAGTTGTTGCAGTCTGATAGAGAGGTGGCAGCAACTAGTAAAAGCCCAAGGAACATGTGAAGTTGATGTTTTTCCAGAATTCACTGTTCTAAGTGGTGATGTTATTGCTCGAACAGCCTTTGGAAGTAGCTACCAAGAGGGAAAAAAGATATTTGAACTGCAGCATCAACAAGCATTATTGATGCGAGAAGCCTTCTGGGGAACCTATATCCCTGGTTTCAGGTGCAATATGTCATTAATTCAGCAATATCATTATCATTTTTTTAAGACTTAAATACTTTTTAGTTTTCGCAATTTAGTATTTTTTTTTTCTTTTTATAAACTTTTTTAATATAATTTCAACACACCCTGTGTATAAAGATTTTTTTTTCTGTCAATTAATTAAAATTCATTCTAAATATGACTCTCAAAATAATTATCAAAAAATTAACAAATTTTAATTATGTTTAAAGATTTGTTTACTGTCAATTAATTAAAATTAATTCTAAATATGACTTTCAAAATAATTATAAAAAATTAACAAATTTTAATTATGTTACAATTAATGATAGATGATAATATAATAAATCTTTTCTTGATTATATTATTAAAGTATTCCAAATAATTATTTTCTTTTATAATTTTACAGAACATAACTTTTGTACGTTAAAATCATCACCCAACTCACAATAATATATCCACCCTTAATTAAGCTAATATGTGAAGTGCTTTAATTTAGATCATAGATGAATATATATATATATATATATATATATATATATATATATATATATATATATATATATATATATATATATATATATATATATATATATATATATATATACTGCAGATGAATATATATTTTGAATAAATAATACTAGAACTGTTTTACACTATTATCAAATGATAATTTTTCACATATTATAAATTTATTAACTATTATAATAATTACTTTAAAAACTATATCAATGATAATTTCTAATTAACTAGTTGACAATGTAAAAACTTTTATACTAGTACATGTCCATTAAACTTATGTATAAACACACACACACTCTTCCGTTCCTGCAGGAGCAAAAAAAAAAAATTTACTAAAAAAATAAATTTGCACATGCATAAAATATATATATATATATATATATATATATATATATATATATATATATATTGAGTACAAAAATAATACTATATAAAAAAGAAATAAATTAGATGGATAAAATAATTTTAGATAATTATATATAAATATCTTAATATCACAAACACTTATAATATCTCTTTATCTCTTTTTTTTTCTTATCAGATCATATTACTTATGATACATATATTTTTCTCTCTTTCTCTTGGAAGTCAACTAAGTGAACTAACTCACGCACTCTAGCCTACCACCTAACAGAGTAATAAGATATTATAATAGTCAACTTCTAATTTTGAAATTGATATTTTCTAAGCTCTACCAAGTTGTGTGGTGTCCTCAGGTTCATACCGACAAGGAAGAACAAGAGGAGATACCAAATATACAACCAAATCAATGCTATATTGCGAGAAATGATTCAGAGGAAAGAGCACACAATGAAAACTGGTGCATTGAAAAGTCATGATCTATTAAGCCTGCTATTACAGTGCAAAGAGGAGAGTAAAATTTCTCTAACAATTGATGAAGTGATTGAGGAATGCAAGTTGTTCTACTTCGCAGGCCAAGAGACCACAACCAACATGCTCACATGGACCATGATTGTTTTAGCTATGCATCCAAATTGGCAGGAAAAGGCAAGAGCAGAAGTATTGGAAATTTGTGGCAAAAGAATACCTGATCATGAAACCATAAATCGTCTTAAAATGGTAAGTATAGATATGATCACGTTTTGGACTAGCTAGGAGTTATCCAAAATAATGTGTTTTTTATAATATGTACAAAATGTTTTTATAAATTACTCTAGTGCTTTAATACATATGATCACGTTTTGGATTAGGAGTTATCCAAAATGTTTAAATTACTCATATTTAAATATGTTTTTAGTTGTTATAAATATGATTTCATAAACTTATTTTTTGTATGGTCTCTATCATCGTTTGGTGATGACATAACATGTACTTAGACATGTTAATGTCATGTTAACTACCACTCTGAAATAATTTGTAAAGGAAAAAGATTCTTTCCATTTTTTTTCTCTCCATTTGTTTTATTACTAAACTTTTTTGAGAAAATAAATGTTATTCTCCATAAAGTATGCATTGTCTCCATTTTATTTATTTTTCCAAAAGCTTATGAAATGAAAGAAATTGAGAAAAAAGGAAATAGAGAAGATTCATTCTTATGATATGATATGTTTAGATACATATAATGTAGCAGTAAAAAAAAGACGCATATATATAATGTAATCAATAAATAATGATAGAGACTATTTTTAATACTTTTGAAACTTTTAAGGACTAAAACTAACAAATACAATTTATAAAGACTAAAACCAAAATGCAATCCTATTTGTAAAGAGTAAAAACGTATTCAACCATGCAACTAGACATGTTAAGATGACATAACAGTAAGGAAAAGAAAAAGAAAAACTAATAATTAAGCACCATTTGAGAGAGAAGGAAGAATTTTTGGTTGATGAGTTATTTTTTAATTGGGAGGACAAGAAGGAGACAGTAAAGGAAAGTGAAAGGTGATTCCATTCCCTTATCACTCCTTATATCTTTTTAAATGTTATGTTAGACCAAAAACCTTAAGATAAATATTTATTTTTGTTGATGATGTGTTATCTTTTAATTGGGAGGACGGGTAAGGAGACAAGTAAATAGCTAGGCAGCTGAATTCATTCCCTTATCTCTCCAACTATATCTTTTGAAATATTATTTTTAAACCAAAACCGTTTAAGATAAACATTTATTTGACTTTAATTTGTAGGTGACAATGGTACTTCATGAAGTCCTAAGATTGTACCCACCTGTATCATATATTCAAAGATACACACTATGTGAAACAAAGATAGGAAGCATGACCATCCCAGCTGGAGTTGAGATTGAATTACCATTCATGCTTCTTCATTATGATACAAGGTATTGGGATAACCCTGAAGAGTTCAATCCAGAGAGGTTCTCTGAAGGTGTTTCCAAAGCTTCCCATGATCAAGTTGCTTTCTATCCATTTGGTTGGGGTCCAAGAATTTGCCTTGGCCAAAACTTTGCCCTCATAGAAGCAAAGATTGCTCTTGCTATGATTCTTCAACATTTCTCATTTCAACTCTCACCCTCTTATGCTCATGCTCCTCGTAATAATGTTACTCTTAAGCCACAACACGGAGCTCCAATTGTCATCCACTCTATCTAATTGATATAGTACGATGAAATTTTATTTTATGGTGTGTGAACTTGATAAAGGTCAGATTATGGACATAGTTTAAGGTCAATATAAGAAGCCCTCAATGCTTTTTTTCTAATTGGTATAGTGATCTTGTAACTTGTATCTTTTTATTCCTCTGAATTGGTCTTGTAAGCCTTTTCGTACATGAATTTTTCTTCTTCCATGCCCTTTTTTTACATGAATTAAAGTATCCCGTGAACTCTGTTTCTTAATAGAGGATTTAGGGTGACCTTGTCGTCACGTATGTGGCCCTTCAGGACATCTGAATCTGAATCTAGTTCCCGATATTGACAGAGAAGAACAAGGGTGAACAGGGACGGATCCACATTATGTTGTTTGGGGCAGTTACCCCCACTGAATTTTTAATTTTTCTTAATATAAAATATATGTATAATTATAAATTGCTTTTATAATTTGAAATATGGTTAAAAAAAATTATGTATAATATAAGCATTGCCCCCCACTAATTTATATAATTAAGTGAGTATTACCCCCACACCTTAAAATTCCTGGATCCGGTGAATATGAAAAAGATAGGTATCATCTGAAATCGGAAATTAATCTTGATATTTCATATTCGTAATTGGCTATTATCACGATTGTATTGTTCATTCAATTAATTTCACTTCATCACTCAAGAACTCAAGAGACATACACACTACAATTGAGTCACTAATCATTGCAACTGCATTAGAAATTACGTGAATAATTTTGAATATCATATCATAACATCAAGAAATTTTTAATAGATGATCCACATTGAAAATAGAGACAGAGTATTTTACAAAGTTATAAAATCAAGAGATATTAGAAATTGTTTTGAATAGTTTCTGAAATAATCAATTCATCTACCTCCTGAAACAACACAAGGGGCTGCCGCAGCAAACTTTTAAAGATCTTGCATCTCGTAATATTATTTCAACAAATGGTATTAGAGTTAGATACAAATTCTGTGGTCTAGAGAATGAAGAGGAGAAAGATTTATTCTTTGGGATGGAGTGGTATTTTGAGATGATGGGATCTAAAGACTGCATTACATAATTTAGTGAAGGACAATTTTATGCAGTTTTCAGGTTCGTTAGGGGTGGGGAAAGCACCTAGAATGAAATGGATGGCAGTGTGGTATGCTACATTGTGGGTTATATGGCTTGCTAGAAATGAATTGGTGTTCTCAAATATTCACAAGGGGTAGATGAAATTGTTGAGATGATTAAATTTTATTCTTGGCATTGGAATAAAGGCCAAGGTGGGTTCTCTGTGCCTTTTTCAAACTGGTATTTAAATTTTAAATCCAAGAGGGTGTTTGTAATTATGATAGAAGGTCATGAGTTTCTTATGTGGAAGTGGTGTTCTCTATTGTGTCTAGCAGAATTTGTGTGGAAGGAGTAATATTATAAGCAAATTTGTATGCGCAGTTTTTGTGGCAAAATTTGTATGGCAGATTTTTGGTGGATGCAGAACCACATTTGTATGAGATAATATCACAAGCAGGTGGTGGGTACGGGATACTTGGTGGTTGAATAGATATGATGGGAAGGGGTTACTGCCAAAAATACAAAGATGTAGAAACAGTTGTTGGTCATATCAGTATGATTCACAATCCAAATAAATATAGTATGCTCATACTATTGGCTCTGGAGAAGGATTTTTGTGTAAATATAGGAAGGTGTTTGGTGTGTTGGGTGTAAGTAACGGTGGGATCTATTGGTAGTTTGTTTTCATTGCTTATATTTTGTACCACTGGTTAGCTTAGAAAGGTCACACCTTGTGCTCTTATCTAAGCCTTATTATCAATAAAATTCACTTCGCTTTTCAAAAAAAAAAAAAAGTGTGGATCATTATCCTGAGTTGTAGGAAGCATTTTCTTCCACGAAACGTCCAAATAATTCATAAAGGAGACTGTCTGTTATGTCTCCATATGAGCATTATTATATTCCACCAAAAAAAATATGAGCATTATTATAGTTTTAGCAATCACGTTAAAGCAAGAGCTCTCCTTCAAATAATACATTATTCTGTGGACCATATATTGCCCCATTAATTACTTCACTATAGAGCCTATAAAAGACGGGCCATTGCATGTACATATTATATATGTCTACAAATTAGACCAATAACGAGCAAAAAGAACACCATGACTTTGAAGAACCCATATTTTCACCAATCATTCATCAATAACCGTGCATCTTTTTCCTTACATATGCACAAGAAATATAATTGGCATAGCAATGATAATGGTTGCTTCTTGAACCAGTGGAAGCTCCCTTTTCTAAATACCCAACAGAGAAAGAAAAAGGCTTGCATAGTAGGGTGTGATACTAAGTGCACCAAGGCAGTGATGGTAAGTAGCAATGGCAACACCAAAACTCATAAAGTGAAGGCCATTGTGGACTTGAAAAATGGTAGTGGTGGTGGGATTCTATCGAATCTCATAAGTGATTGCCTTGATGGCATTAAACATTCTATTGGAAACATACTTGTTTTGGAGCTTGTGAGCGATGACCTTGATCAAAGTAAGTTTATTTATTTTGCTTTATAGTATGGTTTTTATTGGTAGTAGAAATTTTCACAACTATCAAGGGATCTAGCTTAGTTAATTTAACAATGAGTGTGCGTGAGTTATTATAAACTCCTAATACTTGAGTTTGATTCTTACATATAAAATAAAAGGCTTAATTGCAAATTTTACCATCCAACTTTCATAATTTTGCGAATTTTACCACCTAAGTTTTAATTTTGTAAATTTTACCACCCAAGTTTTCAATTTTTGCACATTTTACCACTCTAATATTTTACCAAAAAAAAAGTTAAAGAATTCAAAAAAAAAAATTGTGAAACATTAGGGTGGTAAAATGTGCAAAAATTGAAAACTTGGGTGGTAAAATTCGCAAAATGATGAAAGTTGGATGGTAAAATTCGTAAAAAAAAAACTTGGGTGGTAAAATTTGCAAAATTATAAAAGTTGAGTGGTAAAATTCACAAAAAAAAAACTTGGATGGTAAAATTTGCAAAATTATGAAAGTTAAAAATCTGCAATTAAGCCAAAATAAAAAAAAGAAATTTCCACAACTACAAGTATTGAATACAATTATGGTTAAGTATCCTATACACACTTACTAATCAAGTACAAATTGTTGCTAAATTACTTGG